>JANHMN010000005.1:27457198-27508200 GCA_030674055.1 Rhabdomys pumilio | reverse complement strand
ATATGCGCATATACACATATACAGTTATACACATATACACATATAATATAAATATATATACATATATACATATATACATATATACATATACACATATACACATATTCACATATACACATATGCACATATACATATATACACTATATATACGTATATACGCAGGATACACCACTATACGCATATACATATATACACATATACACATATATGCTAATACACATATACACATGTACAAATATACACAAATACATATATACACATTCACATATATACATATATGCATATATACATATATGCACATATGCATTCATGTACATATACACATATGCACATATATACATATACAAATATACACATGTACACATACACACATATACACATACATATACATATATACATATATACACATATACATATACACATATATACATCATATATACGCATATACGCATATACGCATATATGCATATACGTATATATGCATATACATATATAAAAATATACCTATATATGCATATATATGCATATACACATATGCACATATACACATATACACATATACACATATACACATATACACATATACATATATGCATATACACACATACACTCATACGCACAAACACTCATACGCACATACACTCATATGCACATACAATCATACGCACACATGCACATATGCACATATACACATATATACATATACACATATACATATACATATACACATACACATACACATATACATATATACATGATATGTATGCATATATGCATATACATGTATACATGTATACATATATACATGTATACATATATACATATATGCATATGTATATATATACATATTCACATTTATACATATTCACATTTATACATATACACATATACACATATACACAAATACATAAATACATGTATACATGTATACATCATGTATATGCATATATGCATATAAGCATATACATATATACATATATATGCATATACCTATATACGCATATACACATATACACATATACACATATACACACATACACATTTACACATATACATTTATACATATATTCATATATACATATATTCAAATATACATATATTCATATATACGTATATACATATATACATATATACATATATACATATATACATATATTCATATATACATATATACATACATACATATATACATATATACATATATACATATATACATATATACATTTATACATATATACATACATACATACATACATATATACATATATACATATATACATATATACATATATACACACATACATATATACACACATACATATATACATGCATTTACGCATTTATGCATATACATATTTACATATATACATATATACATATATATGCATATACATATTTACATATATACATATATACATATATACACATATACATATATACATATAGACACATATACATATATAAGTATATACAGATATATGTATACACGCATATACGTATATACGCATATACATATATACATATAGACATATATACGTATATATACGTATATACGTATATATGTGTATATGCATATATGCGTATATATGCATACATACGCATATATGCGTATATACATATATACATATACACATATACATATATACATATACATATATACACATATACATATATATGCATTTATGCATATACGCATATACATATATACATATATACATATATACATATATACGTCATATATATGCATATATGCATATATGCATATATACATCATATATACATCATATATACATCATATATACATCATATTTGCATATATATACGTGTATACGTATACACATATATGACATATGTATGTGTATGTATATATATATATACATATACACACACACACATTTATATATATATGGTATAAATATTGTATCTCTCTATCTAAATCTTCATTGTGACTTCATAGCACTTAAGTTGGCCACAACTGTGATCTCCAGATGATGCTATTTTCAGAATTTCAGAGGAATTTTAATTCAGAACATGGTCACATCCAGTAGACCTAGGTCTGTTTGAGAGATAGACAAAGTGATGAATCAGAGAAAGATTTGACAGAGTGAGTCAGAAATAGGACATGTCCCCTTCTCACTAGAATAGACAGGAAAGAGAGGCTCTTTAAGAGCAGTGAGTTGAGTTCTGTCTGCAATTGGGCTGTTCAGTTAGTGAAGTTCTGTTGGGAGTCAGTGCAGTGAATGCAGTGCAGTGGAGTTGAGTTCCTCAGTGAGTTCATGCAATTCAGTGCAGGTCAGCAGAGGCAGTTGATGACAGAGAGTAAGAATGAGGCAGAAGATTAGAGCAAGTTACCAGAGTTAATTTCAAGCCAAGCAGAACTGTTCAGTCAGAGGCAGAGTGAGAGAAGCCAGATTGACTCAATCAACTTGGAGACTTGTTTGAGCCTGAATAGTTGAGCTGGACCAGCCAGTAAGAGTTAGAAAAGATCTTGAAAGTATGAATAGAATGTGCATTCACACACAATTATTTTGTTTTAGTCTGTAAATAATTTTTAAAAACTCCTAGTAATTCCTTTGTCTATATAGTATCATGGACTACATCATTTATAGCTGTTTCTCAAACCCAGTGCTTTGAACTCAAAATTCAGGTATTTTCCTATTACACTATACAGTGATGGCCATGTGTGGACTCTTGCATTGTACATTGTGGGGATTATGGATATAAACACCAAGTGCAAGAACATGAAACATAATCGTGGCTCCAAAGGTTGTACTGAATCCAGTCTCTGTATATGTCTATCTACTAGAGTCTGTACTCAAATCCTTACATTTTCATTTGTTAGAATAAACAAAGGTTCACAGACATTCTGTGCTTCTAATAAAACCATTTTCCACTTTTGGAGTATATATCAACTCTTTCTACTTATTTTAAGAACATTACTAGAGCCAAGTGTTGTGATGCATGCTCTTATTTAAGAGGCTGATGCAGGAGAACAGTGTCAGTTTGAATTATACAGCAAACTTCCTCAAAAGATCATTTCAACATTTTGTTATTCTCATCAGTTTTTATTGTTGGTTGAACATTCATCTCAATGTGTGCATGTGCGCGCACACACACACACACACACACACACACACACACACACTCACTCACATACCCACTGGTCTTTCTTTTCAACATGCATCTTATTTCCCTGTTCTTGTCAATTATAAACTCTTTAATTTGCAGTTTTTCTTCAAATCCTCTCCCCTGAGGTTTTAAAATCTCTCTTACTAATTGTTTTCTCTCCATGATTTTGCTAGTTATTGGTGAGCTTCATTTTCAGAAATATATGAGTTATTTCTGAGGTATTATTTTCTTTAATTTAGTAATAGAAATTTATTTCTTGATATATATTCAATATTTGGCTGTTTGCAAATCTCTTTGTCTCTTCTAATAGCACATTTGTCACTCATCTTTGTTTTGCTTTGTGATTTTGTTCTTTTCATCAAGATCTCAAAGTGTAACAATATACTAGGACTGAATCTTGGTATCACTTTTCTGTATCTATCTACTCTCCATGCTAATTTCCTTTAGCAACCATTTATTTTCCTATACTTTTTTTTTATCACTTTTACTATAGAATACATATGTATCACATTTGTTGTTGATTTCTTCCTACACTTGAAAGTAAGATATAAATGGCAATAATTTTAAAGAACTATATATATATAAAACTATATATATATATATATATATATATATATATATATGTTTGTATATGTATATGAGGTATATCATGAATGCTGGAACATGCTAGACATTCAAAAGCATTACATGAGTAAATAAAATTGGAAAGAAAAATCACAATAAGGCAAAGAGTTTAAGAGGATCTTTATATAGATAGGCAAACAATTATCAATATGTTACCTTATTAGAATATTTTTAATTTTAAAACTGTATTTTATTGAGGTAAACATATTAAATGTGAGCTCTCTTAGGTTAAAACATTTTAAATGAACAATTTAGTATTATGATCTATGTTGAACAGAAAGAACAACAATATCAACCAACCAGACCCCCAGAGCTCCTAGGAAATAAATCACCAACAAAAGAGTATACAAGGAGGGACTCATGGCTCCAGCCACATATGTAGCAGAGGAAGGCCTTCTCTGGCATCAATGGGAGAAGAGGCCTTTGGTCCTGTGAAGGTTTAATGCCCCACTGTAGGGAAATGCAAGCTTGGGGAGGAGGCAGTGGGTGGGAAGCAGAAAACCCTCATAGAAGCAGGAGGAAGGGGAGAAACTGGGAAAGAGGATAACATTTAAAATGTAAATAAAGAAAATATATAATAAAAAGAAAATAAATGGGCTTCCAAGGAATCCTAAGATAGAATAAAATCTAATACATCAAAAACATGAACAAAAATAAAGAAAATAGCTATATTTGAAACAGGCACAAGAAAGAGATATCAATACAGGGACCAGGGACCTAGTCTTTTACAAACTCAGAAATCCTACAAAAAATTAAACTGGAAGTCATATTGTATATGCAAAGGACCTGGAATGAAATATACACACACATACACACACACACATTCTCTCTCCTCTCTCTCTCTGTATATGTATATGTATATATATGTATATATATATGTATATATATATGTATGTATATATATTTAAATATATAATGAAAAATAAAAATTAAGATAGAAAAATAAAAGGTTATTATAAATGTAACAATTGTATGTCTTTTATCTGAGAACTGATTGATTAAAGGTGGGATAAGAACCCCTGGCTGAGATTAAATATTGAATTCAACAATATTTTAGTTGTAAATTCCTTAAATGTTATGGAAATGAAAATAAAGGTAGGCTCAGTAGATTGCATAATAACTTAAGTGTGGGTATCCCTTGTACAAAGTAATAGGAACATCACATTAAGTGTCATATTAGATACTCTTCATTGCCTGGTAGCCAATCTGATGACCAGCTAGGTCAGAAATGACAATTATCCTTCATGGGATAGTGATATTAAGTGCATTATAGTAAAAGTTCATTCTGTTATAAAGCAGTGAACGTTGACTCTCACCTTGACAACTTTAAGGTAGACCTGGTACCCCTGTAACAACTATATACCCTTATATCAGAAAATGGTGCTGTTGTGATTGTATAGTGGAAAAAAGACAAAAAATGTTATTGCAGGGAACTTTGAAACCTGACACTTTCTTGATTTCCTGATTATTGTGCTCTATATATAAAAGAAATGCTTGGTTTGAAATTATCATAGCTTATATTCCTTGTCTGGCTAAACAATAGTTTCAAGAATATCTTGTCACTTTACTGGATTCAGATGATTCAGATGACTTTCCTGGGTTTTTATATAGATGAGTGAATGGTCTACTATAACAACATAATAGCCAGCACATAGCTGCATCATTAAAAATAGTGACCTCACCATGGATGATAATGACTTTTCCATAGTTGTTTTCCCTCCCTACACATGCTCTCACCTCCTAAGACAACTTACTGAAGGGAGAAAATTATCTACATATAGGAGGGGACATGTAAGAGGGAGGGAGTAGCCGAAGTATCAGGTGAGGTTTCAATGATTTTATCTACTCTGTCCTATGATAGAATGTTAACAACCTGATCTTGTTAGGAGTCTCCTGTGGGTAATCACAAGTACTTTGATTAAGATGGTGCTAGCTGTTTTTCTGTGATGTGACATTAATCTTGGGTAGAAATGAACAAACCCCCAGATAAAGAGATAACAAAAGTAATTTTTTCATCAGAGTTCATCTTGGTGAACTGATGAGTGTATTATGGTTACTTACTAAAGTACAAGTATTCTTACAGAGTTTCAGAGGACTTGAAATTAGTGGAATCATTAAAATTGTGTCCCAGTGTGAGTGACAACTAATGAAAGCTAGAACCCTAAGATCTCTGCAAGACTTGCTTACAAGTCATTATATCACAAAATCTCCTACTCTCAAAGATTCTTACTACTTATAAACCCTTTAGGAGTTGGGAGCATTGTGAATCTATTAAGCTTCAGAAAATGCTTAAGACTTACACGTTATTTTCTTCCTCAGTCTTTATTACTTACTGAGTTTTAATGAGCTTTCCTTTAGAATGGAATTTTCAATGGGATAGAATTGTTACACAATGTGTGCTATGAGGAATGTAGTCTACATAATCTAGAATAGTTTATCCTAAAGTCTCTGCTCCATTCCCCAGGAAGAAAGTATTTTTTTAACATCAAAAATATCTAAGAACTTGAGTGTTATTTTTTTACCAAATAACACTAATTAGTTGCCAATTTTGTTTATGCTTCTTTTTTTTTGTTTGTTTGTTTTTGGAGACAGGGTTTCTCTGTGTCGTCCTGGCTGTCCTGGAACTCACTCTGTAGACCAAGTTGGCCCTGAACTCAGAAATCCGCCTGCCTCTGCCTCCCAAGTGCTGGGATTAAAGGTGTGCGCCACCACTGCCCGGCTTTGTTTATGCTTTTGATGATACATAGTTTCTTCACAAATTAAACTTTTCTAATACTACTTAGGAGGTTGTTAAATGCAAGAGAAGTTTTAGATATTACTATCATTCAGAGAGTTTGGGAATGGAGTAATAAAATATATAATAATGTTTTTCATTATGGGGCCATTTATTTTGTATGTACCATTCATAGGAATAGAGTTATGCTAGGATTATGACATAATCAGTAAGATAGTTAAAATTTTATAACAATAAAATGACACTTCATAATGTATTTGGTAGAAGTATTAAGTAATTGTTTACTAGAATAATAGGTTTAATAAATATTTACTTAAATCTGACAAGTGATTTTCATTATAACGTCTATCCTTTATCAAAATACAACTATAGCTATGAGTTAATGCTTTTTTAAATTTATCAATTCTTTGAAAATTTCATATGGTATATTTTATCACATCCTTTATCATTCCCCAACATTACACCTTATCATTTTATAGGATTGAATAAGCAAGTTAATTACAAGACTAGAGATTTTGCATGGTTGAGACTTTTTAGAGAGACTGAATAATTTAAAAATACTTTGGACTTTTAAATGTCTGATTTTTTAAAAGGCTATAGGACTTTTAAAAGTTAAATGTTTTGTACTGCAATTTTGATATTAATGTGAAATCTCGGTGATGAACAAAAGAGGAAAGGTTATAACTTTAAAAAAACAAATAGTTGAATTGCAAGATACAAGTAGAACCATCTGGCCAAATTGAAGTGCTATGTAAGTTAGTCTGCATGTTTGAGATCTTGCATTGAATATATCCAGATGTCTATAAGATTTGAAACTGTATTAGCTGGTTGTTGTAGGTTAAGGTTAGGATAATGTTGCTATTTCATTAAAGTATTCTTTTCGGTATGACATAGGAAATAAAAAATATTAATACTTATTCCTAATAATATTTTTCTAAATATTGTACTTAATATCTATACATTGGTTAAGTATATACTTTATATATTTATTAAACATCATACAACAGAACACACTGCTATACTCTTAACATTTTATTATATTACCAATGATATTTTATTACTTATTTTTAAAATATTTATTATTATTGTATATGTGTTTGATGCATATGAAGGAGTATGCTGTGTTGCAAACCTCGTGAATTTAGAGACCTATTTTGTAAATCTGTTATTTTTTTCCACATTTATGTGAGTTCCAGGGATCATCTCATGTTTCCAGGCTTGTGTGACATGAAGGAAAACTACTGAAAAAAAAAAAGCTACATCTGGCTGTGAAGGTCAACCCCGGACAGGTATCTGTGTCTGAAGAGATATTGGTTGATTGATAAGATTCTCATCATTGTGGAGTGGTTGTACTTTTGCAGGTCCAGAGGCTAATTACTTTATCTTGGACTGTATTCTGGTCCTTCAGAACAGCTGGACCTCGCCACCCTAACTCTCCTTGTTGTAACTACCATCTGATAATAGTTAAAAAATCTTTCAAAATCTATTAAATTTACTGTCAACTAGTTCTGCCAATCTAAAAACTATGAGTGTCATCAGATAGTATCTTGAGTATATAGAAAATCTCCTCACATCTTGATGCACCTGCCTTTCTGATATATCCTCGAATGCATTTATGACTTTCTCTGTTCTGAAAAAATGTAAAACCCTTTTGAAACTCCTTCTACTTTGGGACACGAAATATCCTAAATTTAGGATTCCTGGTAATGGTTACTCTAAATGGCTCCAGAGTAAACTGTCCCTTATTTATTTAGATAACAGCTGTGGTCTTTCTGGTAACTGGCAACTTTGCCCATTAAATCATCTTTTCAGTCCCACTAATATAATTTTTAAATTATTGTCCTATCAAGTGATTATAGAGTAACAATAACTGATAATGTTATGCATCATTTAAATTTCAATGTAAACGTTTTAAATTATGCTTATTGATGCTTCTAGGGACATAGGAAATAGTGATAAATGTCAAATTGTATAGATAAACATTTCTGTTGTTTTTACAAATTTTCTTTCAAAATAATGCTACAGTGAGCATTTGTATGTACAGACACAAATGCAACATTTTTTGTAGTGTGCTATATAAAGTTTATGGAAACCCATTATTTTGACTAGCATCTTGCACTAGGCCTCAAAAGACTAAACAAAAGCTGAAAGCTACTTGTGCTACATGCCAGGTAATACAAGTGATCTCTGAAAATGGCCAGTCTTCATAAACACACTAAAAATTATCAACAATGTTTTTGTTCTTTTCTTTATGCTTTATTTTGTTTTCTGTCTGTGAAGTCAACCCCCTCAGCTAAAGAAATTAATTTTATTCTATAGTACAAGATACTGCCTAATTCTATAATCACAAATGAAAAGCTAATTAGAATGTCAAACTGAAAAATTTGATAGTTTATAGCAACCACAGAGGAACCTCAAAAACACTGTTAAGTCTTAGTAACATTTAAGGAATGAAGAAACAAACCAACTCTTCTCTTTTTCAATGTCCCACTGCCATCTTCAGAGAGCATCTAAGCTTGTGACTGGATTACTTTGGTAGTGACTTGTTCTTTTTTCATTGAACTTCCAGATCTTCCCCTTTCTTGAATCCAGGAATCATTTATGCCTTGGAAATATATGATACTTAATGTTTGTGTTGGCTGATGATTTAGTAGCAGAAACTGTATCTTTTATTGTAATGATAGTAGTTTTTGTTAGTGTCAGTGTCCGCTGCACACATTTGATTCTAGGTTTTGGATAGTCATATAGATATGCATTTTACTTTCTTTGTCTATTTTTTTTTTTTTTTTTTTTAGAAATTTAGGTTGTAGAGAACCATTTACTAACTTGGTTTAGTAACATCACCATGCCAAATCCATAACTTGTGCGATGGACACAGATTGGTAATTGTTAAAGAATTATTTGAATTTGACATTCAGTTCTGGTTATCTCCTAGCCTCAAGAAATTTCTAGACAAAGAAAGATCACTGTGAAAATACTACTCAATCCAAAATTACATAAAATTCTTATGTTTTCATTTTCATTTAGAGGGCTCAGATTGAATATAAAAAGACAACTTTTAAAAACAAAACAAACCAACCAACCAAACAAACAAACAAACACAGACTACTTCAGCTTCCAACAATGCTAACCTTTTATGGATATAGGGATTATGTTTCAAATCTGAAAGGATTTTCAAAATGGTCAAATATTAATAAAAATAAATGAAAAACATGACCGTTATTATATAGTGTGTTGAGATAAACAAAACTGTTCATTCATGAAGTATAGATGAAAGTTAGTTTCTGAATATGTGGTATTTCAAAAGACTCCTGATTGGCAAATGTAAATTTTAAATAATTAATTGATAAAAATACAGATTTTAAAAATATGTTTGTTTGGCTATTATTCTACTCTGAAGGTTAAAATAAGAAAGACACCATACTAATAAAAGTTAGGCTTCCAGGCAAAGCATTTTGGGTTCTTTTTCAGAAGTATCTATGTTGAGCCTAGATACAACCATCATTTTTTATGGTACCACCTTGAACTCGGTAATCTAGATAAGAAACAGGCTAAGTTGTAGTAGATGGATAATATAGAAATTTACAACTGATCAAAATTCAGAGTAATTGTCCAGGGGTGTCTAGGTCCTATTGCTACAATTAAAATATAACATCTGTAACTAAATCTCAAAAAGCATCACAGAAGGATTAGAATAATTTTAAAAGAAGGCTTTGCTGTCTGTTTCAAGATAGTGTTTTCTATATATGATAGGAAAGTTATACACAGGAAATCTCAACAATATGTCTTACTTGAACAAGATCTGGACAATGAAAATAACCAGTTGACATTCCAGTATAATTGGGAGAAAATCTCATAAGAAGGCAATTAATGACTGCTGAGAGAGGAAGATAAGTGAACTCCAATAATAAGCCCCTTAGTAAATTATACAACCCAAAGTGGTCAGCTCTAAATAAATACACATATGAGCAACATGATATGGACTTAGCAAGATACACACACATAATTATTGTACTATATATTATATATGTATTTATATGTTTATTGATAGTTATATATATATGTACATATATGATTTTATATATAAGTAAAGAAGTCATGAATTTGATAATGAGTTGGGGCCACATGAAGCATTAGAGGATTGGAAATTATGTGACTAGAGTTCATTTATAAGAAACTCTAAAATATATTTAAAATTAAATAAATTATGACTACATAGCAGACATAATTTGTCTGTAAACTAAAGCTTTATAGATAGTTATTTTGAAACTCTGTGATAAGAAATTTTCCTCTATACAGGAAAATCAATAGGAAGTTTTTCAAAAGTAGAAGAGAAAAAGACATGGGTCTAGATATGTGGGGCTGTAGCTCACGCGTGGGTGTGTGTCTGTAGGGCTGAGTTGTGGATCCCTCATATCTGACGTACCAAGTGGCTGGAACTGCAGCTTGGGGAGCAGAAGTGCAGGAATTTGACTAAGTTCACTCCACATGGTGCTGGGCAGATACTGGGCTATGACAATCCCCGGGGCTCTGCCTGGGCATGGAGAGGTCTCAGCCTTTGAAGTCTTGCGGGGGCAGAGCTCTTGGATGAAGACTCCTGGACAAGAAGATGTGCAGGGATTAACTGGTCTCAAACTCCTGGGCAATCAGGTGCCACTGGGAGCCGTGGAAAAGTTGAAACTGGGGGCATGTGAGCTGGACTGACTGGCAGCCAAAAAGGGCATGAGAGAGAAGCTCCAGTGGTTCCCTGCCCCTGTGGGGTAGAGACTCTTGGTCAAAGCGACTTGCTTGGCTGGGTCATCACTGGCTCTGCTAGCTTGCTTGAGTTGGTGGCCTCAGTGGCGAGAAAATAGAGAAGTCTTCTAGCAGGAGATTAAGCAGCAGCTTGGTAGTCAAAGACCCCCTCCATGGTTCTCCACAGCAGGCCCCAAAGACACAAGGAAGTTAAAGGGTTTATTGTCATGGCAGAAAGTGGATGTGGCTGTGCTCCCCCTCCTGGGTTCTGAGGGACTGGGAAGGAAAGTTTAATTGGCTACACCCTCTGGGCTTTAGGTATCTCATTAATATGGAGATCTTTTGAGGTTGTGAGGCCTGTAGTCATGTCCTCTACCTGTGTTAGGTGACACAAACCTCTCTTTGGGAAGAGCTATAGGAGCGTTGCCCTACATGACTGAAAGGCTTGGATCAATGGTCTTTGGCTTCGTGTCAGGAGCCTGGAGCCTGAACACTTATCATTCCATTAAGGTCTGGGGTTTGAGGCCTGTGCTTGACCAGGAACCAAGCTATCCTTTCACGGTCCACCACCCCACACCCCACATAGATAAGCTTCAGGCTTATCCATTTTGTCTTAGCTGGAATTTTTTGTTTGTTTATCTGTGTTTTTGTATTTTGTTTGTTTGTTTGTTTTTTTGAGACAGGGTTTCTCTGTGTAGCCTGGATTGTCCTGGAACTCACTCTGTAGACCAGGCTGGACTCAAACTCAGAAATTCACCTACATCTGTCTCCCAAGTACTGGGATTAAAGGCATGTGCCAGCACTGCCCAGCCTTAACTGGAATTCTTATCTGTGTTCTTATTTGTCTTGGAAAATAAAGTCATTGGCCCATGAAATCTAAGTTTTATGCATTTGAAATATAAATTTATCATGTCATTTTATTTATGATTTGTCAACTTTGCTTTAACTCATTGGGGGAACTTATTAGACTATGTAGGAGTGGTTAGTTTCCTTATAAAAATAAGGCTATTCTGTGGAGTTCTATAATTTCCATTCTATCAAATTAACACATGCTTGACAGGTTCTTTCAAGTTATACCACAGTGGAACAAGTGAGATCATGGCAAGAGTACATAAAGAGAGTCTAGAGATACCATGGGGAAATTGAAAACCAGAGAAGACGAGAATCTACCAGTGTTTCTTTTCCAAGAACTCACTCAGGTGAAAACTGAACATTAATTGATGACTATAAGTTTTAAATATGTGCCCTGTGATGCCTTGATTTTATACAGTATAGAGATTTTGACATCTTTCTCTACAATACAGTGCAATATATATGGACTTGATAATAAACATGAAAATTATGTTTAGAGAAAACATGTTTCTAGGGATTAATTTTAATTAAGTTTAATTCCTATGTTAGCTCCTCTTTTCCCATGTTGCTTTAACCACAGTATTATATATTCTTCTTATTCACACCTATTTGTTTCTTCATTTGCTTATTTATTTTTCAACTAATAATTCAATGGTCAACCACAACAATTTGGATACCCATTTTTGTTGCTTATCTATGAGTGTGATCCATGAATATGAAATTTGTCAATCTGCTTCTAGTTTATGTTTTCTAACTAAATTTTTAGCTCATTATTTATATTTACATTTCTAATTTGAGCTAGGTTTTTTAATAATGTGTTCTATATCATCAGTACAGTGTATACTAATAATACTAAAGTATATTTCTCATGTTTAAATGGATTTAACAATGTTTCATATAGCCATTTTATTTGTCTTGTCTTTAGTTCTGTCATTTATGAAGGAGAAAATATATATGCACAATTACAAAATATTTTTATAGCTCTAAAATTCAGTAAACTTCACATAGGTAATACAAATTCCCTTTAATAAAGAGATGATTTTTAGTTTTCATTGGACTTACGTTCATGTTGCTTCAACTTACTTGAAATGTCTTACTGGAGTCGATGGAGGTACAAATCAAGATTCCTTTGAGAAATAGAAATGACCTTATTTCATTTAAATAGTTTTATGTTAATGTGCATTTTTTTTTATAAAAGATTCACTTTGAGAAATTCAATTTATGGCATGAATAGTTCAATTTCCAGGTATGGTATGATTTGGGATATAGTTTAATTACAGTTAAGAAGTTTCATCAAATCAATGAAGCTATGGATAGCAAAATCCAAGAAATAAAAACATGTAGAGTCCTCCTAGTAAAAAATCCATTAAAAGCATATTTAGTAACAAGCAAGTAAATGTGATATTTTAATACTTCTACAGTCTATATTCTAAGTTGAATTGATGTATACTTTCTTGTTGGCTTATTTACTTTGGAGGCTCCTTGTTATCTTAGCAAGAAAAAGTTACCTAGAAGTTTAATTTTCTATAATAACATACTTAGCTGTACTATAAGAATGTTTAAAAATATATTTCTTTCTTGTAAACCATACATTAAAGAGAATGCCACTAACAGTGGGTTCTGTGCTTTGAATCATACAGTATATTAGTCTTTGTTTAGGCTTAGGATTGCATTTATGATTCCAGATGGCAGTGGTTATAAAAGGCAATTTGCCAAAAGTGTGCCTAATTAATATTCATTTAATGTGCACAAATGTCAAAGGACTTCAGCTTTCTATTTCCCTTTAATGCTGCCTTTCAGATGCTCCCCATGAATACTTGGTGCTAATTCATTTTTCCTGGCATGCTTGCCTTTCTGTCAATTTTTTCCTATTCAGACATCTACTTACACCAGTTCCTGGCTCTTAGTATAGGCAGGAAATGCATCAATCAGGGCAAAATCACCAAATTGTTCCCTATCCACAAAAGCTGGATGCTGATTGCAGTTACCTTAGTTAGGAGCCTTAGAAGATTTGAGACTTTATATGCAGCATTAAATCCACTTGACCAAATGCAGTATTGTAATCATTAAAATCTACGATTTGTCACATTGCATATGAGGAAAATGTGTATATTTTTTGAGATGCATGTTTTTCAACTTCATATGACAGCTTGTGGCAAGTTTAGTTTACTCATACTATTTTTATAAATAAAACATTTTGGTATATTGGAGTTTATTAATTACTAGTGTACATAATATGTTGGCTAGTTTGGTAACATAAGAAAAATGTATTTCTGATAGAAACTATCTAACATTGATACTATGTCAGGAACAAAGGTGGAGAGGTTTAGCTCACTTTGAAAGTATCAGTGAGCATCGCAGAATCTCTGTGTTATTATAAAAGCCAATGTATCTGTGTACTCTAGTGTTCTTGAGCCAGGATTAAAATAAGAAAAGCATTTCCCCAGAATAGTAATAAAATTTTAGGATGACCAGAGTATGAAGAATAAAGCTTCTCCACCTGATCTTTTATTATGAAGCAACTCATTAAAATGTCTCTTTTTGCTAATGAGGAGAGGATTCTCATATGTTGCTGTTAGAATATAATCTATATATTAGTAGTTATTTCCTCTGCAACGGAGATAACTTATTATGGAAAAATCTAAGCAAGAGAACTACTTATTCATGTAGCTTATTGAACTGGTTCACAATAGAATAAAGTTGTTTTTAAGCTCTATAACCTTTCCATTGTAAATTGAGTCAGATTTGGCATGTATATCTCTTAATTTTTGGCCCAAATGTTTAAATTTCATTAGCAGCTATATCTTTAAACTTATTGTCTTATAAAGCAATAAGCTTTATTATTAACCATGGTATGTTCTATGAGTTAGTCAAGACCTCAACAGAAAACAAAGGGAACATTCATAATACTGTAATTTGAGTTTGGGTTATTGACAAAGTAATTATTCATAAATATTTAAACTGTTCATGGGAACCAATGCATTTAACATATGCCCCACTGAATGTTTACATTATTTCCTTTATTATTAAGGAGTTCAAAAGAGAAAATGAATTCATGGAAGCCAATGAGGTAACTCAGACTCAAATGAAATACATGGTGTGTACTCACTAATAAGTGGATATTAGTGAGGAAAAAAAGGAGAAAATTACAGAATACACAAGATACAGCTCACAGAACTCAAAAATGTCAACAAACTGAATGGCCCAAGTGAGTATGCCTCAATCCCACTTGGGAGGTGGACGAAAACAATCACAAAGAGGGAGGGAGGAACCTGGAAGGGAAAGGGGACAGGGCATAGGAAAGGGGAACATAATCTGGTATTGGGTGGGGAAAGAAGACTGAAGCTCTGAGGGTTAACAGAAAGAACCTTGGTTAACAGGCAACCTTGGGAGGTAGAAAGTTAGGGGGACCCTCCAGAATGTACCAGAGACCTGGGAGGTGAGAAATTCTTAGGACTCAAAGGCTGAAGTGAGGGACCTTAGATGAAATGCACTACAGTGGGGAAAGTGAAGTTATAGAGCCCACCTCCAACAGGAAGACAGGGCATCAAGTGAGGAATGGGGTTGCCTTCCTACAGTCAAAACTCTGACTTATAATTGTTTTTGTCTGAAAGAACTGCAAGGATGGAAATGGAGAGGACACTGAGGAAAAGGAGGTCCAGGGACAGGTCCAAAGTAGGATCCAGCTCATGGGGAGGCCCCAAGGCCTGACACTATTACTGAGGCTATGGAGCATTCATAAAAAGGGACCTATCATGACTGCCCTCTGAAAGACCCAACAAGCAGCTGAAAGTGTCAGATGTAGATCTTTGCTCCCAACCAATGGACAGAAGCTGCTGACTCCTCTTGTGGTTGAATTAGGGAAAAGCTGGAAGATGCTGAGGAGGAGAGTAAGCTTGTAGGAGGACCAGCAGTCTCACTTAACCTGGACCCTTGAGATCTCTCAGACACAGGACCACCAACCAGGCAGCATACAGCAGCTGATATGAGGCTCCTCAATACATATACAGCAGAGGACTGCCCCTTCTGGCTTCAGTCAGAAAAGATGCACCTAACCCTCAAGAGACTGGAGGCCCCAGGGAGTTTAGACATCTGATGGAGTGGGGTAGGTGGGGACATCCTCCTGAAGATAGGTGTTAGAGAGGAGGTATGGGATGGAGAACAGAGAGAGGATGGGGAGGGGAATAAAATCTGGAGTGTAAAAAAAGATTAAATAAAATTTAAATAAATAAATAAATAAATAAATAAATAAATAAATAAATAGAAAATACAATCGCTATCAGAGCAGTCCCTTTGTCTTGAGGGGTAGCAAGAAAAGTAAATAACCTTTACTATCATTTTCATTTTCATATTATGCTGATGCCTTCCATTGGCTGAACTAAATTAAGACTTATATCCCAGAAAAGTACAGGGATATAGCCTATACAGGAAGGAGTATGTAGCCCTATATATCTGTGGAAAAAAGTCAGGTACAATGGAGGTTGGCTTCAATTCAATGCAATTCAGCATCGTCCAGTCACACTTTTTAACATGTAGGCTCTTACAACTTTATTCCATACATTATATTTTTAATTTCTATACAACCCAGCAGAATGTTTTATCTGACACATTATACTGATGAAAACTGAATGTATTATAATGCATTTAATTTGACCAGAGTCACACAAATAATCAGTTTCCACTAGCCTTCTAAATAAGACTGCCTATTTCTCAACAAAATATTATTATTAGCTAGCATTTTGAAAGATTATTGAGTTTAATCCTGTCCTAAGAGGTAGTTGCTATTATTATTTCCTTTAGACAAGTACAGAAATTGACAGTGAAGTAAAATCTATAATTATAGAATTTCAAAATCTGAAATTGTGGAGTTAATATAAAGAACAAGATTTGAACAGAAGAAGTATACTTCTAGAGATCATGCATGCTGTCTGTCCTTACATTGTTTCCTAAATTACTTTATTAGATTTTTGCTCTTTATTGTTTTACAGTACAAAGATTTAGTCAGCATAGCATATAGACTCTTTTCTTGTTTTTTATTTTTTGTGTGCTTTAAACAAAAGGAGAAAGGAGTTTTAAAATATTGCTCTCAATCTTCAGAACATTCACAAAGAAAAAAGAAATTCTCAAAGAAAAAAGGAATTTTCAATGAAAAAGAAATTTTCAAAGAAAAAGAAATTCTTTGGTTCATGTTTGTGATTAGACCCTTCAGCTCTCCTGTCAACCAGAATTTTGATTTCTAGAATGTATTATTAAGCTTGGAATCTTTATTTCTTAGGTGACAAAGATATGTATACATATATATATATATATATATATATATATATATATATATATATGGATTGCTGAAAAGAAATATTCAATTTAAATCATTATTTAAGAAATAAGCCTCAAATTATAACTACACAAGTCTCTTAACTGATTTAAAAAGGGGAAAGGAAAAAGTGCATGACATGAAATATCACTATTGACAGACATCACAGAATCTTGTGAAGAATATACAAATTTAGTTATTAGGATAACTGTAATATGAGTGTTTTACTCACCAGAATAAGTATAGTTTAGTCTTTATGATGCATACAAACAGCTATGTAAACACGTGTAGATGAACAATGCTCTTAGTGTCCTAAGGATACCACAAGTTCCTTCTAAGACCAATCCAAGATTGTTTTCCCTCGTCTGACTTCCTCTTGTTTCCTTAGGCTTGGGCGGGGGCATGTCCATTTTTTGAGCATGCTTACTCACTCCTATGCTTATAACTACAGAGAGGGGAGAGAAGGTGGGAAAGAAAGAGAAGTCCAGGGGAAAAAAGAAGGAAAGATAAGAGTGGGGAGAAGGGAGAGGGAATGGAGAGACAGGAAGAAGGGGAGAGAAAGAGAGAAGGGAGAAAGGGTAGAAAGAGAGATGGGGTAGAAAGAGGTAGCAAGTTATGAAAACATCAAATAAGAACTTAAATTAATGTCTTGTTTAGCCCAGTATTGTAGACCGAGGCTATCTTTAGAAGATAAAATTTGAGCAGGATGGGAAGTTCAGTAGAGACAGGAAACTAGAGACAAAAATGACCTAGTTAGAGCATGCAACATTGAAATTAATAGAAATTTTGAACAATATATTTTTCCATAGCCTATCAAAGTGCACGTTTTCTATAAGTTCTACTACCACAATGACTTCTAAAGGCATCTAAAGAATATCCAAATTCATTTATGGTATATACCTTGGATTTAGACATAAAGCAAAGAACTAATTGGATATATCTGATGCTATAGTCTTGATATTTTGAACCATATAATCACCAAAAATACATAAGTATATACCTATAGAAATATGCATATAGAATTTCGTTAATAGTACCATGTGTTTTAATCTGGTGTGCAAAATACTGCACCATTACAATTTTATCATTTCAAAGACAACTGTCTTGAGAATATATATACTTAGCTATGAAGAACAATAGTAATACAAAGTCATTGTATTTTTAACTTAACCATTAAACAACCATTTGTCACATATCATCATTGTCTCAGACACAAATTATCTTAAGAGGTTACTAAATTCAAGGAAAGATTTTTAAGAGTAGGTTCAGAAGCAAAACAATTCCTCTCATTCATTTTTAGCACACTGTTATGATGTTGTATGCATTTTAGCTTTAATTGGTCTCAAAACCATACAAATTCACTATGTAGTCAGGTTAAAAGTAAGACAACTTTGAATATTCAAACACAGTGTCTTGATAATACTTATCCAATAAAGGGGATAAAATGAAGTATAGCAAAAGCATAAATGTAGAAATTCTTAATGCCCTAAAAGTTAGATATTTTTTCTGTTCTAAAGCTTATTATGTCTCTTGGAAAAAGATACAATATGGGAAATGCTTCCCAACCAATAAATACAAATTATATTTAGTGGAAATAATAGAAGGGAAATTGTCTCAATGTTATTAGCTTTTACATTAGGATGGAAGTCTTTATAATGCTAAAAATTTAATAGTAGCAGCAATCTAATGGAGCTTTAGTTACAATGACCAAAATCTGAGGCAGACCCATGTCTATATTTGGTAATTTTATAGTTGTTAAATGACTATGCAATCAAGGCTATTGTTGATCCTTTTTTTGTAAACAATAGAATATTTTCTTCTAACGCATAATAAAGTGGACAATTTCTACAGAAGATTAAAGTCAATCTAAAAAAAAGGAGGAGACACTAATCAACTAGATTTTCAATTGTTATTTGTAGCTTAGTAGTTCACATTTCTAAGCACTTTATTTTTCTGACCTTTAAAGTTATAATGAACATTAGATGAACTTTAAATTAAATGAAGAAAATGAACACAGTACTTATATTCAATAAATCATAATGGTTGCCATCAATTTGAATCAAGAATCTAAAAAAGTGACAATTTCAAATAATACAGAACATCATGTACGTGCTATATTATATAATGTAGGCTATCAATATACTGTTTCAAAAGGAGAGACCAAAGAATGTCGACTTACAGAAGAATGCTTTAAGGAAAAGAGCTCAAAGTCTGAAGTGACAGAGAGATGTTGATTCAAGACTAAAAGTCCAACTGAAATTAAAATATAAAAATAAAATAAAAAATCTCGTTTTGCTGCTGACAAAAGAAATGAGAAATGAATATATAATGTGTGTGTGTGTTTTAAAAATAATGCATGCTGATGTGCTTGCTTGCATGTACATTTGCATATAGAGAACAGAGGCCAATATTAATTGTAAGTTGTTCTCCACTTACACTTTGAGGCAATGAGCCTGGAGTTTACCAATTCAGCTAGAATAGCTAGCTAGGGAGAGCTAGGGATTTGTCTGTTTCTGTCCCTCTATGGTTACATATACCTCCATTTGAAGTGTGGTAGGAATCAGTTGAATGATTAAGACATTTCCACATCACAGCATTAGGGTACAAGCATAGCATGAAAGAGAAAGTAGGCTCTAACCCCCATACCACAAATGAATGAGAAAGTTTTACTATGATTAGGATACAGAAAATATACTTGGTTGATTATAAGATATGCATCTCTTTTTTGAGTGTATTCTCTATCCGATAAAAAAATTACCCTGAGAAAAGCAACTTAAGGAGATGGGAATTATCTTGGTTTACAGTTTCAGAGGGGAAACAGATCACCATGTTGGGGAGGATATGGTGATAAGAGCTTGTGGCCAGCATAAATAGTCAGGAAGCAGATTAAAAAGAGGAAGTGGATCCAGTCTATAAAGTCTAAAAACTAAACACCAGTGACATACTTCCTCCCACAAGGCTACAAGTAGCAAAGGCTTTATAATATATCCAGTCATTGCCACTAACTGGTGACAAACTGCTCAACCACCTAAGCCTGTGGTACACATTTCACATTCAAGTGACAATATTAAGTTACTGTTCTAAAAGTTTTTGGTCTCCTAAAACTGCCTTAAGTTTTTCTTCCAATTGATATATGCAGTAATTTGCCCAGTATTGATCTCTCTCTCTCTCTCTCTCTCTCTCTCTCTCTCTGTCTGTCTCTCAATCTCTCTCATGTTTGTTTGTCTGTCTGTCATTTATCCATTCATCCATCCGTCCATTCATCCATCCATCCATCCATCCATCCATCCATCCATCCATCCATCCATCCATCCATCCATCATCTATCTACCTACCTACCTACCTACATACCTACCTATTTATCTATCTAATCTATCTATCTATTGAGATATAATTTCACTGTGTACCATGGCTGGCCTAAAACTCACATTATAGACAAGGCCCAACTTGAATTCACAGACATCTCTCTTCTTTGTCTCCTAAGTACTGGAATTAAGGGTAGGATTCATCATATCTGGCTTATTCTATGTTAATATTTTAGTCAATAACATAGTATAGAGAGAACATTGTTTTTGAAACCTTATAGTGGATCTGAAATCTCATATAATTTTTGGTTGTAACTGCCTGTTTCTTTGTCATTTTTAAAATTAATTTATTTATTCACTTTATATCCCAGTATCAGCCCTCCTCTTTTCCCAGTACCCTTCACACAAGTCCTCCCCCAAATCCACCTCATATTCAAGAGAAGGAGAAGCCCCACTCCAGGTTTCGCTCTCCCTCACTAAGCCCCCCATACCCTCCCTGCACATCAAATCTTTGCAGGACTAGGGGGTATCCTTTCTGAGGATGTTGTTGTTTTGTTCTAATGAAGGTGCCCTTTATTAATTAATCTCATTAATTGATTCTTGGCCTCAGTACCTGAGCCATTGGTGTTTTGTTCAGGAAGTTGTCTCCACTATGGATGAGTTCAAGACTATTTCTCACATTTTTTTTCTATTAGATTTAGTGTACCCAGTTTTATGTTGAGGCCTTTAAAATTCCAAATAACTTGAATTTTGTATGTGGTGATAAATATGAATCTGCTTGCATTCTTCTATTTGCAGTCATATAGTTTGTCCAGTACCATTTGTTGAAAATGTTCTCCTTTTTCCATTGTATGGTTTTGGCTTCTTTGTAAAAAAAACTGTTTGTAGGTGTGTGGATTGATTTCTGGGTCTTTGATCATATTCCATTGATCTACCTGTCTGTCTCTGTACCAATTCCATGCAGTTTTTATTACCATTTCAATAAAGTACAGCTTGAGGTAAGGGATAATGATACCTCTAGAAGTTCTTTTATTGTTCAGGATCAATGTAACTACCCTGTTTGGTTTTTTTTGGGATTTTTGTTTGTTTTGCCATATACAATTGAGAATTGCTCTTTTATAATCTGTAAATAACTGTGTTAGAATTTTAATGGAGATTGCATTGAATCTGTAAATTGCTTTTTGTCAAATGGCCATTTTCGCTATGTTATTCCTACTGATCCATGAACATGGAGATCTTTCCATCTTTTGATATCTTCCTCAATTTCTTTCTTCAGCAACTCGAAGTTCTCATATAGGTCTTTCACTTGTATGGTTAGAGTTACATCAATATCTGTTGTGACTCTTGTAAAGGGTATTGTCTCCCTAACTATTTTCTCATCACATTTATTGCTTCAATACAAAGGGCTACTGATTTCTTTGAGTTAATTTTATATTCAGCAATTTTACTGAAGGTGTGTCTTTTGGCTATAAGAGTAGAATTTTGTGTGTCGGTTACCTATACTATCATAGCAACTGTTAATAGGCATACTTTGACTTCTTTCTTTCCAATTTTTATCACCTTGATCTCCTTTAGTTGTCTTATTGCTATAGCTAGAAATTCAAGTACTATATTGAAGATATAAGGAGAGAGTGGAGAACCTTGCGTTGTTCTAAATTCTAGTGAAATTGCTTTAAGTTTCTCTTCATTTAATTTGATGCTGGCTATTGGCTTGCTGTATATTGCCTTTATTGTGTTTAGGTATGTACCTTGTATCCCTGATCTCTCCAACACTTTAACATGAAGGGGTGTTGTATTTTTCCAATGTTTTCTTGGCATCTAATGAAGTGATCGTGTTATTTTTCTTTCAGTTTGTTTATATGGTAGATTGCACTGATGTGGTTTCATATATTGAACCATCTCTGTATCTCTGGGATGAAATCTACTTGATCATTGTGGATGATGTCTTTGATGTGCTCATGGATTCAGCTTGCAAGTATTTTATTGAATATTTTTTCATTAATGTTCATAATGGAAATTGGTGTGAAAATCTCTTTATTGAGTCTTTGTATAGTTTAGGTATCAAGGTAACAGTGACCTCATAGAATAAGTTTGGCTATATTATTTTCATTTATATTTTGTGAAATAGTTTGAGGAGTGTTAGTTTTAGCTCTGATTTTAAAGTCTAGTAGAATTCTACACTAAAATCATGTAGCCTGGGGCTTTTTGGAGGGGGGGGTCTTGGGACATTTTTGATGACTGCTTTTATTTTCTTAGGTGTTATAGGATTTTTCAGATAGTTTACCTGGTCTTTATTTGGCTTTGGTAACTGGAATCGGTCTAGAAAAATCATCTACTTCATTGAGATTGTACAATTTTGTGGATTACAGGCTTTTGGAATAAAACCTAATCATTCTTTGAATTTCTTAAGTGTCTGCTGTTATGTCTTCTTTTTCATTTCTGATTTTATTAATTTGGGTGCTGTCTCTCTGCCATTTAGTTAGTTTTGCTAAGGATTTGTCTATCTTGTTGATTTTCTCAAATAATCTTCTCTTGGTTTCTTTTATTCTTTGTACTGTTCTTTTTTCTAATTGATTGGTTTCTGATCTGAGTTAGATTATTTCCTGCCCTTTACTCCTCTAGGGTGTGTTTACTTGTTTTTGTTCTAGAACTTTCAGGTGTAATTTTTAATCATTAATATAAAAATTCTCCAATTTATTTATGAAGGCACTTTTTGCTATGAACTCTGAACACTTTGTGCTAAAAACTCTTAGCACTACTTTCATTGTATCCCATATGTTTGAGTATGTTGTGTCCTAATTTTCATTGAATTCTAGAAGGTCTTTAATTTCCTCATTTCTTCATGAACTCAGTGATCACTGAGTAGACAGGTGTTTAGTTTCTATGCTTATCTAGGCTTTCTGTTGCTTCTGTTGTTGAGTTCTAGCTTTTAATCCATGATCTGATAGGATGCATAGGGTTATTTCAATCTTCTTATATCTTTTGAGGCTTGCTTCATGACAGACTATATGGTCAATTTTGGAGAGGGATCCACGAGGTACTGAGAAGAAAGTATATTCTTTTGTGTTTGGATGGAATATTCCGTAGATGTCTGTTAGGTCCATTTGATTCATAGCGTCTATTAATTTCATTGTTTTTCTGTTTAGTTTTTGTCTGGATGTCTTGTTAATTGGTGAGAGTGGAGTACTGAAGTCTCCCACTATTAAAGTGTGGAGTTTGATATGCTATTTAAGCTTGAGCAAAGTTTCATTTACAAATGTGGATGCCCTTGTACCTGGGGCATAGAAGTTCAGAATTTAGAGTTTATTTTGGTGGATTTTTCCTTTAATGAGTATAAAGTGTCCTTCGCTGTCCCTTTTGATAAATTTGGTTAAAAATCTATTTTATTAGATATTAGAATGGTTACTCCAGCTTGCTTCTTGGGAGCATTTGCTTGGAAAAATTTTTTTCCAGTACTTTATTCTGAGGTAATATCTATCTTTATGGCCAAGGTTCATTTCTTGTATGCAACAGAATGATGGATCCTGTTTTCACATCCATGCCATTAGTCTGTGTCTTTTTAAAGGGAAATTGAGTTCATTGATGTTGAGAGATATTAATGATGGATGATTTTTACTTTCTATCATTTTAATGTAGGTGGTAGGGTTTTTTTGTGTGTGTGTGTTTCTGTGTCTATTCTACTGGTTTTAATGGTGTGAAAATTTTTTTCTTGTGTTTTCTTTAGTGTTGTTAACCTCATTAGGTTGGCATTTTCCTTCTAGTATCCTCTGTATCCTGAAATTGTAGAAAGCTATTGTTTAATTTTTTTCCATGGAATATCATGGTTTCTCCGTCTATGGTGATTAAAATTTTTGTTGTATACAGTAGTCTGGGCTGACATCTTAGAGTATGCAGCACCCCTGCCCAAGCCCTTCAAGCTTTTAAAGAGTCTCAGTTGAGAAATTGGGTGTAATACTGATAGGTCTCCCTTTATGTTTTGCTTGGCCCTTTCTTCTTACAGCTTTTAAATTGTTTTCCTTGTTCTGTATATTTCATATTATTATTTTATTATGTGGTGGGATGATTTTCTTTTCTGGTCCAATCTGCTCGGTGTTTTGTAAGCTTCTTGTACCTTTAAAGGCATTTTTTTCTATAGGATAGGGAAATTTTCTATGATTATGTTGAAAATGTTTTCTGGGCCTTTGAGCTCTCTTTCTTATATTCAGTACTCGTAGGTTTGGTCTTTTCAAAGTGTCCCAAATTTCCTGGAAGTTTTATGTTATGAAATTTTTAGATTTTGCATTTTCTTTGGCCAATACAATGATTTCTTCTATTGTGTCTTCTACACTTGAGATTCTCTCTTCCATCTCCTGTATTCTGTTGGTGATGCTTACATCTGTAGTTTCTGTTCTCTTTCCTAGGTTTTGCATCTCCAGAATTGCCTCAATTTGTAATTTTTTATTGCTACTATTTTCCTTTTCAGGTTTCCAACAGTTTTATTCCTATCCTTCACCTGTTTGGTTATATTTTTCTGCATTTTTTATATTTATTTGCTTTCTCATTTAATGTCTCTACCAGTTTGAATGTATTTTTCTGTATTTTCTTAAGGGATTTATTCTTGTCCTTTTTAAAGGCATCTGCTTATAAATTAGATTTAAGATCTTCTTGTGCTTCAGTTTCATTAGGATATTCACGGTTTGTTGTAGCAGAATAGTTGGGCTCTGATGGTGCCATATTGCCTTGGGTCTTGTTGATTGTGTTCTTATGCTGTATTTAGGCATTTGCTTTTTCCTGGTGTTGGCTGGATGATTGTCATGGCAGCAGGTCTTCTTAGGAAGGTGGAGGGAGTCATGGACCAGATAATGGAGGACGGGGTACCCAACTCTGGTGGCTGTGCCTCAAGAAAACTCCACTGGCAAGAGATTAGTGGAGCAATGTTGCAAGCTGGTAGTTCTCAGGGTCTCTATAGGCCTCCATCGGGTAGTAGTAGGCTCTTAGTGTCACACAAGGGTCTTCAGGACTGAAAAGCAAGCCCAGAAATAGACAATGTAGTTCAGAGGACATTGTGCAATTTACCTCTGCAAGCTGTTTTCTAGGAAGACATACTGGGATGGAGGGCAGATCTGACTGGGATGGGATTGGTGGAGCAAGGTTCCAAGCTGATTTGTTTTGGTGTCCCTGAACTTTTCCACTGGGGAGCAAGATGCTCTTAGAGGCTCTGTAAGACTCCTCTGGATAGAAGAGAGAGCCCAGAGCTACACAGTGGTGCTCCTGGCACTGCACATAACTCATGTCTCTGCAGAATGTGTCCCTGGTGGGTCTGGCTGGATAACTCCTTGTTTTTTGATATGTAACTATTTGTCATTGTATAGCAATGACAAATTGAATACTATTTAATGAAGTAATGTTCTGTATAGGTATTCAGTCCAGGAAAATCATATACCTAAAGTAGGCTATCTACCCCCTGGGCTGTTCTGTTCATACAATGACAAATTCTTAACAACATTCTTCCCAGAATGCATCTTGATCATTAGATGACAGATGACAGTGAAGGTCTTCTCTTACTCTATAGAAACAAGAGCCTCAAGCAATAAAGATTTATGCAATAAGTACAACTGTTCAAAGGCAAGAAAAATTGATCATGGAGTATCCAGCCACAAGTGATAAACATATAATAAGCCCCCCCCATCTAAATTCAGGTAATATTACACAAGTGGGAGCAGAAAAATTGTATGAACCAGAGAACCAGGACATCTGCTGTGAGATAGTTTCTTCTATCTATAACAAGAGGACTGCACCCAGGAAATCACAGCAATATGAGTATCTAAACAAGACCAAAAATCGTGACAATACCAATTGTTATACCCACATAGTGTAAACATTACTTCCAAAGCTTCAACCTGCAAAAAAGACATACAGATAAGTCATTGCTGAGAGAGGGAGAAACCATCTTCTCCAGGGATAAGAACTTAGTAGATTTGCTTCTTCTAGGTTATCCAATCACAAGAAATCATTCCTAAATACACATGAGCAACACTAGATGATCTCAGAAAGCCATTAATTTGAGAAGTAGGAAAGAGAAAGGAAGAATTGGAGAGAGGAAATGGAAGGAAGTTATGGAAATATAATAATAATGTTTAAAATTCTCAAAAATTGTAAAATAAATAGTAAGAACTTCAATACTTATTGTGTTCCTACCACACACTTAGAATTATTTCATGTAGAGAATATAAACAAAAAAATCTGTATTGTTAAGGATTGTATAACTTTGTAAGAGGACAGAAGGGAATAGTAATATATGATTCCCAGTGAAGCATTGTAGAGATAATCCTGAAGCATATTAAAATTGTACCATTTCCATTTGCATTTTCTAACAGTTGTCCACTGGAAGGCACACTGGGAATCCACAGATTGAGCTCCCAGTTATAACTTCTTTCTGTAACTTCACCAAACAAAAGCATATCTCTTGGTCATCAGCAGTTTTATAATAGTACAGCGTCACAGTATGGGAACACCTTTGGAATACCACAAAAAGAGATCATTTAAAATTACATTAATGAAGGAGATAGAAATGAGTGAGTAATTGGTAAGTAATGCTTTTCTGAAACTTAAGTGTTTTCTAAGTCCTTACTCTTAACAAAATTGAGGAAGAACCTAAATGAATTGCCAGCCAACAAATCATTCAGAATGGTTTGGCTGATAAATCAGAATGTGATTCTTAGAATATGACTCAAAATATATCCAAATTATTAAGAAATATTGTTAAAGTAAAATTTACTTCATTTTCCCTTAATTGTGCATGATAACAAGTTACACTGTGGTTAAATTTTAGAAATGAAAGAAAATTAGTAAAATTATAAAACTTGTCTCATTCTAAAATATAAATTCAACCACAAACATTCACACTAATTATTTGAAAAATGTGTCATTTTAAAGAGAAATACTTCCAATCACATCTCATCTTTTAATTATTTGCCAAAATGGATGTGATTCTCTTGTTTGAATTGCCTACTAACTAGTGATGGTTCATTCCAGGAACAAAATCCAAAATGCGATGAATAATCAGTATATTTTAAGTCTGTTATCATTATGAATTAAGGTAAGATATTATAGGAAAATTAGAATTGAAAATCAGCTAGCGGAGGAAGAATAATGACAAATTATGCCAACTGTTAATGTTTTCTGTGCTCACATATGTATTTTTCAAATAAATAATAGCAATAATAGTAAAAATCAAAGAACTGTGGCTTTTAGAGTCTATAGAAAACATTTAAAGACAAATTATGACAAATATAACGGTCGTAACATGATTCAAGCATATCTATTGTAAATATTTAAATATTATTCAGGATGAACAAAATGTTTGTTACTCTTCATTCCTTTAGTCATATTGTTCTTCTTTTTCTTTTTTTTTCTTTCGAGACAGGGATTTTCTGTGTAGCCCTGGCTGTCCTGGAACTCACTCTGTAGACCAGGCTGGTCTCAAACTCAGAAATCCACCTGCCTCTGCCTCCCAAATGCTGGAATTAAAGGTGTGCGCCACCACTGCCCGGCTCATATTCTTCTTTCAAAATATTTAGTGTAAATAGAACTATGGGAAAATGGGCATGTCCACTATTACTTGTTGGAATGTAAATCAGTAATTCCTCTCAGAGATAATTTGAAAAATATATCAAAACTTAAATGTGAAGTGCATCTGACACATAAACTTCCTTTTTAAATTTAGTCTAAAAATTTGCCATGAGAAACCATAAAAACTTAGCTATAAATAGGTTTATTAAAGCTATGTATAAAACATGAAAAAAAACCAGTATCAAATGCAAAAAAAGCTAACCTAAATAGAGAAATATTATGAGCATATAACCATAAACTTCTTCCTTCAAAGTTTAGATTATTGCCAAAATGGAGATAAAATGAATAGAAGCCTTAGAAACCAGTGAATGGCTACAAAGATACAATGTATACAACAGGAAAACTGGATTTTTAATTGTGAAAGTGTGCACAAACCTATGCAAATTCAATCCAGAATAAATCCGAGAATGAGGAGGGATGTTGAGTAAGAAGTCACACCTGCTCTGAAGACAGAGGGTCAGTTTTCTCAGACAATATAGCCCATCATAAGTTAACCATGTTCCTGTGGAATAAAATCCAAAATACATTAACAATCAGTATATTTTAAGTCCCTTATAATTAAGTTAAGGTCAGATACTGTAGGAAAATTAGATTGTAAAATCAGCTAGTGAGGGAAGAGTAATGATTTTGTTCATAAACCTATATGAAATAGTCACAAAACAACACATATATTGGGATGCTACTTCCATAAACTGATTTTTTAGGTATATGTACACCCATGCAAACATATATAGAAAACTGATCCAGAAAACTAGTCAGCAAAATATTATGGTTGTTTAATCATTTTTGTTCTATGCATTTATTGCTTGTGTTTGTACAATCTCTTACCTTCTTTCTTTGTCCCTGTACAGCATATAGGCAGGACTCATTTTTGGTCAAAGGTTGTTTTTTGGATGGGTTGCTGTCCTTATCACAGCACTGGGAGTTCTGCCATTTCAGGATGCATATTCACCACTACTAGGAGTTTCAGCTAGAGTCATCCCCATAGATGCCCTGTGGCCTCTCCCTGTCCCAAGTCACTGGCACATGCTAGAGATGCCCATCCCATCACCAATTTCCATTCTATCTCCCATCCTCTTCCTACCCCTGATCCCCTCTACCCAGTTCCCCTCCTCATCCCCTCTCCTACCCAGCTATGACATTTTAATGCATGCTTATGACTGTACTTTGCTAATATCTACCCCTCTATCAGCTTGCCTTGTCATTTTTCTCCCTTCCAGTATTACCATCTTTTTTTTTGTTCATCTCCTAACTCTTTTCCCATCTCCATAATTTTTTTATCAGGCTCCCTTGTTTTATGATAACATATGCCTCTTCTTTGAAATTAGAACTAACTGCATTTCTTTTACCACACTATGCAGAACAATCAATAGTTGTATTTTATATTGAAACCAGAGGGATCTTATCTATTCAGACTCATTAATATGTCTATTAACCAAGGGCCATCTATTTCCATTAGCTGCTCGAGCACTGTCCAATGCTGTAACATTCATTCCTTGTTCTCTTTTCATTACCAGTTTCCAAAAGTAGGAGATGCCATGGGACTTTGAAGAAGATGGTGATTAGAAGACATAATTTTCTACAGTAAAATTTAATTTAAAAAACATTTCAATGTTATGTATATGGATGGTTTATTTCATTCATTTCCTATACTTGTTTCTGTATTTCCTCCTTAAGAATACCTTTAATTTTATAATAGCTTGCTCTCAGTCCTACATTATACTTATAGTGAGTGTTGCTTCTAATATAAGTTAACAAGCAAAAAGGACAAAAGGTGATAAAATAGACTTGTTTATTTAACCTTTCCCTGGGAACATATGGTTGGATTTACACTTGAAGGAAAAAAACAACAACATTTTTTTTTTTTTGGTAAAATAAAACTAGCTGAAAAGGTGAAATTTTCAAACCTTTTGTTGATTAAAGTTATTTTGTACATAACATAATAAAATAGATCTAATTTTATTACATATTAAGTTAAACTCCAAGAATCTCCTGTAAATGATTTTCAGTTGCTCTCAGAAGGACTCGTGCATACTAGTTATAGTTGAAGATGCATCTTGTCAGGACTTGGATTGGGACCTCTCGTTTTTACTCATAGTAAAAAAGTATATAATTTCCATCTTCTATTGTAGAAGCAAAGAGTATCAAGAAGCAGTGGGTAGGAATATGTAAAGTAGAAATCTCATTTCGGGCTGAGTACCCCACAGATGTTTTCTGTGCTTTACCTATGGTGAATTTCTGCATTAAGTACAAGTGATTGAGAAAAAAAAAACTTTTATAATAAGGTCCAAGAACTTCACTAATCTAAAGGTGTAGTAATACAGATTTAGAATGCTGTTAATATTATGCCTGTTTAGCAAAATAATAGAAATGATTGATTGTTTTTCAAAATAGTTACTTTTCTTGAGATTTCAATATAATTATGTAATTTCTTCCTTTTCCTGTCTTCCTTCCAAATGTTCCCATGTTCCCCTTGCTATCAAATTCATGGTCTCTTTCTTAATTATTTCTGCATATATATTCTGAATACATAAGTACAACCTGTTAAGTTCATGTAAGATATCTTGTATGTGCGTGTTCTTAGATTCAGTGTTAGTAGTTGCAATTTTAAGTAGGAATTCATGTTTCATATAACTTTTCTGATTGATTTACATATGATTGCTCATAATACCCCCTTGCCCCATATAAGTACATAAGAGATGTAGTGATGGCCCAGATTTATTCTTTATCTTTGTTATTTGTGTCTTATACCTTTTTCATGTTCATTCTAGTCAGACATGGATGACATTAATTTATTTTCGATTTTGCCAGCCAAAGGTGGGTTGTTATTTTTTTAAATAAACATTTTCTTACTTTTATTTAACTAATGCCAACTATTAATTTTATTTCACCCCTTCTGTGGCCTTTGGGTTTAGTTTGCACTTGTAGTTTTATGAAGTGGATGATTAATTTTGTAAGGTGGTATAGATCTTTAAGATTAGTGATTTGTGACTTTATTTTGTTTGTTTTGAGGAAGGTCTTGCTATTTAATTTGTGATGTTCTAATTTCTCTGCTTCTGTCTCCTTAGTAACAACATTTTGAGCTTCATGTGGTCTGTGTATCTTGTGTATTGAGAGATTTGGGGCTAATATTTACTTATTAGTAAATGCATATCATATATATATTTTTGTGACAGGGTTATCTCATGAAGCTCAAGAAGAAGGAAAAACAAAGTGGGGGTGCTTCGGTCCTTCTTAGAAGGGGGAACAAAATATTCAAGGGAGGAAATATGAAGACAAAGTATGGAACGCAGACTGAAGGAAAGGCCATCCAGAGACTGCCCCACCTAGGGATTCATCCCATATACAGACACCAAACCCAGACACTACTGTGGATACCAAGAAGTGCTTGTTGACAGGAACCTAATATAGCTGTCTCCTGAAAGGCTCTACTAGAGCCTGACAAATATAGAGGTGGATGCTTGCAGCCAATCACTGGGATGAGCACAGGGTCCCCAATGGAGGAGTTAGGGAATGGACAGAAGGAGCTGAAGGAGTTCACAATCCCATAGGAAGAACAACATCAACCAACCAGAACCCTCAGATCTCCCAGGGACTAAATCACCAACCAAAGAGTACACATGGAGGGACCCATGGCTCCAGCAGCATATGTAGCAGAGGATGGCCTTGTTGGGCATCAGTGGGAGAAGAGTTCATTGGTCCCGTGGAGGCTCAATCCCCCAGTGTAGGAGAATACCAGGGTGGGGAGGCAGGAGTGGGTGGGTGGGTAGGTGAGCACCCTCATAGAAGCAGGTGTGGTGGGGTGGGATAGGGGAGTTCTGGAGGGGAAAACTGGAAAGAGGATAACATTTGAAATGTAAATAAATAAAATATTCAATAAAAAAGAAAAAAGTGGGAACATTTTGTTTTTATTATTAGCAATTATATAAATTTATGCTTAACTTTTTGTTACAGTTTATAACATTTATTTTAATTACATTTAGAACATTTCTTCCTTCCTGTTCCTTCATCCAAATCATTCCATATACCCCTCCCTTCTCTACAGAAAATGTCAGAGTATATAACATTATATACTCTAGCCACATGTGTGAGATTTCCAAAAAATCATTTTTCTTTTTTTAAGTGAAGATGATCACAATTCTTGTCAAACATAAATAGAATTATCTTTAGGAGAGGGTTTTTCATAAAACAAAAGTGTGTAACTTTCTGTTGTGAGTAGTATCCTATGAGTATGTGCTATGTGTAGTTGATATAGAATTTTCTTCTCTTGGCTAGGAACTGATGAAAAGATACATATAAATAACATTATGTGTAGTGAACAGGTTATATTTAGGAATACATACATATATACATATACATATGCAATAACAATGTTATTACCCAAAGTGACAGATTAAAAAAATTATTACATGATTTCTTTTGTACATTTTTCCTGGTTTTGAGTTATTTTCTTAAAAGCATCTTCGAGGATTATAATTAACATCTAGGTTTACCACAATCAGATTCAGATTAATAACAATGCAATTTCATTTTTATATAAAGATTCACTTTTATGGGTAGGAATGTACTTTGTTTGGTAGAATACTGGCCTAGTATGCTCAAATCCCTTGGCTCAGTCTACAGCATTAAATATTCTCTGTAATTCAGAAGTGGGAGCAGGAGGATCAAAAAAGTTCAAGGTATTTCTCAGTTACATGGGAAACTCAAGGACAGTATGATCTAAGTGAGAGACTGTTTCAAAGTAAAATGGTAACGTGAAAATCAAATTAAACAAAACAAAACAAAACAAAAATAACAATTCTGTACAGCTCTATTTTCTTTGTGATTTTTTATCATAATAATAGCATTTTGTACATTTTATATATATTTGCACAAAAACTATTGCTTTATGCATCATCTTATAGTCTTTTATATATAATTTTTAGTTTATTGATAATATATTATTTCATAATATATTCTGATCATCATTTTCCTTCTCCCAAATTCTAACAAATCTTCTCTACCTTTTTCGCCATCCAAATCCATACTATTTCTTTTCCTTATTAGAAAACAAACCAACAAAGCACTCACAAACAAACACACACATGGGCACTTGCACACACATACACATGCACACATGCAAGCACACAAACATTAGAATAGGACAAAATAAACAGAAAAAAAGAAGCCAAAGAAACACATTATTTATAGACATATATACTCAAACATATAGAAATCCCATCAAAACATAAGATTGAAAATCATATTACATAAGCAAAAGACCTATAAAGTTAAAAAAACAAAACAATAAGCAAATAACTACAAAACAAGCAAACACCACAAAGTGCAGACAAACCAATGAAGGAGTTAGAGAATGGACTGAAGGAGTTGAAAGGGTTTGCAACCCCATAGGAAGAACAACAATATCAACATTATAACCAGACCCCCAGAGCTCCCAGGGAATAAACTACCAATCAAAGAGTACACATGGAGGGACCCATGGCTCCAGCAGCATATGTATTAGAGGGTGGCCTTGTGGGACATCAATGAGAGGAGAAGACCTTGGTCCTGTGAAGACTTGATGCCCCAGTGTAGGGAAATGCCAGGATAGGGAGGCCAGAGTGGGTGGGTGGGTGAACATCTTCATAGAAGCAAGGGAGGGAGAATGGCTTAGGGGGACTCGGGGGTGGCAACCAAGAAAGGGGATAACATTTGAAATGTAAAAAAAAATAACTAATTAAAAATACAAAAACAACAACAAAAAACCTTTGTTTTGTTTTGGGCATCTCCTTCTGGCCATATGGCCTATCCTTAAGTGTGGTTTGAACACTCAGTGAGATTTTTTTGGAAAAAAACCTGATTTTTTCTTTCCAAGTGGTTATCAATTGAATATCTTTTTAGGTAAGAAATCAGGCCTTTTTTTCTACTTCCTGTTTCTGCCCTTGGATCCTATGTTGGTCAGATCTGTGCTCTGTGCATGCTGCCACAGTGTCTGTGAGTTCATGTATGTGCCAGTCCTGTTATATGTTTCCTTGATGTCTTTCATTTGCCACTGACTCTTACAATCTTTTACCCTCCTCTTCTACAAACTTCTCTGAGTCCAAGGGTGGAATTTGAGGGAGACATCCAAATTAGAGCTGTGTGCTCTGTTTCACTCACTGGACATAATCCCCCATGTGTCTCCAATTTTGTTCCCATCTACTACAGGAAGAAGCATCTCTGATGATGTCTGAGCAAGACACTGATCTATGACTGTAGCAGGATGTTGATAGTAGTCATTTTATTGCTATATTCCTTTAGCATATAGTTATATTTAGTTTTCCCCTAGGCCCATGACCTCTCTAGTTCTTGGCCACCTGAGCAGTGTCAGGCATGGACTATATCTCAGGAAGTGTGCCTTAAATGTAACCAGAAACTGGTTGGTTGCTCCCATAATTTTTGTGCCGCTATTGGACCAGTATATTATGCAGTCAGGTCATCATTATAAATTTAAGGGTTTGTAGCTGGTTAGGTGTTTACATTTTTCTTCTGGTAGTGTCCAGCACATCTTTGAGTACCATGAACACTAGTCAGGAGGATTGAGGGCTCTAGTTAGGCACCACATTGACTTTTCCATGTTCAATGAATTAAGTAGATGTTGACTTTAGCAGTAGAGCCTTACCATTAGTTTGTGGACTTGGCAATAGCCTGAGTTGTTTGGGAGTTCCCATGGACCTTGTTTTGACTACAATTTAACTAGATTGAACCCATTCCTAACATCAGAGGTTTCATTTGGTGGTGAGAGACTGCTAGTTGGGGCTTTGTCTCTACCATTATTTTGTGCTTATACACACACACACACACACACACACACACACACACACACACACACACCTGCACGGATGCATACATGTGTGTATTAAGAAGCTTTCCATATACACTCTCAAATGGCCCTAACTTTTAAATATCTCACCCTATCGTATTCTGTCACTTACAACCTTTTTCCCTATTCTCCTTGTTTAATTCTCTTGTTCCTGCCCAAAAAATCATATCATAGTTTCTGATCATCAATGCACTACTATTTTTTTCTTTACTGAGAGTTCCTTGTACACAGAAAGTCAGTCTTCTCTTACTGCTTCAGAAGGTTGTCTTCTTATCTATTGATAGTTTGATTATCTCTACTGGGACCCTACTGAACTTCTTATATGAGAAAAACCAATTTATTTCATTGAGTTGAGAAATGTTTCAGCTAGTATTTCATCAGTAACATTTTTGGCTTGTTTTTTTAAAATTCTTCTCTTCCAGGGACCTATGTTTAGTTTTTACTGACATGATTAAGTGAGATTCTTTTTAACATTTATTTTATTTTACATATTTACTTTATATTATCTCACTACTCCCACAATTTTCCTCCAGCCCTCTCCACTTTTCCTCTGAGTAGGTGAGGGCCCCCTGGATATGGTGATAACCATGCACTGGCACATCAAGTCTGTAAGTCTAGCTGCATCCTCTCCTACTGAGGCCAGACAAAGCAGCAATAGCTAGAAGAACACATCCCATATATAGGCAACAGCTTTGGGGATATCTCCCTCTCCAGCTGTTCAAGACCCACATGAAGACCAAGCTGCACATTTACTACATATGAGTAGGGAGTCCTAGATCCAGCCCTTTTATGCTCCTTGGTTAGTGATTCAGTCTCTGAGAGCCCCAAGGGTCCAGGATGGTAGACTCTGTTGTTCTTCCTGTGGAGTTCCTATCCCTTTTGGGGGCACTTAATCATTCTCCCAACTCTTCTGAAAGAGTCCCTAAGCTTTATCCAATGTTTAGCCGTGGTGTTTATATTTGACTAAGTCAGCTGCTGGCTGGAGCCTCTCAGAGAACAGTCATGCTAAACTCCTGTCTACAAGCATAACAGAGTTTGATTAATAGTGACAAATATTGGTGCTTTCTCATGGGATGAATTTCAAGTTGGGCTGGTTCTGGTTGGTTATTGTCTCTGTCTCTGCTCGGTACCCTGTCCCTGCATTTTGTGTAGCACATGCTGTCAAGGATGTGGAGCAAGGGGAACACTTCTCCATTGTTGTAGTGGGAGTACAAACTTGTACAACCATTTTGGAAACCAATTTGGTGGTTTCTCAGAAAACTCGGACTAGTTCTATCTCAAGACCCAACTATACCATTCCTGGGCATATACACAAAACATGTTCCATGATACCACAAGGACACTTGTTCAGTTATGTTCATAGCAGCTTTATTCATTTTTTTTTTTTTTTTTGGTTTTTCGAGACAGGGTTTCTCTGTGTAGCTCTGGCTGTCCTGGAACTCACTCTGTAGACCAGGCTGGCCTCGAACTCAGAAATCCACCTGCCTCTGCCTCCCAAGTGCTGGGATTAAAGATGTGTGCCACCATGCCTGGCAGCAGCTTTATTCATAATAGCCAGAATCTGGAAACAACCTAGATGTTCTTCAACTGAAGAACTGATAGTGAAAATAAGGTACATCTACACAAATGAATATTATTCAGTTACTAAAAAAAAAAGGCTCTGTTTGTGTGTTTTGTAGGCAAATGGATAAAACTTGAGAATATCGTATGAGTGAGTTATCCCAGTCCCAAAAGAATACGCATGGTATGTACTTATAACTGGGGAGGGGGAAATAATTTGAAATGTAAACAAATAAAATGATGAGTAAAAATATATGTGGCTATTAGCCATAAAATACAGGATACTCATGTTACACTTCACAAAACCAAAGAAGCCAAAGAAGGCAGGCACAAGCAAAGATGCTTGATCTCTCTTAGAAGATGGAATAAAGTAATTATAAGAGGCAGATGGAGGGAGGAAACTGAGTGGAAGATGGAATATGAAGGGGAGTAGGAAAGGGTTCAGGATCACATATGTGGAAGAACAGGATAGATAACTTGATGGCCATGAGAATAAATGAACATCTGTGGCTTACAGGGGTGAGGAGGTAGGAGTCATCTCCAGGATGAGATAGAGACCTGGGATAAGGGAGGCACCCAAGAATTGGTGGGGTGACCTTAGCTGTGACTCACATTATTGAGGACATGGAACGAGAAGAAGACACCTCCTATAACCAGGCAGAAATCCCAGTAGAGTGATAGGGACACAAACTCACCCATAAACTTTCTACCTAAAATGTATCCTGTCTGCAAGTGGGATTCTTAAGGTCTATTTTATTTTACTTTTGAATCTATTTGTTCCTCATATGTGGTACTTTTCATTAGCATATCTTTAGGTTCACTGATTTCATTTCCATATGAATTTTGTGTCAAGTTCTACTTGTTATTTTCCAATTTACTTACTGCACGCTTTATCCAGCACTCCTATTTGAATCTTCTTTATAAAAATGATTACTTTAGTGAGAATTTTATATTTATATTTCTTTACGTTCTTTAGTTCTTTGAACACATACAAGTAGCTGATTTATTTTTTTAAGTTTGATGTCTTGTTTTTCTTGGGAATAGTATCTATTCAATACATTTTAATTTGTAAATGTAATTTTTGCATGCTTTGTGATTTGTAAAGAATTGTAAATTTTATATAATATATTTGACACCTCTGAGAGTTTTGTAATTCTTGTTAGTTATTCCCTTTTCTGAATTAATTCTCTTATGTTTATCTTCTTTTCTTTCTGTGAACATTAAAATTTCTGAACATTTAACCATGTTACAACCTATGCTGATGATATTTTTTTGTTTGGATGAGTATTAAGTTAGTATTTCTGATGCTCTCTGTGTTGCTATGATGTGTTATAAATACAAACCAGTGAATTATTTTTCACTGAGTGTAGTCTATTTTTTGCCTTTACAATCTCAAGTTTAGCCTATCATTAGAAATTAAGGATTATTCTTTCAATTAATTAATTAATTTTGCTGAGTGTCTTTTGTTTTTATATTTATCCCAAGAAAATCATTTTATACAGGCCATGCATTGCAGGACTTTCACTTTGAGACTGTTTTATTAGGAAGAACTAAAATTTAGAGACATATACTAACATGAAGGAAGCACTTATCTAGACAGAATAAATTTTGAATAATCAGATTTGCTTAAAGGAAAGATGGATTACTTTGTCAAGTAAGAACTTTCCTAGGTAATTTATATGGGATACCAACATTATACATTCTTCATAATGCAATGTAAGTTAAATGAATTGTAAAGTCAATTACAGTTATAAATTTATCTAAGACTCTATTACTGCAGTGTATTCCAAATACCTACAAAATTCTACTTCTGGTGTGTTTTCAGGAATCTATTTGTGACCATTTGATATGTAAGCAAATAATATATTTTTGAAGATTTGTGGAATGGATATATTTGACAATAGTGCAAATTCATTTGCATTTTGATAAAACACATCTTATTATCATAGTCCTAAAGAATGAAACAGGAAGTAGTAGAGAGTGAGAAGAGAGAGAATCAGGAGAGATAAAGAAAAGTTGATGACTATAAAGTGACCAAGAAATAGGTTTTATAAGCTCTGGTATTGCATTTCACAATAGAGATATTGTAGTTGACAGTATATTATATATATTATGTTTTCTATCAAATATCATCATAAAGTAAGGTTGTTATATGAGGTGATCATTATATAATATACATGTTTGTCAAAATATATTGTATTCCATAAGCATGTATAATTATTATGTATGATTAAAAAGTTATGAAAACATATCCGTTCTTCAAATAAACCCATGGAATCCAGATTGCCTTACTGTTATTTTGTCTTACTTGTAATATTTGTGTTAAGAATAAGGAAATTTGTATTAGGATGATCAACAGTTGTCTTAGTGACACATATCTCTGTAGAAATTAAATATTATCAAAATTAAGAACAATTTAGAATGTTGAAGCCAATTAGATTTTCTTTTAATGGAAACAAGTAAGGTATAATTGTCTCTGATTCAATGAACTAATTACACCTTTCCTCAAGCTGGTCTTTTTATTTACAAGGGTATGTTATTGATTTAACACAATCTATGCGTTTCTTATGTGTCATTTAAACTTGTATATATAGAGAGAATGTCATCTCAATATGAAATGAATTTATATCATGGTACTGAAACATAGAAGACACATATATTAATATGGTAATTTAAAATTTATGCAACTCCCAAGTTTCAGTGAGCATATGTTCAATGAAACAAAATGATAAATGGGTAACATGTTCACTCAGTTGAGACAAAAGACTGAGACTAAAATTTTGAGTATATTTCATACTTGTGCCTATTTACATTGATATCCATAAAAACAAAACAAAACATCATCAACAATAACAAAAACCACTTTTGCCATGGGAAGGAGAAAATGAAGTGAGAATATAATTAGAGCAATTACTGAAGTAGTTGAGTCTGTTCATTTGAGAGTTTTTCTTTGCCTAATATGCCTTCCGTGAGCAAAAGGCAAGCTAAGATGAAGACAAAGCATCTACAAGGCCATTAGTCAGAGGTTGTAAAAGAAAAATGGTTTTAGAAGAAAAAGAGCATTTTTCTGGAAAAATTAGGTTAAAATGAAGAAGTGTGCTCTCTGAAATTACAGAAATAACAGTTGTTTTAGTGCCTGAATATATTTTTCTCATTAAATTAGAGCAACACAAAAATATATTGAAAAGGGAAATTCCCATTCATGTGGTCTACTCAATTACTCCTACTCAAGCATACTCTTCCCACAGATGTATATTGCAAGGATAAAAGAATTTGCTTACATGTATACACATTATTCTGTAGTGTACTGAGGATTTTATGAACAAAAATGGTTATTTGAATATAAGTACTATGATACTGAGCTGGTCAGTGATCTGACTAAGATAATACTTAAGCTCAAAATTGGGTGAACTATGCAATGTGGATATCTTAGATAAAGGAATGATTCTTGTCCCAGATGGGCCAGAATGGGATAGTATAAGAATTCATCATTGCTGTTAAAAATGATATATTATGTAAAACTTATTTTTCTTTAATTTTCATGTAATACTTTGGTGCCACAGTTTAACATAATCAAAACTATGGAGAATAAATCAGGAATAACAAGTGGATATTGTATTATAAACAGTAGTGAAGCAAAAAATATTTTTTTTCTGAAATAACCACTCTGATTTATAATTCACAAACTTAGAACAAGCTTTTAAAACTGTTTATTAAATGTACCCCAGTGCCATTTAAATGTTTATCCTCTTAAATAATATTACCTAGATGCAGTGAGTATACAGCAACCTTAAAAACATCCTTTGTATGTGTTCTTTTCAGAGTGAATTATATTTAGCCTTCAGCACTGAACATACTCAGTGAAATTTCACTGTGATGTTGTAATAAACAACAAAATAGAAACATGTGCCACAGCATTATGAACATTTTTAAAATATTGTGCTGCAAGTTTTCAGTGTTGTTGTTTTTAAGAGAAAGAACATGAAGTTTGATGGCTATGGAGGTGGGGAAGGATCTGAATGAAGTTGGGGGAAGGGAAAGAGTTTGATCAAATATATCTTAAAAAATCAAAACACAACTATTAAAATATGTTTTATAATAAGATTCAAAAAGGATGATGAGCTTGGAGGGGAAAGTACTTACTTTGCAAGCACAAGGACTGGAATTTGGATTACTGAAGTGAACATAAAAACCCAAGCATGGATGATTGCTGCATGCAATTCTAGCACTTGGACAGTGTAAAGAAGGATTCCTGCAGCAAGCTGGATAGCTAGACTAGCAAGGATTGGTGAGCTCTGGGTTTAGCAAGAGACTCTGCTCAATAAAGTAGGTGGAGAGTAATTTAGGAAGATGCTAGAAGTCAGTTTTGCACCTTTACTAGCATATGCATATGTTTGTGTGGGAATTTGCATATACACATGCACACACACATTAAAATATTTGAGATTTACCCTCTAGAGATTTAAAATACTGCAGTGTTGTTAAGTGTAATCACAGCATAACTCTAGAACTTTTACCTCATGTGCAGCCGAGTCTTTATTCTCACTGAACAGCAATGTACCATCATCTTTGCTTGACAGTCCCTGGAAACCACTATTCTCATTTCTGCTTTATTGAGTTTGGCTATTTAGGTATCTTATGTAAATGGAATCCTGCAATATTTGTTTTTCTGTAACCGAGCTATTTTACTTAGCATAATGACCGCCAGGTTTTTTCATGTTGTAGGATTTGACAGGATTTCCATTTTATGACTGAATAATAGTACACATTTTATGTAACACATGTTCATTATCTATCCTAGCATAGATGAGCCTTTAGCTTGTTTCCACCTTTTAGCTATTCTGAGTAGTGCTGCATGAATATGATAATTCAATATTTTAAAGAGAAACTGATTTCAGTTCTTTTGGACAAATGCCCAGGAGTAGAATTGTCAGATAATACAGTAGCTCTATATTAAATTTTAGAAGATCATTCCCAATATTTCCCACAGCTTTATCATTATTTTACATCCATACCAAGGGTACATAGGGGTCTGCACCTGATCACTGAGCAGATCCTGGGCTTCAGCTCTGCACCCAATCCCATAAAACCCAAAGGAGGTGGGGGCCCCCAGGAGCTCTAAACCCAGCAGTATCTTAGGTAAGGAGACAGCAACACCTGCCCCAAACAGGGAGTAACTGGGACCCACTGGGACCCACTGGGACTCACTGGGACCCACTGGGACCCAGGAAGTCACTCCTGGCCTGAAGCACTGGTTATTTCTGGTCTGTGCCCAAGCACTGAGTAGATCTTGGGCCTCAGCTCTAACGCCAGTAGCAACACCCACCCCAAAACAAGAGTACATAGAGGATCTGATTTCTCCTTATTCTCATCAACACCTAACTGATTTCTTTCTGTTTGATAATGATCTTATTAACATATGTGAGTGCAATGTCATGATGGTTTAAAGCGTGATTCAATCCTTACATAGAGCTGTTTTTGCTGTCTATATTTTGGGTTTATTTAAAAAGTCATTGTCCAATAAAATGTCATTAATATTTCTACTATGAAGAGATGGCTCAGTGGTTAAGAGCATGTACTGATCATTCTGAGGACCCAAATTTGGTTTCTAGCATTTTTATCAGGAGGCTAACAAGTATCTATAGCTTCATGAGAAGATGTAACATCTTCTGGCCTCTGCAAGCATGTGCACACACTGCCCCTTACCCCACTCCATATAATTAAAATGGAAAATAAATTTTAAAATAAAAAACAAGTTTGATAGGTTTAATTTAGAAGTTGGACAGATATGAGTTTTGTGTTTAAGTCTTCAACATCTTGTGATTTGATTTTGTGTGTATGTATATATATATATATATATATATATATATATATATATATATATATATGATATTTGACTGAGTTTGATTCTATTGCATTAGATTATCAATATTTTCACACCATTTACTGGAGATATTTTTTTCTCCATCTTATATTCTGTATACTATTTTCAAAGGTTACTGGAGTTGGGGGTTGTAGCACAAACCTATGATCCCAGCACACAGATGGTTGAAGAGAAAGATAAAGAATTTGAAGCCAGCCTGCATTACACAGAAAGGTATTGAGCTACCAAGAGAAATCTTATAACAGGCAAGAAACAAAGATTAGTTGACAGTTCATATGTAGTTTTACTTTTGAGCTCTTTTCTTTGATCTATCCATGTTTTGATGTGAATCCCATACTCCTTTGAATAGAGTTATTTTGTGTTAAGTTTGAAATGAGAAAGTGTGAGGCACCAAGCTCTGCCCTTGTTATTCAGGATTTTTCTTTTGTTTGCATTCTTTTCTCTTCTATGAAACTTTTAGTATTATTTGTATTTCTGAAAAGAAAAATGTTGTTGACATAATGGGAGATTTTTTCATTGCATCTCTAGATCACTTCTGTAGTACAAGAAAAAAAATCATAAATGTGAATCTCCATTAGGATCAAAATATAAGAGGTCCAACATACAATGCAATATACAATTCAACAATTGCATTCCAAGAGGGAAAATGGAGACATATTGAAGGAGTTATATCATGGGGGACATCTCAATACAAGACTGAAACCAAGCAGGTCAAAAAGTAATTCCTGCAGCTCTATTTATCATATATGGTGCTTATGACTGAATCTTCCCACCTCTCTAACTCTACCATCTACAGAAAACATAACCTTTCTCTTAGTCAGTCTCTACTTTACAATCTCAGCTCCCTTTAGCAAATGGTCCATGTTCAAGGCCTGTCTAATATCTTGAAATCTCCATTTTAACTTGTTCTTCATTTCCACATCTTCATATAGTGAGCTTTTAGGCCTCCTTGCCGTAAGTTCAACCTTGTCATGCAAAACTTGGCCTTAATGATTCTCTGTAGGCATGTTCACCTCAAACCTCTAAGACTGTCTTATCCTGTATCTTTCATTTCTACACAACTGATAACATGCAGATGAGACTGTTAACTTTGGATGCTATTTGGTGATGGAGTCTGTAGTAGGTACCATTTCTCAGCTGGTGGTATTAGGTTATATAAAATAACCAGTTGAGGACAAGAGAGAAGGAGTAAGCCAGTAATAATCAATCACTTTAGTTTCTGTAACAGTTTGTGCCCCAATTTCCTCAGTGATAGATTCTGATCTGGAATTATAAGGCAAATAAATGCTTTCCTCCCTCTGGTTGCTTTTGTTCAGTGTGGTTTATTACAGCAACAGAGAAGCAAACTAGAGTAGAACACTTGCAATTGCATTTCCAGTTTAGATAGAGTCTTTCCCTTTAAATGACCATACTTTCCCATGAAAGACCACTTATTGAGTACTTCTCTCACTTTGAGGCACTTTTCCTTTGGCACTAATAATTATGTCTTAGTCAGTGTCCTATAGTTCACAGCACTTTTTTTTTTTTAAATAAAGGAAAGTATTTGATTGTGTCTTACTTACAGTTCAGAGATTTAGTCCATTTTCATCATGGTAACTCACAGGCAAACATGGTGCTCTCTAGGTATCTGAGAGTTCTATATCCAGAATAGCAGGGAGCTTGGGAGAGAGAGAGAGAGAGAGAGAGAGAGAGAGAGAGAGAGAGAGAGAGAGAGAGAGAGAGAGAACAGTGGACTTGGCTTGAGATTCTGAATCATCAAAGTTCACACCACCCCCAATAATCCATATGCCCCAATCCTTTCAAATAGTGCCACTTGCTATGAGTCTGTGGGGGCCGTTTTCATTGAAACCACTATAAGAACCAAAGAGATTTCTCCTTCATTTTGTTAGATACTTTAAATAATTACCATTGTTTCCTTAGTATTAAACATTACTGAAAGTTTAAATTTACTCTTTTCCTTGCCCCAGAGTACATTTTTCATACTTGTCTGTTCTACTTGTTATTCTCTTTATACTGTAGATTCACATAAAGGCAGTGAACAGTTACTATGATATATACAAGATGATATCCACTATTGAGGTTCCTTTGCCAAAGAAATACTTCATTAGCCTTTTAATTCAATCTCACCCAACTACTCAGGATACAGGAATAGCAAAACTAGATTTTTGGTTAAAATACATCACATAAGTAATTCTGTAGTTCAGTTGCTTATATAGTGCTTTTTCCCTCTGAAAACTCACGTGCCAGTCTTCCACTGTCTGCATTTCTTTCAGCATTGCACACTTCCAAGTTCTCATCACTTAAGATTTGCCACAATTTTTAAAAAGATATTTTGGCCAATAGTCCCATATTCTTCCCACAAACTAGTTCCAAAGCCAAAAAATTCCCTTCATCAGGTTTGTCCTAGCAATGGCCCCAACTCTTGATACCAATTTTCTGTGTTATTTAGTTTTCTTGTTGCTGTAATCAAAAGCACATAAAAGCACCTTAAGAAAGAATGAATTTATTATACTTCACTGTTCCAATTCATCACTGCAAGTGGCACAGTAGCAAAAGCTTAAGGAGGCAGCCAGTCACATTGCATCTACAGTGAGGAACAGAGAGTCAGGAATGCTGATGATGAACTTCTTTTGCACCTTTATTCCATTACCTAATCCCGTGGGATGGTGCTGCCTACATGTAGGGTAGAAGTTCCAAACTCCAATAATCTAATATAGTTAAGATAACTCCTTAAAGACATGGCCAGAAATTTGTTTATAGGATTTTCAAGACCTATGAAGGTTATCCATCATTGTGTATATGTCTTTTACCATTTTACTTAAATTTATTAGTTTGTTTTTGATCCTAGAACAGGATAGTCTTATTTATTCCCTCCTATATCTAGCTTCATCTCTCCAGCTCTGCCATCTGTAGCACACACAATTTGTTTGGTAGGGTCAGGATGACTTAAGGCCAAACCTGCCTCTGTCCTTAGTGGTAATTCCCTTAGTGTTGGCATTTCGAATATGCAAGGATTTCCACAAAATCTGAGACTGCACCTTCACCTCCCTTCAGGAACTCAGACTTTTCCACAAGGTGTTAATCCTTAGCTTCTTTCCATGACCCCTTCATGCCTTCAAAACCAGTTTCGGGGCGGGGGGGAAGAATCTTTACTATTATCAACTTTGGCTGTGAACTTGAGATGTACCCTTGCCCTGTGGACCAGTGTTTTCTTTTGTGGGCTGACATCTAGGAGACATTTCCGTGATGGTGGTCACTTGTTAGTCACAGGTGAAACCACATATTGTTAGTCCACAATATCATATAAACAGGTTTAAATCTTTGACTGGCTTTCAAACTTCCCTTTGAAACCTCATAAACCAGACCCCCATTATGTAGATTTGTCTCAACATTCTTATCTTCCAATTTCAAGAATCTTGGTACTAATCAGCTTTTCCAGCCCTGAGTTCAAACCTTCCTCTAACCTCCTATAAACAACACAGTCAGGTTACAGCAATGCTACATTCCTTGAACAAACTTCTGTGTAGTCTGTTTTTGTAGCTTTGATAATAAACACTAACACCAAAGGCATCTTGGGGAGGTGAGAGTTGATTTTAGCTTACAAGTCACAATCCATCATTAAGGGAAGTAAGGGCAAGAACATGAACCAGTAAATAGAGCAGAGATCATGGGGAATCACAGCTTTTTGGCTCAATCTCCCTGGCTTGCTCAACTTTCTAATATAACCCAAGTCTTCCTTTTCAGAGATGGCATGGCCGACAACAGTAGGCTGCACACTAATAATAGCAATTAACAATTAAGAAAATATTCCACAAAACTATCCATTGGAAACAATTCTCAACCAAAAAAATCCCTCTGCCAGGGTATGTCTAGGTTCTTAAGAGGCTGATAAATCTAACCAGTACATTTGGATCAATTCCAGGTTGCCAGGCTTGTAGAGCTGTGCACTTTACCTGCTGAATCATTGTGGCAGCCCCTAAATAATAATTTTTACTGACTACCTTTTTCTTAATTTTAGTTAAATCTTCTCAGAATTTTATATAATGATACTTGGTATGATTTTAATATTCTCAACATTGTTAAAACCTGTTTGGTGACCTTATGTAGTGTTTCTGAATATAAATCAATATGATTTTTAAAAGAATGCGTATATTGATGATTTCAGTATAGTTCTACATTTATTGTGTTCATTTGTTCCATAGGATGCTGAGGCATTGTATTTTATTATTGATCATTGTCTCTGATGTGGTACCTAGTTTTATTCCCCAGGCTGGTCTTAAAGTTTCATCTTAAGTGATCCTTTTACTTTAGCCTCTTGAATATCTGTAAATATAGTTATATACAATTTTATTAAACCTCCTTATTGATCTTCTGTCTTGAAGCTCCATCTATTATTGAAAGTTGGGTATTAAAATATCCTATTACTTATCACTTTTGCCTTTTTGATCATCAATATTTTCTTCATGTATTATTAGGATGCTATAATTAACCCATTCCCCTGTGTGTTTTTGAGAGTGTTTGTATATGCCTGTTATAACACTGGTGGGCTGATACATTCATAATTATATGTCTTTCTAGTTTCCTGAAATACATTTTATTAAAATCTGTTCTGCATATTCTGAGTATGACCACCACTCTCCTTCATTGGTTATTATTATTTTCTAAATTTTTCATTTTTATGAAAATTCATTTAGTTAGAATACACAGTATTATTTTATGAATGAAATATATGTTCTTCCTTTTACTTGTAATTTTGAACATCTTTACAACTAAAATGCATATGTCAATTATACTGCCTGTATTCTATACATTATTTTACAATTGATTCATCCATTAAAATGTTTTGGTATTGGGATATTTGTCTATTTATATTTAATGTACTTATTTGATTTGAAGATTTCTTATTGCTTTTTGTTTATTCTTTTATTTCTTAATTTCCTTTTTTACATCCCTATAGCAGCTTCCTATCCTTTTTCCTCCCAGCCCCTCCCTCCAACCTAGCTCACCACCTCCCAAACTCCCACTTTCTCTTAAGAAAAGAGGCTGCCCATAGATATCAACTTGCTTTAGCGTATTAAGCTACAGTAGGATTAGGTGCATCTTTTCTTATTAAAACTAGACCAAGAAGCCAAGTTAGGGGAAAGGGATTCAATGTTAGGCAGCAGAGACAGTGACAGACCTGGTTCCTACTATTATGGGTCCCACATGAAGACCAAGCTTAACATCTGTTACCCATATGTAGGACTCCTAGGTTTGTCCCTTGAATGCTCTCTGGTTGGTTGTTTCATCTATGTGAGCCCCTATGTGTCTAGGTTAGTTGATTCTATAGGTTATCTTATTGTGCCCTTGAGCTTTCTAGCTCCTTCAATACTTCCCCCCATCTTCCATGAGATTCCCTAAGCTATGCTTAAAGTTTGGCTGTGGGTTTCTGCATCTGTTTCCTTCCATCAGCCTCCCTCAGATGACAGTTATGCTATGCTCCTGTCTGCATGTATAGAGAAATATCAATAATGTAAGGGATAGATTCTCTCTCGTGGAATAGGTCTCAAGTAGGGCAGTCACTGATTGGCTTTCCCACCAATTTCTGCTCCATCTTTATCCCAGCACATCTTGTAGGCAAGACAAATTGTTGATATAAGTAAGGTTTTGTGGCTGAGTTGGTGTCCCTGATCCTTGCATTGGAAGTCTTGTCTGGTTCAATAAGCGGCCATTTCAGGTTCTGTATAGTCAGTAGTCTTAGTTTGGGTGACTTTTGTAGATTCCTGGGAATTTTCATTGTCTTGAATTTTTAGCTTCTCCCAGAGATGCCCCCTAACAAATCTATTTTTCTCAACCATTTTTTTCCCTCTGTCCTTTTCAGACTTGTCCTATTTCTAGTGTTCCCACTCCACCCCACTTCCACCCTGTTCCCTCCTTCCATCCACCCTTTTTGTCTATTTATTTTCTCTTCTCAGTGAGATTCAAGCATCTTCCCTGGAGCCCTCTTGTTACATAGCTTCTATGGATCTTTGGATTTTAGCATGATCATCCTGTAGTTTGTGGCTAGTATCCATTTAGAAGTGAGTACATACCATGTTTGTCATTTTGAGTCTGTGTTACCTCACTCTAGATGATATTTTCTAGTTCCATTCATTTACCTGAAAATTTAATGATATCATTTTCTTCATCTTCAATTCAATTCCATCAATCAACTTGTCTGTTTTTATGACAACACCATGCAGTTTTTACTACTATTGATTTGTAGTATAGGTTGAAATCAGGGAAGGTGATACCTCTAGAAGTTCTTTAATTGTACAGGATTTCTTTTAGCAATCCTAGGTTTTTTTTGTGTGTTTCCATATAAAGTTGAGTATTGTTATTTCAAGCTGTGTGAAGAATTGTGCTGGAATTTTGGTGGGAATTGTTTTGAATCTGTATATTGCTTTTGCTAAGATGGCTATTTTTACTATGTTAATTCTACTGATTCATGAACATAAGAGATCTTTCTATCATTTGACATCTTCTTCAACTTCTTTCTTCAAAGACTTGAAGTTCTTGTCATACAGGTCTTTCACTTGCTTGGTTAGAGTTACACACTGAGATGTCTTATATTATTTGTGGCAATTGTGTAATGTGTGTTGTTTCCTTAATTTCTTTCTGACCTTGGTTATCATTTGTATAAAGGAGGGCTACTGATTTTTTTAAAATTAATTTTGTACCTAGCCACATTGCTGAAGTTGTTTCTCTGCTGTAGGAGTTCCCTGATAGAATTTTGGGGATCACTTATGTGTGCTACCATGTCATCTACAAATAGCAATACTTTGACTTCTTCCTTTTCAAATTGTATCAACTAGATCTATGTTAGTTATTTTTATCTCTCTAACTAGAACTTCTAATACTATAATGAATAGGTAAATATAGAGTGTGTTATCCCCAATTTTAGTGAAATTGCTTTAAGTTTCTACTTAATTTAATGTTGGTTATCAGCTTGCAGTTTATTGCCTTTATTCTGTTTAGTTATGTGCCTTGTGTCCCTGATTTTTCCAAGATTTGAACGTGGAAGGGTGACTTAACTTTTGTGATATTTAACAAGAAAATTGTCCATTTTATTTAGATTTTCCAGTTTTGTGGCTTATAGATTTTTGAAGGAAGACCTAACGATTTTTTGGATTTCCACAGTGTCTCTGGTTATGTCTCTCTTTTCATTTCTGATTTTGTTAATTTGGATATTTTTCCTCTGCCCTTTTGTTAATTTGTCTAAGGTTTTTCTATTTTGTTGATTTTCTGAAAGAACCAATTATTGGTTTTATTGATATTTTACTGTTCTCTTAGTTTCTTATTGATTGATTTTAGCACCAAGTTTGATTGGTTCCTTTCATCTACTCTTCTTAGATATGTTTGCTTCTGTTTTGGCTAGAGCTTTTATGTGTGCTATTACTTTGCTAGTATGTGATCTCTCCATACTCGTTATACTTTATGAAGCCACAAAGTGCTATGGACTTTTCCTTGTAGCATTGCTTTCAATGTGTGCCATACATTTGTGTCTGTTGTAACTTTATTTTCATTGAGTTCTTCATAGTCTTTAATTTGTCTTTTTCTTCCCTGAACCAGCAGTCATTGAGTAGAGAGTCTTTAAGTTTACAAGAGTTTGTAGGCTTTCTATTGTTGAAGTCCAGTTTTAATCAACGGTGGTCTAATAAGATACAGTGGGTTATTTTCTTATATCTGTTTAGACATGCTTTATGATCAAGTACATTGTAAATTTTGAAAAAAGTTCCATGAGGTACTGAGAGGAAGGAATATTCTTTTGTGTTTGGGTGAAATGTTTGTAGATATCTGTTAGGTCCATTTGAATCATAACATCTGTTAATTTTTATATTTCTTTGTTTAGTTTCTGTCTAGATTACCTGTCTAGGCTGGTGAGAGCAGGGTCTTTAAGTTTATCACTATTAATGTGTAGAATTAGATGTCTGATTTAAGCTTTACTAATGTTTCTTTTATGAATGTGATTTGCCACTGCATTTGGGACACAATTATTCTGAATTGATACATCATTTTGTTGGATGTTTCTTTTGATGTATATGAAGTGTCCTTATCCATCTCTTTAGATTAATTTTGGTTTAAAATCTATTTTATTAGATATTAGAATGGCTATTCCACCTTGCTTCTTGGGTGTATTTGCTTGGAAATTTTTTTTCAGTCTTTTACTCTGAAATAATTACTGTCTTTGTTGTTGAGATATGTTTCTTTTATGCAGCAGAGTAACAGATTATGTTTTTACATCCACTCTTCTAGCCCGTGTTCTTTTACTGGAGAATTGAGTCAACTGACATTGAGAGATATTAATGACAAATGATTGCTTAATGTTGTTATTTTGATGTTGGTGGTGATTGTGTGTGTGTGTGTGTGTGTGTGTGTGTGTGTGTGTGTGTGTGTGT
>JANHMN010000005.1:27359067-27448314 GCA_030674055.1 Rhabdomys pumilio | reverse complement strand
AGAGAGAGAGAGAGAGAGAGAGAGAGAGAGAGAGAGAGAGAGAGAGAAAGGATGGATGCAAAGAATGGAGACCAGACAGAGTGTGACTCAATCCCATTTATTCTTCAGTCTCTCTTCTTCTCTCCAAGTCCCTAGTTCCTAGCACCAAGTCTCAAGCCCTAATTCCCAGTTCCAGCTGTAATAAGTCTCAAGTCCTTATCCTTGGTTCTAAGTTGCTAGTCTCTTTCCCAGTTCCAAGTTCCAAGTCCAAGTTACAAGTCTCAAGTCTCTTTCCAAGTTCCAAGTTCTTTTTCCAAGTCTTTCTTCTGTCTGCCTCTCTTTTATATGTCTCATTTCTAAGTCATGCCTTTAGGGCATGCCTTTAAGTCTTGTTTCTAAATCTGATCTCTAAGTCATGCCCTTAAGTCTCACACATTTAAGTCTCATACTGTGTGTGTGTGTGTGTGTGTGTGTGTGTGTGTGTGTGATGTGTTCACATGGCTCCTGCTCAAAATGCAGTTAAATTGTTCCCCTGATACTGGAGTTATAGGAAGTTGGAAGTTGTGCAATATTTGACATGGGTTTGAGGTGGCAAATTCAAATCCTCTAGAGAGCTCATTGCTTAGCCAACTCTCCTGGACCCAAATTATTTTAACTCAGGAAAGCTGACAATTAATTTGACAATAAGTGTATTATAATAATAATTATAATAAAAATTATAATAATAGTGCATCAAAATGAATAAAGAAGAAAGAAAATAATGCACATAAGAGTAGTGTTCATGGCAAAGGATGACAGTAATAATGTTTTATACTTTTTGTTACTGAGACTAAATACCTGACTTAATCAACTAAAAGAAAGATGATTTTGGATCATCATTTCAGAAGGGTCAGTGCATGATTGACTGGCTCTAGTATTCCTGGGCCAATGCTGATATAGAACATCTTGACAGAAAAATATTGATACATACTGGTTAGCTTCAGGCAACCAAGACTATAATACAGAAGAATGGAACATAAGACAAGAATGGAACATAAGCAAGATATAGTTGGAACAACCTACTTTATGGCCACCTGGCTCCATCTTTTATAGTTTCATTATCTTTCATCAGTTATTCAGAATTTAAATGGGTCAGTATGTTAGACCATAGATGAAGCCAGCACCCTCATGACATGTGTACTTTCCTTCCAAATCCTCATTTGTGTACTCTGCTTGCATTATCAACCAAACCTTCAATACCTGAGACATTTTGGGGAGGCGTTGTATTTGAGACATAACAAATAAAATGGAGGAGATTAGCATGGCCAAAATTTCATCCCTAAAAGATACTTTCACTGATCATTGGGAAATTAAATAATTAAAGCAAAACAATCAACACAAATTCAAATAAAAATAATATTTTTATAAGATATATTTGAAACAAGTTCTACTTAGTGAAATCAAGTGGCTGGAGAGATATCTCAGCATTTACGACTATATACTTCTCTCCCAGAAAATTTGAGTTTAGGTTCTGCTACTTACATTAGGTAGCTCACAATTGCCTGTAACTCCAACTCTGGGGTAATCCAATGCTTCTGGCCTCTACATTTACCTGCAGTTATGTGGACATAACTGCACAGAGATACTTATTATACATGTCATTAAAAACAGTTAAATGAAACAGTCAAGGAATTGCTACACATTTCTGTAGAGCATTCCTGTTCACTGATAATGGAAATACAGATGAATGATAAGGAAAATATATGCATAGAGATTTTTCTGTTTTCTTTATGTATATATCATATGTATATACATGTCTGCATATGTATGGATAAGTGTGCATTTATGTATGTATTTGTGTGTGTTTACATGGGTATTATTACTGGCAGTATCATCAAAAGTTCCCATCATTTATATTAGTCACTGTCTAATATTTGTAATTTAAAATAGGAAGGTAAAATATAATTACTTAAGATTATGCAGGTAGAGGGAATAGTAATTATCAATTTCATGAAATACTAATTTTCAGCACACATATTTTAACATTCATTTTGTGGTAAAATATATCATATATTTTGCGTAACTTAAAGAAAGCTTTTGTGTATTCGAGCTGCTAGCTGAACTGATTAAGTTTCTAATTAAACAGCAGAGAGTTGAAAGACTAACAAAATATGTAAATTTGCATTTCCGTAAGAGTTTGTTGTTTATTCACATACCTGGCAAATTGTTATGAAAGGGTTAAGAGACCTTGTAACTTTAAGGATAATAGCAGTATTTGTTATAAATAATACAATTTGTGTTTTCCAATGAAAATCAATACTTTGGGAATTTTAAACTATACTTTTGTTAATTCTCCTTCAACTCCTCACATTTCTATCTTCTTACCCTTCCCACTGCTTCCCAACTCTTCCACCTAACTTTGGGGTTATGTTTTGAAAAATTTTTATTTACAATTAAGAAGGACTTAATTTTCTAACATTTTTTCATGATATTAGCAGTGATATTAATAATGTGACTTTAAAGAATCAGTTAAGAAAAGAATAATCTTTGGAAGATCTGAATAACTCAATAAATTGGATTTATTCATATATCCATTGTATGATTTTCAAATTAAACAGTCATCAACATAAATTCAAGGTGTGAAATATGCCAGTGAAGATTTATACAAAAGTAAAAGATTGTTTATTCATTTTTAGACTTAGTAAATACTGAGTATGTCAAATTTTACTACAGTATCAAAAGAATATTTATAAATCTGTGGAGGTTCTTTTACATTTCTTAGTTTCTGCTATATATATGCTAATTTTCTTCATATATTTCAAAAATATATAATAGAGTCAATGCAGAAGCATATACAAAGATCCCTTTTCGTTTATTTCAAACTGTAAAAATTCTTGACAACATTTTGAAACAAGGTAATCATCTCAATATTTTTTATTATTTATTAGCTTATCATCTGTTTACCTTAGTATTAAAATAATGTAATAATATGTTATCTATTTTATTCCTAGTGCTGAATATTTAAATATTTAAGTATAACCCACATCGGTGAAAACTCTTTTGTGAATCCAAGGTATTATTTTTTTCTTCTCTTATCCGTTCCATCTAAGCTATAGTTTCTCCTTCCTCCTCTCCTCCCAGTCCCTTTCCCATACTTCCTCTTTCCTTCAGATCTACTCCTCCATTTCTCTTCGAAAAACAGAGTAGGCCTCCCAAGGATACCAACTGAACATCACAAAACAACTTGCAATGAGACTAGCTAGGCACATTCCCTCATATTAAAGCCGTGCTAGGTAACTCAGTATAAGGAATGTTGCCTAAAAGCAGGCAAACGAGTCAGAGACAGTTCCTGCTCTCACTGTTAGGAGTTCCACAGAAGACCAAGCTACACAACTATAACACATATGTCTGGGTTAGTCCCATGTACAATCCCTGGTTGTCAATTCGGTCTCTGTGGGTTCTAATGAGCCCAGATTAGTTGATTTTGAGGGTTTTCTTGTGTTATTTTTGCCTCTTCTGGCTTCTACAATTCTTCCTCCTCCTCTTTTGTAAGATTCTTTGAACTCTGACTAATATTTGGCTCTGGGTCTATGCATCTGTTCCCATCAGTTGCTGGATGACTCTCTGCTGACCACTGGGCTAGGCTCCAATCTATGAATATAGTAGAATATCATTTAGAATAATTTCGTTGATCTTTTTGTTTGTTTGCTTGATTTATTTATTTATTTATTTATTTATTTATTTATTTATTTTTGTCAGTTGTTTTTGGTTTAGTTCTAGGTCTCTGGACCACTAGTCTCTGCTCTCTGGTTATCTAGGCAGTGACAGATATGGCATGCTCTCTCTTGTGTGATAAACTTGTGGTTGGGGAGTGGGGATGAGAACAGGAGCTATCAAGTCAGGTTGTGGGGAGTAGAAGGATGGAGAGAGAGCATAATGGAAGAGATGACTGGAATTGGGAAACATTTGGGAGGCAATGTGGAAATCTAGTACAGTGGAAACTCTCTGGAATCTCTGAGCATAATTCTAATAAGGATTCCTAAGTATGCAGTATATAGAGTCTGAACCATCCATCTCCTGTAATCAGGCAAGGCCTTCAGTGTTGAGACTTCTACATCAACCCATTCACAAACTTTTGACTCATAATTTGTAGGCCTTCAAGATGTGTGGGGAATTGGTGGCACAAAACTGTGGGAATATTTAGCCAATGACTGGTATAACTTGAGGCCCACACTATTGGAGGGAGATAGTAGGTAATTTTAAAGACTTCAAGCTTCCTGATATCAAAGAATTGAGATCCATTGTTTTAAAAAAAGTTTCAGAGAGAGAATTCCAAGGACTCCAAGTTGTTTTTGAGTATTAATATTTATAACATGCCTTCCTCAGATTTTCTGTTATTAATAATTTTAGTGGTATATTATAAAGCAACCTCTAAGTTTCTCACAAGAAGTCAGAAAATTGTTTCAAAATTTGATGCAAATAAGTATTTTAACGTTTATCAATCTCTTAAGAGGAAAATCCCTCTGCACTACTTACATTATATTTTGATGTTAATAAGTTACATTTGAAATCAAAGTTTCTCAGAATAAACATGATAGTGTGGAGGCATGCTAACTAAACTCATCTTTTGCTGCCAATTATTTCAGTTAGCCTATGATTCAGTTTTTATTAGCTGATTTGATGGAGAATGTTCTAACAAAGCAACTGTTGCCACTTATTTTTGCTTACCCTATAGCAAGTGCTGAGAACATTATAGACATAATGAGTGATTTTTAAATGTACTCTCCAATTTTGTATCTACCTACACAGAATCTTGAAGAACAGCTCTGAATTCATCTGCTGTATAATTTGGGCTTCATCTAAAGCTGTAGTTTAAAGAAAAGATTATAAAAATAAAAAATAAGTACTTGCAAACAACTACATTGCCTCATTTTTCATAATTGTGTTTATAACTGTCTTATAAAACTTTGCCTACTTTACGCATGAATAAATTAACTCTGAGCATGAATATGGAATGATGAAATTTGAACTCAAGCCTGTCAATACGAACACATGCGTTTGCCCTACCATATTTTCCAATTTGAAGGAATGTAGTTCAGAAAGTTATATAACAGTTGTTTTAACTGAAAAAGATAGAAGGAAGATGGTCATACTCTCTAGTATTAAAACAAAGAAAATGTTTACTTTGAAACCTTATTGTATTTTTCAAAACTGTCTTTGCAGGAGACACGAGTGCAGGGATTATTATTACTCCTTATGTCAGTTGGTTACCATCTACTTGTTTCTCCATTTGATACAACGGTCCCAGTTGCTAAAGAACTCAAGGAAACTATTATGATATTATACAGAATTCTGAAGATTAGCTTGGCAAAGATTAATTCAGCCTCATCATATTGGTAGAAGACCATAATATATGTTTCAAAGTTTTGCCAGATAACCATCAGTTGACTTGTGGGTTAAAAGGAACTGTGTTTATTATAGACACCTACATTTTAATTGTTTACTTTTGGTTTTCTATTTGCTTTTTGTGCTTTCCACAGCCCTCACTATATCACTTCACTTAATCCGGTAAATGTGTCTTGACACATGTTTATTTATGGTACTTGGATGTTTTAGTAATCTTAGTTACAAGGGTACTGGACTATCTTGACTCTGAAAATGCAACCTTACTATTTGAAAAACAGCAGCACATAGAGCACATGGTCACTATTGATTATAGTGTGAGTTTGTCAAATGGAATGGTAATTTAAATTTAAAAGCTGACAACCGTGGATGATTTTAGGCTCATTGCTTCAGCTTCTTTAAGTCTCAAAATTCAAATATGTGAAAGTGGAGCTAATAGTCATATATATATTCATAGTATGTCTGTGATCATTAATCTTGGTTTTCAACTTAGTTGGATCTAGAAACAATTAAGAGATATACCTCCGGGTGGGTTGGCAAGTGTATTTCCATGAAAGATTAACTCTTTGCTCATGAGTACAAGTTTGTTGTTGCTCTTTGTCACTGCTGTCAGCTTAGCAAATATTAGGACCCAACATTTTTTAGCCTTCCAATGTGTAAAGAGCAGTAGTTGTCAGGAATTCTCGTGGCCTTCCATGCCAAATTGGAAGGGAACTATTCTCTCCACTATCACTAAAAGGACATTGCCAAGTGAGACTACTCAGGTTATCCAGTCTTCTGAAGTGTTAGTGACTGCCAGGTTCTCAGCCTCGAGAATGTACAATACCGTAACTCTATCATGTAACCCAATCAAATCTTCTTTTAACACACATTCATTCTATTAGCCCCATTCCCCCTGGGAATCCTGATGGATTAGCTACTTATGCATTTATAATACACATTGTCTTGTGAAATTCCTATTTGCCATTTGAGAAGAAAATAAACTGAGAGTGAAAGAAAGAGGAAATAAAATGTCTAGAATAGTGACAACAACATCTGTAAAGGACCTAAGAAATTAGCTGGTAAATCTGCAATAAATATCAATTTTTCCAGCTGTTGGAATTGAGAGGATACTTTTGAAGCTCTGGGAGTTTGAAGGAACCTGTCTTATTTTGATCATGATGAATAAGAAATGCTTCACTGAAATCAAAGACTTCAAAAATTTAAAAAAAAAAATGACATCAAAACAATGCCAAAGGGATTTATCTTTTTATTAAAATCTCAAAAGACATTTGTACAGAGTAGCATTTAAATTACTAAGAAAATGTAAATATTTTCTTTTAGTGAAACAATATTAAATAATAACAAGTTAGGTCCAAATTTAAATATTTGTAAAAATTGATTTATTTTTATCTACATGGTAGATTTATATCTCATTTTCTTATCCTATGCAATTTTTAACTCAACTTTCTTTATCCCTTTTGGTGTAACTACTGGTAGTAAGGCAGTGAGCAATGATTTGGTTTCATATTGAAAGTAGTGTATTCAGTTACTAAGTAGGAGTAGTACAGGGTTTAGTGATACATAGACACATCCAAGTATCTCACTAGTGTAAAGTTTCTTCATTTTTTTTACATTCTTTTTAATATTATTTTGGTTTGTCTTCCTTTGTTGACACTTCCTGCTTGGTAGACCTGAAGATTATATGTAGAAATATTTTCCATGGTGCTTTATGTGTCTAACAAACTGAATTTCTAAAATTTCACTTTGCTGTAGAAACACTTTACATTTGTTAGTGATAGCTTAAAAGAAAAAAAAATCTGTTTTGAATATGATTTAGGAAGACATTCTGCTGTAATCACATACTCCCCAAAACTGTATGAAAGAAGAAAAACTCTGGATGAATTGGTGCAGCTGTCTTATTGTACAAAATCTAAAACAAAAGCTTCATAAAAAAGTCACTTGGCATGTTATACCCCTAGTATTAGGATACATAATGTTTGAGTTTCTTTTTTTGTGCATCCTTTGTGTACTTGAAATACTAAATTTGCATGTGAATGGATAAAGGCAAAATTATATTTCAAGGATCATGGAAGGAAATTACTGATTGACTCTCTAATTAGCCAAACACCATCTGAACCACTTACTGCATTTATTTCCAGCTTGGACATTAACTCAAACCTTTCCTTTTGTGAAAATGGTAAAATTCGGAGTTAGTGTAAATATTGCATCATGACACATAAAAGGATGAGGATGCTCTTGGCTCTGTGGTCCTCTCTCTTTATAGATTAGTCTCTGTAAGAAAATCCATTAAATAAGACAAGTTTTACTTTAGTATTTCCAACCCATTCTGAAAGATGCCAAGAGCCCTCCTAGAATGGTGGGCATTCATAAATTGATTCCCATCCACTGATTCTCTTCTAAATCAATGACCCATCTTAATCTCACTTCCTACTTGTACAGATAACAAACTTGTTTTTTGTCTTCCATTAGAATACAATCTGAAATATTTATATTTGCCAGAAGCCAATTTGGAGGAATGAAACAGGTCACATATGGTTTGTAAACAATTGGAAAGCACAAGTATCATTTACAAAGCACAAAGGATAATTATCTCATAGGAATTAATACTCTATAGCAGTACCTACTCTTCCACAATAATCCACACACGTGAATTTTCTAAAATACAAATTTCCTGTGTAGGTTTAGGTTTTTCAAAAATTTACTTTAATTGGGGTTCTTTAATGGTTCAAACTCCCATCTAGGCCATCTACCAGAGGTAGAGGTGAAAAGGTTAATAGGAATCCAGGTTTGTGGACCAGTTTACAAGTAGTTCTTTGTGGGGAGATCCAAATCTTTGTTTCAGGCTATTAGTAGTACAGTCCAAAACATAAAACATGAACCAGTAGTGACAGCTCGATCCAGAAGAAAGTACAAGGCTTTGCAGAAACATGTCTTGTGGAAATATGCACAAGTCTGCAGAACCCCAAAGCAGTCGGAATCCCAGGAGAAGTTCTTTGATGAGTTACTCTCTACAAAGTCACAACAAGTGAAGATCAGTGACTTGGTACAAGGTAAACTATTGTAAGAGCACAGTCAGCAAAGACTAGCAAAGAAGTGCAAGGCAAACCAATGCAAGAGCCTCATCATCCTGTCTGTGCGGTCATATTTCTATTCATTCTAAGCATCACCCATCCTGTCATGTGTCTGATTCAGCAAACCATCCTCTCACTTGTGCCTGCTTCAGCAAAACATCGCATGACATAACTGAATCTCCAAAGAAACCAGAATTTTGCACTTTATTCCCTTTATTTCACACACACACACACACACACACACACACACACACACACACACACACATCAATGAAAAACCCCTGTTTTAGAACACACTGCATGAGTTAGATAAGGCTAATCTCTGGGGTACATATAACTTGAAACGCAACAACCAGTTTGCAGCATATACTTAGGAAGATTGCTTTTTACCTTAGGCTAACATGACTTAATAATAAAAAGAAATCTCTATCACTGGAATTTATAACGCATTGTCTCTCTGTTCCTCTATGCATGCATGAAATATTTACTATATAATATAATCAGCTTTGGTCATGTTCTCGGCACTGAAAATTCCATCTACTAAAACATTCCTTCTCCTAAGTGATCTGAAAGTATAGCATGTGTCAAAAATTTAACTATCGATGTGTTGAATGATGAGCATCATGAGAGGAAGAGGCATACCTAGGTGTGACAGCATAGAAAGTCAGAGCAGTCTCTTAAGTGACTAAAAAGACTGTATCTCTCCCCAGCAGATCCCTGAGAAGAGGTGGTAATGACAGGACACTAAACTTGATATACTGCTGGGGGAGAAATTTTTGGACAGACCATGACTTTCAATTTCTCCTAAGTAGAATGGCTATGTCATTTGGCAATTGAAAAGGATGATGCATTCATTTTACCCTTTGACATCTATTGAGTGCTGTTTGTAAAGCAAAATCCTCAGAAGAGTCAATAGACTGTTCCCTTTTTATATCGCTTTGACTAGATGTCAGCAATTCCAATCATATCAGATCATTTATTACTTAGAGAAAATCCCTTGACAAGCTCAGAGATTAATTTGTTGTTGGTAGGCTACTCAGGAGATATTTCTTCTACTTCCTATAATAAAGAGGGGTGTTCATAGTTCAGGCCACATTGGGTATTACAGCTTTGTATGAAATATAAGCATCTCAGAGGAAAGAACCAAAGTAAAATCTTGTGCTGCTTTCAAATCAAAACCAAATCTCCATGTACTGTCAAGATCCTCGGCTTTACTGCAAGTGCAGTTCGTGCAAAGAAAAGATAAGAATGACCAGTAAACAAGTAGCTTTAGATAGAGGACAAAACTGTAAAAAGTAAGAACTTGAGTGACAGATGGGCCAGAGTTAATATTATATTTTATGGGATGCAAGTTAATATCTGCCCTATAGAGTTACTCAAGGGAGAAGGGAAACATTTCCTAAAATTGACCATTTGCTGCTTAGTTTATAGAACATTCAAGATTAGCATCAGATGCTAAATCATTTCCAAAGACAAACTCTGAAACTTTCTGAAGGCAGTATTGACTAGAGGTTAGAAACCAGTAGGAGCTAGAAAAAAATGTAGTTTTACAGAGATATAAATGTTTGCTCCAGCAAATTCCTTAGCTGAGTAGTCTATGTGAACTTCATTTCTAAGGTTCAGAGTACCTCAAAGGGAAATTAACTATTTTTTGTTTCATATAGATGGAAATAAAACCTTGGGTTTAACAGAGACTAGGAAGAGTTATACCAGTATAGATTCTCATTCCCAACCCAGGAAAATATGTTAAAAACACTAATTATTTCTATTTCTTTTTCTACTTTTAACAATTTTAAAACTATAAGAGAATCTACTGTTTCTTCATTTGGACAGAAGAGAAGCAATAATCATTTCATAATCTGGAAGCTTCCATACTACCAAGCATAGTATCTAGAATATAATACCTGAATTTGTTCTTACCACTTATTAACTGATTGGCCATGGACTATTTTACAAGCTCCCTTGCACCTCAGTTTACTCATTCAAAAGATTAAATCTTATATTTCATTGAACATGAAAAATTGTTAACCACATTTCTTCCTTCACAAGTCATCTTATTCAAAGAAATCTAGTGTCTCAGGCCTAGAAAAGCCAGAGAGAGATAGTTTTAAGGGAAAAGGTCCAACTAATGCTAAAATTAGACAATGTAGATGGTTATCTATTATGCATGTCTTACTGATAGTCCTCATTTTCTGACCTTTGGTTTTTCCTGGAAGGCTGGAATCTGTAGCCACTTCTTTGTGTGTAAGATTAAAGGTTTAATTTCCTATATAAGTTCCAGTTGACTCAGGTTCCAAGCAAAAGCATGATTTTTGTTTGTTTGTTTGTTTGTTTGCTATTTGTTATTATCACTGTTGTTGTTTAACCAGTAACACTTTGTCTCTAATAATTATTGTGTACCTGTACCTGAAGATTGTCGTGCAAGGGAAAAGATATTTTAGCCTCAGGCTAGAGTCTACTGAGCTAAAATAGCTCATGCAGACAAAGCATCTAATGAGTACAAAAGGAACTTCACCTAAAAAAATAAAAATAAAAACCTGTAGTACTTGGCCTACTGTGTGTATAAAATTGTTTGAGGGAGTTTGACAGAGAAACTGAACATCATTTTCCTTTAGCTACTATGCCTACTGGATGTCCTAAACAAACACCTAACAACAATCTGCATACTCTAAAAGGAAAAAAAAACCTCACTCATTTCAAATGGTTCATCAGGCTCCTGTAAATGACTACATGGATTTTCAAAATCATTCTATAGTGAAAAGTTTATATAGAATACATTTAAATGGTTTCTCTCAAGTATTTTTTACACAGAGAAAATGTGACTAATATAGGTAAAAAGTAACAGTAACTAATAAAAGGCATACATTAAATGTTAGTTAAACTTGTTTTTAAACATATTATTGAGATGTTTTAATGTACATATTTTAAATATACAATTCAGTTGTTTTGGTAAATTCATAAAGTTTAACGTGATCACTGTAGTCTATTTTTCTGTTTTATTCTTCATGAAAATATCTATTGGCAGTCAATTACCCTGCTTCCAAACTAAAGCCCTTGGAGAACACTAGACCTGTGTCTTTACACATTTGATTACTTTATATAAATAAAATCATATAATCCAGAATATTGTTCTCAAGGATTCATCTGTAGTGTATATAAAAACTTCATTTCTTTTGATTGATGGTATGTGTTATAGCAAGGTTTCACACAGTATTTTTGCAGTTCATGTCCATTAAATTTACTTCTATTATGTTTTCATTGACCTTAATACATACCTAAAAATGGAGATGTTGGTTCATATGGTAAATAAATATTCAGGTTATTCTAAATTATTATTTAAAAGAGTTGCATTGTGTGAAGTTCCATATTGCCTCGTGTCCATGTTTACAATTGTATTGGTTTGTAGTTTTTAAACTTACCTGTCCTTATTTTAATAAATGCTGTCTCCTCATGCCAATGATTTACATTTCTTAAGTGACTAATGAACTGAAATCCCCACTCCTACTATGGGCAGGGTAGACACTTGTTTATCTTCTTAAGAGAAATTGCAAAGTAAATCTGTTGTCCATTTTTAAATTGAATGATTGTCTCTTGACAATGTATGTATATGTGTATGTGTATGTGTATGTGTATGTGTATGTGTATGTGTATGTGTATGTGTATGTGTATGTGTATGTGTATGTGTATGTGTATATATATATGTGTGTGTGTGTGTGTATGTATATATATTCTTTTAAAATTATATTTTATTGAATATTTTATTTACCTTTCAGATGTGATCCCCTTTCCCCATTTTTCCCCTACCCAGGAACCCCCTATCTCATCCCCCTTCCTCCTGCTTCTACGAGGATGTGCCCCTGCCCACCCACTCCTATCTCCTCTGCTTTGTTATTACTGTTGCTCATTTTCTTAATAGTTCTTTTGAAGTAAAATATGAAGTCTGATGTAGCCTTATTTTTTCTGCTTGTGCTTTTGGTGCTAGGTGGAATATCTAGAAAATTAATATTTAGTCCACTATCATGGGCATTTATTATTTAGTTCATTGTTTCATGTCACATCTTTATGATAGCACTATCATTCACTTTGAATTACTTTCTCTATACATTGTAATGTAAAAGTAACAATGTAAGGTAATGTAAAAATAAAATGTCAACATAAAAAAATCCACACCAATTGCAAAATAAAGTAGAATTGTCTTGTTATCTTTATTAAAAATAAATAAGCTATAAATAGATTATTTCAATATTTCAATTCCATTCCATTAATCTATGAGTTTATCCTTAGGCCAGTATTTCACAATCTTGGTTTTTGTTTCAAAATAAAGAAACATGAGTTTTCCAACTTCATTCTTTTTTTAATTACTTAGTTTAGTTTTGAGATTGCCATAAAATTAAATCTTCCTCTTTTTCACTTTCTTCTGTCCTTAGTTACCTCATGTGGGCAATTATCTTGGTAAGATTTTTGGGGTATAGCTTCTGAAATTACTAGGAGATATAATAACATAGAAAAGTTCCTGATCCTCTGGATCTGGCAATCTTACTGCTGCTCCTTCTTCCTCACTGTTCTCTAAACCTTAGATGTCGAAGGTTTTTGTAGATGAATTTATTGGGACTGGGGTCCACAACTGAGTATTTTGATTCATTGGAGTTGTATGTAATGTTCTCTGTCTGTTGCTCAGAGACGTTCATGAAAGATTATATCTACACTTATCTATAGGTGTAAGGACAATATTTAGAATGTAGTTAGGCAATAGGATGGTTTAGTAATGTAGTAGTTATAGACTCTTCTCCAAGATTCATGACATCAGAAGTAAATATAAATATATTCAATTTAAAGAGAAAGGTAAGCTATATCCATATAACACAAGAAAGTAAAAGAGAAGTTTCAATGATGAGGGGTAAAATCTACACTTCTCTATGGGTATAAGGATAAATGTTTACCAATTGTTGTTAGTGATTATGCTATTTTAGTACATTATAAGTTATATATTCTTATCCCGTAACCATGAATTCACTAGTATTGAGTAGTTGACTAGGTTTGAGTACCAGCCACATTTTCTTTTTGTTTACTGGGTCTTAAGTCTAGTCAGAGTCTATTACAACCAGTGGTGTGTGTGGCACTCTTCTATACTTCTGGTTACTCCCAAGTTATGTCAGACACTAATGCACCCTTGGGTTATTATGCCATGCTGGTGTTTTTGTGGTTCATAAGCATCATAGCTGGGGAGGACTGATGATTGATTTCTTCCTTTGGAAACCTACATGGTGTCTTTTGCTAACATGAAGGCTAGTGCTCATGGAAGAGACTTTCAGGTCACTTCTGTCTGTGAATTCCAGGCTCTGATTCTGAAGTACATGGTGTGTTCAATAATAGGGTTGTATTTTTCACCTCTAGCTGTGAATCAAAGGCAAAATCAATAGCTAAAAATGTTTTGGGAATCTCTTCAACAACCCTGACCAAAGGAGCACTTTTCAAATATGGTGTTGAATTTTTTTTTAGGTGGTCTTTATTTCTTGAAGGAAGCATTGTCATCCCAGAAAAGAAAGTTTGTTTAAATTACATATTTTGTGTGTATTATGCTTTTTTAAAAATAGTTAATACTGTGATTCTTTATGACTCTTTCAGACATCCTTATTGTTTTTTTACCCTCCTCTCTCCTTCTTCTGTATTTATTTAGCTCCCTTTGCCTAATAAAGCACACATTTTCCCACTTCCCTGATCAGGTCACTTTTACACTCCTATTCCTCTCTATTGTTCTCCCATTCCCACCCTGACAACGGTCACTTCTTTTATTATTATTATTTTTTCATTTCAACCATTGTTCCCCTACCGATCCTCTCTCCCACAGTTCCTTATTCCACTTCTCCTCATTGCCTCTGAGAGGGTGCTCCCCCTCCATACAACCTCCTACTCTCTCTGGGGTGTCTCGAGTCTCTCACCTCCCAGGTCTCTGCTACTTTCTAGAGAACCCTCCCACATCCCATCCCTCAAGGCTGCATATTTTCATTCATTCTTCTGTCCCTCTGGGATTCTCTCATGTCCCCCCATACTTTTTCCTGTTCCCCCTTTCCCTCCCCCTACCCTCTCACATCCAGTTTCCTCTATCCCTCTGCTCCTGTGATTATTTACTTCCCCCTTATAAGTGAGGTTGAAGAATCCTCCCTTGGGTCTTTCTGCTTGTTAAACTTCTTAAGGTCTGTGGGTGGTATCCTAGGTATTCTGTACATTTTAGGTAACATCCACTTATCAATGAGTACATACCATGAATGACCATTTGAGATTGGGTTATCTCACTCAGGATGGTATTTTCTAGTTCCATCCATTTGCCTGCAAAATCCATGATGTTCTTATCCTTAATACCTGAATAGTATTCCACTGTGTAAATGATCCATATTTTCTGTATTCATTCTTCGGTTGAGGGACATCTGGGTTGTTTCCAGCTTCTGGCTATTACAAATAAGGATGCTATAAACATATTGGAACATGTGTCCTTGTGGTATTGTAGGGCATCTTTTTTCTATATTCCCAAGAGCAGTATAGCTGGATCTTCAGGTAAAACTATTTCCAATTTTCTGAGGAAATATTGATTTTCAGAGTGGTTCTCAAATCCCATTTCATGAAGATTATAGAGGCCTTTAAGGAGGACATAAATAACTTCCTTAAAGAAGTACAGCAAAACACTTGCAAGCACCTAGAAGCCCTTAAAGAAGAAAAAAATAATCCTTTAAAGACAAGGGAATACAGTCTAGCAGATGAAGGAATTGAACAAATTTGTCCGAGACCTAAAAATGGAAATAGAAACAATAAAAAAAAATGGCGGCAACCCTGGAGATGGACAACTTAGGAAAGAGATCAGGAGCTACAGATGCAAGCATCACCGACAGAATCCAAGAGAAAGAAGACACTATCTCAAGGGGTAGAAGATACAATAGAAGCTATTGATACATCAGTCAAAGAAAATACTAGTGTAAAAAGCAATGTTCCCATTTTACTTTCATGACTTCTGAAGTTACTCTACTGTATGCACACATATCTGAAGACTTGGAGCTAGCAGCCTCTGATAAGAGAACATGTGACATCATTTAGGACTGTGTTCGCTCAGTCAGTATGATATTTCCATCAAAACTCATGATTGCATTTTTTGTAGCCTAAAAGTATATGAATATATACCACATTTCATTATTCATTTATCATCTAAAAAACATTTAGGTAATTTTCATTTCCCAGCTATTGCAAATAAAACAACAATGAGCACAGCTAATCAAGTATCTATGGAGTAGAATCTCAAGTCCTCTCTCTTTGAATAACTGTTTAGCATCTGTACTATTTCTTACATTTCTAAGTAATTTTTGTATCAATGTTTTAGTACTCCAAAAGGGACAGATATTTTGATAGATATGGTATTAAATCTGAACATAATTATGAGAATTGTCAGTAAGGCAACAATGTTCATTGATTTAGTTGATGACCATTTGCGTCTTCACATTTGTTCAAGTTTTATTTATTTGCTTTCAATAATGGGTCTTATAGTTCTTTTAATATTACATGATATATACATGTACCTATCTAAAGGAAGGTTTTATTGTTGTATACTAATTGTATATTGTATAAATTTAGTTATCTAACTTTATTTAATTTAAATAGTTTCCCAGTGATTTCTTTAAGCTCTAACCAAAACAAATACAGATTTGATTCTGCCTTGTCTCAATGACCTCTTTCCTTCTCTAGTTACCATAGGGAGCTTTCCAGTTTAGCACTGAATAGAAATGGAGCATTGAAGAGAAGTGTTGAGAAACAATATTCTTGCATTGTTCTTGACTGTAGGGACTAAGTTTTGTCCTATAGTATTCATTACGATGTCAGCCATATGATTTTAAAGATACCCATATGTACTATCAAGAAATTACTCTTCTATTCCATACTTTTTAATTTTTAAAAATTGTATAAGTATATATTTTGTAAGATGATTACTTTGTATCTACTACTATCATGTGTGAGAACTTTGTTCTAAATTCTTGTATCCTAGGGTATAAATCTTTAGGTGATGACACAACTTTGAATAATCTCATTTATTCTGAAAAATACTCTCTGTATATCACTGGAATTGTTTTATAATATTTTGGTGTTAAAATTAATAAATATTATTATTCTATATCTTGATATTCTTGTTAAGACTCTTAGAGATTATTTTTAGACTTTCAAATTAATTTCACTGACACAGATGTCTAGCTTATATTATAAGAGACAATACTTTTTTCACAGAATGGATTGGGTAGCACCTTCTTTTCCCCTGCTATTCCTCATGTTTTAGAGAGTTTATTAATGATTCATATTGATTCTGTCTTAGTTATTTGGCAGAGTACCTCTGCAAAACCACCTAGTTTTAGAAATATAGGAAGCTTTTGGATAAAAAATTCAGTATCTACTTTTAGTAGGTCTATCCAGATTTTCTATATTTTATCTGAGACTGTTTCAGTATTTAGTTTTATTATAGGAATATATACATTTACTGAGTTATCTAAGTATTGTTAAACAATAGCTCTCAGTGTTACCATATAATCTTTTAAATTGCTGGAAGGTAAATCTTATCTCTTATAGTCATGGTTTTTCTAACTAAAGTTTTGTTAAATTTGGTCTTTTTCAACATCAACTGTTGTTTTTATTGATTCATATATTGCTTTCCAATTGTATATTTCATTCCAGATTATGTTTATTTTCTCATTCTTTCTGTTTGCTTTAGAATAAACTTGCCTTTACTTTTGAGTTATCTGTGATAAAAGGATACATTGCTTTTAATTTTAGTCATTTATAACTAGAAAAAATCCAAAAATAATATTTTGGCATAGGGCATTTTGGGTGTTTGATTTTTTCAGGGTAATTTTACTTTTTTTCTTTAAATGAGTACTAAGGAATGTGGTTTTTGAAATTTTCATATCTGCTAATTTAAAAATCTCTATTATTGTTTTTTTTTATTGCTTTGCTTTGTAAGCATATGCTCTGTATTACTTTAATATTTGCAAATTTACTAACACTAATTTTTATGGTCTGGCCTTGCCCATATTCTCAAGTATCTGAAGGGTTTATATGGAAGAAAACACTTCAGATACTTGAGAATGAATATTATAGTTCTATTAGGTATAACATTTCATAGATTTGTACTAGATACAGTAGAATTAAATTACTTGTCAATTCCTAATTCTTTGTTGATGTCTCCCCATTTGATATATTCATAATTTAAATCAGATTGGTAAAATCTCTATGATATATACTGTGATACTTTTATCAATTACTATAAATTATAACTTCACATATCTTTTGAGTACCTTTGGTAGCTATATTCTATATTTTTATTATAATTCTTATACCTTGCATATATATTTGCCAGTCTTTAACTATGAAACATGACTTTTGATCGGTAATATTTTTTCATGTAAACTATGTTATCATCTGTGATTACTAATTATAATTTTTATAATTGTTTGCTTTTGTATATATAGAAACTGAAGAACAACTTTTATTATGAAATTCCAGAATTAAGTCAACTGGTAAAGTGTGTGCTCTATAAACATAAGGACCCATGTTTAATCCCCAGAACCCAAGAAAAAAGCCAGGTATCATTGCATGTCCTCATTATCTTAGTTGAGGGGAGATAGAGACTGGCAAGTCCCTGGAAAATATTGTCTAGTCATCCTAGCACAATCAGGGAGCTGCAGGCCAATGAAAGATCCTTGTCAAGTGGCACAACTTTTGAGATTAAACTCTAGCCTCCACACACATGTGTACACATGTGCATGTGTACCTCCACACATGCACATGTACACAAACACACATAACACATCTACATCCTAAATATTAACAACAACACACATATACACAACTACATTATACCTTGCATATGTTTGCAACATACAGAATATTTCATCTGCACTGTAGACATTAATTGCTTAATTTGTCTACACATGATTCATAATTGTCTTTGAGAGAAGCATGGTGACAACGTAAAAGTCATGATCTGTACTAATTATAGCTGTTAGTGTCTAATAACTTGATAAAACTGATTTAAATTGGACAATTGAGCACATCAAGCTCACTTCTGAATCTTGTATTGACTTTTTATTGCTTGAAATAAGTATAAGTTAGAATATTTATACCACACAAGAAAACAAAACTACAAATGAAAGACTTAATTTTCTTCACAAATTTTTTTATAAATACCGCTAAATCATTGAGAACTTGTTTTTATTTGCTTTATTATAAATCTAGTTTTGTTAGGATGCATACGATTTACACTTGTTTGAAAGTATTTTTTATTTGCATTTGTATGTTCCAATTCCCAAGTGTGTGTGTATGTAAAAGATTCATAGTTCTTTGTTTTTAGATACATGGTATTATTAAATTCTCCAAGTCATAAGCAACCTGTACCTTTAAGTTCAAGGTCAGAATACTTGATACCTCTTTGCCTAATATTTGTCCAACAATCTAATTTTCTTCTTTTCCCTATTTGTGGTGGTGAAATATTATTATGACAAGACAGAAATTAATGTTCACACTCTTCTTTTGAATAAAGGCTGTAGCTAAACTAAATGGATGTGCAATTATTTGTCTGCAATTTGTTTACTTTCTTGTAAGATGAAAGTGTACAGCAATCTTCTAGAAGACATTAAGTAAATAGTTAAGTCAGATGCCTGGACTTGAATTACAATTTATTGAAAAAGTAGCTTGTAACCACATCCATAGATTCTACTTAAGTTCACAGAAAAGGTGTATTTATTTTAAGGTTGCTCTTGGGTTATAACCTTTATTGGTAAACCTCAGCCCAACATAGATTGATTATGGCTAAGTTACAAAGTTACACTTCAGCATTCAAAATCGAAATGCTGACTGTGTGTGTCTTTAGAGTAGCAAGATTACGAGGTGTGGCACAATTGCAGTTCACACAACAGGGAAGTATTTGAAGCTAAAAAAAAATACTATTTCAAATTTCTCCACATAGAGATTTTTGTACAAAAAATTCACTTTCCATTTGGAACATAGAAATTCATTTCAGGAGAATAGATACCATTTCTAAGATAATAATGAAAAATAAATTAGAAGAACAATTTAAATATATTTTTGTTACTTTGTAAAAAAATCATGTGATTTAAAGTATATATCTATATCTATCTATCTATCTATCTATCTATCTATCTATCTATCTATCTATCTTTTGTATATGTCACATTTATCTACCATTCTTCCTTATCTGATTAAAATAATTTATTTCTTCTAAGTGATCAATTAGTGATCAATTAAAACTATTTTCTGTGAAAAGTATCTGTGACTGTATTGTACTTATTTCTATAATTATCACTTTTAAACACAGGATCACATTGTAGCTAACTCTCACTTGACACTCACCCTGTAGCTCAAGCTGATAAACTCATGGCCATCCTTCTGTCTCCATTTTCTAATTTCTAGGAGTCTAGGCATTGGGCCACTATATCTGTGCATTTATCACTTCTTTAATGTTAAATTAAAATTGCTCCATAAGAGATTTAGCTTTTACTTACTTATTTTCTTTCAGAGTCTTAGAAACATTTCCCATTTTTTACTCCTTTAAACTTATACATTCCAAAGGAACGTGTCACAAAAATCTCCATCTCAAAGAAGAGGAGTGTGCCAAGTGATAAAGCTAAAATACATGGTACAATTGAACTTTGAATAAAAGTTTGTCTCAGAATATATAGTTTAATCATTTTTTCTCAATTTGTGTTCCATGGACCAAAATTATTTGGTTTTTGTTGCAAATGCTGGGTTTTGTTTGTCTTACCCTGTACCTACTGAGTCAGAATATTCATTTGACAAAATCTCCCATCTTCCTATGTATTTGAGTGTTCTTTAAAATTGGAAAAGTCATGGTCAGGAATGTGAATCTAGTTACCCAACATATGAATTTCTCATATTTAAATGAAAAATATACTATACCATCAGTTAAAAATGTATCTGAGAAAATTGAGAAAATATAGGCAGGCAAACCACATACAACATCTAAAAAAATAATTAAAAATTAACTGTGAACTCATTATGGTGAAGACCAACTATGTTGCATTATGATCTATTTGGTGAATTTCCCCATGGTTATTGAAATAGATTTCCTAATATAAACACATAGTAAAAATTATGAAGTATATGCTTTGTGTTCATTGAATTAGAAGGAAAAAAATATGGTGAAATGAGTCAACATCTCTGTCCTTGTGTCTCAACAGGACAGGAACTGAAAGGGCAAAGAGTATAAAACAGATAGCAAAAAGTCACCCAGATATAAAGAGTTAGAGGTAATAGTTCTTATAATGTAAGATGTTCTCAGAAAATTATAGATGAAATAATATACAGGTTTTAAATGTTTTGTTTGTTTAAAAGTAATTCCAAGTAAACTCAAATTAGTGGAGGAAACATTCTTTGCCTATTTGAGACAAGATTATAGTCCGTAAAATTAATCCTTTTTATGTCTGTTAGGATCGCAAGTGAGAAAATTGCTTGTGTCTCTTTCTAGTGGGTGGTTTTACTTAGAGTACAGTCACCTCCATTGCTTGAGAGAATTAGGTTCTTAATATGCCCCTTCTAGTGATGTCTGCAGATGTGAGTCTCCTTTAGCACTTGGCTGAAATTGGAAACACTCTAGCTTGGTAAAAGGCAGAAAGTAATTAAAAAAGAAATTTCTCCTCTATTGAAGTTGAGTAATATTTCTCTAGGGAAGAGAATCAAGGAACTGGACTTTGAACTTGAAAGACAAGGCTGTGTTGAAATTATTGGCTAGTGAGGAAAAAGATAGCAAAGGAAGTTTCCTGGGAGAGTGCTCACATACAACTTCTTCCAAGCTTAGAAGAGTTTCCCTTCCACAATTACAATGAAACAAACAAGTATAGGAAGTTTATAATTTTGGTTGGCCTCACATTATTTTAGTGTTGAGTTATACATGCTTTCTGCCTAAAGAATGTCAAGAATTTAAAAAGAAAGAAAAATAACTTTATTGGAGTTTAGTATGAATTTATCTGAAGGAAATTGGAAAAGTATTAGAAACTTTCTCTTTAGTTATTTTTTTATATATTCCACTGGAATTAGAGCCTTAAGGGGATCAGGAATTCTGGCCAATAAGTAAGTGTAATTATTATGTATTGAAACCAGTGATAATATCTTCTTCTCAGAAAAAATAAACCTGAGTAGTTTTAGCCTTAGGCATGTGAATGCTATAAAGAAATTAAGATAGGTGTTGCATTTTTGCTTATATCTCAAAAGTCATTTTATATCACTAAAACCCCCTTAGAAAATAAAATGTATTTATTAATTCTTTAAGAATTTCATACATGCACATATTATTTTGATGATATTCATACACCACTCTTCACTATAACTTCTCCTATATCCATTCCATCTTCTAACCTACGGAGTCTAATTTGTGCTACAAATATACTCATGAGGGTGGAGTTATGTACTGGATATTGGGCAGGTCTTATGCAGGCAACTACAGCTGCAGTGAATTTACAAGTACAGTCATCCTATTATGTCCATGTGGGTATAGAAGGCTATATTTTAGACAAATAGTATTTTCATATGCCTGGTTCATCACATGAACTATTCAGTTCAGAAGAAATCCACAGAGAGTTGTACCATAAGAAATTCTTAACACATTCTTTATTATTTAATGATAGGAGGTGCCATAAACACAATGTTTAGGTAGACTTAAGAAGTAACCAGTTCTCAGATGATAACAAGGAAGGAAGTTTGAGACTTTAAACTTTACTTCAGGGAGTTAGCTCCTGTTAACCAACTGTGTAAATTTGTAGATGCATTCTTCTCTTGAGCCTTTGGATAAGGTTTAATTCTAATTCCCATAGTAATGTCTGTCTTATAGGACCCATAGTAGAGAACCCAAGACAAGCAAGTAAAGTAACCTGAGATATTAAATAGGTATTATGTTGCACCTGTTTTGTTTATAGTATTCTTTTTTTTTCTGACTGGTCAAATTTATTGTGCTTTCTACACTGGGTTTTATTTGATTCATTCAATTTTTGTTTTCTACTTCCTTGATTAACTGTCTTCAGTGAGTCTGACTTTTTCACTAATACCACCAACTCTCTTATTCAGTTTGTTGATGTGGACCATTTTCTTTGAGACCCAAGTTGAATTCATCTACTTGTTTATATCTTCTTTGAGATTTTTGTCATTTTCACAAGTAAACCTCTGAAAGCTTTACTGGGTATTTTTTTTTGAATTTAGTGATTAGGATGTTATGATATAAGGGGGTCTTGTCTTCCTTTTTTGTTTCCCATATTTCTGTTTTTTATAGTTTTATTTATTCTTTGAGAATTTCATACAACATATTTTGATCATATTTTTTTCCTAATTCCTCCTGTTACTTTATCTGTATGTTCTGATTCTACCTCTGTTTGTTTGGCTATGTCTTCCAGTTTTATTGGGGCATCTTTTCATTGATAAGTCTACTTTTGTAGACTGAATTTGCAGTAGCACTATAAGAATGTAACATGCTGATATAATAACAACAAACTCTATAATACAGAAATATACTTAAAATTCTTTTCCCTCTACTTTTTAATATTTATTAGATATTGCCATATGAGGCTTTCAGGAAAAATAATTTCAAGCTAGCTTCTTCCCATTTCCCAAGCACTTTCCTGAACAGAGGATTCTAAGGAATCTGATAACTCATGTATTTTCAGATTGTGTGAATGTATGGATCAGTGTAGAATAGACAATAATTTACCAGATATGAAACTATGATTATGTGTTTGCTAGGGAGAAATGAAAGGGTCTTTGAGAATGTTAAAAGTACTAGATGAAAGGAAATGCGATTGTAGTTTAGCATAATATAGGTTCAGAATGCCTGGATTAAATAATTTTTCAAAGGAGGAGATAACAGGACAGTTGGGGGCAAAGAAAGATCAAGAGCTAGGGTTTTACCCAAATCATACAGAGTTGGAGGAAGAACGGAGGTAGCAGATGGATTCCTTAACAAGAAAGTGTGGGTAAGGTTACAGGGCCCAAGGACAGGAAAAGTCCATCCCAATAGAGGAGTGCAAAATTTGTTTCCCTTCAGAGAATTTAAAATAGTCTATCAGAATGCAAGTGGTGAGTGTTGACAAATATACAGAGCACAGACTACATTCCTTCTCACTCCCAGAGGCCCTGCTTTACAGAAGCAAAGAGTCAGAGGACACAGCTCCTAGTCCTCAGACCAAACTTCTTTGCTGAGTAGAGACATAGGTCTAGCCATATATAATATTATTTTGTTGAGAAGGAAAAAGATGTTAAATACCTCAAATGGGATACCTTTCTTTTCTGAGTATTTCTAATGACAGAATCCATGGCAGAGTAGGGCTTATAGAAATGGCCTACAGAACAACTCCTCAGATAGTATGACATAGTCTAGTACAGAATGTAGGGAGTTTGGTGGCAGATAGCTCCCAGAGATGATAGTCCTGCCTCAGTTCTCAGTGGTTCTGCTAAGTCTAGTTGCTCGTCATTGTGGAGATTGAAGAAAATGTGTAAAATGTGTTGTGTTTCACATGGCCAAACACTGTTTGCCACTGGCACTTGGTGAATTCAATAGATTGAGGGTATCCAGGTCAAATTTCAGGCCAAGATGCATCTACCCAGTGAGATCATTTGGAGGATGGCTCAATCCCCGTAGCTGCCGTGTAAGATTTAGCACCTACTGACTGTGTCTCTAACTCAAGCTACTTACAAATTTTGTCAATGGCACTGTGCTGCTTCTAATCCCTTTCAAACTTTGAGCACCTTTGACAATATCTCCTGCCAGGACCCTAAAGCATGGAAAAAATTGCTATGAGGTCATTTGGCTTTATAAAAATCATCAAGTGCGCTTGCCAGACGTTCCTCCAATTCCCAGTCTGTTTCAATCCCAACATTGCAACCTTCCTCAGTGGCCACTGTCATGCTGCTTCTGATTTACCATCACACCTAAATTTTTTTAAAAAACTCGTTAATGATGATAATAAAACTCATTGATAATGCTTGATGATAATAAAAAATGGTGAAGCAGATGGAGAATCGGCATGAAGTTAAACATTAGTGTGTCTAAATGTAGAAAGAATAAATTAACAATATGGAAGGATGTGGGGAAAGTGAAAAATTGAGGAGCAGAGCAAAAGAAGTGGATAGAAAACGAAATAGAAATGATTGTTATGGAATAAAAAAGCAAACGAGAATAGAAAAATAATCCATAAAAAATAAGCACGGAAGAATGTAGAATAATGAGAAAGTTTTAAAACAATTTTAAATAAATATAAGATTTATAAAAGTAAAAACATATAAATATAATAACATAAGCTCAAAATGGTCTTTAAAGTATAGTAGACAGAAAAAGAGATTCATAAGTGATTTAAACAGAAGAAAAAAAACATGAAAGAAAATAATGTAACTAGGAGATTACATCAGCGTCCCATAGGTTGACCTGAAGTTGGAAGCTATAATTCTAGAGGTCTCTGTGCATACTGGCATCTCAGAAGCAGTCTGACAGTCCAAGCTTATCTGCTCTGCAGTTGGGCTATTCCAAGTCTTCCATTCTAGCAGTTGCTTACTCCCTCTACAACAATACAGAGCAGCAAGTTTCTACTTTCACAGACAAATGTTTCCAGACATTTTATTTGCCAGCAAAGTCTGTGATCCCTTCCTTCCCCCACTTCCAGGGAATGTTATCATTTAGAGGAGACTGTTGTACAACATACTTTTCCCATTTTCTCTAGAGCTCTAATCAAGATTACTGATATTGCCACTAACAAGCAAAGTTGAAAATGTTGCGGACCACTCTGTCAGTGTTTGAACCCACACTGACAAAAGCCTTCGGGCTAAGTTGTTAGCCTGAACTGCTCCAAGCTGCTCTGGTCCACGGGTCAGGATTCAGCAAGGGAGAAAGTGAGGACAGATGAGAGGAATGAAGACCAGACTAAGTTTGATTCAATCTCGTTTATTCTTCAGTCTCTCTTCCTAGTCCAAGTCCCAAGTCTTGAGTTCCTAGTCCCTAGTTGTTTAGTCCCTAGTGCCTCCAAGTTCTTTCTCTAAGTGCTAAGTGCCTAATGTCTAATCCAAGTGCCTAGTAATAATCTGTTGCAAGTGTCTAACCTAATTCCTAGTTCCAAGTTGTACTGTTGTCAAGTAATCTGTTGTCTGGTTATTTCTTCTGTCTGGCTCTCACCTTTTATATGTCTCACTACTAAGCCACGCCTCTAAGTCTTGCCCTTAAGTAATATCCTTAGGTCATGCCCTTAGGTCTTATTTCTAAACCACAACTTAAGTCATGCCCTTAAATCTCAGCTCTAAATCACACCTTTAAGTCTCACACACCCAAGGGAAGATTCTGGGTATCTAAAGCAAGATGTTATCAAGTGTGCTGAACTGTTATAGGCTATTGTAATCAAATCTCTTGTCAGGGTATATGGCTCAAGATGGCTGCAAGGATGATATTCACCTTCTGTCAGCTCCCCACAGGTCCCCTTTTTAAATTTTTTTTTCAAAAGGGAAGACTGGGAAAACTTACAGAAACAGTGCCTGTCTTAGGTTGGACGAAATGACCCCCCAACCTCCCTTTCCCATCTTTGGATACTCAACAGCCATTGGTTGAGCTCCTGTCTTAGGATGGTGAGGCCTCCCTTTTTTATGGGCAAGGGTCTTGAAGTGTTCTCTTACCCATCTTTGACTATCCGACTTAGCATGTAAGTTGGGGGATATACTTTATTTGTCTTGATGACAGAGGTTTTACAATCCCCTACTTCCAGCCTGTAATAACGGACCTGTGTGGGTTTCATTTGAATAGCGTCTGTCTGTTGTCGTACAAAAGCCATCAGTTTGTTGAACAGCATGGACCCGAGAGACAAGAGACTTAGCAATGCCTGAATAGTCAGTATAACAGCAACACTCTTTTTTAAGGGCAACACATAACTCCCTCTATCAGAAGAGTAAAAAGTACAAGCCTCTTCTATTCTGTTTACAAATGTGTTATAGCAGAATCTAAATCTATAGAAATAAAGAACTGATCATAGGTTTGATCTTAACAAAACAAGTAAGGAAATTCCTGTTCCTGTTTCACTCAATCTCGAACCCAAAAAACAACTATAGTAACTGTGGTAGTGAGTTTTCTCCTGGGTCTAAATAATGTTCTCCACTAAATGATAAGTTGGGGAACTAAGAGTCCAATAGAACTACCCTAGAGGTACAGGTGGTGATGTCTCCTTCCACATTGAGGACTTCCAAAGTCAGATTTGCTGGTTGATCTGTTCCAGTTCAAAGGCAATTGAGAAGCATCTTCATGTTTCCTGCAAAGAAAAAATATGCTTTTCCGGGTTTTTTTCCTCCTGAGTTTGTTATTGTTGTCTATTTGTTTAATCAGTCTCTCTAGCAGCCAGCATGCAGCATATGCAGTTTGGGAATATATGCAGACAGAACCTCTTCCCCAGATAAGCACTGGATCTAGCCCATTCCAGGTTCCAGTTAATGGGTCTTTCCAGAGGACTGTTGCAAAATTCTTTTTGGTATCAGGATGCCAGAATCTATCTGCAGCAGATTTTCCTTTAGAATCCAAAGTTAAAAAATTTAAAATGAAGAGCATGTGATGAAGGATATTTCTGGGGGATCCCTTGGTAGGATACCATTCCCCCTTTTTAATTTTTTCAAATTGACATTTAATGGTTCTATGTGCCCTTTCTACCATACCTTGGCCCTGTGGATTATATGGAATACCCGTTTTATGTAGTATTCCCAATTTTTCACAGAATTGGCGGAAACTGGAGCTTGTATAACCTGGGCCATTGTCAGTCTTTATCTGTTTAGGCACACCCAATACAGCAATTGTAGCAAGCATATGAGTGATCACATGCTTGCTTGTTTCTCCAGATTGTAATGTCACATAAATGAAATCATTGTATGTATCTACATATACATGTATATACTTTTGATTGCCAAATTCATTATAATGAGTAACATCCATTTGTCAGATACTGTTTGGTATCAGTCCCTTTGGATTTACACCCAAATGAGGAACTGGTAAAAGTGTAACACATGATTGACATTGTTTAACAATTTGTCTAGCTTGTTCTCTGGTAATTTTAAACATAATTTTTAAAGTTTTAGAATGAAGGTGATGTGACTCATGAGCCTTTATGGCCTGATCCAAGTTAGATGGCAGATCTGATAAAGTCACTGCAGCTACACGAGTAGCTAGATCTGCCTTGGTGTTTCCCTCAGATAGAGGACCTGGTAGCCCAGTGTGGGCTCTCAGATGTCCTATAAAAATTTACACCTTCTCCTCAAAATTAATTGTTGGCACTGTAAAAACAAATGCTGTCATAGTTTGAATCTGAAATGTACTCAACAATGTATAGTCTGAAGGTTATATTAGTATTGCAGTCTACTTACTATCATGAAGTGAAGGTCTTCTGTCACAAATTCCTACTAACATATTCTTGCTAAGTTTATCAGGCTAAATCATCTGAAACTGTGAGAAAAAATTCTTTCTTCTCTAAGCACTACGATGATGATGATGGTGGTGGTGGTGGTGGTGGTAGTGATGATGATGATGATGATGATGATGATTATGAAAAAGGCTCAGTTAGTGGTCTTTTCCAGTAGTATATCTGAAATAATCAGGCAGAGGATCACTTCTAGACTAATTCATGTTGATTGCAACTTTCTTTGTGCTATAAACAGATACAGATCCCAAGATTGTCAAAACATTTGTCCAACTAAAATAAAAAATACTACCTCAGATAATAAAAATAATTATGTTTGCAGACCACAAAACCAATGCTGATCATAACAAATACTTGCTACAAAACTGGTAATAGAGCAGTGGTCTATTAACAAGATGGCAGTGGGAGATTTTTGTATAATATCTAGCTGTAAAAAATTTGAAATTATATCACATCTATTGTAACACTTTGGCACTTCTCTCTGAACTTTCCAAGTTTAGTCAGTCAGGTTATGCCTTTTGGAATGACTGCTATTCAGGGTTACAAATTTTACTTACATATCATTTAAGTTTTGGCTAAATTTTAAGAAATATTTTCTCATGGTTAAGTAATTTAAAAGAATATATATATATATATATATATATATATATATAGATATATATATATATTATACTATATATATATATCTATATATATATATATATATATATATACTTTCTAGCATTCAATCTCCTTTATAGTCTGAGATTTGTATTTATATTATTTCCATGGGTTTACATTCTTTTATGTAACATAATTTTTATAATCTTGTGTGTTTATAAATATCCAATGATAGATTGGAATATTAGAATTAGTGAGTATTCATATCTGCCCATCAATTTTGGCCAGCATAATCTTTGCAGTTCTTGTGCATGAAGTTACAATGCAGAGTCATATTTACAATGGCCCTGGTCAAAGCAAAGAGAAAAAGTAAATGTAAAATGTTCAACCCTAAACTTGACATTTATCTCTTGTCCCCAAAGCTCAGAAATCATCAAATAAAAAAAAAAAAAAGAAAGAAAGAAAGGAAAAATTTTAAAAGGCCAAGCAGAGCAGAAAACTTTTGTGAAACTATTTTCTGAACATGACAGGAACACTACCTAAGAACTCTGTATGTGTAAAGGGAAGTGTTTCCTATGTATTGCTTGATGGTGCTAACACTAGATTAGAATGAAAAGAAATTTTATTTGAAGTGTAAAATTTGAATTTTGATTTCTTCTTAATGATTTCACAAATAAACATTCACAAGGAGTTTTAGTAGATTTGTTTGCTTGTTTGTTGGGTTTTTGTTTTGTTTATTTTTTTCTCATCCAATTCACTGGTGCTCTTCTTCAGAACCACTTTTCATTGTGGCAGCATTAGGTGACCCCTGACACTTCCATCTCATTTTCATTCTGTTTTTCTTTACTGGATGTACATTTCATGTTATTGCCCACTACTCTGAAGATATATTTTGTTTTCATGTCTACTATAGTATGACATTTCTTTATATGATGCTTTCAAGCTCCCATGGGAGGAAAGGAACTCCCTGGATTCAAACTCCCTATAGCCTTTCTGTGTTATCAGAATGGGAAACAAAGTGTAAAGGATGTTGAAGGATTTACAAAAGTACATTTGAATTTTGGTAGATGGGAAAATGTAGCTAGGGAAAAGTCTGTAAAAAAAAAAATAGAGGCCCTTAAATGGCACAACCATAAATTACTGGCTCATGTAAATATGGAGATGTAATTGTAAAATTGCAGAATTCTTTTCTAGCCCATGCTTTATAACCATACCAATAAAGCACTAAATGGAGTTAAAATATATTCTAGTTGAAAGAGCTATAAAAATAGATTTTTTTCTGAAGCCGGGCTGTGGTGGCACACACCTTTAATCCCAGCACTTGGGAGGCAGAGGCAGGCGGATTTCTGAGTTTGAGGCCAGCCTGGTCTACAGAGTGAGTTCCAGGACAGCCCAGGCTATACAGAGAAACCTTGTCTTGAAAAACAAAACAAAACAAAACAAAACAAAACAAAACAAAACAAAACAAAACAAAACAAAACAAAAAAAGATTTTTTTCTGGTTATACTTCTAGGGAAGTCAAAAATCAAAGCAAAATAATATAAAATAATATGAGAGTAATTTTTTGAAAACTACAGAAAGTATGAACATAAGACAGAAAATATTTCCTAACTTTCAAAATTAATCCCTACTTCTTTTGATTAGTTTTCCTAATATAATTCTAGATTTCAATAAAGTCATATAGGGAAATTTATGAGCTCCCATTTGTTTATTCTTGATTTTAGAGCATAAGTCATTGTTTTTCTGTTCAGGAAAATTTCCCCTGTGCCCATGTTTGAGGCTCTGTCCCACTTTCTCTTCTATTGATTACAATGTATCTGGGTTTAGGTGGACGTTCTTTATCCATTTGGACTTGAGCTTTTTACAGGGAGAAAAGAATGGATCAATTTGTATTCTTCTACATGCTGACCGACAGTTGAACCATCACAATTTGTTGAAAATGCTGTCTTTTTTCCACTGGATGGTTTTAGCTCCTTTGTCAAATATCAAATGATTATAGGTATGTGGGTTCATTTTTGGGTCTTCAATTCTGTTCCATTGATCTTCCTGATTGTCTCTGTACCAATAACATGTAGTTTTTATCACTACTGCTCTGTAATACAGCTTGAGGTTCAGGATGGTGATTCCCCCAGACGTTCTATTATTGATGAGAATAGTTTTTGCTATCCTGGATTTTTGGTTATTCCAAGTGAATTTGCAAATTGCTCTTTCTAACTTTATGAAGAATTGAGTTGGAACTTTGCACTGAATCTGTGCATTGCTTTCAGCAAGATGGCCATTTTTACTATACTAGTCTTTCTCATCCATTATCACAGGAGATCTTTCCATCTTCTGGGATCTTTTTCAATTTCTTTCTTTAGAGATTTGAAGTTTTTATCATACAGATCTTTCACTTACTTGATTAGAGTCACACCAAGGTACTTTAGATTATTTGTGACTATTGGGAAGGGTGTCATTTTCCTAATTTCTTTCTCAGCCTGTTTATCCTTTGAATAGAGGAAGGCTACTGATTTGTTTGAGTTAATTTTATATCCAGCCACTTTGCTGAAGTTGTTTATCAGGTTTAGGAGTTCTCTGGTGAAAGTTTTGGGGTCACTTAATTATACTATCATATCATCTGCAAATAGTGATATTTTGACTTCTTCCTTTCTAATTTGTATCCCTTTGACCTCCTTTTGTTGTCTAATTGCTCTGGCTAGGACTTCCAGTACTATATTGAATAGGCAGGGAGAGAGTGGGCAGCCTTGTCTTGTCCCTGATTTTAGTGTGATTGCTTCAAGTTTTTCTCCATTTAGTTTGATGTTGGCTATTGGTTTGCTGTATATTGCTTTTACTATGTTTATGTATGGAATTTGAATTCCTGATCTTTCCATGACTTTTAACATGAAGGGATGTTGAATTTTGTAAAATGCTTTCTCAGCATCTAATGATATGATCATGTGATTTTTTTATTTGAGTGTGTTTATATAGTGGATTATGTTGATGGAATTCCATATATTGAACCATCCCTGCATCCCTGGGATGAAGCCTACTTAATCATGATGGATGATTGTTTTGATGTGTCCTTGGATTCAGTTTGTGAGTTTTATTGAGTATTTTTGCATCGATATTCATAAGGGAAATTGGTCTGAATTACTCTTCCTTCGTTAGGTCTTTGTGTGATTTAAATATAAGTGTAATTGTGGCTTCATAGAATAAATTGTGTAGTGTTCCTTCTGTTTCTATTTTGTGGAATAGTATAAAGCGTATTGGTATTAGATTTTCTTTGAAGTTCTGATAGAACTCTGCACTAAAAAAATCTGGTCCTGTTATTTTGTTGTTGTTGTTGGGAGACTTTTAATGACTGCTGATATTTCTTTAGATAAAACAAAACAAATCAAAAAAACTATTTGAAATAATAATCCCTAAGAACTTTCAGATTTAATGACAGGAATACAAGAATGACAGGATGCAATAAAGTCAAAGCAGCAAGATTAGAAACTCAGGCACACACAAATACACACACATACACACACACACACACACACACACACACTACACACACACACACACACACACACACACACACACACACACAGAGTTACACAAGCACTAATCCTAGGCATGTATCATAGCTATAAAATATGCCAAAGACATAGATTAAGCTATTTAAAGAAAACATACAATGAAATGTTATCTCTAGAATAATGGTAATTAAAATTAAATCCTTTCTGACTGGATATGAGACCTGTTCCACAGGAGATATTTAATGTTCAATACTATAAACACAGTCAAGAACATCTGACTAGGGAGATAATAGTTTCTAGCAGGAATCTGTTGTTTTGCTAAGTGGCAATGCTATCCAGTTGTATTATAGATATACATGCTTATGTTTATAGATTGATGCAGCTCTCAACTTTGGCCAGAGAGGCTTCATTCTGCAGTGGGTAGTGGTTAATACAGAACTAATAAATGGTCAGAATGTTTAGCATCAATAGCACTAAGTGCTTATTTGTGGCTATATTAATTTTGTCAATATCCCATGAGCCAAGGCTCAGGGAGTTTCACTGAAGAGTAGAGGTGAAGAATGTTAAGAGCCACCGGGCCGAGAGGAGAGTTCTGAAATGTTCAATTATTGACATGACATAGTTGTTTCACCCATCAGTTCATAGCAGCTGTGCCTACCAGCACAACATAAATAAAGCCAGTCACAATTCCAACATGAGTTGAGGAGGGGCCTCTCAGGCCTGATGCTATCAGCATTGCTATTAGCAGCTGGTGGCTGCTGAGTGAGAGAGTAGTTAGTCTCCTCTGGGGATATGGCAGCTTGGATACTGCTGATGAAGTGGAAGTAGTCACGTGTACTTTGAAAAGCACTTCAATGTAGTCATGTCTTAATGTTTGTTGTATACATAGGGTTCATATATCATCAAGGCACTTAAAAAAATGATGTTGTGCTTAAATGTGCCTAAAATCAGCTGCCTAGTTTCACTATTGAAGTTTGAACCAACACCAGCTACTGAGTCATGCTGAACTGGTTTTTCTTCTTGCCTCACGCAGATTATTATTGCACAGGTCATAGTGGTCCTGGGGACTCCCACAAAAAAAGAGAGGTATTGCAACAGATACTAACAGAGATCAAAATATTACTAGGATTATAACTTCAAAACACACATTCCACAAATTTGGAAACTGAAACTTTCTCAGAAAGGGAAACAAAATAGAAGTTGATGGAAGCTTCGAGGGAAATGAATGGAAGAGGGAATGGGTGGGGGGAGTAGGGTGGAGATTATATACAAGGAAAGCAGGGGAGAAAGAAGGGAGATGGGCTGGGTGGGGTGATCTCTAGGAATTACCAGAGACCTGGGATGGGGAGATGCCCCATAGTGTCCATAGGGGTGACTCTAGCTGAGATTACTAGCAGTGGGGGATATGAATTCTGAAGTGGCCACTTCTTGTAGCCAAGCAGGACTCCTAGTGGAAAAAATAAGGACAGCAACCACTTACAAAGTCTTTGACTCACAATGTGTCCTGCCTACAAAATGTGCAGGGACAAAGATGGAACACAGACTGAGGGAATGGTCAACCACTGACTGTCCCAAATTGAGACTTATCTTGTAGGCAAGAACCAATCCGACACTATTAATGATACTCTGTTATGCTTGCAGACAGGAACCTAACATAACTGTCCTCTGAGAGGCTCCACCAGCAGCCAACAGAAACAGATGCAGAGAATCACACCCAAACATTAGATGGAGCTCAGGGAGTCTTATGGAACAGTTAGGAGAAAGACTGAAGGACCTGAAGAGGACAGGAACTCCACCAGCAGAGTCAATTATACTGGACCCTTTGCGGTTCCCAGAGACGGAATCACCAACCAAAGAATGAGCACTGGCTGGACTTAGGACCCCTGAACATATGTAGCAGATAAACAGCTTAGTCTTCATACGGGTCCCCCAACAACTGGAGGAGGGGTTGTCCCTGAGCCTGCTCCTTGCCTGCTTGACTGTGTATCTATGCCCCTAAATGGACAGCCTTGTCTGGCCTCAGTGGGAAAGGATGTACCTAGCCTCTAGCAACTTGATATATGGAGAGGAGGGTGGTTCTTACACAGACTGTGATTTCACCTTCTCTTTTGAGAGGGGTAGTTAAAATGAAGGGGTGGACTCACATGCAGAGGTACTGGGTGGGAAGGAGGGGGTACAAAGTGAATAAATAAATTTAATTAAAAATATGTGCTTTTGTAAAAACAATCCAGGTACAGAAAGATTTACTGCTAAATTCTATCAGGCACTCAATGAAGTTAGCAAAAATGTTTATGAAACTATTCTATAAAATAGGAAAGTAAGAAACACTATCAATTTTTTGGTGAAGCCAGTATTATCCTGGTACCAAAACCAGATAAAGTAAAAACAAAAGAGAACATTATAGAACCCTCTTCCCTAGTGAACACAGTTGCAAAATTATCAACAAGAGTTCTTTCAGGGTAGCAGAAGCAATATGGTCTCTGTGTGTAGGATAATGGGAGACTCACTGCAGAATTTTTGGAAGCCCAAAAGTGAGGAACAGCCTTCAAGTGAAGCAATATCATATCTGGACTACTGCTTAACAATGCTGCTTCCATGTTTGGAGATGAATGGAAAATGGCCATGGTTATTTATGTATCTATGTCTATCTTTATCTCTATCTCTCTCTATCTTTATATCTAGTTCTCTCTGAGAACATATATATATATATATATATATATATATATATATATATGTGTGTGTATATATATATGTGTATATATATATATATATGAGAGAGACTCATAGACATACAGCACATGTGAGTTGACACTGACACCTCTGGCTACATCATGTCAAGTATACCTATCTTCATGTAACCAGGATCCTTGTGACATTTAACATGGTATGACCTGACAGGGCTGAGTCTAGACATACCAGAGGATGAGGCTGCCATTATAAAGGCAACAAAGAGCATCAAGGACTTGATGGAACAGGAACTGAAGAATGGGTCCCCTGTCAACAGAGATGTCCTAGATAGATTTTTATAAGGGAAAACATCACCTGACCTCACCCTTTGGGTAGCATTGAGTCATTGAGACTGTTGTCAGCCTCAGCATTAGAAATGCCCCTAAGCAGCCAATTCAGTACCAAGGACATGACCAGTACTCAGTGCCATGACAAGCTGTTACTATGGTGTTCATAATGTTGGGCCCTGACAGCTGAGAAGCTCTGGCCTGTTGTCACACTTGCCAACTTCCAGTTCAAGATATACTCTAGTATCATGCACACAACCTCCATCAGGAAATGCAAGCTGTGAAAGAATCTCTTGAGAAACTGCTGCCTATACTTTAATCATTTTCTGGTATCCATTGCTCATAGGGTCACAGCCAGCAAGGACCGCATCATCTTTTGCCTGAGCCAGTTGAGCCTGTCTTCTTTCTTCCCATACTGTCTTCTTCCCGTGGAGATCTGGAGTAGGTGGCAAACAATAGCCAGGCCTTCCATGATTACGTAGGCCATTTAGAGGTCAGCAGCAGGGGATGACTTCTTTCTATACCCCACTACTTTGAAGGAGGGTCCCTAGCAGCAGTATTGAAGGAGCAAAAAAAAAAAAAAAAAAAAAGACAGGCAAAAGAAAAAGAAAGTCAAAAGAAAAAGAAAGGGAAAAGAAAGGGCTGTGGTCACTGATCCATTTACTCAGGACCTTAGTTCCTAAACTTGCTTTGAACCCTGTCCTGAAAGCTCTCCTTTGATCCATGGGGGCTTCCTGAAACCCTGCCTCTGATTCTCCCCTAATAATCTTTTCTCTTCTGCCTCACTGAAGCTCCTTCTTAGTCATAAATACCACCATGACCTTGGACCTCTTACTAGGGTGGGCTGTATGACCTTAGAAGATATGTCTCTCAGGCACTAGAACCCCTTCTGATCTTCCCCTTGTCTGTCCTCAACTTAACCCTCTGACCTGAGGCTAGGCTTGTGGTTCTCTGTGGCAGGCCTAGAACCTGCTGGGTCAGATTGAGATTCAAGGCCCTCCTCCTACACTGCCCCTTCTTACTCATCTTGTCACCACAATAGGGATAGGGAGAGGGTGAGGGAGGAATAATGTCTCCAGTCTCTATATGGTTTGGGTAATTTTTTTCTTCTTTTTTTTTTTTCTAGATTCTTATACAATTAAAGAAATTGCTTCCTCAAAAAATTTCTCAACAAAATAGTTTCAAACCAAGTTCAAGGAAATATCTAGTTACTCATTCAGCATAATCAAGTAGATTTCATCTCAGGGGTACAAAGACAGTTCAACATATGCAAATCAAGAGTTTTGTTTAACATATTTTGATCATATGCTCATATTCAGTCATGTCACTCAACTCTTTCCAGATAGAAAACCTCACTAGCCACCCATGGTAGTTTGAATGAGAAGCCCCCCACAGGCTTATATAATTGAAAACTTGGCCACAATTAATGTAAATGTTTGAGAAGGATTAGAAGGTGTAGTCTTGTTGGAGTAGGTGGGCCCTTGTTGGAGGAAATGTGTCACTGGATTTGAGTTTTTAGGTTTAAAAAGCCCACATCAAGCCCAGTATTGCTGTCTCTCTGCCTATAAAGTCTGTTATTGTACTGTATAACAGAGTAATTAATTAACCGAATAAGCTAGATGGAAGCCCTCAGCTATGGCACCAGTGTCATGCCTGTCTGGAACAGTACTCTCTGTCATACGGTTTATAAACTAACACTCTGAAACTGTTAACAAGCCCCAAATTATATGCTTTCTCTTATAAGTTGCCTTGGTTATGGTGTCTTATAATAACATAATAGTAACTAAAATACCAACCAAGCTTAAAAAAAAAAAAACCCTAAACCATCAAGAACAGTGTTTGCTGACCACATATAATCTTAGATGGATAGTATTTTACTGCAGTATGGTAGACTTATTAGGAGCTACATTCTCAGAGAAAATTGAATGTCCCTCTCCCAGAAGCTAACAATTGTCAATAGTTTCATTTCTAGGGTAGGATTTTGTACCCAATTCCTCTTTCCTTACTGGACTTTTGTCTGGTTTGGGATTGTATAAGTTTTATGCAGAGTGTCACAATTCCCTGTGAATTCATGCAGCTTACCCACTACGTCCAAAAGATACAGTTTTCTTGTAGTCATCCACCATCTCTGGCTTTAACACTCTTTTTGCTTTTTCTTTCAAAATTATTTGTGAGCTTTGGAAGGAAGGGTATGGTATCTATGCTACATTTAGAAGGGAGCACCCCGCAGTCTTTTATTATGTGCACCTGGGCCTGTTATGGGCCTCAGTACTGTTCATCATCTGCTACTACAAATAGAAGCTCCTCAGATTAAGGCTTAGAAAGGCATTCATCTATGTGCATAAAGATAATTCATTAGGAGTTGGTTTCATGCTATATTCATTTAGCATAATAATTTCCCCCCAAGACCTATGACCTGTCCAGCCATAGGTTCTTAACCTGATAATGGTGATAGGCATGAGTTTAATAGTTTAATCTTGTGGAATGGGACTTCAATCCAATCATAAAGTACTTCATTATTGTTTGTGACTCTGTAATTACATTAGGATATATCTTGTCATACCAGTCACCATGTAAAGCTTCCAGTGAAAATCTATTATCTCTTCATTATAAAAAATTCCTAAAAATTTAGAATGAAAGAAACATACCTGAACATAATAAAATCTATATATGCAAAATCTATAAATCACTTTTAAAATGGAGGACACAAAGAATTTCGATTAAAATTAGTAAAAGGACAATTTTACTAGGGTTTACTTTTTTTAGGGTTACAATTTTTAGGGTTTACTTTCTTTAATCTAATTAATACAGTGCTGGGAATCTTAGCTAAAGCAATAAGAAAAGATGGACATGAGCGTGGTACAAATGGAAGAAGAAAAAAATCAAAGTGTCTTTATTTGCAGGTGATATAGTTCTATATATGAGACCTTAAAAGCTTGACCAGAAATCTTTTAAAACTAGTTAATGCCTTTAACAAATTATCAAAATACTAAATAAACATATAAATGTTTTGAGTAAGAAATTTTGGGAAGAATTCCATTTGAAATTGTTTCAAAAAATACATGCAAATAATAAGACCTGACTAAGCAATATATATATATATATATGTGTGTGTGTGTGTGTGTGTGTGTGTGTGTGTACACATATTTATATAACAATAATAATCAAAGAAAAAGAGATTTGAGAGGCATGAGAAGATTTTGTGGAGGTCTTTGGCAGGAAGTAGATGGATGAAGGGATTGGAGAAAGCAATATACTTTTATTCCAATTAAACATTAATAAAATAAAATGTAACATGGAGGCCAGAGAAATGCTATTCCAGATGATCTGGGTTTAGTTTTCAAAAAAAAATCTGTACTGGGGTTTGAGGATTGGGGAGTTGGGGGTGGATTCCAAGATCTACCTGGCCAGCTGGCTACACTAACTCAGTGATTTCAGTTTATGTCCTCAATGTTGTGTATCTTCCTTTACAGAGCGTGATTATTACATGGAGAAAAAAGTGAATAACAGTAACATCACAATGTATAGGAAAGAAGATTAAGTATAATGTGTGATAAAGTAATGTACTGTACATAAACTGGTATAATGTTATAAAAATTGGTCTTAAATTAGACAGTTCTATATTGTTAATTATAGGGAAGTCATTAAAACAATGCTAAAGGAGTGCTTATAAAACTGAATCATTTACAATGTGTCATTAAAATTTTTAGAACATAAAAGGACAAAATCATGATTAAAATCATATTTTAAAACACAGAAGATATTAATTTAATGATAATCATAACTTTAACAACACCATGCTTTAACTAATTAAAATAACCACCTATACAATAGTCACTTCATATGTGAATTTTCTAAGCATAGCAACTTAAGGCAGATACTGTCAGGGTAGAAAAGAAAAGATTGAACAAATTTGATATTGTTGAAATTGATTTGAACAAAAAAAATTGAACAAATTTGATTGGTTGAAATTGGCAAATTACTTGAAAGAAAAATGGAAACAGTTCATATAAAGGGTGACAATTTAGTTAATATGGAATATATATTGTGTGATAAATTAGAGGAAGTGTAAATGGCTATAACAAAAATACAATGAATACATCTATGAAATTGACAAAAAATGAACAAAATACCTATTTGTGTATATATATATATATATATAATTAATAAGATCACTTATTAGTAATTTTTACCAAAAAAGTATAATAACCAGATGTATGACTGATTGGCTGTAACAGTGACTTAAAGAGGAATGATAATAAAAATAATTATAATACATTCTGGTGATTAAAGAATTATCAATACTTACTTATTTTATGAGGACAAGCTTAGATAATAATGAACCAAAATACATTATTTTATCATGGGAAAACAACAGACCATTTTACTCATTAATACCACTGCAGAAATTCTCAATACAATATTAGCAATTGTGTCCCAAAATTTGTAAGGATATGTATAGAATAATTAGGAATTTTTATTTCAAGTTTATATGGTTGGTTCTACATGCAAAAATCAAGCAGTACACTAAATTATTAGGTTAAAGAAAGAGATTAGTTGATATACCAAAGTCATTTATGAAGCTCAGTATCCAGTCATGTTAAAATTCTCATCAAACTGGGAAAGATCAAACATCTTTACTTGATTAATCATTAAAACTACAAGCAACTAACATTGTATTTTATGGTAAGACTAAATTAATATTCTTTCCTTTTAGAACTGGCACAAAGACAACCATATTCTTCACCATTTTTCCTGGCAATTATATTATAAGTTATTTGTAGACAACATGTATATAATAGAAGAAATAAAATGAACTTTATTTGCACATATCATTATTGTTTAAGGTTTGAAACAACATTTGAAAATTTAAATTAAAAACACCACTTCTGGAAGTTATAAGCAAGTATAGAAAATTTTACAGGATAGCAAATTAAGTATAAAAATATTATGTGTTTCTATATGTCTGAGTTATGATTTCACAATCATCACATAGATTTCACAAGAAATAACAGTCATATTGGCAGAGAAATAAATTTTGGAGTATAAATTTCACAAAAATATATAGGATCAATATGTAGGAAAGTATGAAACAAATAAAAAGAATAGAACCTCTAAGTAAATTTGTGTTCATGAATTAGAAAAATCAGTATAATGTGTCAATTCTTCACATCTTCAACTATTCAGTACAGTCTTACAGATAACACCTGTGAGCCGCTTTACCTATATTGAAAACCTATTATTCAAATTTAGATAGAAATTCAAAAGTCTTGAAGGCACAAGTACAAGGATAAATAAAGTTTAAAAGAATAAAGGCACTTGATTTTAGATAACCTGAATTTATTTTCTCATTTGACAATTTCATTCATGCATATGATGTATTCTGATCCTTCTTGAACCCACAAAAGCTCTCTTACCTCTGTCTATTCTCCTTGCCAGTTTCCTCTCTCAGATTAATAATTTTTGGCTTTGTTTTTGACTCATCTGTTTAACCAGGGTATTCTGTGTGATCATTGGATTGGAACTATACATTGGAGCTTAGGGAAGATCACCTGTGGGTACCAAACTGATGATAATGTCTCTCATTTTGCCTAAAGCTATTAATAGAAAATAGTTCAGTAGTGAATTGCTAGGCTTCCTGAGCCCCTCCTTCCCTTATGTCTGACTGTTGGCCTTTCCATCCTTCCTTTAAGAAAAACTTCATATAACATATTTTGGTCATATTCATTCCCCTCACCCAGCTCTTTCTAGGTCTTCACCACTTACCTTTCAGACTTAATAATTTTTCTTTCTTAAAATAATGAAAATAAAAATCAAACCAAAGCACACACAAAACAAAACAAAGAAAAACAATGGGTGCCACTTTGTGTTGACTAAATATTCCAAAGTGTGCAGCCTGTCCTAGAGTAAATATACCTGTGTCATTTCACTGAAGAGTGATTTTTCCCCTCTCCTAGCAGCTATCAATTGCAAATAGCTTATTGTTTTGGGAAGAGACTTTGTGCCTACATCTTCTTTTTCATGCTGGGATTTTCTCTTGTTTTCACTTATCCAGACCTCCTGTATGCTGTTCCAGTCTCTGTGAGTTCTTATGTGCCTTATTGTCTCTGTCTGGAAAACATTATTTTCTTGGGGTTGTCTACAAAATGAGGCTCTTCTAATCTCCCTGTTAACTACATAGATCCCTTCTACAGAGATCCCTGAGCCTTGTGGAGAGGAGTGTGATGCAGACATCCCATTTAGGGCTAAATATTCCAAAGTATCTCACTTTTTGCATACTGTCCAGTTGTGAGTTTCTGCTGATCCCTGTCTGCTGAAAAAAAAAAGGTTTTCTAGTGAGGTTTGGGTGATTTTTCTGATCTATAGGTATAGCAATGTAAAATGTAATTAAGAGTTATTTTCTTGCTATGTTCATTTAACAGAATAGTTGCAGTAGGTTTTTCCCTAACACCCCCTCCTGCCCCCAGCTATCTAGTTTCAGATATTTTACCTCCTTAGCAGTTCCAGGTGTGAGTTCCATCTCATGGAGCAGGTCATAATTCTAATCACAAGATGGTTAGTTGCTTCTGTAACATTTGTGCCACTATTGCCTTAGTGGATATATCTTGCAAGCAGGTTGCTATGGTAACTTACAGGGTTTATACTTGAATGAGATATATGGTTCATTTCTCCTTGTGTAATATGCACAGTACTTTTTAGCAAAATGAACATCAATTGACAGGGGGGAATCTTCTGGATATTAGGTTCACTAGCTCAAAAATTTCCATGTTTTGTGATGGAAATATGTGGTATCTTTAGTCATAGAGTCCATCAGGTTGTGGAGTGTAGTTAATATAGCATTGCCAGTAGGCTTCAATTTTGGGGAGTTTGTCTATGGGAACTCAAAACGAGGTCATCCGTTTTTAGTACAGGGGATTTCTTTGATAATGTATCATGTCTAGTTTTGCCATTGTGTCTCCATTAAGTGGTGCAACATTCAATTTCTTTTACGTATGCATATATTTTGGAGCACTTCTAGAGTTAAGGAGGTTTACATGTGGCTTTTGAAAGTGTGCTTTGAGTCAGTTATCCTTCCAAATAGGCTTATTCTTGTGTAGACTTAGGGTAGGCCTTTGAAGCTGCTGTGAGTTTGTGGTTGTAATGACCACATCTTGCCCAGAAGATGACATTGCCTGTTTTGTGGCTTTTACATTTTTTCCTGCCCTCTCTTTTCTAACACTCTCTGAGTCTTAGAGAGGATGGTATAGAAGACTCACTTAGGGAAGAACAATTATTAGTCATTCTCTGGAACCTGTTCATCCATGACATTTTGAATTCACTACTATTTCCTGGAAAGTGAGGATTCTGTGACTGAGTCTGAGTGTAGCATTTCATTTGTCTGTTGGCATAAAAGTAAATATTTATATGGCTGCTCTAGGAAAGTTGCAACATTATTGTAAAAATGGGCACAAGGCCTGACAGGTTATGTCTTTAAAGTATTTTAAAGTAATAAAAAAAAAGAATGACATGATGCAGGAATAGGCACATGTAAATTGAGCAAAACAGAGAGCTATTGAATAGTTTCAAACACAGTCAACTGAGTTTTAACATGAACACAAAGGTAATATAATGAAGAAAGAGTAAACTTTTACCATATGGTGCTAAAACAGTTGTTCATTAATATAAAAAATAAAGCAAAACACAAAGCTCATATATTCCATAATATCTCAAAATATAAACCACCTAGAAGATAAGAATGAATAAAACTTGTGTGACTTTGATGATTTTAATCAGCGCATCTACGAGGGCAAAAATATTGGTAGGACTTTAGTAAAATTAAAAATGTTTGGCCTACAAGGACACTATTACAAAGATGAAATGACAAAACAACAACTGGGAGAAAATATCTGTGAAACACATAACTAACAGACGTTATTTTAGTAACTTAGTTCAACAATTCTTGACAAAGGTATTTAACAACAGAAAGTATCTTTGCTGTTGAGGTTGAATTCGTTGATTATGAGGATGAAAAAAAATCAAGAGACTATGAAAAATAGTTTGGAAATTTCTTTTTAACCTAAGCATAGTCTTTTGATATAATCCAGCAGTCATGCTCCTAGGTATTTACACAATCATTTTGATACCTCAGGGCCATGCAAATCTTGCACATGAACATGTATAGCAGTTTTATTAATAAACCTGAAATGCTAGAAGTAACCAAGATATTCTCTAATTGTCAGATGGAGAAATGACTGGTGTTATATCTACATGATGCTATATTAAATAAGACATAGGAATTAGCTGTCAAATGAGGAGACATAGAAATATCTAAAATGGATATTGAAAGATGAGAGAAATCAACCCCAAATGGACCCATATTGCATGATTCTATTTTTGTGGCATTGTAAAATAGACAAAAACTGAAAGACAGTAAACAAATTAATGGTTGTCATTGGTTAAAATGGCATTTGAATAGGAAAAGCATGGGAAATTTTTTAGGGTGATGGAATTCTTCTTTATAACTACTTATCAGTGGCTATATGTCAATGTATGAATTTTTAAATGCATAAAATTATAACAGAATCAACTTTAATATACACAAATTTCAAAATCATTTAAGATCAATGAATCCAAAGATAGGATAAAGGGTATTATACAATTATATAAAGATATTAAAATATATTATCTTCCTTCTTTCCTTCTTGAAGAATATATATACATACATGTGTGTGTGTGTGTGTGTGTGTGTGTGTGTGTGTGTGTGTATGTGTGTGTTTAATCTTCATTGTTAACTTAAAGGGATTCAGAATCGACATGGAATGAAATCTTTAGGCATGTCTGTTTTTGTTAGGTTAATTGAAGTGGGATGACCCATCTCTAAACATGGGTAGCACCATTCATTGATCTGTGGTTCTAGAATGAATAAAAAATAGAAAGCGAGTATATTGGTCAAGTTTCTCTGTCTGTCTGTCTCTTTCTGTCTCTCTCTCCCTCTCTACACACACACACACACACACACACATATACATCATATATATATATATATATATATATATATATATATATATACAGAGAGAGACTATTAATTATATACAGAGAGACTACTAATCAATGGTTGCTTATGAATAGAAGGTCCAGAATAAGTAGTTGTTCATTGCATGATGCTAGATGTCTCAGATGGTTTTCACTATAATCTAAAAGAGTAGGCTGCAATAACAGTGAAAGAATGACCTTACCACAAGTGAAGGCAAGCTGACAAGAGAAATTACTTTCTTCCCCCACATTCTTTTTTTAGGCTGCCACCATAAGGCCCAGATTTAAGACTTCAAAATATTTAGAATTTTTTTTACGCCTTCTAATCTCAAATAATTCAATAAAAATAGTCCCTCCCGCCTGTATCCAACCACTTCAGTTTTAGCTAATTCGAGGTATAGTCAAGTTGCCATCCAGGAGTAGTCATTATAAAGCCTCCCCTTGTCAACTTTATACTCAACTATATCTTCTTATAACATGTTTAATCCAAATGAAAATAACCATGTCATAATTACAGCTATCAGGCTATATTTATCCTAAAATTGACCAACTAAAGAATGAGAGGACAAAGGATATGATGTCATATATGTGATCGTAATGGTGACAAAGACAAATTGTTCTTTTGCTTCCACTGTGATTAGGTCTAGATATTTCTCCCAACTTTCTTCTTGGGCTTCCTTTCTTATAGATAATTGTGTTTTAACCACCATTACAATCCTTAGAACTTAACCTTAATAGCTTTGCACTCTAAAATTCATTGTTAAATATTTTGCATTCTGTAATGAAAAGTAAATTCTCATCTCCTAGAAAGCAGTTAGAAAACAGAAAGGGGACAATTATGCAACTGTGGTTGACATTATTTACTCACAGTTTGTAGTAAAATTGCTATACCAAATAAAATAGCCTACATTAAAACTTTAATGGAAACTCAACTAATTAGGACACTGAATTATTTTTTAATAAGAGAAGATTAAAAGTTTAATCACTCAAGAAAACTTTCGGGGAAATGGAACTATCCAGTACTCTAGTGTTATGGCAGATACATGCAGTTGTCAAAACTTCTGTTAATGAAAATGTAACCTGTATGCTTAGTTAATAATGAAAAAATATAGTACCAGTTTGCTAAGCATAGCAAGTTTATAAAATAATACAATACAGAAATAAATGTGTCTGGTAGGATATATAGATTCTTTATAACTTATTGGTTTATCTTATAATAAAGTATTTTTAAACTAAACAGAAACTTTAAAAATGCTTATGCCTCTTATTGAGAAAAATAGAACTCTGAAATATGCAAAAATTAAAATAGCCAAGATATCTGTTCCTAGGCTTCAAAATATATTATGTCCTGATCATGTGCTTTGAAATAGTTAATATCCTTGCCAAAACATTTTCTCTGATCTACATTGATATCTGAAATTATAGCACAATGTTCTTGTCATAGTAATAATATCAAAAGCAACTCTTTTGTTCCATGATGTAGGGAGTAATTACGTGTATGTAAATCCAACCTGCTTACTCTGAATAACATTACTTTTATGTATCTTATTTCAGGTATGACTTTTGTTACTGGGCAAGACTGCTTTCCTGCTCTGAGCATTCCTTAGTTGCCTGTAGCTCTTTTTGTAGGGTTGAGGCCTCCTGCAATGCCCAACCTCAAACCACATCTATGCCCATGTTAGCATGTCTATTGTTTTTGTTCATGTTCAACCCATGTTTGGGTAGTCTTGTTGGTGAGACTTTGTGGGTGTACCTCCCAACATTCCAAAGAGACATAGTTTTACAGTAAAATCTCTCTTTTTCTCATTCTTATAATCTGTCTTGCTCTCTCTTCCACAATGTTTTCTGCCTTAGGAACAAGAGTTGCTTTGCAGATGTATCCATTGTGATTATGCTTCACAACTCTGTATATTGATTGGTTGGAGTTTTCTCAAATTGTCCCCATATGTTGCAATGAATCATTTACTTGATGAGAGTTGAGTATACTACACTTATATCTGAGTATAAAGGAAAAAATAGGAATGTATTATGACAGTTTAATAAAAGGGTAGTTGTAGGTTTTTCTCTAAGATCTATGACTTAATTAGCATGTGATAATTCACTCGGTTTCTAGTATGAAGCATCATTTCCATGAAAGGGTCTTAAGTGAGAGAGGTGTTGGTTACCACCAAAGCATACATGCTACTACTTTACCCTATAGTTATTGTGTTTTGTTGATCATTGCTGCAGTTCATAGGCATCATAGCAGAATAGGACTGTTGTTTGGTTCTTTCTTTAGAAGTTTGCAAGTCACCTTCTGGTATCTTGAAAAGTAGTGTAAGTGTTTATTTTAAAGTGGATTTTTGGTTATGAGAGAAGCACAGTAACATAAAAAACTCATAGGAGAGTTTTCTATGAGGAAAATTAGAAAAAGTATATTTTTCTTTAATTTTCACTTTAGAACATCATAGAATCTTAATATTTTTCAGTATTCCTGAACAGTATGAAACATTGATGTTATGAAAATTCAAAGCAATCTTAGAACTTTAAAGATTTAGTCATGTTATCATAACATCTAAAAAGAAATGTTCTATATTTAATCTGTTTTTCCAAGTAACTTGAAATTTCCTGGATTAAAAATATATATTTTAACTTTGATCTCATTACTTTAATGACTTTACTGAACTCTATATTTTGGCATGAATTTTGTTTGCCTCTCTTAATTTCAACTTGAAATAAAAATACACACAAAAAATTTCAGGGACATAAATTAGAGGATCTGGTGCCATTCCATGCTCCTGTGTAAACTGATGCAGAGTTCAGTTATTCACTTACTTTGATAGTGCATATGTTTTGTATGTGTTGCTATTATATGAGTTGGGCAGGTACACTTCAAGGGGTCTTTTATTTTCTATGACTAGACTTTTAAGTTAAATTTATTATCTTATTAATAGTGGGCATAGTAGCATTGTCAAGAATACTTTATACTGTATCCCTCTTACATGTTTTAATTCTGCAAGTATTTGATACTTGGAAGCCAAACATTGAATTGGAAAAGTAGATTTATGAAATACATGTACCTTTAATATAGCTCTTGTTTGACCTTGAGTGTGATCATGTAGTAACACATTTATTCTGGTAGGGCTAGAACTCTGTAATTCCACTGGCTCATATTTCTATTCTCCCCAGTAATCAGAAAATTCTAAACACTATCAAATTCTGCTGCTGTTATATTGGAGATTGTTCATCTCCTTGGAGAGCCCTGAGATCAATTTGAACATGTTTCTTCAGCTGATGAGAACAATGTATTAATTGCTCATGGAATTAATGTTGCTATGTTTCCTTTAAACACCAGCTGCCACAAGATGGAGAGAATGTCTGTTCCAGGTACAACTGCAATTTTTATTTCTGGCACCAGTGTTCTTTTAGATTTAGGAGGTACTAAGTAAACAGAGTTCTTCCTAAAAGCCTGTCTTTGAATAAACTGAAACATCTATAAATATGATACTGATGTGAGAGAAGAGAGAGAGAGAGACAAAGAGATTATATCCCTTTACTATTTATCAAAAATTAACAGAATCCTCTTGAAAGTCCCAAAATAGCCCATTTGAAAGGCCAAAAATGAGTTAAGATTAGTTAATTGCTATTTGTACACATTTTAATTAGGTGATCATTCTCAGACTTATGCCTTCTTAAGTAAGTTCATCCTTAACATCTTATCTTTTTAGGAACCTTATGCACTATCATGTCCTAATCATTGCACTATTCAGTTGCTGTGTATGAATATACAATACTGATAATATGAATCTAGATAAAGTTCAAACTAAAATTCAAGTTAATTTATGGAACATAAAATCAATTTAAATGCTATTTTAATTTGTGGTTCTATAAAAGCTTAAACATTGAAAATCAAAGTAATAAAAGAAAATTGGATAAGACATACATATTTTTTTAAACTAAGGAATTGCACTTAAATGGTTGTGGTATACCAATTCTCATACACCAATGCAGTAGCTTTGCTTAGAATCAGTAAACAAAACTCATTCAGGCCAGATGGTTGTGATACTGTTCTTTAATCCCATCTCTTGGGAGGTAGAGGCAGATGAATACCTGAGTTCAAAGCCAACTTGGTACACAAAAAGAGTTCCAGTACAGCCAGAGATGCACAGACAAGTCCCTGTCTCAAAAACATGATAATGATGATGATAATTAAGAAGAGAAAGAAAAAATAAAGAGAAAGAAGAGGAAGAAGGAGCAGGAAAAGGAGGAAGAGGAGGAGGAGGAAGAGGAAGAGGATGAGGAAGAGGAGGGGGAGAGGACGTCTAAAGAGTGAATTTCAGAACAGCCAGGGATACACAGAAAAAACCCTGTCTCAAAAAACCATGATAATGATGATGATGGAGACAACTACAATGATGACAATGACTAAGACAATGACTATGATTATAAGCTGGGCATGGTGGTAGCTTTAATTTCAGTACTTGAGAAACATAAACAAGAAATAATTCTATGCTCCAGTATATGGAATTCAGTGCTGAAAACAGCTTTACTGCTGAAAAGAACACACACACACACACACACACACAGACACACACAGACACACACACACACACACACACACAGAGAGAGAGAGAGAGAGAGAGAGAGAGAGAGAGAGAGAGAGAGAGAGAGAGAGAGAGCAATAGAGCATACATGTACTGTAACTAGTAGAGAATTTATTTGGCCTCCTTTAGTCTCAAATTCCTTGTTTGAGAAATGACTAACATCAATACCATAAGCATACTAGTGAACTGAGAGGATATGTATAGCAACTCTGAAGCCTGGTATATATCTTAAGTTTACTGTCATGTCATCTTTAAAAGTTCTTGTGCAAACTAATTTTTCAGGGTGAATTTTTCCACTTACCTTTTAATCATAAGAAAAAGTCCTCAGAGAAAGGAGTGATGTGTCAACAGCGGGTCTGGGGAGAGGTCACTGAGGATTTTTCACAATATTCTATTATAGCCTGTGCTAAGGTAGCACAAGTGCTTATGATAGTTTTCTTTGTAATAAACATGATTCATTAATTTTGATTGGTATCAAATTGCAAACAGAATGTGTTTCATAACTTCTACTGTCAGGTTAAGAGTGGTCATTATTGATTAGGGCTTCATATTCCCCTTATAGATCATATACTTTTCCATAAAAACTTCAACATAAAATTTTGAGCTTGATGATTCTATTGATTTCACACCACTGACTGGTTTATAGCTCTAATTTTGGTTACCTTTGTGAATTTGTAGAGCCTACAACCTTTTATACTATCTGATTGGAGTGCAATATGCATTTGCAATGATAGCAAATTGATGTGGTGTATACTATTGATCTTACTTAATGAAAAACTTGTTACTCTTTTCTTTTAATGGGCTATTGCTAAAATTTTATAACTGCAGGCCTCTTCTTTATGGAGATTCCTAGCACACTGTAGGATTCTTGAAGCTTATAAGTTATAGTGGAAATACTGAAAAAAAATGTCAATATTATCCCAGGGACTGTGATTATAAACTTAGGTGGGTTAGCAGCAATAACATTGGGAAAACAAACTCCATTTTCATTAATAAACAGTTTGCTTTCAGATTCTGTTTGTCCCTTTATTTGCTTCTTCAATTTCTAAGTATATGATAAATGAGGAGTATAAGTAATTTCATTGTACTACAGTGTTAATCATATTTACTGCAATTAAATTAAGGTAGAGGGGCAAATTAAACAACTCCCCCTTTATCCACAGCACAGCTTTCTGGAGCTACAGTTTCTCATGTACAACTCTTTTATAAAAATATTAAATGAAATGTCCAGAAATAATTTATACATTAGATAGGTAATCATCCAGCCTATTAAGTAGTTTAGTTACATCTCATGTCATCATATTCTAACCTTTCTAGCACAAGAATTATCTTTCGTCTAGCTTATCCACACTATATAACTTAATCCAGCCATTAATCATTTTGAAGATATCACAGGACTTGTAAAGGTAAGCATCATATAACAACCCACTGTTGCATAGAATCCCACATCATTCACTGCACCTTATTCTTATTACATTTGTATTGTCTCATAATAAGAATATGTTGCAGTATAATAAGATATTTTCATAGAGACATTTGCAGTAATTTTATAGTGTGTGCATTAGTAATATTTTTCACTGTGACAAAATGACTGACAAGAGAAAGTTAAGGAATGATAGGTTTGTTTTGGCTCACAGTTCAAGGGTAGAGTCCTTAGCAGAGAAATCAGAAACATAGGAATTTAAATCAGATTGGTAACTTGAAATCTTCAGAGGGAAAGAAAGCAAAAAGAATTGAATACAGCTGTTTGGAATACTTTCTCTTTCATATTTAGTCTAGAATCATAGATCACTTTAGGGTGGGTCATTGTACCTCAACTAACCTAATATAGACAGAACTATCTAGGGATTTGTTTCCATGTTGATCTTAAATCTTCTCAAGTTGTTAATCAAGATTAACCATCACAACATGGTATTATAATTGTTCCTATCAATGTTCCTTTTTCTAATGTCATGATCTATTGTATACTATGTGTGTATGTGTATATTTGTAATTAATATATAGTAATATGTATTTAGTTACAGTATAAATACGTTTTTATATATCTGTGAAAATAAAAATCTAGAATCCCTATCTGAGAGAAATTTATCTATTTTTATTTGACGTGCATTGGTGTTTGATTGAATGTATATGTGAGGGTGTCCGGTGTTGTAGTGAGAGAGAGAGTTTTGAACTTCCATGTGGGTGCTGGGATTTAAACTGGGTCCTCTGAAAGAGTAGTCAGTACTCTTAAACATTTATCCATCTCTTCAGCCTAGGATTTATTTCTTAACTATTTTGAATAGTGTAACAATAAACATGGATGTGCAAGTGTCTCTATGATAAGACTTAGAGTCTTTTGGCTATATAGTTAGAAATAACATAGCTTAGAAAGCATAGGAGTTTTATTTCTTGGGGTTTTTTTTTTGGTAAAATTCTATACTGATTTCCATATTGCATACACTAGCTTATAGTCTTATCAGTCATGAATATATGTATACATTCCTACTTCCCTATATCCTTGCCACTATGTGTTCTTTTATTTTCTGATTTAAGCCATTATAAAAGAGATAATATGGACTTTCAAAGTAGTTTAATTTGCATTTCCAAGGTCCCTACATATTTTGATCATTTAAACAATATTTATAGGCTATTGTTTGTCTTCTTTTGAGAACTAGCATATGAAAGCATTAAGTATAACACAACATGCATATAATCAAAGTTAGATATTATATGCCCATTTCAAAAGATATAGTAAAAACATTTGATAGAGTTTAGCACTCCTCTATTGTAAAACTTCCCCTCCCAAATAAAACAGGAAAAAAGAAAAGGAAAGAAAACCTGTGGTGAAGTTAAAACTAGAATAATGAGCTTTGAAGGGTCTTTAACTACTCATGTGTCCTTTACTCATGTCAAGACTTTCCTCAACACCCACTATTACAAGAACATAAAAGCATAATTGACATTGAAAGCGTAAAAACCAATATAAGTCTCCACAGATTCAGAATGTCTGTTCTAATAATGGAGACATTCACTGATGTGGATAAACTTTGGGTCTGGGAAAGTCTTTATTTGAGTGTTTATTTTAATCGAATTGTATTTTATTTTACTTTTAAGTTCTTTCTGATAAAGTGGTTATGTGCTGTTTCCCCCCAGAACCTTCTGAGAGTCAATCTAACTGATGAATTAAATGCTTCAATCTCTCTTGAGAGGAAGAAGAAAGCAATCCCAAGGGTTTGGGGCTGAGGGAGGGAGGGACCTGGGTGAGAGAGGAGACAGGTAGGGGAAAGGGTGAACATGATTAAGTATTGGGGGAACAGGAATGAAGCCCTGAGGGCCAGCAGAAAAATGGAAAGAGGCAACTACAAGAGGTAAGAGGTGGGTGACCCTCAAGAATGTAGCAGAGACATGGGAGGTGAGATGTCCAGGACTCAAAGGGAGTGACCTTAGATGAAATGCCAACAATGGGGAGAGGGAACTTGTAGAATCCATCTCCAGAAGAAAGACAGGGCGTCAAGTGAAGAGATGGGGCTGCCATCTCACAGTCAAAACCCTGACCCAGAATTGTTCCTGTCTAAAAGAACTGCAGGTACCAAAATGGAGAAAAGACTGAGGGAAAGGAGGTCTGGTGACTGACCCAAATTGGGATCCAGTTCTAGCAGAGGCTCTAAGACCTGACACTATTAGTAATGCTATGTTGTGCTTACAGTCAGGAGCCTTCCATGGCTGCCCTCCAAGATGTTCAACAAGCAGCTGAAACTGTCAGACACAGATAGTTATACCCAACCAATGGACAGAAGCTGAGGACCCCTATAGTTGAATTAGGGAAAGGATGGAAGAAGCTGAGAAGGAGGGCAACACCATAGGAAGACCAGCAGTTTCAACTAGCCTGGACCCCCAGGATCTCTCAGACACTGGGCCACCAACCAGGCAGCATACACCAGCTGATATGAGGCCCCGAAGACATATACAGCAGAGGACTGGCTGGTCTGGCCTTAGTGAGAGAAGATACACCTAGCTCTCGAGAAACTTGAGGCCTCAAGAAGTAGGGAGGACTGATGGGGTGGAGATGGGGGTTGGGGGTTGGGGTGTGGGGATATCCTCTTGGAGAAAGGGGAAGGGGAATGGAAGTAGAAACAGTTGAGGGGCAGACTGAGGGAGATAATGACTGGATTGTAAAAAAGTATTAACTAATAATAATAAAATAAACAATAAAAACCCCACAAACCCCCTTTGTCTAATGAAAACTTATGAAAAGAAGCTGAAGGAGACTCTAGCTAATAGAAATACTTCCCATGCCTATATTGGCAGAATTCATGTTTGAAGAATATTTCATTATCAAAAACTTTCTACCATCAGCATGATCTCTAAAATCTTCAAATGCCATTCTTCACTAAACTATAAAAGAAATATGAATATTCATTTGGAAATACAAAAGAATCTGGATATCAAAGCAATCCTAAGCAGAAAGTACAATTCTGTAGGTATCACAGTATCTAATGTCAATTTATATGACAGAGACATAGTGACAAAATAGCCTTATAGACACATGGATGAATAGAATATGGTAGAATACCAAGAAATAAGCCCACCCAAGTGAAACCATTGTCTTCATTACTATTCTATTGCTGTGAAGAGACACTACTGTCAAAGCTACTTTTATAAAGAAAACATTTAATTGGACACTTGCTTATAGTTACAGAAGGTTAGATCATTATCTTCATGGCAAAAAGCATGTCAGGAGTCAGGCAAGCCAGGTGCTGGATAAATAGCCTAGAGCTACATACTGATCTGCAGGCAGAGAGATGCTCCTAACATGGGCTTTTGAAATTTCAAATTCCAAGTCCAGTGACACACTTGTTCCAATAAAGGCACATCGCGTAATTCTAATAATCCTTTCAAACAGCCCCTTCTGACTAAGATTTCAAATATATGCACCAATATGAGCCACTCTTATTCAAACCACCACATCCACCTACTTTTTCACAAAGATATGAAAAACACGCTTTAGAGAAAATATAGTCCCTTTAACAATCATGTTGAAAAGATATACATTCATATGCAGAAGAATGAAATTAGATTCACACATCAAATCCTGCCCAAAACAGTTAAAAACACATCATCAAAAATTTAATATAAATCAGGATTTCTGAAATTACTAGAGAAAAATAACAAAGGAAACCATAGAGACATAAGCATGGGCATGGACTTTATATAAGAATTACAAGAAAATGTGAAATAACACCAAGAATTCACAAATGATATTATATGAAATTATAAAAGCTTTTGTATAGCCAAAGAAACAATTACCAGAGTCAAGAGACAGCAAAAATTTGGAGAAAATGTTTGCTAACTCTATTTTAGACAGGTAGATAATATCTAGAATACTCAAAGAATTAAAAAATTGATACAATCCCCCCACAAACTATTCCAACCAATGAGTGAGCTGTTGTGCTAAGTAGACAGTTCTCAAAATATAGTTTGTGCCAATTGACATATTGTAAGTGATTTAGCCTTCAATAAGACAGTTTCTACAAGATATATTAGTCCTAGATAACAGAAAAATTTTTTTTATAACATTGAAAAGACTGATGCTACATCAAAATTTCTTGTAGCATCTTTAGGGTCAGAAATGTCTATGTTAGAATATTAAAGCCAACATAAAGCTCATGAAAAAGGAAGACCAAGTAGGGATGCCTCAGTTCTACTTAGAATGAGTAACAAAAATACTTAAGGGAGCAAATATGGAAACAAAACGTGGGACAGAAACTGAAGGAGGGACATCTGGAGACCATTCTATCTTGGTATCCATCCCATGTACTGTCACCTAAGCTAGACATTGATGTGGATGGCTGGAAGTGCATGCTGTCAAGAACATGATATAGCTGTCTCCTTAGAGGTCTGCCAGAGAGTGACACATTCAGAGGACGATGCTCACAGCTAACCACTGATATGATCAAGGGCTTCCCAATGGAGAAGTTAGAGAGAAGAATGAAGGAGCAGAAAGGGTTTGTGGCCTCATGAGGAAAGCAACAATACCAACTAACCAGAGCTCCCCAGGGTCTAAACCACCAGCCTGGGAGCACATAGGGAGGGACCCATGACTCCAGCTGTATATGTAGGGGAAGATGGCCTTGTCGGGCATAGGTGGGAGAGGAAATTCTTGGTCCCATGAAAAACGAACACAGAGTGGAGGAATGTGAGGGTGGGGAGGGGGTAGTGGGGGTGGGGGTAGGTGTGGGCATACCTTCATAGAAGCATGAGGAGGGGGGATGGAATAGGAGGTTTCTGGGTGGTGGGAGGAAGTGGGGTAGGGGATAAAATCTGAAATGTAAATATAATACCCAATAAAAAAAATTAAAAAAAAGATTAAGGCCATTTCTGGGTCTTCAATTCTGTTCTGTTTATCTTCCTGCCTGTCTCTGTACCAATACCAATAATTTATCACTATTGTCCTGTAGTACAGCTTGAGGTCAGGGATGGCGATTCCCCCCAGAAGATTTATTGTTGAGAATAGTTTTTCCTATCCTGGGGTTTTTGTTATTCCAAATGAATTTGCAAATTGCACTTTCTAACTCTATGAAGAATTGAGTTGGAATTTTGATGGAGATTGCTTTAAATCTGTAGATTGCTTTCAATAAGATGGCTGCTTTTACTATATTAATCCTGTCAATCCATGAGCATGGGAGATCTTTCCATCCTCTGAGGTCTTCTTCTATTTTTTTCTTTAGAGACTTGAAGTTTTTGTCATACAAATATTTACTTGCTTGGTTAGATTCACACCAAAGTATTTTATATTATTTGTGACTATTGGGAAGGGTGTTGTTTCCCTAATTTCCATCTCAGCCTGTTTATCCTTTAACTTTTTTGTTTGTTTGTTTGTTTGTTTCTAGACAGGTTTCTCTGTGTAGTCCTGGCTGTCCTGGAACTCACTCTGTAGACCAGGCAGGCCTCGAACTTAGAAATCCACCTGCCTCTGATTCCCAAGTGCTGGGATTAAAGGCGTGTACCACCACTGCCCGGCTATCCTTTAACTTTAATTTTAATTTAATTCAGTTTAATTTTATATTCAGCCAATGTGCTGAAGTTGTTTATCAGGTGTAGGAGTTCTCTGGTGGAGGTTTTAGGGTCACTTAATTATACTATCATATCATCTGCAAATAGTGATGTTTTGACTTCTTCATTTCCAATTTGTATCCCTTTGACCTCCTTTTGTTGTCTAATTGCTCTGGCTAGGACTTCCAGTACTATATTGAATAGTTAGGGAGAGAATGGGCAGCTTGTCTAGTCCTCAATTTTAGTGTGATTGCTTCAAGTTTTTTTCATTTAGTTTGATGTTGGCTTTTGGTTTGCTGTATATTGCTTTTACTATGTTTAGGTATGGGACTTGAATTCCTGGTGTTTCCATGACTTTTACAAGGAAGTGGTGTTGAATTTTGTCAAATGCTTTCTCAGAATCTAATAATATGATCATGTGTTTTTTTTTTTCTGTAAGTGTGTTTATATAGTGGATTATGTTGATAGATTTCCATATATTAAACTATCCCTGCATCCCTGGGATGAAGCCTATTTGATCATGATGGATGACTGTTTTGATGTCTTCTTGGATTCTGTTTGCAACAATTTTGTTGAGTAGTTTTGCATTAAGGGAAATTGGTCTGAAATTCTCTTTCTTTGTTGGGTCTTGGTGTAGTTTAGGTGTCAGTGTAATTATGGCTTTATAGAATGAATTAGGTAGTGTTCCTTCTGTTTTGTGGAATAGTTTGAAGAGTATTGATGCTAAGTTTTCTTTGAAGGTCTGATAGAATTCTGCACTAAACCGTTTTGGTACTGGGCTTTTTTTGGTTGGGAGACTTTTAATGACTGCTTATAATTCTTTAGGGGTTATGGCAAAGTTTAGATTGTTTATCTGATCCAGAAATGAAATCACACACTTGTGGTCAGTTGATCTTTGACAAAGGAGCGAAAACCATCCAGGGGATAAAAGACAGCATTTTCAAGAAATGGTGCTGTTTCAACTGGTGGTCAGCATGTAGAAGAATGCAAATTGATCCATTTTTATTTCCTTCTACAAATCTCAAGTCCAAGTGGATCCAGAACATCCACATAAAAGCAGATACACTGAAACTAATAGAAGAGAAAGTGGGAAGAGCCTCAAGCATATGAACACAGGGGAAAGCAGAACACCAATGGCTTATGCTCTAAGATCAAGAATTGACAAATGGGATCTCATAAAACTGTAAAGCTTCTGTAAGGCAAAGGAAACTGTCAATAGGGCAAAATGGCAACCAGCAGATTTGGAAAAGATATTTACCAACCCTATATCTTATAAAGGGCTAATATCTAATATATACCAAGAACTCAAGACATTAGACTACAGAGAACCGAATAGCCCTACTAAAAATAGGGTACAGAGCTAAACAAAGAATTCTCAACTGAGAAAATCAAATGGCTGAGAAGCACTTAGTGAAATGTTCAACATCCTTATTTACTAGATAAATGAAAATCAAAACAAACCTGAGATTCCATCTCACACCAATTAGAATGGCTAAGATAAAAAACTCAGCTGGCAGAAGATTCTGGAGAGGATGTGGAGAAAGAGGAACACTCCTCCATCCCTGGTGGTATTGCTAGCTGGCACAACCACTCTGGAAATCATTTTGGCGGTTCCTCAGAAAACTGGGCATAGTACTACCTGAGGACCCACCAGTACCACTCCTGGGCATATACCCAAAAGATGTTCCAACATACTACAAGGACACATGCCCCACCATGTTCATAGTTGCCTTATTTATAATAGCCAGAAGCTGGAAAGAACCCAGATGTCTTTTAACAAAGGAATGGATACAAAAAAAAATGTGGTACATTTACACAATGGAGTACTACTCAGATATTAAATACAATGAATTCATGAAATTTTAGGCAAATGGATGTAACTAGAAAATATCATTCTGAGTGAGTTAATTCAGTCACAAAAGAACACAGACTGTATGCACTTATTGATAAATGGATATTAGCCTAAAAGCTTGGAATACCCAAGATGCAATTCACAGACCACCTGAATCTCAAAAAGAAGGAAGATCAAAGTATGGATGCTTCAGTGCTTCTTAGAAGGGGAGACAAAAATACTCACAGGACCAAATACATGGACAAAGTATGGATCAGAGACTGAAGAAAAGGCCATTCAGAGATTGCTCGACCTGGGGCTTCATCCCATATACAGATACCAAACCTAGACACTATTGTGGATGCCAAGAAGTGCTTGCTGACTGAAGCCTGTTATAGCTGTCTTCTGAGAAGTTCTTTCAAAGCCTGGAAAATACAGAGGTGGATACTTGCAGCTAACCATTGGACTGAGCATGGAGTATCTAATGGAGGAATTGGAGAAGTAATTGAGAGTTCACAACAGAGGAATCTTGAATGACTGAGAAGCACCTAAAGACGTGTTCAAAGTCCTTAGTGATCAGAGAAATGCAAATCAAAAGGACCCTGAGATTCCAACTTACATCAATCCATAATGGCTAAGATCAAAACCTCAGGCAACAGTACATGCTGGAGAGGATGTAGAGAAAAAGGAATATTCCTCTATTGCTGGTGGGGTTGCAAACTGGTACAACCACTCTGGAAATCAATCTGGAGGTTCCACAGAAAGTTGGAAATAGATATACCTGAAGACCCAGCAATACTATTCTTGAGAATATACCCAAAAGGTGCCCCACTATGCCACAGAGGCACATGTTCTACTATGTTCATAGTGGCCTTGTTTGTAATAACCAGAAGCTGGAAACAACCCAGATGTCTCATGACAGAAGAAAGGATACAGAAAATGTTGTGCATTTACACAATGGAATACTGCTGAGCTATTAACAATGAGGACTTCCTGAGTTCTGTAGGGGTAGGGACATCCTCTCATGGAGACAGGGAAGCGGAGAGGAGGTATGGGATGTGGAACAGTCAAAGGGTGGACCGGGAGGGGAATAAAATTTAGAGTTTAAGATACATGAATCACTTAATTTAATAAAAACATCACTATACAGTTAAAATTGACCTTGTACACTCCAGGTATCTCTTCAAAATCCAGAATTACTGGCATGTACTACCATATGTGTTTCTATCTCACTATTTGAAGATAACTGAATTCAGTTGTTAACATTGTTGATGAACTGGAGAAAATATTGTGCAAATACAGCGTTCGATAATCAAAAATCTTCTGTGTTATTTGGTTTTAATGTATAAAATCATAATAATAATGTGCATATGTGGCATAATGCTTAGTATAAATAAAAACTTTCAATAAAGGTTTTATAGTGTAATTGGAATATAATAGTACTCAATAAAGGCTTATTTCATTCTCTATTCATTCTTGGAGAAGTTTGGTTGCATTTAATTCAAAATAGTGACTTTCAGAAAGCTGCCAGGTACAAAAGTAATGGAGATACTTTCTTAAAACCGCTGTTTATTAGGACCATTTGTTTGTTTATTTGTTCATATATTCAGTGGACAGTGAATGTCAGAACCTGTTAAAAGCTTAAATTAATAATGATTGGAAATAAGGGCTGTAGTCATTTCATACAATACGTCATAATATTTGGGAGAAAACCTTTGAAAAATAGAAATCCTTACTACAAGTAAATTACAGTATGGCCTGGAAGCTTGGTAAAAGCTATGAAAATCTGGGGAAATGCCTTGTGAAAATATATGGATGCCAGTATAAGCTCTTGTTCCAGTTAGAGTGAAAGAGTACTCGATCTATTGGTGCTTTTCCTTGGTCACATGCCAGTAGCTTTTCAGCATTTAAATGCCATTATTTCCTCTGTCCAAAATTTATCATAGGTGTACTGCTGGCTTGTGCTTAAAGAATCCAGTCATTACTGACTAACCTTTCCTTGGAACTGCCTTCACAGAGCCAGAACCATAAATTGTTTGGAAAATAATATGGACAAAATTGCCTTTGCAGTTTAAGATGCAGTAAAATGAATCCTCTTATTTGTGCACTTAGACTGTACACAATCAGTGTAACTCTCCCAGGAGCCTAATCAATATCATCTTGTTTTTCATATTGAGTGCAGCAGAAATAAACCCAAAAGGGGAATAAGTACGTTCTAAAATTATTTTTACTGGATCTAGAGCTAAGACACAGCCCAAGGGAATTCAGATATTTTTATCTGTGACATAATTCTCTTCTATGTATCTTGGACGATGTGTGGACAGGCAGATAGCCATACTTGTCAGGTTAAATTATTTAAAAAAATAATCTACAATGAAGTCTTTATAAACCTGACAAAAATTGATGTGAAGAAAATGTAGTCAGAAATATGTAACATGGACTTATTCCTAAAAATATATGGGAAGGAGCATGTGTTGAGGTTTGTTCTGTTGCTATGTATTATAATGCTAAGTGTAGACCCCCAAGACCTGGTTGCCCCAGAGAGGAGAGAATCTGCATGTAGACTCAAGTGATTATGACCTTGCTTCTATGTTATTTCTGATTGGTGAATAAAAATTCTAACAGCCAATAACTGGGCAGGAAAGATATGGGTGGGGTTTACAGTTCCAGGGCTTAGGTTGGGAAGATAACCAGGAGGAGGAAGAAGGAGGAGGGGGACACTGCCATAAATTAGGTGAGTTATAAGGTAATGTGAGTGGCCTAATTAGAATTTAGAGCAGCCCAGACAAAACATGGTAAATTATGTAACGGAATTATTGTCTGGGAAATAGATATAATAACATAAAAGATTAATAGATAGATTTATTCTATTAAGTATAAGAACAGCTCTATCTATAGGCATAATAAAATAAAAGATAGATTAATAGATAAAATTAGCCAGCCCAGCTCTTGTACTGATTAAAACTTATTATAAATATAAAGATTATGTGTATCTTTTATGTGGGAACTAAATATTCAAAGGTTGGGTAGAAACCCCAGTTTTGGATTAAATAATTTCTAAAACAGATGTGAATATCATTCTGGTACTTCCTGACTATCTTAATTTTTGGTAAGGATTCATTATATAAAACAAGTAAATACACTTTGAGCATTATAAGCAAAGTAATACTTATTGGAGACCATGTTTCAATGGCTAGCATATATTTGAATAAAATCACTTTACAAAATCTATTTGTCTGTATGTCTATCTGTTTGTCTGTCTGTCTGTCTGTCTATCTGTCCACTGAGTACAGAAAAAGTCTTTAGAATCCCCCCCACACAGCCCAAAGCTAGGATTATAGGCAGTTATGAGCCATCCAATTTGTGTGCTATGAATCAAACTCTTTACTGTTAAGAAAGTAGCAAAACCTCTTAAGTCCTGAGCCATCCATCCACCCCAGATAAAACATCCTTTGAAATACTTATTTCCACAATGTTTTGTCACAGTTGTTGGTTTTCATGGTTTCATTAAATTAACTTTCCTACTTCCACATGTATTTCTGACTCCCCATCTTCCTGGTACTTTTTCACTTCTCTCCTATGCATTATCTCACTTTTGTTGTTTATTTGTTCATTGATATAGCAAATAAAACTAGGTTATAATGAGCTCAGTTGGTGAAACTTCATTAGGTGGTCATATTAGTACATTTATCTTTTCTAGAAGCTGAACTTACCAGATACCAGAGTAATATTTATTTTCTGTGGTTTCATGTTGTCAATACTACACACAGCACTTACTTCAAATGGAATAAGACAGTTTATTCTTGACATAAACAATAGGGACTATGTACTGGGAAGATAATTCCTGGTTGTCAAGAATATCATATTCCATTGTGGAAATTGTTTCAAGAAGTTGTTATACTGCCAGAACAATAGAGATCAGTAAATCAAGAAACCTTACAAATATATTCATGGATACCCCAAGATGAGAGTTGTAGCAAAATGGTGAATTCTGTGTGATACATTTCAGTTTCAGATGTTATCTAATGGCATTCTTTTAGCTTTTGACTATTTGGAAACTAGTGTTCTAATGAAAATGTTCTGCGGTGATTAATATTGTCAACTTGAAAGGATTCATAGTCATCATGGAAACAATCCTCTGAAATTGTAAAGGATTATTTAGTTATGCTAACTGAAGTAGAATGACCTACCTTAAATGTGGGTACCACCATCCCACTGGATGCTTTTCCTGACTGAAGAAAGAAGGAGAAAATAAGCTGAGCAGTGGAATTCCTTGCTCTCTACTTCCTAGACCAGATATCTTAATCTCCTGCCACTACCACTAGTTCCTTACCATGATCTGTACCCTGGAATTGTTAATCAAAAAACAAACAAAAATAACAACAAAAAAAGAAAAACCAAAACCAAACCAACCTACCAAACAAAAAAGCCCTCATTCTTTAAGTCACCTTTGATAGGTATTTTATCACAATAAGAAAGCAAGCAACAAATACACATTCTAAAGGATAAACTTTGTCCTTAAATGAGTGTTAGGCCTGATGCCGAGTTGGGCAATGAATGTCTGTTAACTGGACAGTCCTACTAAAGATAGCTCAACACATTGTGGCTGTAGGTATGCAACATTTAAACTCTTGAATCAAAACATATATTTTTATAACTCAGTTAACACTTAGGAATTTTTAACACATATATAGTTTTCCCTTCCATGGGAATTTTTATTAATGAGATAGGTATGATAAATTCACTTTGAAGTAGAGTTAGGACAAACATTTTTACAATCCGGTACAATTTATATGTTCTACACTAATATACAAATACTTTAGCACATTAAAGAAAAATCTGTGTAGTTCCCTAATTACTAGAAATATTAAGTCAAATATTCAGTCAAATGAAAATTGTAATTGGACTGTGAATAAATAAAATATCCAATAAAAAAGAAAAATGTTTAGGTTGTGGGTACACATTTCTTTTTATTTGAAATAATTTGTCATTTTTATTATACTTTTTATTATTATTCCACAGTAACATAAAAGTATTTATTTAAAAATATTACTATTACTTATAAAATCTTATTTCAACTTTAAGATTATATATACTAGAGATTTTCTACAACTGATCTTACACTGAGATAAATATTAGTACATATTTATCAAAGAAATTAATGGGTGACATTAAAATGTGGTAAAATAATAACATATATATGATAAACATAATGTTGGCCAAAAATTTTAGAGATTAATATTAGAAATGAAATCTGTCAGGTATGAATTGTCCATTGATGCTTAATTTCCTTTTGTGAGGAGCATTAGGGAATAGTTTTCTAACTTGTCTCCTTTACAGAACATGATTTGCTTCTTTTGTTCTCTATTCCCTTTGGCCTTTCTTTGAACATTGAACTTTTGTTTCCATGTTAGCTACAATGGAGTTAAATCTATTAAATTGTTGGTACTGCATGAGCATCAGCTCTCAGAATGTAAATGATATCATAGCCTAAACAAAACATATGAAAATCATTTTTGAATGGTCAAAGTAACTACAGTGTATTGACAGAAGTTACTAATTTTGCATATATTTGAAATGGCTGCTGTTTGCAATTCAAAATATCCTGTAACTTCAATACATTGTGTATTGTTGAAGTAAAGCTACTTTTCTGAGATAAAATGCTGCACATTCAATTGTATCAGATTTTCTCATCTATGCCTTTTGATTTCAAACTTCAGCATTTGTTCATTTATTGAATGTGATTCACTGGGCAACAGAAATGCTTTTAGTTTAGAATAATGAAGGCAAATGGGAGAGCTATAAACAAGCAAAACTATTATAAGTGTCTTGGGCATATTAGAAAATATTGGTGAATAAGTTCAAGTCTATTGTAATAAATTGACTGTTTTGATTTTATACTTACTTTTCTTTCTTTTTAAATCTGGGGATATTGGGCTGAATGTGAGGTAGAGTTGAGGATAAAACATAAACTAGTTATTCTTTATAGTAAAATCAGAATACTGTTAATTTCGAGAGGCTTCAACAAGAAAAACCAGTATAATAATGGAGTTTACCAACATTAAGGACAAAATAGAGGATACAATTAAAGTATACAATGTCAACAAAGAGCATAACCATAGCACTCTGAAGATTCTGAGTTCAAATGATATTAATCTCCAGTATTTCTCAAAGACTGTGAAGACAAGCTACTTTTGTACCCTACCCAGAGTCATGAACATAGAAGACTCTTCATCTGAATAGCTGATTATATTATAAATTAGAAAGTTAATATTCCATGGAATTTATCATTTCATATACATGCACTTGATTCAAAGCATTGGCATTGGATTTCTCCTTTACTTTTTGCTTCTTCTTCTTTTGTTTTGTTTTTTTTGCTGTTGTTGTTTTGTTTTGTTTTTCTAAACAGGGTTTCTCTGTGTAGCCCTGACTGTCCTGGAACTCACTCTGTAGATCAGGCTGGCCTCAAACTCAGAAATCCGAGTGCCTTTGCCTCCCAAGTGCTGGGTTTAAAGGCGTGCACAACCACTGCTTGGGCAATTCTCTACTTTTTGCAAAGGTGAACAATAAAAATCTCAGAATGAAATATCTCTTTGATACATTTTAAAATGCCACTGACATAAGCTACCATTCTCCTTTAGAGAATCAGTATTTTTAGTGGTCAAAAATTGCCCTCCTAAGAGGAAAATGAGATGTTCCCTGTAACCACCCAAAGCAAATAGAATATAAGTATTTATATTATCCTATGAACATTAGAGTCTCACAATAGGATGATTATGGATGAGCTTTGGATCTGAAACCAGTGGCAAGGAAAACACAATGACACAGATATAGGAGGAAATAATGTGAAGAACACTTGGAAATTTATCTCTGATACATTGCTAGCTTAAAAAGTAACTGTACAGAGCTAAGTATGTGCTGTTATAGTTTCTTTTTCTGTTTCTATGAGAAAATACCTTGAATAAAACTACTTACAAGGAGAACGTTGTCTTGGAGGCCAAGATCGAATGGGCTGGGTTGGAATTCTTTAGCAATGGCTTTGCTTTGAATTATCTTTACTTCCCAATATCTGGTACTACAGGTATGATCTATTAAACTTCATACTCTAACAATGTTTATTTCACAAGATAAAGATAATAAGAAGAAGTATGAGCTAAAACACAGGAGACATTTGTTTTTGTACAGTTATCAATAAAGGTTCATTGTTATAACTAATTTTGCCTTGTGATTTACAGCTAAAATATAGCACAAATAGAGTTTTATTCAGCTAATTCAACATGTACATTTACTTTTTAATGTTAGCAAATAAATAATATCTACATTGTTTGAGTTTTATTAATATCACATTTTATTAATTCTCTGAGAGTTACAAGTATACAGTATATTTTGATCATATTTACCTTTCATTCTTACCCCTAACTTATCTCAGATCTATCACACCTTTCCACCTCCTCCTAAGTTTGTGTCCTCTTTTTTATATCCTACATAGTATGGAATGTGCTGTTCACTTACTCATTGGTGTGTGACCATCTGCTGTATTGCAGTTGGCCTACCAGGAGCCACACTGCTAAAGAACACCCAGTTCATCTCACAGATGACATCAACCTTCAGTAGTTCCTCAATTAGGTGCAGGATGCGACCCAACCTTCCCATGCTAGTATGTTGACAGGCTTGGTCTTGTGTAGAAAACCACAGCTGAGGAGAGTTAATGAGTGCAACAGCTTTGTCATGTACAGAAGACAGTTTTGTGCCAGGCCTTGCCAACCTCTGGCTCTTATATTGTTTTTGTACATTCTTCCAGGATAGTCTGTGATCCTTGGCAAAGGGGTAGAGATGCCCAGTATAGGGCTAGGAAATACACAGTCACTTATTCTCAACAATGTTAAACAATTCTAAGTCCTAAATGAATGAAGGAAATGTTCTGAATCAAAACCATATTCACGGCACTGAAACTTAGCAGAGAAAATGTTCCTTTCTCAGTTTATTTATGATGCTCTTTTTCTTTTTCTTTACAATACCCGCCACTTCAATCCACTTCACATGATCTAGAGAAATTCATTCTACAAACAAGAGTATACTGTACTTTATTATTAAATCTATTGATTTATTTTTACATTACTAAGTTTTAAAAAGAAATCTATATTAATATTTCAATGAATTATAAACATAGAATATCAACTTTTTATGTGAAAGTCGATAGAATGCAAGTAAAGCAATATTTTTTTTATAAAATTATATCTATATGTTTCTGACAGCAACCATAAAAATAAATGTTTTCAGAGTGAATCTACAAAGTCATATTCTTTAGAGTAGACTCTATGGATTCCTTGCTCTTTGAGAGATTCAGCGAAAATAAGAGCCTTGTAGTAACATTAGTGTTCCCCTTTGGAGATATACAAAGAATGGTAATATAATAAATTCACTATGAAGAACTTAAAGAAGTAATTTAGTTATTTTTAATTTTTCCAAATGTGTTTATGGAAACATTTCTCTTTTGAACATATATTGATGTGTAGTCTTGTATTTCTTACAACATAGTCAAGAGTGTTATTTTAGAATACTTTTGTTAATATCAAAATAATAATGTATATGACATATAGTTTTAGATCTAGTTATTTATTTTGAGAACAATAACATGTGTCTCTATTACATTCAACACAAAATAAATCCTATGCAAATTAAATTTAAAGAACAAAGTGTGCTTGATGAACACTTAGATGACAAGTCATTTTGTAGAAAGGAGAAAGATTACAACCATTTTTCTCAAGCCAGAAATTATAAAGAAAAAAAAGAGAATCACTTACAATTGAAAGACATTGAACAATATCAAAAGAGTCACAACAATCAAAGTTATGAATATAAAAGTCACAGTAAAGGTGAAGAAAATTATTGGAGAACATTTTATGAATAATCTTCTGAAAAAATATGATGTGTTTAAAATGGTAGAAGTTGGGAGTAGAAAGGTAGTTAACTGTTACTTGTGGACAGAAAATGAAAGAGAAATATGAGGAAATGTTGATTGATGGGTCCAAACTAATAGATAGAAGATACTGTTTCTGATGGTCTATCGAAAATTTGGGTAACTATAGGCAATGAAGTTATACTACTTATTTCAACAAACATCAGAAAAATGAGCAGTCATACAACTAAGGGAGGAGGTTACAAGTCTGAATTGACCCTGAGTTGCATTAGGTGATTAGCACCTGTGATGGTTTGAATATGCTTGGCCAATAGGAAGTGGCACTATTAGGATATGAACCCTTGTTGGAATTATGACATTTTTCAGAGGAATTGTGTCACTGTATAGGTGGGCTTTGAGGTCTCCTAATGCTCAATATCTTCCCATTACAGAAGGGAGTCCAGAAGAGAGTCTACTCCTGGCTACTTTGTCAGATCAAGATGAAGAACTCTCTGTTCTACTAGTATTATGTCTGCTTGGATGTTGCCTTACTTCCTATCATGATGACAATGGACTGAACCTCTGTAACTGTAAGCCAGCCCCAACTAAATGTTTGCCTTTTTAAGAGTTGCTTTGGTCATGGTGTCTTTTCACACCAATAAAATACTAGGATGTACAACAAACCCTGCCAAACAAATCGAAGAAAAGATTATTTGTATTATTTTATTGTAAAGAAATTATAAGTATTAAAGGAGAAATGTATGCTAATATGTGTTTGAGCATTTTAAAACACATTCATGTTTTGAAATATTATTGATTCAATTATTTTATTATATCTTTTGCCTACAGTTTTACCTCTTGTAGCTAATAGTACCTGATTAATATATACAATTTAATTCTAATTAAAAATATTAAAATGCTGTTAACTAATGTTAAAAAACCCTAGCACTCTCCAAATACAAGCATGAAAATAGTTATTAAGTCATAGATAAAGTTTAAGGAACAAAAAATGGAACAATATTAAAATTTTTTATTTATTGTGTCAATGCATTATCAATATTTTGAGAAACAAATCTTATAATAGTATAATAGGCAAAATATTTATATACAGTAAAATAATTATCTGGAAATAAAAATTATGCATATGCTTGTTATCTTTTTCTTTTCTATAATATGATTTCTAACATTTTTTGTTTTGATGTTAATCAATTACTTAAATTTTTGTTACTTTTTCAAGTCAACATTATTTCTATTCTTATTCTTTCAAACCACTTTGTATGAAAGACCCCTGAATAAGAGGTTCTTGAATTTATTTCAACTGCACTTTAGAATGATCACTACAATGTTATTGTAAAAACTATATTAAATAAAAATAGTAAATGATTTGACAAATAAGTAAATGCTAAGGTAAGTCTAAATCTGGTATTGACTATTGTCATAGTTTTCTATTGCTATAATGAGACACAATGATGCAGAAAACTTGTAAAAGAAAATATTTAATTGGGGGCTTGTGGGAACCAGGATTCAGGAGAGGGTGAGGGAAACAGAGTTATCAACTGTGGAAACAGACTCCAGAGACAAGCACTGAGTGCAGAGCTAATATATTGTGCAGCAACAAGTGTTTTTTATACAACCCATGGACCAATGTGTAATTGACATGGGCTCTGGGGTACCTACCATCCCACTGGTACTATGGGGAGGTGCCAGGCTGCCAGCACTGAGGGGACTTCCGTGAAAGTGGGAGAAGAAGCCACTGACCTGTTCTGGACCCAATCTGAGGTTCACTAGTTTGGACTTTTTTATCCTGTGTCATGAGGTATCCCAGTGGACATGGACACTCATAATATCAGAGCAGTATGGAAGCTTCCGTCTTCATCCACCAGGTTACCAGGGATTGCAGCACATGCAGGGGCTTATTTACAGTTTGAGAGAGTGGATCTGTGACCAGTATGATGGGGGAGCATAGCATGAGAAGGCTTGGCTATGGAAAAGTATCTGAGAGCATACATCTGGTTTTCGTGATGAAGGTGGGCTATGGGTTGGAAGAGAGACAAAGAGACAGACACAAGCCTGCCATGAACTTTCAAAATCTCAAAGTCCATCCCCAGTGACATACATTCTCTAAAAAGGCCATACTTCCTAAACCTTCTCAAAACAGTTCTACTGAACAGGGACCAAGCATTCATATATGTGAGCCTATATTACCAAGTTTTATATAAATCACTACAATGATGAAATACCTGATAGAGTTAAATGGCTTCATATAATCACTCATCTTGATTTTTTTTAGAAAAAAAAAAGATAGTACAACAAGAAAAAACCTTAATTGAAAATGACATAGAAAGTTTAAATAAAAGACTGTAATAAGTTATACCTGACAATTCAAATAAAGTATAAAAATGTTAATTTGAAATAAATTTCAGTGGGGAAATGCACTGACTGCAACAAAGATGATTTATGTTGCTAAAAGGCATAATGAAGCAAAGAACATATGGCAGCCGCTATGAACTATAGAGACTAACATGATACAATTGAAATATATACAGAAAAAAATGCATAAACAAAGAAATAAACAATCCCATAATCGAAATGTGAAAGTGTATCAATTAGATACCTTAGTAGCCAAAAATAGATTTGAATAATTTTGACAGATCACGTTTCTTTTAATTCAAAGTGTTGAGTAATTTGCAGAATCACTGGGAGAGCTAGAGGGAGGAGGTTGAATCTTAAGATTTTAAAATATTTTCAGAATCATGTTGCAAAATTTGCTTGATACAATATGGCTAGTGAGAACAACTCTGGTAATAGTCAAGACAGAAAAATGGAGATCCAACAGAAATCATTTTCCTACCTTGTTCATTTATGCATCTCCAATTGGTAAAACTTAGTTTAGATGCCTACTATAAAGCTGGAATGTAGATAAAAGAAGAGTATTCCCAGTATATTCCCTTGGGCAGTTTGGACGTCCAAGGTAGTCAACTAATGGTCTAAACAGAATGTTAAACAACTAAAATTCTTACACAGTCACTATATACTCCATTTTCCTCATTTTTGTCTGAAAATAGCATACACTCATGTACTCACACTTCAAGCACCAAAAAATACAATCCTATTTAATGCCATGCAAACATACCATAAATAAATTAACCCACATTCAAACTCTCTCCAAAGAAGACTTAATAGTGTTATTTGAAATGTCATATCATTAGATTCTGGTCATTTTTAATTCAACTTAAATTATGTTTACATAAGTCTGAAGCCCATAAAGTACATAACTTTTAAAGAAATTATATCATGTTTTAAAACTTTTTTCTTTTTAATTTTGGAAGTTAATACTCTTCATTCCACAATATAGATTCAAGGGATAGAACTCAGGCTTAACAGAAACTGCCTCTGTTCCCTAAGCCATCTCATCTGCCACAATTCTTGCATTTTTCAATAGGTCAGAGGTATTTTCTACTGAAAATAGGTTTTTTTTCACATAATATAGCCTGATCCCAGTCCCCCTTTCTACAGCTCCCAGTCCGTCTTCCCACCTATCTGGATCTCTCATTAGAAAACAGACTTTTAAGGAATGAAATGATATGATATAACCAAAATTAACACATCGGTAATGGACAAAACAAACAGAAGTAAGGGGTCCAAGAAAAGACATAATAACTCTTGTTCACACATTAAGGTATCCCAAAAGAACACTAAACTAGAAACCACAATATATATTCAGATGACCTGGTGCAGACCTATTCATGCTGCTTTAGTGTCTGTGCATTCCTATGAGCTTTTATTCATGTAGACATAGAGGACTTTGTTTTCTTGATGTCCTCCATCCCCTCTGGTTCTTCACTCGTTTTGCCTCCTAGTCTGCAGGGTTCTCTGGTCCCTAAGGAGAGGAATTTAATGGACACAACCTATTTTGAGCTAAATATTCCAGTGTCTCTCATTTTCTGCATAATGTCTGGCTCTGGGTTTCTTCCTCTGTTCCCATCTGCTGCATGAGGAAGCATCTCTGATGATGGATGAGCAAGACACTTATCTATAAGTATCTTCTATACTTCTATACTATTAGATTTCAGTATTACCCTTCAAATAGCACTTAATTTTAGCTTTTTCTTCCTGTATTATCTCTGTTTTATAACTAATGTGTTTTGTTTTTTTTTTTAAAGAAAATCCATGCTCTCTTTACATGGGTAGACCAAATTTTGTGTCTAAGATAACTATTGCTCATGTGCCTATTTATTTGGATTTTCTGATTTCTCTGCAACATCTTTCTTCCAGCACTTTGTGACAGAAATCATACTTCTCTTTGCTAACTCAAATTATAAATATTTATAAAAATTTTTTATATATGCCAGGTACCATGGTGCTAGGAATGTATCAGTGAGCAAGACAGAAACTATTATCCTACAATGACTCATAGAGTAAAAAGAATAATCATTTACATAAAAGGCGAGAAAGACTTAATAAAGGTAATAGAAAGATGAGGGATAAAAATAAAGCTACTAAATGTGAATAGGAGATTCGTCAATATTTAGTAATATTTACAGTAAAGACTGCTATGAAGATAGTATTTTTAGATGTTTGAAAATTTCTTGAAAGCCTAAATATACTTCATTTACAGTGTTTGGTTATTAGGTGAAACAACTGTGTATGCTCCTGAATCACTAAACATACTTATTTAATGTCTTTTATTTTGTGGAGCATAGAGTCAGTAAATAGACAAATCTAAAAAACAGACCCCAGTGTCACACATTGCTCAGCTCACTTTGTCCACTCTTCAGGATTCTTTGCCCAGGTTATGGTGTCACCTGTATTCAGGCTAGGTCTTCTCACTAATTATGATCATTAGACGTACCCATAGACAAACCTAATCTAGAAAATCCTTTCTTGGGATTTCCTTTCTAGGTCACTCTAGGCCATGTCAAGTTGACAGTTAAAACTAACAACCATAGTCACAGAACATTTTCTTGAGAAGCTGTCTTTTGGAACCAAATGTTCATGCTAGAAGGGAATCAAGTACTCAGCAAAAATTCTCCCATGGAAATAAATTAAAATGTCTAGCCTTCAGCTGATCCTGACTTCCTATGAAATGATCAGCTGCAATTGCTAGTCATAAGAGTAAGCCATATTAGAGAAATGAATCTCCCTATCCCAATTTGAACTGCCCTATGTGATACTGCTTAAAGCAGGATGGCTTAATTACTCAAACTCATGCCTGTATTGCTGATTTGTTAGCTAACATATTTCTGTTATTAAACTTTGGATTTTGTTACTGTTATCTAGCAGTGATAACTTCAGTAGTCACTAAGTAGGAGTAGTAATTAGTGGTGGGGTAAATACAGCATTAATGAGACTGTGATGAGTCATCACAGCCTATAGACATCATATTTTACATGATGTTATTGAGAAGGATAGTAGAGCCTGGACATATACTATCTCGTCTACTATATTGCTTGCAATTATGTCTAAATAATTGTGTCTTGATGATTACTTAGAAAACAACAAATATATTTCCATATTCTTGGCAAATTATGATACACCAGTACATATATATCTTCTCTAGACATCATTGTAATGGATCCGTCAATATCTAAAAATATATGTAAGGTATAATATGACAGTGTATTACTTGCTGGTCAAGAAATAGCATATTTCTAGCTTGCAGATAATATCTTGTTGGGTTATAGTGTGGGTCCTGTGTCTGTCTCACCATGGGGATAGGACCACTCAAGGAAGACAGAGGAGAGGGAAGTTAGACAATGTGAAGCTTCTGGACCAGGCTACAGGGTGGAGGAGCACAGTCAGAGGTCCCAGTGGGAGCCTGAGCTAGCTCATCTGGTTCTCAGGCTCTTGGGCTTCCAGGTGCTGCTGGGGGGAGCAGCGGAAAGGCCAAGAACGATGTGGAGCCATAGGGCTGGGTTGGCCCACAGCCAAAGAGGATAAGGGGAGAAGATATGGCTGCGTCCTACAGGGATGAGAGTCTCCATTGACTTGCTTGTGTTGGTGGTCTCTGTTAGCGGAGAACACTGAGATGTCTTCCAAGAGAGATTAGACAGTGTCTCTGTAGAAGAAGGCCTGCTCTACTGTCTCCCACAGTGGATCCTGAAGAAGAGAAATGGTCCACAGTTTTAAGATGTTTACTGTCATGGTGGAAAGTAGATGAAAACTGTACCACAGTTTCCTCAGGGCAGGCCTGAGGTTAAACACCTTTTGCAAGGAGGAGGATCTGGGAAGGAATGCTTAATTGGCTATGCCCTTCTGGCCTTTAGGTACTTCATTAATGTGGATCTGTCTTGAGGCTCTGTGGCCTACAGTCTTGCCTTCTACCTGTGGAGAGGCTAGGGGGCATTGCCCTACGTGACTGAAGGAACCAAATCTATGGAGTGCTGTATCAGGAGCCTGGAGTCTGGGAGTGTAGTGAAAAATGTTTCTTAGGATCACCTGGAGTCTCTGGTGATTTTCATTCTGTGCTTGACCAGAAAGCAGGTTGCCTTTCAAGGTCCTACAATAGCTCTTTAAAATCAATGGAAATATATATTATTCTTATAGTTCTGCTCTTTATTCCACCATTAAGTTTCTTTGTCACTGTTCTTTATGGTCAATATTAAGTAAGAGTCTATATATGGGGAAGGCAGGTAGCAGAGAACGATGACATTTTGACAGATGTAAGCTCACAGTCATTGTAGACCATTTGCTGTGTCTCATGTATCTTGTATGTACATTCAAGACAATCCTCAGTACTAATTCCACTTAGAAGCTGTTTTAACACTTTTGTATGAATAATTTGAGATGACGACAAAATATAAACAATTTAATTGATTCTTTATCAACTCCAAGTAGCAAACCACAAACCACTTTGATAAAAAAGAATATATATTTACAAATATAGGCAGAGGTTATCTTTGAAATTCTAGGAGTCTCTACTGTAATTCTTTCATTAGATATGAGTTGTTAATTTTTTAAAGCAATTAAGCTGTTTCTTATATTCTATGTGCACTTCATAATTGAACCAGTTTATCATAATGGTCAAGTAACAAATTTGCTTCAACAGGCTTATCGACTGGAATATCTTCATGTCTTTCTATTGTTTTGATGTCTGTCCAAAGGTGTTATTGGTTACTCAATCTATGAGTTAAATCGGTGTACCAAATGTGTATATAAATACCCAATAAATATTATTTTTCATAAGTTTAAAAAATACAATTTGTGACTTTACTTTTTATCTGGAACACATTTCATATCACCTGGAAAAAATAACTACCAATCCACTGGACACTAGTAAACTAGTTGTAGATTCTTAAATTTTCCTGGGATTTAACCTACTTAATGATGTAACAATATTTAGAATTAATATACCCCTGAGGCAAGATGATAAGTATTTTGTTCCTACATCTACCAAGTGAAACATAACTTACTTTTATTCTCTTTGTATTTGTGGAGTAGGAAGTATTTGACTGTGTTATTGCTGGCTGTCAGTGATAGAGACTATATTGATTTGTTCCTGAAAATTATCTTCTCTGAAACTACAGCCATAATTGGTATTACCACCTGATTGAACTTAAAATAACTAGCTATTATGTTTTTTTTTAAAGGGCTTTGTTCTGAGCACAGTTCAAATTGATGATGCATATGAAGATAGTAAGAAATGTATAGATTTTACATATTTGGTAATACTCTTAAGAGATCTGATTTCTTTAAACAACTTTAAAATTTTTAGTTAGCTGGTTAGTCTACCAAATTTCTCACAAACCATCCCTGCAAGTCAGTGAGACAAAGATGAAGTGAGGGGCTAGTCATTAAGTGTGCATGTCTATTGACAATTTTTAGCAGTAGCTTGTTTAGTAATTTCAGAATGGTTTGGGGATGTACTAGACTGATTACTCTGTCTAGGTAGATTTAATCAGTCGACTATTCTGCAAGTGTGTCCTTTTCTGGACAGTAATTTGTCTGTAGATAGAGAGAGGCAATTCTTGCCTAGTGGCTGTCTCACCACAACTGAAGTAACTCCAAGGATGCTCAATTTCTTCTTAGAATCCAAGACAGGAAGCTGTCAGGAGCAGACAGGTCTCTAATCAAAATGAACATTAATATAGAAATATTTGTGACATCAATACTATGGATTTCTGACGTTTTGAAATCGAACTATCCATGTAAGGTAACCTGAACTGTTGTCTGTTAACTCCTCTCAGATATTTCTAAATAAAATGTAGAAAACACCCTAACAATAAACTCAAAGTCATGAATTTGCTATAGTCCCTTGACTCACAGGCTAACCATCCCAATCAGTTAAAAAAGTTAAAGAAGGACTGGGTCTAAGCCTTGTATTTTTAAATGTGTTATACAGGCACAATGCCCATGAGAGTATCAATATTCATTTCACTTTCATATCAATAAGAAGCTCACACAAATGAAAACCTTAAATTTGAAATCCAAGTAAATTTTGTACCATTTAAGAAATTATAACTTCACCTTGATACTAATTACACAGATTTCTACCAATAGGTTATGGCTATGCCATAAATCCTAGCTAATCCTCCCTGTTCCAACAAAACCACTACTTTTCCCCAGAAAGACAGACCAATATTAACCACCTTAGTCCTCAAGCCCAGGGAATAGGGGCCCTGATTCTTCTTTAACTTCTTCAAGCTGATTATGGGTGTTGAGATATTAGAAGACGAGTGGGGGAAGAGTAAATTGATAAGCCACTGATGCTGTGTCTTCACTGCATCCAGATGGAATTCCTGGTCACCGGATGTTTGAATAGGTCTGCTCGTTTTGCTTGATGAGTAGATACACCAAGGTTGTGTATTCTGCACTATATAATTCTCTGGACAAGTTTTAGTATCAAGAAAAAATTTTTTTTTCCTAGAGGGCTGACATGTTTTTTAAGATGTTGGTTCTAATAACTTTTTTTCCCTTTTATGTAGTTGGTTATAATATTTTCATTTCAAGTTTTATCCTCTCATCCCATTTCCCCCACCACCCAGGAACCCCTTATCCCATCCCCCATCCTTATATGCCTTCTATGAGGCTGTGCCCGCACCTCCCTCCCCACCCCCAATACCCCCTCCTTATCCTTACATTCCCCCCCCCATTCTGTGTTCATTTTTCATGGGACCAAGAATCTTCTCTCCCACCTATGCCCAACAAGGCCGTCCTCCCCTAAGTGTGCTGCTAGAGTCGTAAGTCCCTCCCTATGTGCTCCCAGGCTGGTGGTTCAGACCCTGGGGGGCTCTGGTTGTTTGGTATTGTTGCTTTCCTCTTGGGATCACAAACCCTCCCTGCTCCTTCAGTCTTCTAAGTTCTCCATTGGGAAACCCTTGATCATATCAGTGGTTAGCTGTGAGCAAAGTCCTCTGAATGTGTTAGTCCTTGGCAGACCTCTAAGGAGACAGCTATATCATATTCTTGACAGCATGCACTTCCAGCCATCCACATCAATGTCTAGCTTAGGTGACAGTACATGGGATGGATGCCCAGGTGGAATGGTCTCCTGATGACTCCTCCTTCAGTTTCTGTCCCATGTTTTGTTTCCATAATTGCTCCCTTGAGTATTTTTGTTACTGGTTCTAAGTAGAACTGAGGCATCCCTTCTTGGTCTTTCTTCTTCATGAGCTTCATGTGGTCTGTGGGTTGAGTCTTCGCTGTTCTAAGTTTTTGGGCTAACATCCGCTTAACAGTGAGTAAATACCATGTGTGTTCTTTTGTGATTGGGTTAACTCACTCAGGATGATAATTTCTAGATCCTTCCATTTGCCTAAAAATTTCTCAAATTCATTATTTTTAATAGCTGAGTAATGCTCCATTGTGTAGATGTACCACATTTTTTTGTATCCATTCCTCTGTTGAGGGACTTCTTGGTTCTTTCCAGCTTCTGGGTATTATAAATAAGGTTGCCATGAACATAGTGGAGCATATGTCCTTATTATATGTTGGAGCATCTTCTGGGTATATGCCCAGGAGTGGTATAGCTGGATCCTCAGGTAATGCTATGTCCAGTTTTCTGAGGAACCGCCAAACTTATTTCCAGAGTGGTTGTACCAGCTTTTTTATTGTTTGTGACTATTGTGAAGGGTGTCATTCCCCTAATTTCTTTCTTAGCCTGTTTATCTTTTGAGTATAGGAAGACTACTGATTTGTTTGAGTTGATTTTATATCCAGCCACTTTACTGAAGTTGTTTATCAGGTTTAGGAGTTCTCTGATGGAAATTTTAGGGTAACTTAAGTATACTATCATATCATCTGCAAATAGAGAAATTTTGACTTCTTCTTTTCCTATTTGTATCCCTTTGACTTTCTTTTGTTGTCTAATTGCTCTAGCTAGGACTTCCAGTACTATATTGAATAGGTAGGGTGAGAGTAGGCAGCCTTGTCTAGTCCCTGATTTAATGGGTTTGCTTCAAGTTTCTCTCCATTTAGTTTGATGTTGGCTACTGGCTGGCTGTATATTGCTTTTACTATGTTTAGGTATGGACCTTGAATTCCTGCTCTTTCCAAGACTTTTAACATGAAGGGATGTTGAATTTTGTCAAATGCTTTCTCAGCATCTAGTGAGATGATCATGTGGTTTTTTTCTTTGAGTTTATTTATGTAGTTGATTACATTGATGGATTTTCGAATATTGAACCAACCTTGCATTCTTGGGATAAAGCCTACTTGATCATGATGGATAATTGCTTTGATGTGTTCTTAGATTCAGTTTGTGAGAATTTTATTGAGTATTTTTGTATCAATATTCATAAGAGAGATTGGTCTGTAGTTCTGTTTCTTTGGTAGGTCTTTGTGAGGCTTTGGTATGAGTGTAATTGTAGCTTCATAGAACAAACTGGGTATTGTTCCTTCTGTTTCTATTCTGTGGAATAGTTTGAAGAGAATTGGTATTAGGTCTTCCTGGAAGGTCTGGTAGAATTCTGCACTAAAACCATCTGGCCTGGACATTTTTTGGTGGGGAGATTTTTAATGACTGCTTCTATTTCTTCAGTGGTTATGCAACTGTTTAGATGGTTTATGTGCTCCTCTTTTAACTTTGGTACCTGGTATCTATCTAGAAAACTGTTCATTTCATCCAGATTTTCAAAATTTGTTGAGTATAGGCCGTTGTAGTAGGATCTAATGAATTTTTTAATTTCCTCTGTTTCTGTTGTTATGTCTCTCTTTTTAGTTCTGATTTTATTAATTTGAGTGCTGTCTCTGTGCCCTTTGGTTAGTCTGGCTAAAGGTTTGTCTATCTTGTTGATTTTCTCAAAGAACCAGCTCCTGGTTTTGTTGATATTTTGTATAGTTCTTTTTGTTTCAACTTGGTTGATTTCAGCCCTGAGTTTGTTTATTTCCTGCTGTCTACTCCTCTTGGGTATATTAGCTTCTTTTTGTTCTAAAGCTTTCAGGTTTGCTATCAAATTGTTAATGTATGCGCTCTTTCCATTTTCTTTTTGTGGTTACTTAGAGCTATGATTTTTCCTCTCAGTACTGCTTTCATGGAGTCCCACAAATTTTGATATGATGTGTCCTCATTTTCATTAAATCTAAAAAGTCTTTAATTTCTTTCTTTATTTATTCCTTGACCAAGTTATCACTGAGTAGAGCATTGTTCAGTTTCCACATGTATGTGGGCTTTCCGTTGTTTTTGTCCATGTCAAAGACGAGTCTTAGTCCATGGTGGTCTGATAGGGTACAAGGGATTATTTCAATCTTTTTGTATCTGTTGAGGCCTGTTTTGTGACCAATTATATGGTCTATTTTGGAGAAGGTACCATGAGGTGCTGAGAAAAAGGTATATTCTTTTGTTTTAGGATGAAAAGCTCTATAGATATCAGTTAAGTCCAATTGATTCATAATTTCTGTTAGTTTCATTGTGTCTCGGTATAGTTTCTGTTTCCACGATCTGTTCATAGCTGAGAGTGGGGTGTTGAAATCTCCCACTATTATTGTGTGAGGTGCAATGTATGCTTTAAGCTTTAGTAAAGTTTTTTTTTATGTATGTGGGTGCTCTTGCATTTGGGGCATAGATGTTCAGAATTGCAAATTCCTCTTGGTACATTTTTCCTTTGATGATTATGAAGTAACCTTCTTTGTCTTTTTTGATTACTTTTGGTTGAAATTGATTTTATTTGATATTAGAATGGCTACTACAGCTTGTTTCTTGGGACCATTTGCTTGGAAGATTGTTTTCCAACCTTTTACTCTGACGTAGTGTCTGTCATTTTCACAAAGGTGCATTTCTTGTATGCAGCAGAATGTTGGGTCCTGTTTATGTATCCAGTCTGATAGTCTATGTCTTTTTATTGGGGAATTGAGTCCATTGATATTAAGAGATATTAAGGAAAAATGAATGTTTCCTGTTATTTTTGCTATTGGTGGTGGAGTTATTTTTTGTGTAGCTACCTTCATTTTGGTTGTTGGAGGATTACTTTCTTGTTTTTTCTAGGTTGCAGTTTCCCTCCTTGTGTTAGAGTTTTCCTCCAATTATCCTTTAAAGTGCTGGATTTGTGATAAGATATTGTGTAAATTTGGATTTGTCATGGAATATTTTGGTTTCCCCATCAATATTGATTGAGAGTTTTGCTGGGTATAGTAGTCTGGGCTGGCATTTGTGTTCTCTTTGGGCCTGTAATATATCAGTCCAGGATCTTCTGGCTTTTATAGTTTCTGGTGAGAAATCTGGTGTAATTCTTATAGGTCTGCCTTTATATGTTACTTTGCCATTTTCCCTTACTGCTTTTAGTAGCTTCTCTTTGTTTTTTATATTTGATGTTTTGATTATTATGTGACAGGAGGTATTTCTTTTTTAGTCTAGTCTATTTGGGGTTCTGTAGGCTTCTTGTATATTTAAGGACATCTCTTTCTTTGGGTTAGGGAAGTTTTCCTATACAATTTTGTTGAAGATAATTACTGGCCGTTTAAGTTTAGAGTCTTCACCCTCATCTATACCTATTATCCTTAGGTTTGGTCTTCTCATTGTGTCCTGGATTTCCTGGATGTTTTGTGTTAGGAGCTTTTTGCGTTTCACATTTTAATTGTGTCTATGTTTTCCATGATATCTTCTGCACATGAGATTCTCTCTTCTATCTCTTGTATTCTGTTGGTGATGCTTGCGTCTATGACTCCTGATCTTTTTCCTAGGTTTTCTATCTCTAGGGTAGTCTCCCTTTGGGATTTCTTCATTGTTTCTACTTCCATTTTTAGATTCTGGACAGTTTTGTGTAATTCCTTCACCTGTTTAGTTATGTTTTCTTGTATTTCTTTAAGGGCTTCTACCTGTTTACCTGCGTTCTCCTCAAATTCTTTGAGAGTGTTGTTTATGTCCTTTTAAAATTCCTCTATCATCATCATGAGAAGTGATTTTAATTCTGAGTCCTGCTTTTCGGGTGTGATGTGGTGTTCTGGACTTGCTATGGTGGGGGAACTGGGTTCTGGTGATGCCAAGTAACTTTGGTTTCTGTTGTTTACATTCTTATGCTTGCCTTTTGCCATTTGGTTAGCTGTAGTGCTACTCGCACTCACTGGTTCTGACTGGAGTCTCCCTTTCCAGTTATCTTGGTTGTGTCAGAACTCCTCGGGGTCCGGATGACTCTATAATCTTGAGCTCCAGCTGTTCCGTGTACAGTGGCTCCTCTAGGTTGTCTCGGGATATGGTGTCTCCATGGTAGTAGACTAGTTAGGTGTTTGCTGCTCTGAGTGTAGTTGCTCCTTTAGGATGCTTCAGGATATGGTGTCCCCTGCTCTGCAGCTCTGTGGTCTGTGACCTGGCTGTAGCTCTGCGGTTCTTGACCTGGCTGGAATGCAGCCAGATGCAGTTTCCTCAGGGGAGCAGATCAGCTGTCTGGCTGCTCACTCCACCTGGGTCAGGGCAAGGGGCAGAAGGGGCATGGTTTTCCACAGGAGCAGGTTCTGTGTGCCAGGTGCACTCTGGAATCTCCCTACTGTCATTTGTGCTTGTGGGGCCTAGGGCAGTGAGTGGCTGCTCCTACCTTCAAGTCCATGCTCCGTGACCTGGCCAGGATGCTGCCAGATGCATTTTCCTCAGGGAGCAGATTAGCTAGCTGTCTGGCTGCTCAGTCAACTGGGGTCTGGGCAAGGGCTTAATCTGTGATCTTAATGAATGGTAGAGAATTGTGATTTTATGGTTGAAATTAAAATCTTTAAAAAAGAATTACAATTGTTTGAAATAGTCAAGATACTGGTGGTCAGCTCATATGTTTCATTGCTAGGTATACAAAAATTAGTTTTACTGCAAAGTATTTTAAGGTACAAATCTTGGAGTAGTCCTTTATTGAGGCTATTCCAAGACTGAAAACACCTAATAAAATGCTGTATAATATAGTGTGTTTTGTATCCTACATATACATAGAAATATATAGACACAGACATATGTATACGTGGAGATGCATATCCAGAATTATATTTGCAAGGTCACATATCATTCATATGTCAAGACCACATTTTGTGGTTACTGTGGTTTTTCAGGGATATTTTAAGCTGGAAGTATAATTTTCATGCTTTTTTATTTTTCTATTTTCGAGATTGTTTGGATCTTTGCAGTCACATGTGAATTTTAAGATCAGCTTGCTAATTTCTGAGGGAAAAAGCAAACTAATAAAAAAAGGTTTGAATAAAGACTTAGCCAATAAAGATTTTAATTTGGAGTTAATTTCCATCATTTGGAGGATATATATTATGTCTTCTTATTATTTTCAGGTTTCTTTTAAAAGTTTGATAGTTTTTAGTCCACAACTTTTATAATCCAAAATAATCTTATCTGTAAATATCTCTCCTTGATGTATTCATAGGTGGAATTATTTTGTTAATTTTATTTTCATATTGTTCAATGCTTATATGCATGTATAATTTTGATATATATTAACATTATATGCACACACACACACACACACACATATATATATATGTATATATATATATATATATATATATATATATATATATATATATATGCCATACTGAAAATAAATCATGACCAAATTAACCCTCTCTTGTTTAATGTTTAATATCAGGTATTACAGCACAATTGTGGAATGATAACTAATATTCATGGCAAGTTCACAGTTAATGTGACACACAGGAAACTACAGAGACACAAATATAGTCAAAGACACAATTCATGGGGAGAAATTACTATAAGAAACAAACTACAAAGCATTCTCTTTGTACTTGGATCCTCCCATTCATTTATAATCTCATACAGTTGAGAGTTGCTCATAAAACAATTTAGAAACCATTCTTAATGTTTGTAGTGACACATTCTTAAGTTTTCATTAGTTTATTTATTCACTTTACATCTTGATCACAGACCTCCCACTCCTTCCAGTCCCACTCTCTTATGCTCCCAGGTACCAATCTACCCTGGCATATAAAGTAACATCAGGACTAAGCACATTGTCTCTCAGTGAGACCAGAAAAAGAAGCTCAGCTAGAGGAAAGGGTTCCAAAGTCAAGCAACAGAATCCTAGTCAGAGACATGCCTCACTTCAGTTATTGGGGGACCTACATAAAGATCAAGCTGCACATCTACAAATGTTTAGGAGGCTTTAGTTCAGTCCACTATGGTTTTTTTTTGTTGGTGGTTCAATCTTTGTGAGAACCCATGGGTACAGGTTCGTTGGTTATGTAGGTCTTCTTTTGGTATCCTTGACCCCTCCAGATGCCTCAGCTCCCTCAATCCTTCTACAAAACTCCCTGATCTTTACCTAATTTTTGGCTGTAAGTCTCTGCATCTGTTTCTATCAGGTGAAGAATGAAGCCTCTCATCTGAGAGGTTCCTGTCTGCAAGCATTGCAGAGTATTATTAATAATATCAGTGGTTGGCTTTCTCTCAAGGTTTAGGTCACAAGCTTGATCAGTCATTGGTTGGCCATTTCCTCAATATATTTTTCATCTTTATCTCTGCGCATCTTGTAGATGGCAAATTTTGTGTCAAAGTTTTTTTTTTTTTGTAGGGGTTGGTGTATTCTTCCATCCACTGGAAGTCTTGCCTGGCTACAACATGTGGCCAATTACAGCTCCATGTCCTCCTCTACTAGAAGTCTCAGCTTAGATGTTTCCTGCATTCTTCCAGGAACCTTCCTGTCCCAGGTCTCTAGTTTGTCCCAGAGATCCCCCTAAAAGTTTTCACTTCTTTTTCCCAGACCTCTTGTCCCCTACCCACATATGTGCAATCCCACATATGATCTCCATCCTCTTCCCCTCCTATTCACTTCTGATGTATATTTTATTTTCCCTTCTGATTGGGATTCAAGAATCCCTCCTTGGGCACTCCTTGTTACTTAGCTTCTTTGGGTCTCTAGATTATATCATGGTTATCCTGCACTTTATGGCTTACATCAACTTATGAGTACAATTCATGTATATCTTTCTTGGTCTGTGCTACCATAATTAGGATGATATTTTCTAGTTACATTCATTTTTCTACAAATTTCATATTATTTTTTAATACTGGCACAGTATTCCATCCTGTAAATATACCACATTTTATCTATTAATTATTCAGTTTAGGGACATCTGGGTTGTTCCACTTCTGGATATTGCAACTTGAGTGGTTATGAACAAGTTGAACAAGTGTCCTTGTGGGATGTTGGAGCATCTTTTGAGTATTTATCCAGGAGTAGGATGGCTGTGTCTTGAGGTAGAACTATTTCAAATTTTCTGAGAGACCTCTAAATTGATTTCCAAAATGGTTGTACAAGTTTGCACTCCCACCAGCAATGGAGGAATGTTCCCCTTGCTCTACATCCTTGCCAGTATGTGATGTCACTTTAGATTTTATTCTTAGCCATTCTGATGGGTATGGTTTAGAATCTCAGAGTCGTTTTGATTTACATTTCTCTGATAATTAATGATGTTCAACATTTCTTTAAGTGTTTCTCATACACTAGCTATTCCTCTATTGAGAATTCTCTGTTTCTTCCTGTACCTTATTTTTAAAGTGAGTTATTTGGGTTGTTAGTGGTTAATTTCTTGAATTGTTTACATATTTTGCATATTATCCTTCTGTGGGATGTAGGATTGGTCAAGATCTTTTCTGATTCTGTAGACTGCCATTTTGTACTATTGGTGACATCTTTTGCCTTATAGAAGCTCTTCAGTTTTATGAAGTCCCAATTCTTAATTTTTTTTTATCAGAGTGCCTAATCTGTTGTTATTCTGTTCAGGAAGTTGTCTGCTGTGCCAATGCATTAAAGACTATTCTCTACTTTATCTTCTATTAGATTTAGTGTATCTGGTTTTACAGTCAAATCTTTTATCTACTTCACTTGAGTTTTCTGCAGGATGATAGATATGGATGTATTTGGATTCTCCTACATACAGAAATTCAGTTAGACTAGCAAAATTGAGAACAGCTTATAAAACATGCTTGCAGACAGTAGCTAAGCATAACTGTTTTCTGAGAGGCTTCTTTATGTAGTGGAATTAAATAGATGCATAGCTAAACATGAGACAGAGGTTGGGGAGTCTTGGGAAAGAGTGTGGGATAGAAGTGAGTGAGCCAGAGTTGCCAATGACATCCCAAGGAGACCTACAGAGTCAACTAACTTGGGCCCATGAGGGCTTATAGAGACTGAACCAACAACCAAAGTGTATGCAGGGGTTGGAGCTAGACCGTCTACATATTTGTAACAGATGTTCAAATTGGTCATTATATAGGTCCTTGAACAAGTGTAGTTGGGACTTTCTCTGGCTCTATTCCCTATCATTGAATCCCCTTCCTCTAAGTGGACTGCCTGGTTAGGCCCCATTGAGACTGGCTGTGTTTAGTCCTGCTGTGACTAGTTGTCCCAGATTGAGGTGATACACCAGGGATATTCCCCTTCTCTGAGGATAAAAGGAGAGGGTAATGGGGGGAGAAATTTGTAAGGGTGGGATGAAGAGGAAAGGAGGGAGTGATAGCTGAAATTCGGATATAAAATGAATAGATAAATAAATCATTGGTAAAAAAAATAGCTAATTGGAAAACATTCTTAACATTGTGATAGCACAGTATTATTTTTATTGAAAATTATTTTACATAATATATTCTGATTTTAGCTGCTCCCCCCCAACTTGTCCAGATCCTCTGTACCTTTCCACCCATGCAATTCCACATCCCTTCTTGATCTCTCTCTCTCATCAGAAAACAAAAATGCATCTAAAAATAGAAAAAAAGGGACAAAACAAACAAACAAGAACCAATAAAATGAAGAGCCAAAGAAAATGACAAATAGAAACTTAGACATAAACACAGTACAAAAATAGAAATCCCATAAAACACAAAATCAGAAACAATAATATATAAGCAACATACCTATAGGGAAAAGAAAAGAGTCCAAACATAACATTATGGAACACAAAAACCTCCAAAGATAACCATAGGTTCCTGTTGAACATCTGCTGCTAGGTTTTGGGATCTGGCTTTAAGAAGGTTTGTTTGTGTATCCACAGAGGATCTTGGAGAAAATTAATTTTTCACTTGCAAGTGGTTATTAATGGAAGATAGCTTCTGGGTTATGGATGTGGGCTTGTGTTTCAATTCTACTCTTAGCTTTTGGGCCCTATCAGGCTAAGACCTGTGCTAGCCTTCTGCATACAGTCACAGTCTCTATGACTTCATATGTACTTCATTATCACTGGGTTTAGAATACCTTGTTTTTCTGGTATTCTCGATTCCCTCTGGCTCTTGCAATATTTTTGCCTTCTCTTCTATAGGGTTCCCTTAGCTGTGATAAAAGGAAATAGATGGAGACATCCTATTTAGGACTGAGTATTCCAAGGTCTCTCATTCTCTGAACTTCATCTAGCTGTGGGTCCTATAATTATTTTCATCTACTGCAGGAAGAGTCTTCTCTGATGATGGCTGAGCAAGGTACTGATTTATGGACATAGCAGAATGTTGCTAGGAATAATTTTATAACTTCTTTTTTAAAGCAGGACAGTAATATCTCATTTTCCCTTAGGTTCCAGCCTGTCTGGTTTTATGTTTTTAGCAACCTGAACAATGTGGACATAGGTTCCATCTCATGCAGTATGCCTTAAATCCAATCACATACCGGTTGGTTACACCCATAAACTTTGTGCCACTATTGCACTATTAAGTCTTATAGGCAAGGTTTGTAGCTAGGTTAGTGCTCATCTTTCTCCTTCAGTAATGTGCTAGATCATGAACACAACTCAGTAATGGTGAACACCCTTTAGGTAGGCACCAACTCAAGTACCCCATGTTCAGTGAATTGTGTAGGTTTATGTTCAGCAATAGGGCATTACTGCAAGTTTCAAGAAAACAGCAAATTGCCTTAGCAATAGCCCAGGTTGTTTGGGAGTTCCATAAAGCCTTTTTGTCCAACAATGTAATTAAATGTAACATACTCATATAAGTAGAGGCATCATTTGGTGGACAGATGTCCAGTTGGAGTTGTGTGTCCCCCATTATTTGGTGATTTTATGTTACTTTCATATGTATATATATTTTAGAAAGGTTTTACTTTATTGTGTCCTTATGAACACACAAATGGCCTCTAGTTTTAGCTCTCATTCCCAATATTTGTTTTTCATCCCCACTGTTTCTGTTTGATACTCCTGTTCCAATCTTTCCTGACACCCATAACTACCTATTCTATTTCTCCTTCCTATAGTGATCTAATACTCTCTTCAGTTCCTCACTCAATAGCTAATCCCCGTGGTTATATGGATTATAGTTTGCTTATTAAAGACTTCAGAACTAACATCCACATATAAGCAAAGCCATACCACATTTGCATTTTAAGAAATGGGTTGTCACTCAGGATGATTTTTTTCTGCATTCATCCATTTAAATATGAATTTCATGATTTCATCTTTTTTAACAGATGAGTAATATACTACTGTGTAAATGTACCACATTTTCTTTTTTTGGGAGGGAGGCATATATTTTCTTTACTTACATTTCAAATGTTATCCCCTTTCCAGGTCTCCCCTCTGGAACCCCCTCTCCCATCCCACCCCCCTGCCTCTCCAATATCCACCCACTCATACACACCTTCCTGCCCTGGCATTCACCTACATCAAACCCCCTTAGGAGCAAGGACCATTCCTCCCACTTATGGCCATCCTCTGCCACATATGTGGCCAGAGCCATAGGCTCCTCTATGTGTACTCTTTGGTTGATGGTCCAGTCCCTGGGAGCTCTGGGGAGAGGGTTCATCCATTTATCCAGTGATAGACATCTAATCCGTTTCAAATTTCTGGCTAATATGAATAGAAAAACAATGGACATGATTAAGCAAGTGTCTCGGTAGCAGGCTGAAATGTCTTTTTGGTATATACCCTGTGGTATGGTAGGGCATCTTTTGAGTATAAGCCCAAGAGTGATATAGCTGAGTCTTCAGGTAAAGCTATTTCCAATTTCCTGAGGAACCTCCAGATTTATTTCCAGAGTAGTTGTGCCAGCTTGCAATCTCACCAGCAATGGAGGAGTGTTCCTCTTTCTCCACATCCTTGCCACCATGTGCTGTCCCTTGAGTATTTGATCTTAGCCATTCTAATTGGTGTAAGGTGAAATCTAAGTATTGTTTTGTTTTGTATTTCTCTGATGACTAAGGACTTTGAACATTTCTTTAAGTACTTCTCGGCCATTTGAGACTCCTCTGCTGTAAATTCTATTTAGCTCTATACCCCATCTTTGCTTAGGTTGTTTGGGTTTTTTGGAGGTTAGCTTCTTGAGTTCTTTATATATTTTGGATATTAGTCCTCTATCAATGTGGGTTGATGAAGATATTTTTCCCAGTCTATAGGTTGCTGACTAGTCCTATTGATTGTGTCCTTTGCCTCACAGAAGCTTTTCAGTTTCATGAGGTCCCATTTATCAATTGAGTAGTATAACTGAATCTTGATGAAGATTGTATCCTCTCTTTCTAATAAAAAACCACACTGATTTTCATAGTGAATATTCAAATTTGCACACCCACCTTCAGTGGATGAGTATTCAGAGTCCAAATCCTTGCCAGCAGGATTTGTCATTTGTTTTCATTCTTGGCTATTCTGACTGGTGTATGAAGAATCTCAAAAGTGGTTTGATTTTCATTGCTCTTATGGCTAAGAATGTTGAACATGCCTTTAAGTGCTTCTCACCCATTTGTGTTTTCTCTTTTGAGAATACTTTATGTCTGTACCCCATTTTAAAAATTGCATATTTTGGTTGGCTGTAAGTATCTGCATCTATATTGGAAAATGGGTAATAAAACAGACTAAGAATGAAATAAGGATAAATTTTCATGAAGGATATATACAAAATGTTAGTTGGTTATGAGTGTTTATTATATTGTTTTCAGAATTTTTAAATGTTCAGTGAGCTATATTACCACAATAACTAAGGATAAAATAAACAGAGAAAAATTGCATATTTTCATGTCCATGTTTTGAGTTATTTATATATGTTATATATTAGCCCTCTCTTAGATATTTAGTTAAAAAGCTCTTTTTTTTTTCCATTCTGACTACGAATACTTTGTAAAATACATGGTACACTTTGCCATAAAGAAGATGTTTAGTTTCATGATGTTCAATTCATTAATTAACAGTATTAACTTCAGAACATCCTTTCCGGTGACAATGATCTGCAAGTCTATTTTACAATCTCTCTTCTATACTATTCACTATATCTGGCTTTTTGTTGACATCCTTGGTCCATTTGGAATTGAGAGTTATAGTACATTATCCTTAACATGTTGTTCCATATTTTCACTGTTAGTTTTAGAGTGGTGGTGTTTTACATGCAGTTTATTTATTCATATGCCTATTGTGTATATAGCTACAAAGACCTATGCTGAGTAGGTAAATTGTAGAAAAAATTTCTTTTGGAGTGGTTACCAGGATAGTTCCAACTTGAAATATCTAACTTGCTTCTCAGTTATTATTTTCTTTTGTTATATTCATGGGACTACTTACTATTATTATTGCCAATAAACTGCTTAGTTCAAATAGTGTTATAAAATTATGTTTGAAGTTTGTGTAATTCAAATATAAATTATCTAAGTAGTCAATATAAATCTCTTCTTTTAAGGCTTCTAAATGTTTAGAACACATTATCTTTTCTAGTTTAATTTTTTAAAAATACCATAGGTATTTAATTTATTTAATTTTTAATCAAAAGCATTGGAAATACTTTGTTCTCATTGACTTTGCAGTGAAGAATATATTTTAGAATAATATTTCTGTAAATATATTGTTTTGTATAAGTTCAAACATTTCCTCTTTCTTGATTACCTTATACTCTCTGTAAAATTTTTGCTAAATTAATAGGACAATAATTTGTAGCTTTCCAAGTTTATAAGCTTTAATTTGGGCTGGAGAGATGGCACAGAAGTTAAGAGCACTGGCTGCTCTTTCAGATGTCCTGAGATTAAATCCTATCATGTACATGGTAGATCATAGTGTCTATAACTGTATTCCATTGGGATCCTGTGCCCTTTTCTGGTATGCAAATGTACATGTGGACAAAAAGTATATACATCAATTACAGAAAGAAATAAATTTTAAAAATACTTTTATTTGAGCTATGTGACAAAGGTCATTTACTGTCAACTCTTCAGACTAGTGTTTCCTAAATACTTTACCTAATTAACTGTTTATTTTTTACCACAGCAAAAAAGTTGTTCTTTAGAGCAATTTATTATGCATTCAGTTTATTATTTTCATGTAATTATGTGTTTGAGAGAGCTTCATAAGTGCAAACGCACACACATGCACACACAAACAAGTACATGTGAATTTGCATTCCATAGCATGCACCTAGAGATAAAACGGTAACATTCAGAAGTCAGGTATCTCTTTCCATTAAGATTTCCAAGGATTTAATTCAAGTTGTTGGTCTGACTTGATAAACAGATAAATAGA
>JANHMN010000005.1:27244842-27359057 GCA_030674055.1 Rhabdomys pumilio | reverse complement strand
AGAATATGTGATATATGTATATATACATATATACATATATCATATATATATATATATATACAAATGCACACACATTGATTGCAGGGAAATGGATGCAACAGGTAGAAATTATGTTAAGGGAATGAAACTAGTTTCATGAAGATAAATATGTTTTTCTCTTATTTGTGTCTCCAATATTTTACATATATACATAAAATCATCTACATACATACACAGAAATAAAATTGTCTGTATAAACAAAAGGTGGATAGCCATGAAAAAGGAGAATGCATACAAGTATCAGAAGATCTAGTTATTCTGCTGAAGTGTATATACCCAGAGGAAACAAATTCACCATGTCCAAGAAGTATTCACATTCTTGTATTCAATGCTACATTATTCACAAAAGCTAAGTTATAAAAGCCATAAAGTAAGCGAATACCAAATTATGCTTAACATGTAATATATACTTTTATGAAATCTTGCAAATAGAATGATAACAAATTTATGAGCAAACCAAAAATGTACAATGTGTACCTAACCTTACACTATGAGTCATAAGCAGAATAAGTAAGCCAGAAAAATAAATAATATCACTCTCAGTTTAAAAGAGTAGCCCGTGTTTGCATATGCCATATTTACATATAAGGAGAAACCCTGAATATACACCTAAATTTCTATGGAAGTTTTAAATGGAGAAGGCAAACCTAAATTCTTAGGAAATCTCAAGATCTCCAAAATAGCTAAAGTAATCTTGAAGAAGGACAAGATAATTGGAGGAATTACAAATTAGGAATTAAAATTTCAGTGCAAACTATAATGAACATAATATGGTACTTTCAGAAAAATAGACATATGGGCCACTGTGGTAAGACAGTAAGTTCACTAATACACACTATATGTATAGTCCAGTGATTCAAAAAGACAAGAGTTTCTTCAATAAATGTTGTGTGAAAACTGGATATCTACAATAAACAATTAAAATTGATCATTAATTATAATAGTTACAAAACACAACTCAAAATGGATTAAAGACTTAAATGTACAACTTGATATCAAAAAGTTCATGTAAAAAGTCTATTGGTAACTGCTCTTGCATTATTCCTTCAAAATCTACCAGCAACAAAGCAAAATATAAGCAAATTAAACTGTAAAGATTTTGTACAGCAAAGGAAATAATGTACAACATTAAAGTAAAACTACAACATGGGAGAATACAACTGGGAATCATATAATCAATAAGAGATTAAAATATAAAATGTGTTAGAATTTCTTACAACTTATAGCAGCTCAACAAAATAATGCAATTTAAAAATGAACAAATGCTCTGACAGGCATTTTTTTTCAAAGAATATCTACATACACACACACACATGCACACATACACAAATACACATACACACAGAGAGAGAGTAAGAGTGAGTCAGAGAAATAGGAGAGAGAGAGAGAGAGAGAGAGAGAGAGAGAGAGAGAGAGAAAGAGAAAGAGAGAGAGAGAGAGATGCATGCATCAGATACATGAAAATATGGTCCTCAGGAAATTTGCAAATTTCCAAATTGAAACTACGTGAGACATTGCCTTATGTGTGTTAAGATACTCTTATGAAAAGGCCAAAGAGTAACAGGTGTTGAGAATCTGCAGAAATGTACCTCTTTTCATACTTGGAAATGTAAGTTGCCACAATCATAGAAAATAGGATGGAGGCTGCTAAAAAGAAAAAATAAAATCACATACAGCTCTTCCAAGATCTGGCAATGCCACTATGTGTATGTATCCAAAAGAAGCAAAGTCACTATTTACAAGAGAGAACTACAGTATTGTGCTCAATGAAATAGTATTCAAAAATTAATAAAAGAATGATTAATAAAATGTTTCCTTCTTAGAAAGGGGAACAAAATACTCACAGGTGCAAATATAGAAACAAAGTGTGGAGCAGAGACTGAAGGAAAGGCCATCCAGAAACTGCCCTACCTAGGGATCCATCCCATATACAATCACCAAACTCAGACACTATTCTGGATGCCAAGAAGGACATGCTGATAGGAGCTTGATATAACTGTCACCTGAGAGGCTCTGCCAGAGCCTGACATATACAGAGGCAGATGCTCATAGCCAACCATTGGACGGAGCATGGGAACCAAAATGGAGGAATTAGAGAAAAGACTGAAAAAGTTGAAGGGGTTTGCAACCCCATATGAAGAACAACAGTATCAAACAACCAGACCCCCCCCCCCAGATATTCCAGGGTCTAAACCATCAACCAAGGAATACACATGGAGGGACCCATAGCTCCAACCCTATATATAGCAGAGGATAGGGTTGTCTGGCATCAGTGGGAGGAGAGGCCCTTGGTCTTTTGAAGAATCAATGCCCCAGTGTAGAGGAATTTGAGGGCAGGAAGGCTGGAGTGTGTGGGTGGGGGAGCACCCTCCTAGAAGCAGGAGGAGGGGGGATGGAAAAGGGGGTTTCTGGGGAGAATACTGTGAAAGGGATTAACATTTGAAACGTATATAAACAAAATATCCAATAAAAAAGTAAAAAAAATATGTGTGCATATACACACGTATTTTAGAATTGTGATAATAAAGATTATTGTATAAACATTTAAATTAAATGAAACAATAGAGTCTCATTGAAAAAATACTGAGAGTTTTGTGAAACTTGGAGAAATAGAATAGAGAAAAAACTATCAAAGAGGAAGATGAGGAAATAGGGAAATGCTTGACTGAAAAACAACACATCATATTGGTTGATGACAATCTAGAGAAAAAAGAAAACTAATACAGCATTGTTTTGAATATGAATGATTTGGGCTATCAAGGAAATCGCTACGGAAATGACTCCAACAACTGAAAAGGGAGCTACCAAATGTTTCAGCTATATGATTCTAAGTTATTATATAGTAGTCATATGTACACGCCACATTTGTTCCATCACTCTTCATAATAGCTGTCTTAGATACTTTTGTATTAAGGTTATAAAATACCATGGCCAAGACAAGTTATAAAAGAAAGCATTTACAGAGGGTTAGAGTTCATGATGGCAGAGCAAAGAAGTGCCAGCAGGAAAAATTGAGAGTTCACATCTAAAAATACAATTAGAGGGCAGAGAGTGTAAATGAGAATGCCAGGAGTCCTTTGAAGCAGAGCCTGCTCTCATTGACACACCTCCTCTAACAAGGCCACATCTTCTAATCTTGAACCCATGGGAACCAGTTTCATTCAAGCTTTCAAAATAACTAAGCTATGAACCAATTTATATGCCCATCAGCAGATAAATTAAAAGAAAAAATGTAGGAAAATGCACATAATGTTCATTTTTTTAACTACAAACGAAAAAGGAAATTATTTCATCTGCAGAAAAGTGAGTGGAACTAGAGAATTATGTTAATCTGAATAAGCCAGACAGAGAAGTAAAAATATCACATTATCTTTTATACATATAGTCTAAGTTTTAAATAAAATCATGAGCATGGCAAAATACATTCATAGCATGTTATAAGAAAAACCCAAATATAATAACAAAAGTTTTAAAAAGATGAAAGTAGAAGGGAGAATATCTGTGATGAAGTATCAGCATAAGTGAGAGTATGGGAGGGGAACAAAAGAGGTATTGAGAGTGAATACGATCACAATGTATTATATAGATATGTAAAATGGCACAACACAACCCTCTGTTTTGTATAACTAATATATGATACAAAGGTATAGGCTTTGGATTAAAACATTAATATATCCCACAGCCCTAATATATATCCATGGTAAATGTATTTGGTAATACACTACATTTTTAAAATGTTTAGAAGATTATTTCTTCATTAGTCCCATTATAAATAAAATTGTAACTGTGACATATGGATATTTTAATTCACTTGACTATATTAATGTACCAAAAAAATACTGCATACTCTGCATGCATTAATTTTTTGTTTGTCAATTATACTTCAATAATCCTTGAAAACTAAAACACAAATTATGTACTTCTAATACTACTCCAGAAAGTCGGAAGTTTTAGTGACCTATTGCATTATTAAATTTTTCTTAAACTTGGATATAAAATTGTAGAACATAAGAATTATAAATGAATAAATATTATAGACAACATGAAATGAAATGTGGAAAACATAAGTTGTGACTGCCTAAACATACCTGCAAATCTGTTTTGATAGTAATTAACACTGAATACATAAACCACTCTACTCAGTTTTCATAGTATTTTATGAAATACAGGTTCTTATTTTTACCATTTGCTAAAATTGTTCTGAGGCTTAGATATGTTTTATAACTTATCCAAAGTTACCATGTAATAAAGAACAAATCTGAAATGTAACCTCTGTTTTCCCTAACTGCCAAAATTAACTTTTACCATTTCCTATATTGCCGTACTTCCTACAAAGTAGTCATTGGACTGAGTACCGTGTTCTTCCATCTTATTTAATGATCATAAATACCCTATGATGCTAGAGCTATTTTTGGTCAAATTTTGCAGTTGAGAAATCTGCAGCTTCAAAAATTTAATTTGATGTTTCATGTGTTCAGGAAATTAGTTGAGAGTTGAAATTTTCACACAATTGTATCTGATTATGAAGCACATGTTCTTTTTACTCAGCCATTCATTCACTTTTAATGCTTGGGCTATCAATGTTAATCAAGTGAGCATTTGCTTTTATGATACAATTTGAAAGGATTTGAAGAATCATCTCCTTTGCTAGTATCTCAGAAGAGAAGGAATAGTCCAAATTAGCTGTACTGCATAAAAGCTATATCAAAGATTTTTGTGTTTTATAACTTTTATCTGTTGGTAGTCATATTTAGTTTTAATCTGTTTTAATTAATAAAACCCAACACCCTTTCATGGCAAAAGTCTTGGAGAGATCAGGGATACAAGATACATAAACATAATAAAAGTAACATACAATAAGCCTATTGCTAATATAATATAAATGAAGAGAAACTTAAAACAATTCCACTACAATCAGGGACAAGAAAAGGCTGTCCAGTATCTCCCTATCTATTCAATATAATAGTTGAACTTCAAGCTAGAGCAATAATACAACTAAAGGAGATAAATGAGATACAAATTGGAAAGGAAGAAATCACAGAATTGCTATTCACCGATGACATCATTGTATTTACATGTGACCCCCCAAACTCTCCCAGAGAACTCCTACAGCTGATAAACACCTTCAGCAAAATGGCTAGATACAAAATTAACTTAAAATTTTATACAAATGATGAACTAACTGAGAAAGAAATTAGGGACACACACTTTTCTTTCACAATAGCCACAAATAATATAAAATACCATAGTACAACTCTAACCAAACAAGTGAAAGACCTGTATAACTTCAAGTTTCCGAAGAAAGAATTTTAGGAAGATATCAGAAGATGGAAAGATCTCCTATGTTCATGGATCAGTAGGATTAACATAGTGAAAATGGCCATCTTACTAACTAAATTCCAACACAATTCTTTTCATACCTTGAAAAAGCAATTCTCAGCTTCATATATTAAAAAAAGAAAAAATGCAGGATAGCCAAAACAATCCTAAACAATAAAAGAATATCTGGAGGAATCACAATCACAGACCTCAAGCTGTGCTACAAAGCAATAGTAATAAAAACCACATGGTATTAACATAAATACAGGTTGATCAATTGGAATAAATTCTCAGTAAGCTGAAAGTCAAACTTCACTCCTATATTCCCAGCATTTTGAACTACAAAGTACTTTGAACTACAAAGACTGCATATTGTAGGTCATCTGAGTTACACAATGAATTATAGGCCAACTTCAACAAAATAGAATAAATTTTTTATATTATTATGATTCCTTCTATGTGTAGTAGATGATATGCTATTTTATTACTCTTCTTGTCTGGAATTAATGGATTTTTGTTTGTTTGTTTGAGACAGGGTTTCTCTGGGTAACCACCCTGACTTATCTCAGACCTTGCTTTGTAATCCAGGCTGCCTTCAAGCTCAGAGAAATCCATGTGTCTCTGCTTCCTGAGTGCTAGGATTAAGGACATGTGCCAAGACTCTCCAGCCTCATGGGTAATTATTTTATTGGCTAATGGGGGAAAGAAAAATGCTTTACCCAAGGAACATCTAAAGTCAATCATACTGATAGACAAAGCATATAAAGTCATTTTTGTCTCACATTGATCTAATGAAAGTATCATAGTATTTTCCTTTATACTTCCCTTTATTCTAAGTCACATGGTACAGAACCTGATCTGCAAATAAAAGCACAGATTTGGACTTGAGAATACAGAGAAGTGATGAGAGATGGGAAGAAAGTTTATAGGAAAGTGCTGAATACCTATGTACTGGACATTTAATGTACAAGTTAATTAGGTACTATAAAATTGATGGCATTTGTGGGGCAACTGCATAGTTCATTTTTGTTTCAGACTCAATCAGTGCCAGCCAAAATGGGTTATTTATGAAACATATAGATGTATGAGGATTTTGATAATTTTGTATATATATTTGGGATATAATATTGGTGTGTGGCTTCTATTTCCTTCTTGTAGAACAGCCACAAAATTATAAAGATGTAATTCTACCCATGTCTGTCTTAGTTAATGAGTGAGTTTAATGAAGCTGCATCTGGGAGTTTGGGTGTTGCTTAAAGACCCACCCTAGCATAGTTGAGAACTTATGAAATCTGCCTCCCTGGAGCTCCCTGCATGATTTCAAGAAACTCATCTTGTCAGAGAATCTTCTCTCTCCAGCATGTATTACTCCTTATATAATCTTATAACTCTTGTATTAGGAGCTTTCTTACCATTCTGTTGGTTTACTTCATGAACTTTCTAAGTTTCATTTGCTTCCTAAATTACAACAAGCCACCCACTAAAGGGGAATGTATTTTACTTTGGAGGAAAGAGCTAAAGTACAAGATCATTCAGTGCATGTGCACAATGGGTATCTACAAATCTTTCAGGGCAAATGTGTGTGTGTGTGTGTGTGTGTTTTGTATATGTATGTCTGTATACACATTAATATGTGTATGTAATAGATTACTGTGAACTGTAATTATGTACTTTGCACCTTTGTTATCCTTGTTGCTTTTTTTGTCCTTTAGTTATGTACCTTAGTTTCTTTATCTTCAAGACAGAGAGCCTATTATTTTGACTTAAAATTTATATAATATAGCAAGGAAGATATATCCAACTGATCCTCGAGAGTACTTCTGTAGCTGAAGGCATGGTAACATACTACAAGCAAAAAGCCAGCTGTTCTGGAGAAGATGGTGGCATTGCCTACCCCCAAATGCTGCCTTTCCTCTTTGGGCTTGAGATGCGTGTTCATTTAAGAAAAGGTCAGGAAATAAATCGTCAAAATTCTGGTCAGCCAACTCCAATTAACTTGCGAGAAGCAGATGTCCCATTTCTCATTATGCTGAGCAGACATTGGAGTTGTCTGAGGTGAGGGCATACACACGTACTTGACAGAATTCTCTAAGGCAATTTTGGCTTGCAATTGAAAGATAAGGGCAGCAGAAACAACTTGAATTAATTTTAGCCCTGGGGAATGAGGGATCTACATAAACCAAAAGAAGGAACCCCATTATTCAAAGAGAAAGCTGATAGGATATGATGGTCTAAGCTATTGATGTTGCATTTAAAATGTATTTATGCACTATAAGAAATGAACCAAGTCATGGGCAATAAAGGAAACAACTCCATTGCTAGAGAGAGAAGTATTTACTAACAGAAATAAAGGCAGGAAGTAGGTTTCTTAAAAAAAAAAAAACATAGTTTATCCTGTTTTATTTCCACTCACAATGTTATCACTGGCTATTTCAAACTGTTATTTGAATATTGGAACATGCATATGTTTACTTTTGAAATGGAGTCTCGCCATGCAGATTCAGATGTTCTGGAACTCACTATGTAAACCAGGTTAACCTTGAACTTACAGAGATTTACCTATATAGGATTCCCAAGTGCTGGGATCAAAGGCTTGTGCCACCATGCTCAGCAGGATCATAATTTATAAAAGCAAAATGACAAGAATGTTGGGTGAAAGAACAATGATTTTTGAAAGGGTTAAGAAAATGAAGCTAAGAGGCTAAACAAAAAGGTGCATACTTTAATTTTTTTAATTAGTTTTAATTGTCAGCTTGAAACAGCCTAGAGTCATCTGAAAAACTTTATTTGAGGAACTGGCTTGCAGGCACATCTGAGTGTAGTTTGTCCTCATTGAAACTTTTAAGTTCAGTCCATAATATCACCTGGTTAAAGAAACAGAGAATGCTCTTCAAAAGATGGGGCTCTTGGGGAGGGTGATGAGTGAATGAACACCAAAGTTCAAGCTTGCCTCTTCTGGTGTCTTGGTAGTGAAGTTTTCTAACAGAACAATTCTGATCCCAGTTCCTTGCTATCTCTTGACTTGTGATTTCCCCCAATTCCCAATCTTGAGCTCATGTCCAGCGTGTGATGCCATTACTTGTGTTATAGCTTTGTGAAAGCCTTTAACTTAATCTGCTATTATTTTTTGTGACATTGGGCAGATTCAGCCACCTGCTCATTATTGGAGCTTGCAGGATTCATAGCTGGGTAAGGCTTTGGATGACTTTTCTCCCCTAGTACACTTGCATGCAGTTTTATGACTGTATTTAAAGCCACTCCATGGAAAGGAACTCACAACTGGCAGTGTAAACCTGGTCAAGAACTAATGACTGAGAAAGTCATATGCTTAATGGGAGGTCTTATGCTCTACTACTCTTATTGTGCTAAATTAACAAAGTTTTAAACTCCCCTCTAAATATATAAATCAAGTGAGGTGAGTCCATGGATAAAAGCACTTGTTGTCAAGCCTACCCTAAATTCATTTCCTGGGACTCTTATGATTAGAAAGTATCAACTATTTTTTTTTATTTAAATTTTTGGGGGTATTACATTACATTTCAGATTTTATCCCCTTACCCTACTTCCTCCCACCACCCAGAAACCTCCTATCCCATCCCCCCTCCTCATGCTTCTATGAGGCTGTGCCCCCACCTAACCCCCGCCCCCACTACCCCCTCGCCACCCTCACATTTCTCCCCCCACTCTGTGTTCATTTTTCATGGGACCAAGAATCTCCTCTCCTACCTATGTCCAACAAGGCCACCCTCCCCACTACTACCTGCTTGGTGGCCAGCACTAATTGGCAGACACCACTTCACTCTTCTACTTCTCCGATTTCTGAAGAGATAGGCTAAATCAGTGTGGCACTTGCAGCTTCCAGTCACGATAACTCTATTATATACAATGGCGCCTTTTGATGGGGTGAAGTCTTTGGCTCTTTTGAGGGTCTTAGTACATGAGGTCATAGTGAGGACTGTAAGAAGCACCACAAGGAGGTAGGTGTCCTAAAGTTGATGTGCTGCCTAAGTTGGGGCTGGAATTTCCACCCACACCTCATTTCATATCGTTGTAATAGTCTGAAACTATGCTGCAGCCCTAGCTAGTGACATATAGGAAGACCCTGGTCTTTCCCTGTTACCCTGCGAAATAAAGCTTCAGGGGATTTTTGTGCCAGCTCAGTTCTTACCCTCCTGTGTCTGCCTATCAGGGGATTGTTCATCCCATTCCCAACCTTGTATAAACCGATATTCCCTCTTACCCAGTCTTCCCTTCTTCCAACTCCTCCCACCAACTCCCGCTACACCATCAGAGACTGAGAGTGACATACATATTTTCTCATGTGATTGATTTTATTATCAGCATCATACAACTTTTAAGTGGCAAAGTTTGCCATTGGCATCCTGACCGTGGCCCAGCTCCTAGACCCATTCACTGATGTTTCGTAGGTCTTTGGACCCACTTGGGGCCTAGGAGCTGGCCAGGTCTTCATCAAGAATTGGGGCGCTTTCAGGGTAAGGTGGATCTTGCCGGAGCAGGAGCCGAAGCTGGAGCCGAAGCTCGAGCTGGAGGTGGAGCCAAAGCCCAAGTTGAAACCAGAGCCGCAGCCCAAGCTGGAGTCAGAGCTGAAGCCTGAGCCAGAGCCGGAGCCGAAGCAGAAGCCGAAGCAGGAGTGGGAGCCAGGGCCAGAGCCCTTGCTCTAGGTTCTTTATGAATTCTTGTTCTGACAACTTCCTTTGACTTTGTCCCAGTTGACAGTCGAAGACTTGTCTTCCTCTTCTTCATGATCTGAAATAATTACATACTAAATTCACAAGAGCACTGGTTTGGGAGAAAGGATGTGGATTCGCGAAAAGAAACAGAGGTAGACGAGAAATTTAGAGCAGGTCTGAGAAAATCTTAGGGGAAGGAATGGCCTCAGAAGGGGGACAATGAGCTTAGCTGGGACCTCTCACCTTAGCACCGTTTCTGCGACAAGAGATACCGCGGTTCTTGTTAGAATATTTAGACTGCTGTTGTTGGGATGTTTTACGTTTCCTCGTGATCTGAAATAATTACACACTAAATTCACAAGGGCACTGGTTTTGGAGAAAGATAGAATGTGGATGGGGATTCGCGAAAAGGGACAGAGGTAGATGAGAAATTTATAGCAAGTCTGAGAAAATCTTAGGGGAAGGGATGGCCTCAGAAGGGGGACCTCTCACCTTTGCACTGGTTCTGCGATGACCAGTGGTACCCTGCTTCTTGTTGGAACATTTAAACCTCCCGTGTTGCGATGCTTTATGTTTATTTTGCCTAGATCTCCTGGCAGCAGCACCAGGCTTAAGGGCTTTCTTAGCCATGCGTGCCATTTTGTGTTCTTCCACCAACTGGCCCCAGAGCTCTGAGCTCCCTGCTTACCTACCTGTCAGAACAATGGTGGACCACACCCTCCTCCTTTATTGGTCAGTAAAGTTCTCCCTAGCCAATGGCAGCTAAGCAGTGACTGAGACCTCACAAAGCCCTACCTCTGACACATTTGAGGACATGTAACCTATGCCAGGTATGTTTTGAAGGTTTGCAAGTATGTAAGTCATGTAATGTGTGCCTCCTGCCATGGTTCCTGCAACTATGCTCACCCATCGTCACCTTTTGAAACCATAATCACCCATTTCCATTATAAGTTGCACTGGTCATGGTACTTCTTCACAGAAATAAATAAATTAATTAATAAATTAATAAATGAGGGGAAATAGGACGTTGATTTGATAAAATAATAAGTCTTATATGTGTGTGTATAAAGTTATCAAGAAGTGAATTTTTAATGGAAAAAAGAACATTGCTGAACTGCATTGTCCAGAATGAAAAGGACAAAGAAATCATCAGTGAACTTTGAGGACACAGCAACAGAATTTGTCCTCATTAAACTAATATAAATTATTCTCTATTTTATGTTATGTATGTAGGGGTAATGTCTGCATTTATGTCTATGCACCAATTCATGCAGAGCTCCATGAGGCCAAAATAGGGTGTTAGATACCACAGAACTGGAATTATAGACATCTGTGAGCTTTCACATGTCTGTTAATCGTTTTTTACACTCCAGACTTTATTCTCCTCTCAGTTCACCCTCTGACTGTTCCACATCCCATACCTCCTCCCCCCATCTACAAGAGGATGCCCACCCCACACCAGACCTCCCCACTCCCTGGGGTCCCAAGACTCTTGAGAGTAGGTGCATGTTCTCTTAGTCCAGACCCAGCATTCCTCTGCTGTATATATGTTGGGGGAGCTCATATCAGCCGGTGCATGCTGCCTGGATGGTGGCTCAGTGTCTGAGAGATTCCTGGGGTCCAGGTTAGTTGAGACTGCTGGTCCTCCTACAGGGTTGCCCTAAACCTTAGCTTCTTCCAGCTTCTCTCTAATTCAACCACAGAGATTAGCAGCTTCTATTCATTGGTTGGGTGTAAATATCTGCAACTGACTTTTTCAGCTGCGTGTTTGGTCTCTTAGAGGGCAGTCCTGATAGGCCCCTTTTTTTGTGAGCACTCCGTAGCCTCAGTAATAGTGTCAGGTCTTGGGGCTCCTCTTGAGATGGTTCTCAATTTGGGCCTACCACTGGACCTCCTTTTCCTTAGGATCTTCTCCGTTTTTGTCCCTGCAGTTCTTTCAGACAGGAAAAATTCTGGGTTAAAGTTTTGACTGTGGGATGGCAAAACCTCTCTCACTTGATGCCCTGTTTTTCTACTGAAGGTGAACTGTACAAGTTCCCTCTCCCCACTATAGGGCATTTCATCTAAGGTCCCTTCCTTTGAGACACGAGAGTCTCTCTCCTTTCAGATCTCTGGTACATAGTAGAGGGTCTCCCCACCTCCTACCTCCTGAGGTTGTCTGTTTTTATTCTTTTCCTCAGGCCTACTGTCCTGTTCCCCACCTAATACCTAATCGTATTCCCCTTTTCCCCTCCCTGTCACTTTTCCTACCTCTGCCTCCCTACCCTGCGTGCCCATGATTGCTTTCTTCTACCTCATAAGTATGATTGAGGCATCCACTTGGGCCCTTTGGTTTGTTGACCTTCTTGAGTTCTGTGGACTATATCTTGGGTATTCTGTACTTTTTGACTAATATCCACTAATTAATGAGTACATGCTGTGCATGTCCTTTAGGGTCTAAGTTACCTCACTCAGGATGATATTTTCTAGTTCCATCTATTTGCCTGCAAAACTCACTATATCCTCATTCTTAATAGCTGAGTAGTATTCCATTATGTAAATAAACCACATTTTCTATATCCATTCTTCTGTTGTGGGACATCTCGGTTGTTTCTCGCTTCTGGCTATCACAAATGAGGCCTCTATAAACATAGTGGAACACATGCTCCTGTGGCACAGTGGTGCATCTTTTGGATATATACACAAGAGTGGTATAGCTCCTATGGCATGGTTAGACATCTTTTGCTTATATGCCAAAGAGTGGTATAGGTTGTCAGGTAGATCTATATCCAGTTTTCTGTAGAAACTCCAAAATGACTTCCAGAGTGGTTGTATCAGTTTGCAATCCCACCAGCAATGGAGGAGTAGTTCCTCTTTCTCCACATCCTTGCTGCCAGTTTTATTGTCTGCCTTGATGGATTTAAATCTTGCTTTCCTATTCTCTTTCTCTGGTATGCTCCCATTCCTCGCTTTTAGAATGGGAATATTTAATTTGTACAATTGTGTATTGACAGTAGACAACTATCTTATTGATTTTATATATGCTCAACATTAAACGATTGCTTTGAAACTCTGTAGAGACTTTAGATTTTGAATTTTTGAATGGTGTTATGACTTTTACCATTTAGCAGGATGTTTATTGGTAGACTCACTTCTTTTTGTTTTGAGATGAAAATGAAACTAGGGTTTCAGGAGAGTTGAGTTTTGAATTGAAGTGATGCATTTGATTGTCGAGTTGATTTTTTGATTATTAATGTAGTTATTAATATCCCCTGACTAAATTTAGAATCACTGTGGCAATATACTTCTGGCTGTTTCTATGAGTTAGTTTGCAGAAGTTACTGAAGAAGAGAGGTACACTCTGAATATGTGTGGCACTAATCCCTTAAAAGCTAAGGTCTAGAATAAGAATAGGATTAGTAAGCTGAACACCTGCATTGTTTATATCTGCTTTCCAACTGAGGCTTTCATGTAACCAGTGACCCAACACTCCTGCCCTATTTGCTTTCCTATCATTATAAACTGCAGCTTAAAGATGTGAGCCCAAATGTTAATTCTGAGAAGTCAATTACTGTTGGGTGTTTGGTCAGCCATGAGAAAAGTGACTGACATAGGACCCACTTTAAAACTACCACCATGCTGACAGCAAACATTTCTTTCCTAAGGAGGTGGTTATGCGGCCCCAAATAGTTTCTTCATGATATTTTTAATCACTTTTTGTTTTTTATTGATAACACACTCAAATGTAAGAATACTGTTCAAATATAACAAGAAAAAAAAAAAAGGCTCAGGAATGATGGAGCCCATCATTTTCTCTCTGCATTTTTTCTGTCTTTTGAATTTCTTGTTGTTTTAAGTAAATGGGACCAGTGTATTACTGGTCATCTTTGAAAATTCGGTCATAATAATTCATCATTCTCTACATATTTTTCCTAACAAAATGTCAATATTCAAATCATATTGGCTACATATCTGAAATGTCTCTTAAATATCTTTTATTTCTGGATTCCTGTCACTGCACCAGTTCCTACTTTTATTCCTATTCCATTCCTAATACCATTTCACTCTTAATCTTCTTATTTCCAATCTGGTCTGTACTTTCTTATCAAATTAATAATCTATGCCACTTTGGTGCTTAACAATCAATAATACTACTCATTTCACTCTATACTCCATACTTCTAATTTTTGTGAGACTTCAATTTACATGTTCTTCTTTAGAAGTATTCTCCTTGGGCTCTAGCAGGTACACATGGATCTCCCTGGGAAAATAAATATAATAGACTCTGCAGGTGCACTGAAGGTGGGTGGGCACGAGAACAGGAAGGATCAATGTAGGGATGCAATGAGAGGGTACAGTTAGTGATGATTGGAATAGGGAGGCATTTAGGGGGCAGTGTGGAAACCCTGTGCAGTGGAAGCTTTCATAAATCTATGAGGACAGCTATAGTAATGTCTTCTTGTAATGTAGGATACAGAACCTGAAATGTTCATCTTCTGTAACCAGGCAAGGCTCTCAGTGGTGGGACTAAGATAACAACCCTAGAACAAAACCTTTATTTCTCACCTATCCTTTTGCAAGATGTGCTGGGGCCATGGTGCCTCAGAGCATGTGGGAGTGGCCAAGAAATAACTGGTTTAACTTGAGCCCTGTACCATAAGAGAGAACCCATTCTCAACACTGCCTGGATGGCCAAAAAGGTCAGTGAAGTAATTCCTAATGATATTTTTCAATACTCACAGATTGGTGCCTAGCCCAATTGTCATCAGAGAGGCTTCCTTGTGTAGCTGATGGTAGCAGATACAGAGACTCACACCCAAATATTAGACAGAGCTTAGGGAAACCCTGTGGAAGAAGGGAAAGAAAAATTGTAGGAGCCAGAGCAGCCAAGGATTCCATGAAAACATGACCCACAGAATCAACTGAGCAGGGTTCATAAAGGTTCACGGAGACTGAAGTAGCAACCAGGAATCCTGAATGGGTTTGAGCTAGGTCCTTTGTATACATGCTGTGGTTGTTTAGCTTGGGGTGTTTGTGGGACTACTAACAGCGGGAGAGGGGGTATCTCTGACTCGTTGCCAGTTCTTGGAACCATTTTCCTTCTACTGAGTGACCTAGCCCAGCCTTGACAAGAGAGTTTGTGCCTAGATTTATTTCAATTTGTTATGTCATGTTCAGTAGATATCACTAGGAGGCCTGTTCTTTTCTCGAGGGAAATGGAGGAGGAGTAAATCTGGGGAAGAAGTGAGGTGAGGGAATGACAAGAACAAGGAGGGAAGGGGGGCTGCTGTAGGGATTTATTACATGAGAGAAGAATAAATAAAACGAAAAAATACAAGTGTTCTTTAGTGATGTGGAGATGACTCAGTGATTACAGGCCCCTACAAGTCTTTCTCTGATATACACTTTGCATGCTATAGCTACCCCATTCATAAATATAAAAATAAATGTAAAAACTTAAAAGTATTCCCCTTTACAAGTTCTGTTCCAGACAAACAAAACTATTCACATCTTCATCAATTTTCTAGGCTCTTCTAACCCTTTGGAATGTTCTCATTTACTATTATTATATACTTGCCATTCATAAATCACTACCTAAAATATCACCTTTACTTTGGGGAAACACCCTTGTTCATCTCAGTTTAAAGCAATATTTTGTTTTTCAAATTGCTATGACAGTTCCTTATTTCATATATTATCTGCTTTACCATGATATAAATGTATTTATGATTTCAGTCATCATCATTTCCTTAAAGTTAAGATCATTAAAAATTCATTTGTTATTAATTCTCATGCTTGGTTTAAATTCCTCTCCTAAAGTCCATGTGTTGACAAATTTAGAAGGGTACTTTTATTATGAATTTTCTGCTCTCGTGATTGACTTATGCTGATTATGAAAGGGCTGGGGACTGTGAGTTTTGTTTCTGTTTTTTTTTTTTTTTCATGTCTGGTTTCTCTTTGCCCTTCTGCCAAGCTGGATAGATGAAGAAGGCCTTCACCAAAGACAACACCTCAGTCTTTGAATTCTCACCCTTTAGAATCATAGGGCAGATCCATCTACTTCAATAGTTTATAACTTATTGCAATATAATATTAGAGCATAACAATACACACTAAAACAGTCTTCGGGGTTGAACTCCTGGTAGTAAGTAAATTCATGATATGTATATGAATAAGTAAACTTGAAATTTAATGAATCCACAGAACCTGACTTCTTGTGGTACAATACTAAGTAATCATGAATTTAATAGAATGAAAAAGAACATAATGTTTCTTATATAATTCATTAAAGGCCAATTGTCTTCAACAACCTTGACTAAACTACTAGACAAATAGCTAAAGACCAAATACTTTATGGCCAAATGCCAACTAGTTGAAAATTCATATACTTTATATAACATACATGTCATAATAAAGTTGGCATGTGTTTATGGAAAAGAAAAAATCTTATTTATATTCAAACTTAGAGAACCTTTAGGTCCTTTATAAAGGGGAACTAAAGGGCACCTCCAGACAACCCAAACTGTTTGACTCAAAAAGATTTTAAATTCATTTAAATTGTCGAACAAAAATAATAGGCAAAACCATTTATGTGCTATGAATCATGGAAGTAGTGCCATAAAATTGATATGTGTGTTTCCTTTTACAAATTAAGTCTCTTAATCAAAAGAAAAATATCAAATGTGACTTTTATACAACATCTGACAAACTAAAACTGCCTCTGGATATACTTAGCAAGTATGATTTCTGATGTGAAGATCAATTTCTTCTGTATGACAGAGTTTATACATCTGTGCAGTTTTATCACTATACAGGACAGTTTAAGAAATAGAGGGTTAGCTCAGTGGTAGGTCACTTGTTAGCAGTGCTAAAAGAGGAAAGGTTTACTTAATCAGTTGCATTTACAAAGTTTCATAGTACATTAAATTACTATGAATCAGATTCGGATTTAGTGATATCAATCTTGAATAAAAAATAAATTGTTACTGATCCTTTCTGAGATTTACTAAAGAGAAAAATGAATGCAGATACGTAACAGGATCATTTTTATAATATTTTTGTTTAGAATACGTTATTTTTCATATAATTTTATCTAAATAAAGTTTTTCCTCCCTCTAATTGTCTCAGTTCCTCCATACCTTTTCTCTCATACAGAGGGATTCCATTTCTGTCTCTCATTAGAAATGAACAGGTTTCTGAGAGATAATAACAAAACATAACAAAAATACAGTATAATGAAGCAAAATATACACACACACACAAACACACACACACACACACACACACACACACACACACACACACACACACCAAAGTTGGACAAAACAAACCAACTTAAGGAAATTTTCCCAAGAGAAATCAGTGATACATTCATTCATACATTCATGAGTCGCATAAAAGTACTAAACCGAAAGCTACAGTATATATGCATAAGGCCTGTGCAAGCCCTGTGTAAGCCCTGTGCATGCTTCTTTGGCCTCTGTGAGTTTATATGACCTTTGCTCGATTCATTTAGAGGGTCTTATTTTTCCAAGTGTCCTCTGTTTCCTCTGTCTCCACCAATCTTTCTGCCTCTTCTTCCACATGGTTCACTCAGCTTTAAGGGGAGGGATTTTGATAGAGATGTGTCATTTAGAGCTGTCTTTTTAGAGTATTCTAAGGTTTCTCTCTCAGAATAATGTCTGCCTCTAGCTATCTAAATTTGTTCCCATCTCCTGCATAAGGAATCTTCTCTGATGATACCTGAACAAAGCACTGATCTATGAGTATAGCAGACTATCATTAGTAGTCATTTTATTGCTATATTTTTTTAGATCAGTAGTACTTTTTGTTTTCTATGTCTCTGGGCTATCTAGTCTCTGATTGTTGATCAAGTAGTATCAGGTATTGGTTTCATCTCATCAAACATTGGTTGATTTCTCCCAAAAGTTTTCTGCCTTAGCATATTGTACAGGTAGGAGAGATTATGCCCAAAAGTTCCTTTGTGCTTTGGTTAATGTTTACAGTACTCATTTGATATCTTTCCACATTTAAGTTTTTCTCCATTTAAGTTGATATAACCTGCCTCTAGTGTACTCAAGTATGCCTTATATGCCTAATCTCTCCAGAACTTTTATTATGAAAAGGTATTGAATTTTGCTAAATGTCTTTTCTGTATCTTATGAGGTAATCATGTGGGTTTTTTTTCAGTTTCTTTATATAGTGGGTTTCATTTACTTATTTTCATTTTTTCAATCATCCCCAAATCTCTGGAATGAAGCCTATTTATTCATGGTGGTGATCTTTTTGATGTGTTCTTGGATTCATTTTGCAGATATTTATTGTGTATTTTTACATCTATGTTTATCAAGACAAATGATCTGTAATTCTCTTTTTTTGTTGAATCTTTATGTTGTTTCAGTAACTGAGGCCTTATAAAATGAATTTGACAAAATTACTTTTGTTTATATTTTGTATAATAATTTTAGGAGTATTGTTTTTAATTCTTTTTTAATATCTGTTAGATTTTTTGAGGGAATGCTTCTATTTCTGTAGGGGTTATAGGTCTGTTTAAAAGCCTCATATAATCTTTATTTGACGTTGATTAATGTTATCTATTGAGAAAATTATCTATTTCAGTTAGATGCTCTAATTGGTTAGTTTTAAAGTAGTGTCATTGTGATTCTCTAGATTCCTCAGTGTCTTTTGTCATTTCCCCCTTCCTTTCTAATTTTGTTAATTTAGATATTCTTCCTCTGCTTTTTACTTTTTATGGATAAGGATATGTTGATCTTACTGATTTTCACAAATAATCAACTCTTTGTTTCATTGATTCTTTATATTGTTCCATTTGTTTTTATTTTATTGATTTTAGTCCTGAGTTTTAGTACTGTTGTGTTCATTTATTTGTTTTTATAAGTGTTTAATGATATGTACTTCACTCTGAGAAATGCTTTCCTTGTGTCTCATAAGTTCTGGTATGCAGCGCATTGATTTTCACTCAATTGTTAGATAGTCTTAGTTTCTTTTCTTTTCTTTCTTGTTTGGTTTTCATTCCAAAGAGAATTGTATAGTTTTCATAAGTTTTAAATTTCTGCTGCTTCTGTTATTATTGATATCCAGCTTTAATCTGTGGTTATCTGACAGGATGCAGGGAGTTATTTAATTTTCTTGTATCTATTGAGGCTTGCTATGTATCTGAGAATATGGTCAATTTTGTAGAATGTTCCATGAGGTTCAGAGAAGAAAGTATAATCTCTTGCTTTGGGGTAAAATGTTCTGTAGATATTGATAAGGTCCATTTGGTGATAACTTGTTAGTTCTAGCATTTCTCTATTTAGTTTTGTTATAGATGATCTGTCTATTGATAGATTTGGGTATTAAAGTTTCTCATTATCAATGTATGATGGTCAATGTGTATTTAAGCTGTAGTAGCATTTCTTTTACCACAGTGTGTGACCTTGTATTTGGGCCATAGATGTTGAAAACTAAAATGTCTTCTTTTTTTTTCTTTGATGACTATGGGGTGTCTGTTCCAACTCTTCTGACTAGTTCTTGTTTGAAGTCTATTTTGTTAAATATTTAAATGGCTAACCAGATTCTTTCTTAAGTCCATTTACTTGAAAATATTTCTAACCATTTAACTTGAGGTAGCATATCTCTTTGAAGTTGAGGTGTGTTTTCTGATATAGCCAAAGGTTGGATCATTTTGCTGATTTACTCTGTTAGTCTACAGCTTTTGGGGGGTAGAATTGAGACCATTGATATTAATAATTGGTAATTACTAATGATTGTTGTTTCCTATGCATAACAGGATACTTAAAAGGATGAAGGATACTACTTTTAAAAAGATCATGATGTCTAATGTTTTGGACTGGTGAGATATCCCCCTCCTGAGATCATATATACAGGTAAGAATATATGGACTAAACAGATTGTGTTTATTTACAAACTAAACAAAGTTAATTTATAAATACTAATAATTAGGTTTTTTGTGTGTGCATGTTCATGTCTGTATAATAGTAAAAAGATGCCATGAATGTGCAAGACAGAGCAAAGGTGCATGTGAGGTAAGAAAAGGGAACAAATAAAGTGGTGTAATTATAATTTCAAAAATGTTATAAAAATTATCACTATGCCGTAGACAGATTATTTTAAAGCACAGATCATTGTAATACTTTATTATGTGATATTTTACAGATGTTAGGTTTATTTATCAAATTATTTTATCATATCACTTCATTATTCTAAGTCTTTCACATATGTCTTTTAAAAGTAGAGTTTCATTTAAACATTATCAAATTATTAGTACAACTAGTCCTCCTATAATGAACTATTGAGTATATGATATAGAAATTTATAGTATTCATACAAAATTTTATTATAACTGTTTAATAGATTTGTTTTGTACTGTATTCTTTAATGGATTTGAGAATATTATTTGGACCTTCTAATATGCATTGAGAGTTTACTGCATGCTATCTACTACTAAAAGTTTATATGTATGGTCATTTAATGCTTTCAAAATAGCAGGAAAACAGTCAATATAATTATCTCATTTTACAGATGAAGAAATTTATTCAAAATGTTTATCATACACACCTGCTATGTTATAGGAACTGTTTTAGTTTTCAGTCTCAAGCTGCTTCATAGTTTATCTTATTGCAAAATATGTATATCCTACAACTTTAAGCCACAAAAAATACTAAACAAAGGGGGAACAGTCATTTATATGCTGAAATTTCATTCTACTTTAACTATACATAACATCAACAAACTTTTGCCCAAAGCTATAATGGTAGAACTACAGAGATGATTCAGTTAAAAGCATCTACATTGTAGTTTACAATTATCATATGTGCAGCTCCAGGATAACTGATCACATCTCCTAGCCTCCATGGACAGCAGTCCCATATATTGATAAAGATAAACTACCAACATATATAAAATAAATTAATTTAAAATGAAATACTATGATAATAAACTATTAAATATATAAAGTTTAGATTTGTATAGTAAATTAGAGACATACTATGCTTAAATCCTACTTGACAGCTCCCTTAACTTTCTGGCTTTAGCCAAATTACTTATTCTATATTTTCATATACTTTAAAATATCTACTTTACAGCGTTTTAAGGATTTAAAAAACCTGTTTTGTATGAAACACTTAGCATGGTATCTCAAATGTTGAAGGGCTCAGAGCTGATTAAAATAATAAGTGCTATAGATAATAAGTGAGTATAATAAAACATAAACATCAGTTTATGAGTTCAGAATTATAATAAACAATGACATATTTTGAATAACACTGTAAATTTCATATATTACTGAACATATGTACCCATGGCTAGCCAAATACATCCATACAGATATTTATTCTAGGAATCTATGATTACATTATGTTCTGCTGTTGATACAATTAAGTCATAAATTTTAAAATAGGCTGATTATCCTGGACTACTGAGATTGGTCCAGTCAAATTACATGAATCCTTATAATCAAAGAATTATATGATTAATATTAGTGAGAAATGTTACAGAAGGGTCAGAAATCAGCAGAATTTAGAATTAAACTATGCTGAGAACTTGACAAGTTCTCCTGAGAAGTTCTACCAGAGACTGACAAATACAGAGGCAGATGCTTGCAGGCAACCATTGAACTGAGCATAGGGTCCCTAATGGAAGAGTTAGAGAAATGACTGAAGGAGCTCAAGAGGTTTGCAACCCCACAGAAAGAACAACAATATCATCCAACCAGACCCTCCCAGAGCTCCCAGGGACTAAACCACCTACAAAAGAGTACACATGGAGGGACCCAGGGCTCCAGAAGCATATGTTGCAAAGGATTGCCTTATCTGGCATCAGGGGAAGCCCCTGGTCCTGTGAAGGCTCAATGCTCCAGCATAAATGAATGGAGATGAGAGTGGGTAGGTGTGAAAGGGTTAAAAATTTTCAAATCTAGCAGGCTGGGCATAACCAAGAGTGCAGGTCAACTTTGTCATGAGCTTTGTGTTTCAGGAACTTGGCTGACCACAAGATAGATAGCTGATTATGAATAGGCTCTTTGAGAATAGCCTATATAAAATGTTCCCCATGACTGTTCCTTGGACCCTGTCACAAACTGAATAATGGGCTGAGACTTTCCACAGGTGCTCTCCAATAACCCCCCTTCACTCCCCCTGGGTTGTGGTTTCCCCTCTGGGTTGTGGTTTTGGCCTTTATATTTTCTCTGCTTCCAAAGCCCAGGGGTCAGACCCCACTGCCCCTGCATGGGTCATGGGTCTTGACCTCAACATGTTGATCAAAATATACCTCTTGCTGATTTGCATCAAGTTCGGTGTCTTGTGAGTTAATGGGTGGCTGCGAATTCCTGAGGCTTGGGTGAGGTTCTCCCTTCGTGGGGGCTTTACAGGTGCATAGGGGCCTCCAGGGTAGGGAGGCGAGAGTGGGTAGATGCATAGAGGAACACCCTTGTTGAAGCAGGGAGAAGGGGGATGGGAAATAGGGTTTTTGGAGGGGGAATCTGGGAAAGAGGATAATATTTGAAATGTAAATAAAATAAATATCCAATAAAAACGAAGTTTGGGGGCTTTTAGTCCCACATCTTTTGTCCCGAGAGAGAGAGAGAGAGAGAGAGAGAGAGAGAGAGAGAGAGAGAGAGGAGAAAGCTAAAAGTCAATAAAATAATGGGGACTTGAAGCATGACAAATGTAAATGAACTTGAAAGCATATTCTCCTTAAAAGTTAGTAATAATATCCCCGGTTGACCAACACCTTGGTTTGAGCACAATGACTCCCTATGTAAAAATTAGATATGTTGAGTATTTTACCCTATGGGAATTATGAAATAATGTTTTATATTTCTAAATTTATAACAATATTATACTGCATCAAAGAATAATGGAGTAACATATTATTTTATCAGATTTAAACAGACCATGAGGCGAATTTCAAAGAGTTCTTCAGAATATAAACATAAATCAGACTCTAAACCACAGAACAACAAAACTAGAAATTTATGTAAATTAAGGTATAAAATATCTTTTGATTAAAATATGGTAAGAATAAAATTAATTCCTTAAATAAAGACAATCAAATACAAAAGTGAAACCTCATTCACAAAATATTGGAAACAGAGGGCTTAAGAGGAATAAATACATCACATGGAAAAGTACTTATTTGTGGCAAAAATAATAGTAGAAGACAAATTAAAATTCCCAAATAACTCTAGGAGAAAAGAAAATTCAGTGACATAAAGAGATAAAGAAGAAACTAGAATAGGAAAATTAAACATGTCATGGAAGGGCAGAGTAAATTAGAGAATATGGGGAAAACATATAACTTGAGAAGCTTCCTATAATATATGATATATGACAGTTATTGAAATGGAGTTATCATTTGTCAGAAAAGACAGTACTGCAACAAGACTTATGTATTATCATACATAACATTTGGTATGAGGAATGGACTACATTACATTGAGTCATTGGCCAAAGAAGTCCGATAAACCTCCCAAATGTTATAGGTTATTTTTTTTTTTACTTTTTGTTAATCTGCTTTTACACCATTTTAATTACATATAAATATTAAGGTCAATTCTAGGTTGAGGAACTAGCAATACAATAGCTGCAAATAGTCAATGAACAAGCAAGACAACAAACACAAATAGTCAAAGAACAAGCAAGGCAAGAGAAAGAGTCCAATGATCACTCCTGTGATCACTGTTTCTAAGGGCTTATCAGAATGACAAAAATGTCTGAGCCTACTTCCCTGTCCTAGCCCAAAGTCATTTTCATGCCTGAAATTACTTCTTTATTCTAGCCTAGACTTTAGATTCCTGCCTGAAATTATTTCTTTCTTCTAGTCTAATGTCAGATTCCTGCTTGCAATCTATTTCCTTGTCCTTGGCCAATGTCATATTCCTGCTAAGCAGCCCCAAAAACTCCTCACATCTCCCCCTTTTTTATTTCATAAACAAGACTGAGCCTGTCTAGGTTTTTCTGCCAAGAATGCCTTTCTTCTTACCCATCATGAAATGTGCATTATCAAAAGCAATGAAATTCTGTCTTAGGTTGGTAAGCCTCTGTGCAGACTCTTACCCATCCTTGACTTACCAGCCTGTTAAGTTAATAACTCTGTCTGGGGGTCCATTTTTAGTTTCAAGCTGTGAATACCTTCCACCTCTTGACAATAAGGTCAGATTGGTAAAGACACCACTTTTGGTAAAGACATCACTTATCATCATTGAACAAGGAGAAATTGAGCAGTTCCCAACTAGACATATTCTTGCTTACTAACCTTAATGCTGTTGTGCAGTACTTTACTGGCTTCTGAAGGAAAAAAGAAATGACCAATTTCATCCAGCTGCAAACTTTTGTAATCTGTAACAGGGACAGATCTGCCTGACAGACATACTGTTTTCATCATTACACAAATCTTATGGGAATGAACAATGTGTTTTAAAATTGGATATAAGATTTACTCCATTAGACATAGCCGATAAATAAATGACAATGCTAAAGTGTCCAGGAAATTGAGACTAGATTTTTTATGGAACTAGGGGGAAACCTAATACTATTATTCTGCTCAAGAAATTTATAAGCAGGGTGAGTAGAATGGGATAGGGAATTTCTTGATGGGAAACTGGGAAAGGGATAACATTTGAAATGTAAATAAATAAAATATCCAATAAAAGAAAAAAGAAGAAAAGAAATGTAACAATAAAATGACTAATAACAGTATACCCATGAATTAGCACATGTATCAACCTCCATCAGAGAAGATTTTTTGCAATAAATGGAATTAAAACAGAGTCCAATAGCTGGACAATAGACAGATAATGAGATACCTTGGAACTCTCAGCCCTAAATTGTCTTTATCAAAACCCTGTCCTCAAGACCGAGTCATCTATGTGGGATGACTCCAAGAAATAACATCTTTGCAGGCACAACAGAACTAATCATATATGAACTCACAGAAACTGTGACAGCATGCATAGAGTCTGCACTAGTTCAAGCCAGATGACATCCTAGTGTAGATAATGAGGGGTGGGCAAGAAGCTACTTGCAATTGATATCTTCAGGAAGAAAATAACTCAGTCTTCTCCAAAGGGAAGACACGGAATAAATTAGGAGAGCAGTCTTGCTCAGGAGTAGCTTACTGATACAAAGTGGATTCCATTATTCTTTGTATTTTTATTTTTCACTCTTTTTTGGAGTTTTTGTTGTGTTTTGTATTTTAGAGAAAGAACAGAAGAATGTGGAGTTGGGTGGGTAGGGAGGTAGGGATATCTGAGAGGACACTGAAGAAGAGAAATAATAAGATCAAAATATATCCTATGGAAATTTAAACAAGAAGGGAAATTTAAAAAATGAGAAAACCATTAAAAAGTAAGTATAACCTAAAGCACATGGTTTCTCAAATCACATGAAGATCTAGAGGGAACCTAGAGAAGAATTTTGCCCTTGAGAAGAGCACAACAATTTGTTTTCCACTGCAAAATCAACCCTATATTTAAAATAACAGTCTTCATTTGGAAGTCCAGTTCTAGACATTTTCAGAGACATATATGGGAATTAGCAGCAGTTTTCTATGATGTTATGTTAGCAAGAGATAAAGTTGGGGCAGGATCTGGATTTCAAACAGGTCTTTGCACATGTGTTAAGGCTCTTTTTATTGTCAAGTTAAAAATGCTTTTGTTTCTTCTACAGTATTTAGTGTCAGTTTCATTGGTTGTACACATTTTAATTTTTTTGTGTTTTGAAATCCAGCATGTTAGTTGTGAAGGTCTATCAACTAACTTTTGTTTTAGTGCCCTGAGTATCACAGAATCTTGGTACTCTAAAAATAGCTGCAAGTACTGGAAGGAATGAGTCAGGCTTTAAGCAGAAGGAAAAGGGTAGTGGGATTGATTATGGCTCGTATAACAGCTTTAATTACATTAATTGCTAGCACCACTGCTTCTGCAATTGCTTTGACACAAGAACTTAAGATAGCTACTTCTATTAATTATTTAGCAAAAATGTTATTAATGTGTTGAATATACAAGAGGATTTAGATAGGCATTTGGAAGAATGAATTGATACTCTTTATTTCATTAAAATTACTGGAAGGAGGTTCAGAATTTAAGAGTATGAAGCCATATTGAGTGCCATGCTAAATACTACTGGATTCATGTTAGTTCTAAGGTTTACAGTGGTAGTCACTATAATTAGGAAATGTTTAAAGACCATCATAGTGTATTTGGCATAATTTTCACACCTCTCTAGATGTTTTAATGTTACATAGTGAGCTTATGAATTTCAAGAATGCTGCTCTGCTGAGTGTTGATGCAGTAGATACTGCTGATAAAATTACTCATGGTTGGAGGTCAGTATTTCTATTTTGGTCAAACTTCAAGAATGGCATATATTACTTGATCATGCTAGCACTTTTTGTTCTGAGAATACTTTTATTCCTGTCCATCATGTTAAAGCTTGTCTTTAACATCACCAACATGTTGGCAGCCAAAGTACATGGCTTGAGCCTGAAAATGGACACCCAGACAGAGTTATTAAATTAACAGGCTGGCAAGCCAAGGATGGGTAAGATTCTGCACAGAGCCTTACCAACTTAAGACATAAGTGCATTGCTTTTGGTAATGCATATTCCATGATGGGTAAGGAAGGCATTTTTGTCAGAACGACCTAAGACAGGCTCAGTTTTGTTAATGAAATAAAAACAGGGGGAGATGTGGACAGCCTTTGGGGCTGCTTGGAAAGAATCTGTAATAGGCCCAAAACAAGAAAATGGGCTGTTGGAAGAAATATGACATTGGACAAGGACAAGGAAGTAGGCTTCAGGCAGAAATCTGACATTAGGCTAGAACAAAGAAATAATTTCAGCCAGGAATTTAAATCTTAGGCCAGAACAAAAAAGGTAATTTCAGGCAGGAATCTAAATATTAAGTTAGAACTAAGAAATAATATCAGGCAAGAATCTAAATTTTAGTCTAGAACAAGGAAATAGGCTTCAGACATGAAAATGATTTTGGGCTAGAACAGGGAATTTGGCTCAGATATTTTCGTCATTCTGATAAGCCCTTAGAAACAGTGACCATGGGAGTGATCATTGGACTCTTTATCTTGCCCTGTTTGTTCTTTGACTATCAGTGTTTATTGTCTTGCTTGTCCCTTGACTATTTGCATCTATTGTACTGCTAGTCCCTCAACCTAGAACTGACTTGAATACTTGCATGTAATTCAAATGTAATAAAAGCAAAAAGGAGGAGGAGGATGTGATAAGGAGTTTCTAGGGAGGGGAAATGGAGAAAGATGATGACATCTGAAATGTAAATAAAGAAAATATCCAATTTTTAAAAAAAGAAAAATAAAGTTTTTAATCCAGAGCCCAATCATTTTCAAGTCATTAAAGAATGATTTTCAATCTTTCCTTTCAGATAATGTCTAGAAAATAAAGTATACACATTCTGGTAAAAAAATAAAAGTTAAAAGTTGTTAAAATTGTATTATAATTCAAACACTGTTACTGTTTCTATTCTAAGTAGAAATAAGAAAATGGGTCCAGAAATCAGAGGTATTGCCTAAATCATTATTGTGTAACATTTTGATAGAAATTGCATTTATATCAACAACAAAATATAAAAAATTAAAGTTATGGATATATGTATAGATAGATTATAGATAAATAAATAGAGATGATAGATAAGTAGATAGATAAAGTGACAGAATTGTATTTATTTGTGGTATATAACTAGAGGCACAAGAACGAGTTACTTGTATACATAAAGTAAAGGCAGTAAGCAATTCAGTAATACAACAAGCTAGTGTTATGCTTTCATTGTATCATCACAAAATTTGAATGTCTAAGCTTTACTAACTAGTATTTTGATTCTCTTTGTGATAGGGCCTATAAAAAGAAAGTCAAAATAGGTTCCTTTAAAGAACCCTGACAGAATTAGTGTCCTTAAAAGAAGAGGCACATAAGGTCTCACTCCTGTCTGTGTACACATAAAGATTAGACAGTGTCAAAAAAATAGCCTCAGAATGTTGTTAGATCCCTGATTTTGAAATTATCACCTATTAAAACTGTGATATATGATTTTTTTTATTAGGTCATGAAGGCTATAGAGTGTATTTTTGCAGCTTGATCTGGCTAATGTAATAATAAGTGCAACTGCTAAGAATCATGTAATGTGCACACATTTGTTTTGTTTGTCTTCATTATTTATGTGAATATATACCATTATCTAAAATGTTTTATCATAACTTTTCCCCCTCCCCCTATTACTCATTTTAGTTTCTATTTTGCTTTTTGTTGTGCATGTGTGTGTACAACTTACTATGTAGACAATCCTAATCTTGAATTTACAGTGATCTACTTGCCTCTGCCTCCCAAGTTCTAGGAATAAAGGAGTGAACTAACATGTCTGACAAAATATTTGAAAGCAGTTGTGCAATTTGAATAAATGCTTACAAAATATGTATACGTAGCTTGAGAAAGGAGGTTAAGCATTCTTAAATGGTACCTTTGTCTTATTACCTTGTAATAATAAAGTTAATGTCATCCACAGAAATTCAGAAGTAAGCCTCATTGAAAATCATATCTGAACTTTACCTAGTGTTTGGCTGTGAGGATCTAGGAAAAGGGGGAGAGGGAAGGATTGTAGAAGACAGGAGGATCAATGACACAAAAACAAAACAAAGCCAAACAAAACACAGCAAAACAAAACACAGAGTCACCTAATCTGTGCTCATATGACTAACAGACTGAACAGACAATCATGGGTTTGACCTAGTACCTCTGAATATTTGTTATGGTTGTTTAGCTTGTTTTTCTTATGGCATTTCTAATAGTGGGAACAGGGGCTGTCTCTGACTCTTCTGCCTACTTTGGGACCCTTTTTTCTCCTACTGGATTACCTCATCCACCCTTGATATGAGGGGAGGTGCCTAGGCTTATTGTACTTTGATTTGCAATGTTTGGTTGATGTTTTGGGGGAGTCCTGCCATTTTATGAAGGGAATCAGAAAAGGAGTGGAGGTATGGTTGGATCAGGCAGGAGAAAAATGAGGAGAACCTGTGGTTGGGATATAATATAAGAGAGAATAAATTAAAAATTTAGAAAATCATACCCAAATTATTTGCTTACAAACTATTACTCACTAGATGACTTTGCTTATTAATTGTATTTTGTGAAACATTTTCACTGAAAATTGTTTTAAAATAAAGTGATAATGCTATTCAAAAGAGAAAAAGAGACATTTAAGCAAAATCAGATTATAAAGTACTAGCACTTTGAAAACAAAACAAAAAATTAAATGGATTATAGCCATGTACATACAAGGTTATATCCTATTTATAAGAACAACAAGATGTATCTAAGTAAATTGGACTTTAGTATAAATTTTATATATGTAGAGGTAAAACAAAATAAAACCAAATAAAAATAAAACCTAAATAAATAGAAATACTTTTGAAGAAGAAACTTGAGATGCTTTCAAATTTAGTAAAGAAACTTTAAAGTCCTAATGCATTTGTAGTTTTGAATTAAGTTCTGCTCAAGAAAAAAATAAATGATTGTAACAAAAATTGAATAATAACAATACCATGGAAAAGATATTCGATATTTGTGCTAATATAATGATTATATACACTGATTATCCCTAAAATAAAGGGTGAAAAACCAAGTTTTTAAATGAAAATATGTTCATGATTGAAGACTGGCAAAGATAATTTTAGCTGGTAATGGTGTAGGAGGTGATGAACCAAAAGTTCTGTTTAGGGCTAATTTAGAATATGATATGCCTATTAGATGTGCAAGGAAGTTGTTGAGTAGGCTTTAATTAGCCTGAAATTCTGTCTGAGATTCTTTTCTCTTTCCCATTCCTTTCAACCTCAGAGGTTATTTGAAATGTCTCCCTTTCAGGAAACTTCTCCCTGACATTGCTACCCAAAGTCAAGTCTCCCACCTCTACTTTATTTCTTCCTTCCAATTATTCCTTCCAACATCATTAACTGGTTGTCTGTGCAAGTCAGGTAAGAAATATTGAGAAGATTAGATTTTTCCTGTGGCCTATACATCTGGGCTTCATTTCAAATGTTTTCTTCTCGGTCTTAGAGCATAGTTAAGGGGAAGGATACCTTATTTTCTGTCATAATAAAATTTGAGTACTCAGAAAATTCAGCAATGTATAAATAATACTGTTACAGAATGCATAAGAATGCTTCATTAGAAGCAGTTATGGATAGTTGAGTGAACACTCAAGATGTAAAATTGGCTAACATTCACTAGTAGATAAAAGGGGTGGAGATGGTCAGAAAACCCTAGCTCAAGAGTCCAATCACTTGTTCCTATACCTCCCTGCCAGCTCTATGTAGTTTTGTCCCATCTGTGTGTAGTATTGAGAAATATGTGCTATATGGAGTATGAAAGGTTAAATGTTAGGGATACTCTATCTTTTCATCTACAAGGAAGCTGTCATCCATGCTGAAATAAGTGCCATATATCTGCTTTGGAATCACCCATGCTTGTTTTAAAGTAAACCCTAACCCAATGCTTTGTAAATAAGTCCACTAAACTGGAGTGTCAGGTTAAATTTGGTAGAATCATATTTTCATCTGTTGTAGCTATCCTACAAATGAATGAGAATTTAGTCATATTGCCATACTTAAGGTCCAGCCATCACTTGGAGACTGACCAGAAACAGATAAATTTGGGAGAAAAACATTGCATGCCTCCTAGTAGTAAGGTCTGCAAGTGTGACTGGAGAGTTTGAAGCTGGAGCATATTTACAGTGAAATCCAACATATTACCCTTTTGTCATGATGGTGTCACTTCTTGCTATGATAGTGTTTCCATGAATCTTCCTGTGAGTAGTAAGGTGTGTAACTAAAGCCAAGCCCAATGGAGGCACAGTGTCCATTTGAAGAAATGGATGATGACCCACTTCTTCTATGTTGTACAGAGTAATGTGTTTGTTAAGCAGAGTTTGCTGTGTGAGTATGGAGGTACCCTAAAAACGCTTGAAGGAATACAAAATACACATAAATAGGAAGAGAGTGCACTGTGTGTGTGGTTGTTCTTATGCAACTGAGTCTGACAAGGAGACTAGAGAAAACTTGCTTGTGTAAAGAAGTAATTACAGTAGGAATAGGTTGTGTATCTTTTGCATTAGCCTCTTATTTATAAGATAAATTGAATTAGAAAGATGATGAGCTACAGTTGTCTTATGTCTGAGGAAGAAAGAGAAAAGGTACAAATCATAGCTGTGTTAAATAGGTCCTCATGGGATAAAAAACTTGGAATCTGTGGGTAGAGTCAGACAATGAGGAGGAGATCAAGGGAAAAGTAATGAAATATATGCCTCAGATCGGGCCTTCAATACTGAAAAAGGCAAAATGAATGATTCAGCATGCAGACAGGGACTTAATAATGGCCCAATACAAGAAGTTATGATAATCAGGGCATACAAAGAAACTGAAATGTTTGAATTAGGAGAAATTTGTAAACAAGGAAAGAATGCCTATTTATAGTCTGTCTTACCAGGCTGTGGGAAGTGGAAGAAGATGGATTCAGTTTGAATAATCTGGAAACTGAATAATGTGACTACCCACTCTCCCTTGAGATAAAGACCATGAAACTTGACTAGGACAGAAATCAATCTCTGATGAACTAATATAAAAGCCACTAAGAATACTTAGTTATCACTGGCTGACGTCCTAAAAAAATTATCAAGAACAGGAATAAAGTAGGAGAAAGACAAACAAAAATGAGGAACTGACATATGAAAAGTGTGGTATGAGACATGTTTGTTTACATAACTGTAGGAAAAGTTCATGCAACAATTGACAATTCAAATCTTATAAGTCTTATTCATGGAGGAAAAAGAAATCACCACCTAGACTACATGTTTTGGGTAGGTTTTGAGCATGTCTAAAAAGCAGAATGTGATGCCAAATACATTTTCTAAAGTATATCTTTATAAATCAAAAAGGAAAAGATCTTTTCTGTCTTCAGAGACAAGAGAAGACAACTGCTATATTACCATGAGTGTAGAGGGTTTGAACATCCCTAAATTATGATAATTTCTTTTACTTGAAGAAACCACGTGAAACTAACAGGAAAGTTAATTACATTTTTGTGGCAGCCATTTGGTTGGATTTGAAATCTTATTATGATTTCTATGTTTCCTAAGTTTACAGTCTTGACTTTATTACATATTTTAAATAAATATATCATACTAGTTGTGGACCTGTGTTTATAAAAATCTCTGAAATATGAATTTTGTGAGATGACATTATTCCTTTTTTCAAAGGGTTGATGTTGTGTCTCCACTAATGACTTTGAAAAGAAATTAAATGACATGTTAATTATATTTGAAGTGATGATAAAGGAGAAATAATTGTAAACATTATTGAGATTCCAAACAGTAACCTTTCTGGAGAGGATAAGGATATAAGCAGACAAGAATTCCAGATTTAACCTATCTAGTAGAAGCAATCATGCAAAGAAAATTATCAAAAATAAGATATTTTAGTCTAAGAAAAGTACTGACTGGAAATCAGCCATGCTGCGAGCATTTGGCAGTCACTAGAATAGAATTAGTCTAAATAAAATTCTCAAGCAAGGAATGAAACTATTCACACTGAATTTCTAACTTCTATCTAAAAAAACAATAACATTTTTACTTTGACGTGTTTTCCCAGTGTTAGTGGAGCCCACAGAAAAAGAGACTACAGAATTTAGTGATAGGTTCTCTATTCACAAGGGTTCCATATTGGTTATTAAAGGCTCCATAAATCTCTACTACATGGGTAAAATCGGTTACATAAAGGAAGTTTTCATTTTAAAGAGTACTTTAGAAAACCATATGATAAATGAAAATAAATAATGTGATAAAATAATCTGCATTGTTAAGACAATATTTCTGTCTATGTCCACTTACTGTAGCACAATTTGTATGCTATACAGAATATAAATTTTCAGATGTTTGTCCAGACCTACTGAAAGAGAGTCACTGAGTACATTTATATGAACTCTACTTCTTTGTTTTAACATGTACTTATTTTCTTATTATCTCTCTGTGTGCATGTTCATTTGTTGCTGCACAGACACAGCACATATGTGGAGGACAGAGTCAGTTCTCTCCTTTCACCATATGGGTACAATGGATTGAACTCAGGTCATCCACTTTCACCTGGTGAGCTATCTCACTGGCCTAGAATCTTCATTCTTGACTTTCACTGTTTTGTTTCATTTTTCTTTTTGTATAATACCTTTTAGAAATTATGATGTATGTTATTAGCACATCACATCAAATATAATGGTTTAAAAATTAGAACTGTATCATACTATTCAAACCTTATTGTAATAATATAGAATGCAAAGATACACACTGTCAGTGAACAGAGAATTCCATACACAGTGGTAGAGTGTCATCTAGGTTAATGTATGCAGTTTAACACATCAGATTGTACTCAACTGCACAGAACTTCACTCACAGATTAAGGTGTGACTGGTACTCCACAGTAATGCAGTGCAAGTCCTTAGTAAGTATATATAAGCATTCCCTATTACATCATTTTATTGTGGAGAAAGGTACTTAATTCATTTCTATCATGCTCCAAATAAAAGGCTGTGTGGGTTTTTTTTCTTTTCTTTTCTTTTTTTTTTTTTTGGTTTTACTCATCAAACCTTATATATTTGATATGTAAAGTGCCTTGACAAAGAAATGAAATCAACACAAATACACATATATTGTTAAAATACAGTTAGATCTCCATTTAGGATACAGTTTCCTGTCATTTGGACTTCTATGAACCATCATTTTCTAACATATAGAGTTGAAGACCATACTCTGAACCAAGAAAGATCACACTAAAGTATGTTTGTCTAATGAAATCATCCTACAGTGTCAGCCAGCTTTGGCCTTGTCATGATTGCAGATGTCTTATGGTCATAATATTTTCTGCTATAAAGGAAAGCCTGTATATAAATAAGTAAGAAAAGGCAACTGCAGCTTGATGAGCCATAGATTCCATTTAGAATATTTTCCCTCACATTCATTTTTTTGCACCTGCAACTAGATTGTAACCTTGAGAAAAATCTCAGTCACAAAATTAGAGGCCACAGTGGAAATTTTTCTTCTGAGAGTAGGTCATCAAAAAGAGCATGCTGATTCCAGATGCAGAAGAAATTAGAACCTTTGTTTGTTCTCTCTTTGAGGACAATTGTGCCCTCTGTGAAAATTACATACTCTTTCCTTGTGCTATTGGGGGTGGAATGGGGGAGAAGCCCATTAAGAGAACAAAGAAGGAAGATACAGGAACCCAAAATCAGGAAGAGGAGTTAGAAAAATAACTATTTCAAAAACTGCTAAGTCATTGGGACCATTGTATAAGTGGAAAAAGTAGAAGGAGAGAAAGTATGTGGTACCTGAGCTCAGAGAACAGATGGACCATGCTGAAATACTGACAATTGGGTCATGATTTCTCCCACATTTTCCTTATCATCTTGACCCTGACATGCCTTCTATACTTGTGATCAGTTTTCCTCCTTTTTACAGTTATAGGCATTTTACAGGTTGTTTCTTTAGCTCCACAACCTAGTATCTCCTATACCTCTTAACCCTTAGCTAAAGTACATTTCTTCTTACTATTTCACATCATTTTATATTCATATTCTTAAAAGTCAGCAGTGCCATATAAAAGCTTTGCTAACAAGTGCAAATATTGTTCTCAATCTGTCTCTGCACTTATAAATACCTGGTGACATTTGCTCCTAAATATAACAGTATTGTAATGGCCTGGGTAGGCAGCTGCTACAGAAGCAGGAAGAGGATTACCAGGCTATAAATAAATTTACCATTTAAACTAAAATAAAAAGAATAGTTTATTAAGTTATTGACAATAAGTAAAATATTGTTTGAAGTGTAGGGTAGTGATCATGTCATGGATGGGCATTCTCCATTTGGGAGAAATCCTTTAACTGGTAGGGTGATTTTTTTTTTTTTTGTATAGCATCATTACATGTAATTCATACCATGCAAAGAAAGACAGTCCAAATCAGCCAGTACCAAATTCTGGGAGGACAGTGTGATTCATTGTACACAGACATTGTAGCTAGACAATATATGCTAATAAAATTAGGGAACATAAAATTAGGGTAGTCACTGTCACAGGGTTAGGCTACAAAGTACTTAGGCTATAGTCTTATGGTATCTTTGAATTCTTAGATAATGCTTGTGAAACTTCTCTAATAGTGTACCACCATCATTTTCTGGTCGATAATTTATGGCTGTTGATAATTTCATGCTGATAAACTACATTTCCCAGCTTCCCTGTGGACCATAGAAGTCTCATCTGCCATTATTAGGGGCAACATCCCATCTTCCTCTATAGACATTTTGGCCATCAGCACATGTGGGTAACAAAGATGTCCCCTCACCATGAATAAACGTGATCCCATCTAAGGCCAGATAAAGCCTCTTCTTTTCTGATTTCTGTCTCTTTAGAGCTGCTTTTTAAAATGATCTAGCAACTGACCCTCCACAATATAAACAAACTAACCAAGTAATTATCAATAATTATTGATGATTATTTCTTGAGTAGAAAGCAGTATCAGTGTATTTTTTCTTTTTTATTGGATATTTTATTTATTTACATTTTAGATGTTATCCACTTTTCTCATTTCCTCCCCCAGAAACCCCTTATCCCAACACCCCCCCTTCTGATCTTGTTGTCTCCTGAGAGGCTCTGCCAGAGACTGACATATTCAATATATTTTAACACCTGAATCATTTTTAGAAATATAAGAAGTAGCTACTTCTGTTAGTTTCATTGTACCAGATAAGCCAGAAAGTTTGGGGAAATTTCATAATTCATGAGTAAATGGACATTCATCAGTAACCAGGATTCTAACTCCAGGGCTGTGATTACTAAACATGTGATAACGTTTTACAAGTTGTCTTTGTCTCTTCCATTTCACTATAAATTCAACACACCTTTTCCTCCTACTGAATTGCTTCATCCATCTTCAATATGAGGGCTTTTGCCTTGTCTTCTTATATCTTGTTTAATCCTGTTTGGTTGTCTTCTTTTGGAGGCCTATTCTTTTTTGAAGAAGAAACAGAGAGGAAATAGATCTTGGGATGAGGGTAGGTGTGGACAGCTAGGAGAAGTGGAGGCAGGGGAAAGTTGGGTCAAGATGTGTTGTATGAAAGAACAAACTGCTTTCAATTAAAATTTAAAAATAAAATTAAATCTCCTATCTGTAAGCATAAACTATGTTCTTTACTTTCTCTATTTCTTAGTGATATCACTTTTTCTTCATTTGCCAATATTTCCATCTTTAAGTATAAGTAATCAAAAATAAGGAAAATTCAGTATTCTGATTTATATATACATGATAATAGCTATTAAACCCACATAGCATTTAATATAGAATATTATAACTTTCATTTAGCATGTGTATAGGTTTGTTTACAAAATGATAGTTATTTTTATTGTAAATAGTTTTTTCATGCAATATATTCTTACTATGTATTCCCCTCTCTCATCTCTTTCCAGATCATCCTCATTTCATCAAAACCCTAAGCACACACTTTATTTCTCTGTCATTAGAATACAAGGCAGTAATAAAATAAGATAAAAGCAAACAAACTGGAAAGGGAGAGAACCACTGACAGAAGAGAAAAAAGAATCACAAGAAACACATGTAGACACCAGCACAAACAATACACAGAGAAATAATAATAACAAAATTGGAAGCCATAATATATAAGCAAAATATCTATAAGGAAGAAAAACAGGCAAAACATGAAACAAAAACCCTCCAAAATTTTAAAATTTTATTTTGACAATCTACTTCTGGGCATGGGATCTATCCTTAAATGTGATTGTATTTCCAGTGATGTCTTGTTGATGAAACAATTATAAGAGCTGGTATGTATGAAAGACATCAAGGACAAAAGTCTTTCTTGACATAAATGAATTCACAGAGACCATAGCAGTATGATAATGGCCTGCACAAGACTAAGCTGCTTTCTCTTTCTGCTTTTTGTAATAATTTGGCTCATCTCTGTCAGGTTTTGTTAAAACATCTCTATAACATACCATACACTATATAGTCTGTCTTTAAGAGCACCTGCTAGTACCTTATTCTTAGATATAACTAATGGTGATTTTGAATGTTATTTTTTTTCTTTTTAAATATCAAAACTGCACAAAAGGACAAGTTGGTCAGAATGACACAATTTAAAAATTCAAGGGTACTCAAAATAGTTAATTGATAGTTCTGTTTTGCACCCTGGTCAACTGAAAGTCTGTGTAGAACTTTGAAGCATTGGTCGTTAATGTTTTTAATTTTAGCAAGTACTATTTTATGTTTATACAGTCAAGCAAATATACCAGATATGAACATATTTTACAAACATATACGTACACACACACACACACACACACACACACACACACACACACTCACACACACACACCATACTTTGTTATTATTTTTTATAAAGTATCTAAATTATATTGTTTTCTGTAAGATCACTTAAGAAACATTAAATAAAAGAAATGGACCTGGGTAAACATTTCTATTCTTCTGATACTGAATATTATTTGGTCTGTGTCTATATGATCATTTTGAAATTTTTCAGATAACAAAAATCCTTACAGTAGTTTTTATGAGATCTCGTTGTCTATACATCAAATACTATGCCTTTACAATTAAGTCGCAAGAAATTCAGACATTTTGTAAAAGTATGACATTAATCATTCATTAGGTTACATGCAATGAAGCTTCCCATGTAGAGAGACCAGGCCCCAAGAACAATTCAGTAGGTTTGATGAACAGTCACCCTGTGTTTCTCTCAATGCTATGAGATTCTCAGCTCTGGATCATGAGTTTTACTAAAATGCCTTTTTGTTTGTTTCATTACCATGTAATGAGCTACAAAATATATTTCAGAACTCAACCTGAAGTGGCATTTTAGTCTCAGCTGGTTTGAAAACTCTTATTTTTGTAAAAGGTGGCTATAAGAGGCAAGGAAGAAGTAAGAGCATATCACTGACTCCAAGAAACTGGCAGGAGTGCAGTTCTTTTCTGGCCTCCTGTGAACTGCCTCATTGACAGATCGTTTTTTATTGTTTTGTGTTTTTGCAAAGTGTTGCTGATCAATACTGCCTAAGAGCACAGATTCATACCAATCACTCTGCTCTGAGGCATATAATTGGAACATGTAATTCTCTTGGCTGCTTAATATAAACGACAACCAATACCATCATAGCTTTGTTTAAAGTTTATTAAGAAGGACGAAAATCACAAGTATCTAAGATCTTTGCTGCTTCAATGACTAGGCTGAGTATTTTTTCCTCTCTTTAGCCTCCTTCCATAATTCCCCAAAGGCAGCTTTATTGTATTATCAAATTTTGGCTAGCTTGCTTCATTGAAGTTTATGATTTTGAAGCAATAGCAATTTGAGGTAAATATGATGGTATGGAAAACTGTAGCAAGAAGCTTTTCCTTTTATTTTTATTTTTTTTTATAATAATGCAAGGCAAGGTTATTGTTTTCAATGCCAAGAAACTTTATTTAAAGTAAACCTCTGTTGTTTTAGTTCACAGAATTACCAATAGAAGGATGTTTAATGACAGAGCTAGATTTCTGCACATTTTGTAAGGTGACACAGAGTAGCAGCCATATAGTAAACCCTAATGATATTCAGAAACTTTCCTTGGAAGCAGTCTTGCCTGAGGACACACATAATTTAGGAGTCTAGATTTAAATATAGAATTCTTTAAGTCAGAGATTACAAGATTAACAACATCCCTATGTACTAGGCAAGTAACTTAAGCCCATAAAGTAATTAGATATGAGAAGTTAAGTTATGGTGAGAGTGTCATATTTTAAATAACAAGAGCATCAGACACTGCCTTTTATTTATACCTTGCCTCATATAGCAGTGGTTCTCAACCTGTGGGTCATGACCTCTTTGGGAGATCAAAGGACTCCTTCACAGGGGCTGGCTAAGACCATCTGAAACACAGATAATTGCATACAATTCACAACAATAGCAAGATTACAGTGATGAAGTAACAATGAACATAGTTTTGTGATTGGGGACAGGGTCACCACAATATGAAAAACTGTATGAAAGAGTTACAGCACTAGGAAGGTTGAGAACCACTGTCATAAGGCATCTCGTTAGACTAGTAAAAATTACTAAGCTTGTGAAGTATTAAAGCACATCAAATTCCCCAAAATTAGTATAGTCAATAATGCTGTTTGGCTATGAGTTTTGTTTCCTAAGTATAGCATTAGGAGTCTACTCTCTATCATTCTTCTACCAAAAATGAATCTTTTACAGGAATACAGCATTAATTAGGTTTTTATGGAGCTTGCTTCATATGTGAGAAGTAGTTTAGCAAGTGCTTTTTTTTTTTTTTTTTTGAAAAACTACTTAAAACACTCATAAAAGCTAGGGAGCTAATCACCTAATAGAGTGTGCCTCTTAGATTCTGTTTAACAGGCTCTCAATCTCTGACTATACATTTTCTGAAATACTAAATATTTGGGTGGCAGTCCTTGTATTTCTCAAGCCCATTCAAAATAAAGGCTTTCAAGTTTAATTAGTCCTCAGATAAGATGACACTTTTTTTGACTTTGAAATAGTTTTCATCAGCTGAAGTGATATACTCCACTGATTACGAAATGGGCTACACTGTTACAAAAATGTGCTTATCCAAATACAAGATAAGTAATTTTACGTGCCACACAATATTCAAAACCAGTCTATGGAAAACATCTTTGTTGTTAAGGGGAACTGAAGAGCTACTCATTGAAATATTCACATTGTATTGTAGAGAAACTAGTAAGGTAGACATGTCAAAGAGAGGATAATTTATGGAATATAGTTTCTATCTGAGTAGCAGCTTTCCAACTAAAACTGAAGAGAAATAGAGAAGTGGGTGTTAGAGGCCATTTAACAATCTTTGCCATACCTAATAAATACTTGTGAATATTGTTAAATAAATTCAAATGTAGGAGAGAAAACCAGTTAAAATTCAAAAATTCCTTTATCAAACACAAATTCTGTGGGCATTTGATAAGGACAAAAGCAATGATAGTGGAAATATATTAACTAAATAGACAAAGTAGCAGTATTTATCTTTTTCTTTTGTGTTGATAGCCACTTTATCTGGAAGGATTGCTGGAGAACCCTTGTTTATTCAATACAAACGCATCGAGGGATTTCTTCATGTTAGGTATTGTACGGGACATATGCAAAATCATATGCAACGTGTCCTAGAGACTGTCATAATATATTGAAGATATGCAGTGTTGGGCAACTCTTAAACTTTAAAAGGACTATTTTTCTTGAGTTTGAAAAGACTGAACTAAAATAGAAAACATTTGAAGGGAAAAAAAATCTTAGTTTTTGTATACAATACTAGTTAAATTAGTCTTCAAGTTTCTCTGATAATTCTGTAGAGCAATGGAAATGTTATGAATGCCAGAATACATGCTTTTCAAAAAGGAGACACAGTTGAATAAAAGGGATATGTGAGTATAGCACATTTAAGTATTTTCATAAGTCCATACCACAGGTAGTTTGTGATGCCACTATGAGCTATAGAAAATACTATTTCTATTGTTGTCTTATTTGTCCAGTTTTATAACTCATAAACTGGGAACAATGTTCCCATTCTACTTGTTTTCAAATATATATATATTTATATATATATATATGAATATGAATACTTTAAGTAATACTTTAAGTGTACTGTTATCGCTTCTTTTATAAATTCCATAAATGCTCTCAAGGAAGCACTTTGTTTATGCTTTCTATACACATAGAAACTTATGGGAGGGAAAGCAATGGGAAGAGATGAAGTGCTAGCATAGATATGTTGAGTGTTATAAAGAAGTTATTATTCTTAGTGTAATGATAATTGTACTCAATAGAAATAACATGATTTTCCTCTCGTTGCTTTGTAGAGGTTTGACTTTAGGAAGTAAAATAAAGAAAGAAGATAAACAATTTTACAGTGGTTCAGCATAAAAAAAAATCTTGGTTTTGTCAAGGGTGGTGGCTATGAAGATAGAGTCATCTCTAAATGCTAGAGATGATAGATTTGAGATAGTTATAAGTGTATAAGCCAAATATGTATCACTATAGTAGTTCTGATATGTGAATTTAACCTTGTATTGAGTGTTGTTGATATGTATAGAGATGTATTTTATTCAAAGTCACCTACCTTTTCTTATATTGTGTATCTCATGGATTAGTGGAATATTGTGGTAAATTTGGCATTGCCAATATTATGATATTGGCAGAGACCATACCTTTGTGTAAATGAAGGGAATACTTAACTGATAATTTGTCACAAAAGCAAGTTTATGGTAACTATCTTAAGAATTTACAACTCTAGAGGACATAGCTAAGTGGCAGTGAGCTTGTGTAACATACACAAGGCTTTAACACCACCCATGCCCACCATGAACAAAAGCATATCTAACTGCAGTTATAATATTTGGCAAAGAACACTTTTTCTATTTGTTGCAGTAAGTATCCAGCCCAAATAAGATCGGTCAATGAAAACTCAACTCAATAATTATGAATATAAGCTGCACGCCTAGATTGGGTAGATTCACCACTACACTACTCTATTCCCAGCTATGAAATCCTTATAACTTGTGGGTTTTCCAAGTCATGCATTTGTCCTTCTACCTCCTGCTCCTCAGTCATCTTCCTTCTTTGTTGTCATCCTCCTCCATTGTCTTCTTTCTTCATTGTTATCCTCCATTGTCTTCCTCCTCTATTGTCCTCTCTCCTCCTCTCCTTCTCTTCTCACTAACCTTTATTTCTACACCTCCCCTCCTCTGCCCAATCACTGCCTCTAGCCTTTATTTTGCAAATTAAGGTGGGCAGAAGGTTCAGTAAAAGTCACCTGTGTACTGACTCACTTCTTCTCTGCAGCCCCTCCCAGGAAAGTGGAATTAACATCAAAATTCAAGGCCGGGGCTATCCACAACAACTATTAAACAACCTCCATACAAAATGCAGGAAAATAGTGATTTATATTTGAAAGTGAAGTAGATGAAATACTGTTTTAATTTGTATTCATCTCATTTAATGGTACCCTTAAAGGAAAAATATAAGAAAAGTACTCTGTATATATTGTGATGTAGATGCCAAATAGTAATGCCTTTTAGGAAGCAAAATATATGCCCTTGAATTTAAGGAAAGAGGACTCAGAAAAAATAGAATTTGGAGTCTCTAGCATATCCATGACAACCAGAATCATGTGAGTGAACAAGATTTCTCATTATCTGAAAAATGTATGGAAAAATGAAAAAGGGAAAAAGAAAAGAATTATGTAGTACAGAATCCTGAGGAATATCAGTAACTCAAAGAGGAGGAAATTTCCTGATGTGACATGTAAGAAAAACTGAAAGAAGACCATATTTTTAGAAACAAAGATTTGTTCACAATATCAGGATTAGGCTGGATTGACAACAAGAAGGTAAAGAAACCTAGTACATTTAGATGGTCAATAATTTCAGAGTAAGGTATAATGGTAGCCATTGTAAATACTTTCTTCAAAGTTTGATTGTAACCAGAGAAAAAAATACAGGTATCAGTTAGCATATCAAGAGGATAAGGTTTTTTTTTTTTTTTTTGATGTTGTTGTTGTTAAGATAGGGCAATTTGGGCTTATTTAAATGGTGATAAAAAGGACTTGATAAAGCTATGAAAGAGAAAATTAAGTTTAATAAATTTCTTGAGCTAATGAGAGTCAATGGGTAACAAATGAAGATACTAGCTTTAGGCAGAAAAATATCTCTTCTGAATTTTAAACATGGAAGTAAATGATCATCATGAATGCAAAACATTGCTATAACAATGGTAATCAAGAAATAGCAGATACCACACACTATCTTTAGTTTGATTTCTGGTTGTTGGAGGAATTTTTATCAAGTGCATGTGGATAGCAATGGAGTTATATATTTGTTGCTAGCCTTAAAGCATAGTAGTCATCATCTTCAACTAAGAAATCGTGCTCCTTCCAGATGATTCATCCTCAGCAGGCCTGATTACTATTGAGTTCCCTCATAGAAGGACAGAAAACTTATGAGACCCTAACTTGATATTGCAGTGGCTGCTTTCCACATTTTCTGGCCAGTTTGTGATTTTGTTCTAGTTGGCTCAGGGTTTTGGGAGATGATAGCATATAGAGAGGAAGGAAGTTTAACAAAAGAGGAGACTATGTAGCTAGGGGAAAGTTGTCATCTATTCTAGTATGAGACTTTTCAGTGGTTCAGCACAGCTTTGGTCTCCCACAATCCTGTAAAAATAATCTATCACCTATGCTCTAGAAGTAAGACAAATAACTCAGTACTTCCCTAAATTGGACTTTGGTCTAATCTGACTTTAGCTTCTCATTATAGGCAAATAAGGCAAGAATAAATATTTATTTACATCTCCCTGGGGGGGGGTATTCTTATGTAGCAGTAGTTGTTTAAAATGGCCTCTGGTCAAGCAGACTATGTAAGCTGTGGCAGCTCTGCCTAGCTTAGCCACCATGTTCTGCGTCTGGAGGCCAAGTGTACCCCGCAGCTAGAAACAGCCAACCAGAAACACCAGCCCTGCCACCCATGAGACACCAGCATGGGAGTTGGCTCTGTCAATCTTCCCTGCTGTCTCTGCAAGACTAGGCAGTGCCTAGACCATCCTGCCATCCACACAGGTCCGGTAAGAAAATGAGACTCTAATGCTTAAATATTAATCAAAGGCTTTATATGTTTGGTAATGTTCAATAACAATATGGCCATACAATTAGAGGTGTTTCCCAATTAGCTAACCTAAATATAAGTTGTTACCCAGGACTGCTCTCCATACCTGTGTGGCTCTTCATCCTCCTACATCTCTGCTCGCCCTAGCTCCTCCTCTTCCTTTTCCTCTTCCTCTCCTTACTCCTCCCACCTTAGCTCTTCATACATTATTAAAGACATATGGGTTAGAGGAAATAAAGAACTTAAAGTGATCTTACTCTCGTCCTGTGTAAATCCAAGTTAGAAAGCAAAAATTCCAACAATGCAGTAATAATTGTATATCCTTAATGTTACATGACCTGAACTTTTCCCTTTCTTACTCATCTGGAAGAGCCTGGGTTACAAGCTGCTGTCTGATTTTTTTTTCTGAAATTTTCCTGAAGATTTTTTCTTTTTTTCTCAGTGAATCAATTAATAGAGTCCTTTAGTACTAGAAATGCAGCAAGTCTGTGAGTGGACCATAAGTGCACCAGCAGTCCTACTATCTTTTTAGGTCACATGTTACCAACTCCTATTTGTTTCTCTTTCCCTTGATGCCCTTTTATAGATAGACTTTAAGATGAATAGTGACTTCTTTATCTAACTATGGGAGGCATTTTAGACATTCTCAAATATGATTTAGCTCTTTTCTGTAGTGTGAAGTATAGATGCCATACATTAACAAAGCCTCAAACATTGTCAACAACATTTTCATCTTTATTCAGTAAATCACTAACTGGATCGATCAAATCTGAGGTAACTCTTACTCTTTTACTTAATGTAATTGTGCATAAGTCTCACCTTTATTCTTTCCAACAATCCCTAATACAAAATTATCTCCATAAATTGCTGCTAAATTCCATTTTCTATCAACTTCATTTTTTCTGACTAGACAGCTCTTGCCTATTTAGAAATTAAACTAGATTTTCTGAGAGCATATTTTGAATGATTGTCCTATTATGATGTGTTTTTCTTTCCTGTATGTCATAGATGTGTGTCATATGAAAACTTATACTTAATTAAACTTAGAAAATCTTTTAAGGGATCCTCTTGAACATTTGCCTCAAATATGTCATACTAATCAGGTATCTGTGGTTTAAAAAACAATAATATAATTCAAGCTAGTTTAAAAAAAAACTAATTGGCTTATATAATTGGGAAGCCTAAAGGTAGATGATTCCAGTTAGTGCTATAGCTGGAACATAATTTCACTCTGTGCCTCAAGAGCATTTCAGGGAGACTCTTCCCATGTAGTGAAAAAGGTTGCTATAACTAAGCTTAAGTATACTTTTATAAGTTGTGACTCAAAGAATTTGTATCACTCCCACTGTGCATATAACAATTGACCTCTGATTTGTCATGTTTAAGAAATCAGAATCTTTTAGATATAAAAATAGGATTTCATAATTGGCAGGACCCATGTCACATCCTCAGTCATACATTTAAGGAAATATCAGATACTGATTAAACAGTGGACTGGCATCATTTATACTAGGGATTAACTGGCTCTTCTAAGAATTCTGGCAGTTAAAATGAACTTATGTGGTATAATATATATTGAGTCATTTTATATAATCTTTATTCCTTTTGCAGAGGAACTGTGAGCCTTTGAGTGGTTGGGCCCAGGATCTTGATCCATTTGAGTATGACCTACAAGAAGAATGTAGAGCTCTTACATAGTTTCCTTTCCTTGTTTCACTCCTCCCATGCCTTCTTTGTGCATCCTCTCTACGCCCTCTCTCCTAAATTCCCACCATGATTAGCCACCATTTATAGTCTCATTGGAACTGAGCTGACATGAATAGCATACTACTAAACTTCTAAAATTCTTAGCTACTGAAAACATTTCTCTTTTATCATGCAATCTGACTAATGCACAACTCTTTAAGAAGACACCATCTGGGATCCAGTCAATGAAGGTACCTTTGATAGTCACTAAACACAGAAACCTGGTAGTTTTCTCAGTGTTTTATTGAAGTGCTTATAACATATCAGACATAGGTTTTAGTATTTTATCAAATTTAATCCATTAATCCATTTAAAAGTGTGAGTTAGATACTGTATTTCAGCATATTTTGTACATAATGAAATGATAATATCATTTGGTTAAATTTATCCAAGATAATACTATCTGGACTCAAGAACCTAGACACTATTTATTTCATACCATCTACCATGCACATGCCACCTAATTTTGTCACAAACTTGTTTTGAATATAATTTCTACATCATTAATAAATTCTAGGATTGTTCCTTCTGTGTAATTTTAGTATATTGATTACATCATTTCATTTTTCATACACTGGTTCCTTCCTCAGTAGTTTCTTTCAAATGAAATTTGCTCTGCCATTTTAACTAACTTTTTTTTCTAGTTTAATTTTCCAATACATGTTTTCCAATTTCCTCCAGAGAAATTTTTCAGAAATATATTACCTGAATCAAGCTGCTTCTTTGATTAAAACATCAGTTTCTCAAAATTTTATATTAAATTATAAATTCTAAAAAATACAACTATAAGCTTTCCAACAAAGCCTGATATGATTTAGCCTTCTCTTGTCTTTCAGGAATTTCCTATTACCCCCAATTTATCTGATAATTAATTCTTCTTTCTCTGTTCTTATAATGTATTACTCTAACTAACTAGTCTTACAATCTGTGATGAATACTGCAATTTGAATGCTTGTTTTCCTCAAAAATTTATATGTTGAAGGCTAATCACCAACCTGGTAGTATTAAGAAGTGGGACTGTTGAGATTTAACTAGGTCTTGAGCTGAACTCATGAGCAGAACTAGTGGCCTTATAAAAGATCTCGTTAAAAAATATTTTGTCTTTTGCACCATGTAAGGACATCATGCGTGAATGAATAAGTAGATCTTTACCAGACATTGAATCTCATAATACTAACTCTTTCTTACTCTTCATTCTCTTTATAACTGTAAGAATCAAACTTCTGTTGTACATGAAATATACAGGATGTGGTCTTTTATTATGATATCCCAAATGAGCTAAGAAGATCAGTGGTTGGTTACAATATACAGAGATGCTACTGTAGCAAGTGATAAAAATTATAGAATTGGATAATAACCAGAAACTGGAAGAGTTCTTTGAGATGTCTGAGAAAGTTTGAATTTTAATACAATATTTGTATGACTTCTTTGAGAATTTCACACAGATGTACATGCATTTTGGTCATATTCACCTACACTCCTCCCCAAAGTCCTCCCATATCTATATCGAAACTCTTCCAATATGCTGCCAAGTTTTTATATTTTAAATATCCACTGAGTTGGATTTTTGCTGACTGCATACATATGAGTGTGATGCCGTCCACAGTGTAGAAAATTCTTTATCTCTATGAGCAGACTGTTAATGGAAATTTTGATGAAGGCTACAAACCAAATCAGGGAGCTGTAGTTGAAACCATAATTTATTTGTGTGGCTAAATAATCATATGATAGGGCCATTTAGTCATATAAAAAGAAAACTATTATCTGTAATCATGAAAAAAAAATGACTTTAAGTTTGGTTACTTCAGCTTTGTCTCTCATTACAGGTCCATAACACAAGGGTCTCAGGACAAGACTTTAAATAAGTGGGCCTGTAATTTCCTTCTTACTTTTCATAACTCATTCTCCATCATTATTTAGATATCTCATGTTTGAATCCAAGTAATTCAGTTAGGGAATGGGATGTCATGGCCACACACTCGGACGACAAATATGTCTATTTCATTTCTTTCTATATTTTAATACAAATTGCAATCCCAGAACTTTATCAGCTAAAGGAGATGGGTCAGGAGTTCCAAGGCAGCTTAAAAGGGCTGTAAAATCAGACCCTGTCTCAAAACAAGCAGAGAAACAAACGAGGAAATAAATAAGAACATGAAGCAGAAATTGGTAAGCTAATTAATTTGTTTACAGTTTGTCTAACAGAGAAAGGGAGTACTTACAATATATGGCCTGAGATTGCCTCTATTTTCTATTAGAGTCAGTTTTTCTTTCAGTTCCATGCCTGAGAAAAATAAGGCAGGCATTGCCTTAATTGTCTGCATTTTTAACGAGATAATAAATTTAGAAATATATTGGGTTGCTGAATATAATATCTACCACTCTCCTTTCCGGGTTTTGCAGAAATCTCTTAGACTAGGTCCACATATTTACTAGGAACAAACCTTTAGCATTATTTCCTTGCAGTTTAGCTTCACTGTAGGAGTCCTGTATGTCTGTTAAACTAAGTAATTTCATAAGAAGTATGAAAGAAATGAGAGTTTGACAGCTGAAGAGAAGGCCACAGGTGTCTCTCTTTAAATTTTGGATTATCTTCTTTATTTGTCAGCTCACTTTTTCAACATTTAATTACAGTTGACAGGTACATTTTAAGGGTGGGTAATTCAGTAAATTCTCTCTGGACCAGAGCCTGATAGAGCTATAGAAAAAGGCCCCATGCCAGTAGAAGCAATAGTGTGTGATTCTTTTCTAGGAGAGCTAAAAGATATACAATACAACCTCGACCCATATGAAAACATTGTTGTAGACTGTGCCCAGACAAGCTATACTCAGGGACTCAGTCTCTATGCTAATATATCTAAAAGGAAGGAATTTTAGGGAATAAGTACAAAGATAATTTTGACTTCCCAACTTTTTATTAATATTTTTAAAGATAAACTATAATTACTCCTTTTTTCACTCTCCAATTTCTCCAATCTACCCATCACCTTATAAACCCCTCATTTCCTGGCCTTTTTTCTTTAATTATTGTTACATAAACATGTATATGTATATATACATGTATATGTAGTATACTGAGTCTATTTAGTGTTTCTTGTATGTATATATTTTCAGACCAGGCACTTGGCATTGGATAAATGATTAGGGGTTTCATCCCTGAGGAAGACTATCTTTCCTAGTCTCAGCATTACTTTTTTTGCGTAGTTCTTTGTCTAGGAACTGAGCACCATGAGGCTTTCCAGCTTCCATGTTAGCATGGCTATTGATTTTGTTCTTGTTCGGGTCTTATTTATATAGTCGTAGCTTTAAAATATCACAAGTGTAGATTTTGTGTCATTTTGTAGGTGACAAATTTTCACTGCAGATTTCTTGATCCTCTGGCTCTTAGAGGCTCTCTGTATATACCCTCTTTTGAGCTGTTTCTGACTCTTAGGTACAGGAGTTGTATTAGAGAGGTATCTATTGGCACTTGGTACCTAATAATCAGTTGGCTTATGCATTTTGACCACAGCTTTCTGTAATAATTTCTGTCACAGTGAGCAGCTTCTTTGATGAGGGGTATGAGTTACATTTGTTTGTGGGTATAAGGATAAGTAATTAGATTGTAGTTAGAGATTGTACTGCTTTGGTGAAGTAGCAGGAGTAGGTTTTCCTCTAAGATCCATGAGCCCACTACCCCAGGAAAGTTGGATAAGTTTTTAGTAATAGGCATGATGATTTCCCTTTAATTGAGTGGACTTTAAATCTTATTAGAGATCTCCTGATTATCAATAAAGAGTGAGGGCTGTGGCTGTCCTCCTCACGACCTTGCCAGCAAGAATGGACTCAGACAACAGGATTCTTCTGCAGCAGGCTTTATTGCAGCCAGAATGGAAGGGAAGACCCCGATAGGAAAGGGATACGTCCTTAAATACCTATTAGGTCGGCTTGTTGGCGTGTACCTCTGTGATTGGCTAGCAGAGCTCAGGAGAATATGACGTCTCGGGATGCGTCACATGTAGGCTGGTTCAAGGGACTCTGAGCATGCTCTGAGCACTTGTTTACTAGTTAAGCGGGATGAGTCCGGGCTGATGTCAGTGCCATCTTCCAATGGCGGCGGTGTGATAGTGCGTGATGACGTTGGCACACCACACGCAGTGACGTTGGCGCACCACAGAGGGCCACTATTGCATAATTTGCAATATCTTGCCATGCTGGTTTTTGTTTCAGTTTATAGGCATCTCAATTTGGTAGGACTATTGATTTCTTCATTGCCTTGAAAGATTCCAAATAATACTCTATGCAAGCTAGTCAAACCCAAAGTTTTGCTGTATATTATCCTGCTGAGTTTTGGACTTGGGACTTGGCACCTTTACTTTATTTCTCCCAATTTTAGGAATCAGTGTGATGGTGTTAGGAAGTAAGGACCACAGAAGATGACTAAGATATAGTGACAGAGCACTCAGGAATGAGATTTATGCCCTTGTAAAAGGTAATTCTGAAAGACACTTTCCTTTTTCTATTGTGTGAGAATAATAAGAAGGTATCTATTAATGAGGAAATTTATCCTTACCAGATATCAACTTTGCCATTACCTTGATATTGGACAATCCCATCCCTGCAAATATGAAAACTTTTGTTCTTTATTTGCTATCTTTGATATTTTATATTGTAACCCACATGGACTAATAAATGTAATCATCTTGATCTTTGATTAATTATAACTGGTGAGTGATTATATTAAACTTGAGTATCACTGTGTACCTATGATCTTATTAATTTTTTCACTATCAACACTTCTGTTGTGATGTGTTTAGCTGTCTTCATTCTTTATAAAAGCCCATAATATGTGTTTCTGGGTATTAGTATAAGCTGGAGGAGATTTCTTAGGATTTCAAATGTGTATTTTGAAACTAACAAAGAATTTCAAGAGAAATTTAAAGAGCACCACTATTTTGTGCACATATAAAGTGATCTTATATATTGAACATATTTTATAAGCTTTAAAATTCAAAGCTGGTTACAAAGCCCCAATAAACCCAAAATTAATGATAAATATTTAATTTAAAGATAAGAATTACCAAGTTGAATGGCTTTTCAAATAAATTAATTCGTACAATCCTTTTTAATAGCTTCTGCTGAAGTATTTTCTTCCCTCCTTGTCATATTCACAGTGATTGATCCCTTTCTGTTAGCTAACTTGAAAGTCAGGATGCTTTGACATATGCAAATATTAATTAGCTCTGAAGAGCTTGAGACTTCTGTTGGCTTTTTCAGTCACTGTTTTTAGATCACTGTTGCAGAGGCAATACGATCTCAATGGCAAATTTAATGCTAATAAATTCTGTATATGTTTAGTATGAGAGTATTTTGAGACACAGTTTAGTTTTCCCTTGTTTATAATTTTCCTTCAAGGGAATTCACTTATTTGTTTTTAGAGCTTTCACATAAATAAAGATTGAGATGAGGGGCCCCAAGCAAACTTTTCAGAAGTGAAATTGCTTGCTTTATTTTTTGTTGTTGTTGTTGTTGAATGCAAGACAAATCCACATGGTGTTCAATGCAATGTGTGTGACTTTCCTGAATAGAAATAGAAACTCTGGAAAACAAGAAAAACAGAAATAGAATGATTTCTTCCTGCACCTTGCTGCTCCCTATGACAGGTTGCATTTTCTTTCCTTGGTAGTATGTGTTTTTGAAGCAGGCAGATTAGAAGATGCATTTTTACTCAGATACTTTCTAGCTGAGGCTTTGGATAGGATTGCTTAGCCCTTCTAAAGTTTCGTCATCAATTGAGGCTAATAGGAGTGTTCTTCATGCAAGATTTTAATAAAGATCAATTGATGTAACAGTAATGCAGCGAAGAAGTGGGTGTAAAGTAAGCAACCAATGTGATTATTAGCTACTGTTATTGTTATCAGATACCATCATTGTTATTCCATGTAATGATGGAGAACAGAATATATTTTGTACCACACAGTAAATTTAATAGAAAATTCCTCATGCATTTTTTTCTCTTTCACTTTTTAAGTATTCTGCTTCATACTTCCTGCTTTTCTTCCTTGTTTGTCTTCTTTCCTCAGCTGGATTCTTAAAGTTTTCTAGTTAAATTCTTCCTACATTTGCCTTTGTAGTTAGCAAAGGAAAGTCCTCAAAATTCAAGTAGGCTGACCTTCTTAGAAAGCACCTCAGCGAACATTTAATAATACTTCAACAATAACCCTTGTGGGGGTCTTGCTCTTTTAACTTAATTTTGTTTACTCGGTAATCTCATACCTATCCCCAAAGCTAGGCCCCTATACTATCACCATTTCCATCCAATAAGTAGCTCTCCTGCTCAAAAGTTTGTTTTTCTTAATACTAAAACAATATGAGTTTCTTCAGTGGAACAATTATTTTTATCTTTAACATGAAAAAGATTCAAATTTAGCTTATATATTCTAAGCAAATGCAAAACTTAATGGTACCTTTAAGTCTCTAATCATAGGAGAAAAGCTTTTAGCTATTTTGAAGGAATACGCCTACAGAACGCTAGTTGATGACTTTTAAGGTAATATATTTAACTTTTATTGGATTTGTTCTTTGACAATTTCATATATATATGTATATATATATATATATGGCACGAATTCTGACTATTATAAGCCCCCTTTAACTAACCTCCCTCTTACCTCTGGTGCCCACCCCACCATTTTCCTTTCAATATTCATAGCTTATTTTTTCTTTTTTTAAGATTCACTGAGTTTAATAATTTGGATCATTTATGTGACCAAGGGTTTAGAACTCTCTGCTAGAGACTCATAGGCATCTCAAAGGGCACACAACTGAATTAAATTTATGTACGTAATTTCTCACTTCACTCCTTTCTTCTGTCCCTTCCAGATCTGACCCTCCTTCATCCCATATTCACAGTCTCCTCTTCCTTAGCCATTCTTGCATATAAATACAACATGCTGAACCTGTTCAATGTTGACTTTATGTCTATGTTTCTAGGGCTGACCACTTTCTATTGGATAGCCAGCCACAGGGCATATTTCTGGGGAATACTGACATTTTACTATATGAATTCCCTTGCTTGAAAACTTTACAGAAATTTCCTGGGTGAAAGATGCACCTCTGGTGCAGTTTTAGCTGTGTGACATCTTGGGAAAATCTTTATCTGAATCTGCATTCTTATTCAAATATTAGTTATGAAATATTAAGCAAATTTAGTACCTCTCTGAACCATTGCAAAATGAAACAAAAATATATACCCCATTAAGTTATTGTAAAGAATACAAAACTATTTTTAGTATAAAATATTTACAAGAAGATCTACTATAGTTTTAGATGGGGTTAAAACTCATTTTAATTAAAATTTTAATTAAACTATAATAACATCATCTCGCCCTTCCTTTTTCTCTCCCCAACTCCTCTCATGTGCTCCCTTCCCACTCTCTGCTCTTTCTCAAATTGGTAATGTCTATTCATTGTGTTGTTGTTATACATGTATATGTGTACCAGTATATGAATGCAATCTACTAAGTCAGTTTTTGTTGTTTGTATGTATATGGTTTCGGGTCTTACTGTTTGTGCTGGACAAGCAATGAGGGGTTCATTTCTAGAAGATGCCAGTTGTTCCTCTGCCAGCAGTCATTAGTTGCCTGTAGTTCTTTGTCTATAGATGGGACCCTGTAAGATTTCCCCTTTCCTTGTTAACATGTATATTGATATTGTCATGATTCATGTTACAATTAAAATTCTTAATTTAACAAACTACGCATAAACTGTAGCCAATGTTACATGCAATGTAAATTCATATATATCTGTTGCTGTAAGTTATGTCTTCCAAATCTTCTAAATCTAATCACTCCATGTGACTATGCCCTGGTACTGAGGCTAGAACCCAGGACATTGTACATGCTAGACAAATGTTCCAGCACTGAACTCCACTGGTTGTTCTGTAGGAACGAAGGTGGGATGATATATTAAGAAGGATCTCTTTTCTATGTACCAGTGTGAATCACCATCATCAGCAAAAGGACCCCATAAATCCATTGTAGAACTCCAATTTTAAGGAAACTGCTTTGTATCAATATCTTTTAGTATTTTCACTTCCAAATATTTTTCATGGCACTTAACTTGATTCATTAGATAAAGCATGAATTCTTCCTTTTATCAAGCAAGGTGATTCTTCTTACAGATAAAAAGTAATCCCACTGCCTAAGACAACATGAAAGATAACAACAATGACTCATACCAAAAGAATTCTTTCTTGTGAAAATGAAGTCCCTTTACATGTTCCTAAACAAGTGTTTGGCACAGAATGCTTGACAATTAACTGATTCCCCCTTTCTTTAGTGGTAGATATTCAATACAAAACAGCTTGTCAAGATGATAAATGAATCTAATGTGAGATAAAACAAAATCCCATGAACAGAGGAAAACAAGGTATTGTTACAGATTCCTCATAGGAATATGATACTGAATATGTGATTAGTTGAAATTTGTTTTATATAAACTTCTGCATTAAATGGGAGGAAAGAGTCATTGGACTCACCTAAAATTTATCTTTTATGGAGACCAAATAATCCCAGGAATATTGGATGCTTCCACTTATTATGTATATGACTATGTCTAACTATTCTTTGTAGTTTATTGCCTTCAAAAACTCAGACCATTGGCCTGAATTCTTTTCCTAGACCTCTTTTTCAAAAAGACTCATTATCTATTTTCTGTCATACAGTGTTTTCTGACAGTCATATAAATTATCTTTAGGCTTTGGAGGAACTTTGTCTTTTGTTATAGTAATATAAAAACTACCTATGTTAATAGAGTCTCAGATAGACTGCCTTATATACTATGGAACAAAATATAACCCATATAAGGTAACTTTGTTTAATAAAATACCTGATATAATGAACTGGGGTATATCTTACCTCAGTATCTCAATACCAGCATCATTAAAAAGCTCTATTACTTTTATTATTTTTAATGAAAAATAAACATATATTAATTTTTGTTTGATATGTTTTGTCATTGTTTACAATTACTATGCAGACTCTACTATTAATTGTAACTCCAAATAAACAAACTCCTCTCGAGGCATAGATCTAAAAACAGAATAGAATATCTCCTGCCTGATATTGAAATATACATCAGAATAATGTGTATCGGAAGAAATATTTGGCATTTTTTCATCCCGAAGATGTAGTTTAAAATCAAGTCTTGAAATGCAGCAACTGTCAGCAGAGATATGAAGTCAAATAAGATGAGGACTAACTAGAAGTGGAACTGTGAGAAGGAACAGGTGAATCTGCAGTAATTTATGAGATAAATTCTAGAAAGTAATGGAGATTATTTTTTCTGAGCAGTGCTAACATAGGTATACTAAGTACAATTGAAAGAAGAGTTTCTTAACTTCATCATGACTTTCATTCTAAGTAATGTTTGTGTCAGTAGGTGGTACCAAATTTGGTCTGGGAGACTGTTTACATAATGAGGTTATATGAATGAATTAATCCTCATAGCATAAAGGTTTAAGAGAGTCTATCTATTTATCTATCTATCTATCTATCTATCTATCTATCTATCTATCTATCTTTCCCTTTTGTGAAAATGAAGATTGCTGCTTACAACTTTCGACGTGGTTTTAGGTGTCCAGACAATAGATAGCACATTTTACATGCTCCTGGCATCAGTACATGTAATCAGGTACTACCCTCAGTGAACAATGGTATTATCTGGTGAGACAACTTTCTTATTGTCTATAGTCACACATTGTAAATTTAGAGCTATACAAGTTCAAAACAGATATGAATGATCTTGCAAATTCGATGACCTTTTATAGATTTTATATTTATATGGTACCTCACCTTAGTTATCCACAACAAATATTGTAACCTTTGTGCATGTATGTTAATTTTGTTTCATGCCTTTTTTCTTAGAATAAAAATGAAATACAATGTGTGGTAGTAGTGCATGCTTTTAATCCCAGCACTGGGGAGGCAAAGGAAAGCAGATCTCTATTAGTTCAAGGCCAAGTTGGTTTACAGAGCAAGTTCCAGGAGAGCCAGGGCTGCACAGAGAAACTCATCTTGAAAATCAAAAAAAAAAAAAAAAAGAAAATATAGAAAGAAAAAAGAAAGAAAGAAAGGAAAGAAGGAAGGAAGGAAGGAAGAAAGAAAGAAAGGAAAACATAAAGAAGGGAAAATGAACTATAAGATATAATGGTTGTCCCCAGATATCACTACTGTTATTTTATTGTTTTCATGCCAAATCTGTCTACTTTGCATATAGTGTTTTTTTAACATTTCAAATATTTCATCTAAACTGAACTGTTTCAGAAATGTCTTCCTAATTTGTTTGTAAAATAGGATTTTAGAATTCACACAGTGATGGCAAGCTTTCCATTTTCATTGATTTCTAAAATTATTTATGATAATAACTTCTCTTGGGCAGCAGGGGATCATCCCTAGTACTGCAAAACAACATTACTTCTCCTAATCTAAAAACACTTTTTACTGACATGAAGATTTATTGGATAGAACTATTCTAAAACTCTGTTCTATTCGTTAGCCAAGCTACATACTAGAATTTTTATTTCAAAACATGTATGTTAATATTGGTTCATTATCGCATTCGATAGAACAAATCAAAACCTCTTTTCAAACTCAGTATTGTTAAGCTTCATAATATTTTGTCTCCTATGTGGAAAATTTGTAACAATTGAATCCAACATATTTCTCATGTTTGGAGATATGGCTCAGTAGTAAAGAGGACTTCCTCTTTTTTCCAGAGAGTTTGGATTCTAGATGCCATGTAGATCAAAGGAATCTTGGTCTGTGGGCACCTGTACACATATAGCTTTTACACACACACACACACACACACACACACAATATATATATATATATATATATATATATATATATATATATATATATATATATATATTGCAGTGGTTGGTGCAGTGCTCTGTACCAGGTACTGTCTGAACTCTGGAGGTACAAATAAGAACAAACCAGTTTTGTAAATCCAGCCACTTTTCTTTACGACAAAGTAGGAGGGTGTTGAAGAAGAATGCTCTCAATCATTTTAACCAGAGCCCCCAAAGGTGAAGAACCACACAAAATGTTTCAAGTACTTAGCACCCTGTGTAACAAGGTGCTAGAATATCCTGGCAAAGATGAGCTGGAGGACTGAAGCTAATGCCATGGAAGCACTCACTCACTTGCAATAGTGAAAAGAGACTGCTGCAGGGCTAAGAAATTATTCCATTTGTTGACTATCCCACAAGCACACTTCAATGCATATATTCTGTAGGAATGGGTTGTGAGAACCAGGAGGGGTGACAGAGGCGGAGTCATCAACCAGGGAAACAGACTCCAGAGACCAGCATCGAGTACAGAGCTATTTTATTGTGCAGCAGCACACATTTTTATACAGCCTTTGGACCAAAGGGGAATTGACTTGAGCTCCTCACTGCCACTATGGGGAGGTGCCAGGCTGCCAGTGCTGGAGGGGACTTACTTACAGATAGGGGAAGCAGCCACCACCCTGTTCCAGACACAAAATGAGGCTCACTAGTTTGCTAGGAACCTCTTATTTTGTATCCCAAAGTATGCCAGTGAACACAGCCACTCTTGTTATCAGAGTGGTATGGAGGTCTCCTTAACTGTCCACTGGGACCTACCCTGGGTCTGCTGCACCCACAATGGGTGTTGTTGCTTAAACAACTGTGTAGTGTGTGGGGGGAGAGAGTATTATGCATAGCCTTCTGCAACAATTACTCTTGGAGTTGATAGAAGCTAGTGAGGCTGCTAAGGACACTGAGTTCAGAACAAGCGTGTGCATTGAGATAGAAGAACAAAACTGACCCCCCCCCCCACCTCAGAACAAACCAGAAGAGTACAGAGAAGCCAGAGAAGAATGAGTTTGCAAAAGCAGCAAGAAAGCCCTGTGCTTTCATCCTTCTGATACAAATATGCAATCAGACTTGCGGGGGTGGGGGGTGGAAGTCCCAGGGTGGTTTCTTCTTTCTTATAGGTTCTTCTTCAGGCAGCAGAGGGAGAAGAGCATAGGCAGAGGGTAAGACTTTGTCTTATGAGATGTTTAGGGTTGCTGTATCATAATAAAAATTTACTTATCTAAGTCTAAGTTACTATGCTATTGTAGCTGACCTGCCTTCTGTGTTCCTCTGAAGACAGAGAATGCAGTCTCTGGCACTTAGCACCTCACCCTAAAACAGCAGGATTAATTGCTAGAGTTTTTTCCCTTTTGTCCAGATGCTTCTTGCTTCTTGGGCTAGGGAGAAGTTTGGAGCAATAAAACTATTGAACCAGGAGAAGAGAATAACACTCACAGAAGGAAAAACTTTTACACAAGCAAATATGCATAAACTCATATAAATTCATATACAGATTCATGATTCACGTATATGCATTTATGCATTTCCATTCAAACCAGTTAGGCCCAGTTTGCATGCATTTTCACAATTACATACTTAGACAAACATGATACAGTCTCACAATTACATACTTACACACATACATCTATCTATACTTACATATGCATATGGAGCAAAAGACCAAGCATTGGTACAGAAAGAACTCAATCATTCTAAATGAAAAATGAGTTTCAATCTTTATTGCATAGAGAAAGAAGAAACTTCTACCTTTTTAATGCTAAATATATTAAACCCATGTTTATAAGAAAAAAGATTTTTTCCTTTTAATAAGACTAAGCCTGCCTTGTTGTTAAGACCTGTTCAGTCCAATGGTAAGGAGAAGCCTGCCTGCTCTTTCTGCTTTCTGCAGCTTCTTCTTTCCTCTTTCTCTCTGCATTCTGCACATTGTTCTCTTAGTTTTTTATGTTATCTATAGTTTCTAAGTTATTCCACTCTGCACTGTCCTTGTAATCTTGTTATCTCCTCCTGCTCTGAAGTCACAACAATGCACTTACTCCCAGTGCCTTTCCTCCCAAAGCTATGCTTATACTTCTAACTTCTTGAGTTCAGTTCTGTCTAAAACGTGTTCTGTCTAAAACCTTCCCAGCTCAGTTCCCTCTCACAGCTCAATTCTTCTCAGCTTAGTTCCTCTCAGCTCAGTTCTGACTCTTCTCTTTGTCCTCAGCACTTTAAACATCTTTCAGAATACATGATCACATGTTACAAAGTTCATCAAAAGTTTACTCAAAGTATCAAATTATAAATTGAGATAGAAGTTTACAACAGAGAATGTTTACATGCATATCCATTAGGAGTAATTATCTGGCTAAACATCCATCACCTGACGCAGCTCCACAGGTTTACTGAAGGTTTAAAACCGTAACTAAGTTATTAGTGAAGTTTTGTATAGATAAACCCAGTCAATATTTTATCTTCTGTCCTATCACCTATTATAAATCCGTAGTTCCCTTTTTATGAACTTTGGTTAATTGTTTTAAAATTTGTGATCTCAGTAGGAGAATGTCTGGTTACTAAGAGTAATTAACTAGTGACACATGGGAGACTGGCAGAGTTCTCATTGCAGTTTTGACTATGAGAAAAGGACCTAATAGCAGTCCTACTATAAATGAGCTTAATACTAACTGATACAATTTTAAGAATTCTTATATGATTATCATTAAGACTTAATAAGTAATCTACTTGTCTATATAGCATCACTACAAGACAGTATATCTTCTTGGATCTGCAGAGATCTGCCCCAAAGGGGTGTGCTATTACTTAGTGATTGTTATGTATGTTTAATAATAACAGGAAATGCATATTAATAACAGGAATCTTTCCTAAAATGAATCCCTTAGAGCCTTGCTTAATAAAAATGAATCTGCAGCAGATTACATAATAATCTGAAGCAGGCCATCTCAAGACAATCACCTGCTAGTTATTAGCTTATTCTGCTTTGGCTCCTGACACAGGCTCAGGTTTAACTACATATATGACATCAGTTTTCCAAAGCTGAATTATTTTCCTAAAGTGTAGTTAAGAGCAGTAAGAATGACAACCTGTGTCAATTTCTGAAACCCAAGGTGGAAGGAGAAAACAACCCAAAAATTGTCCTGTGACCTCAAGATGCATGTCATGATGCCATGGCATGCATACCTCCACCACAAGACAAACATACAATAATAATAAATGAAAATATTTTAATTAAAATGTGATAAATAGTAATATTTTCAGAAAAGCTTTGTATTTGCAGACTAACTTTCTATTTGGAAACATATTAAACAAAACTTCCCAAACTAAAATTTATAATACGTAAAAATTACAGATCAAAAATGAAATTATGAAATTTACTCTATCTGGTTTTATGTTGAAATTCTTGATTTACTTGAACTTGAGGGTTTTTTTTTCAGAGTGATAGATATGGATCTATTTGCATTCTTCTACATGCAAATACCCAGTTAGACTAGCATAATTTGTTGAAGATGTTGTCCCTTTTTCTATTGTACAGTTTTGGCTTCTTTGTCAAAAATTCTCTGAATTTACTCAACATTTATATAGTAATATAATGTCCCTTTCCTATTTGTAAATGATGTTAGATATTTGTGTGTTGAATAAAAAATAAATATTCACTATACTTAAATAATTTTTATTTTTAAAATTCAGTAAGAAAATTGAATGTTACAAGTTTACATTATTTCTATTATTTTTTCTATTTTCAAATGTATGATAATCATGTTTTCATAATTTTTTATTTTTAAAATTATTTATATTACTTATGTCATTTATTTACATCTCAAATGCTGTTCCCATTCCTATTCCCAGCTTACAGAGTTAACTCCCACCCATCCTTCCTCCCTTTCGCCTCTAAGAAGGTTGATCCCCTACCTCCGTAATTCCCCTATCTTGGTGCATCAAGTTTCTGCAAAATTAAGCATACCCTCTCCCACTGAGGCCAGACAAGGCAGCCCTCTGCTACATATGTGCCTGGGGCTGTGGACTGTGTATGTTCTTTGGTTGGTGGCTCAGTCTGTGGAAGCTCCCAGGGATCTCACTTAGTTGACATTGTTGGTCTTCCTATGTGGTTGCTTATCCTCTTCTGCTCCTTCAACCTTTCCCCTAACTCTTCCATAAGAGTCTCTGACTTCAGTTCAATGGCCGGCTGTGAGTATCTGTATCTGTCTCAGTCAGAGATTCATAGAGCCTCTCAGAGGACAGACATATTATTATAATTACATCATTTTCCTCTTTTCATTCCTCTTACAACCCCTTCAATCTACCCCTTTATTTTCTCTCAAACTCATGAACTTCCTTTTTATTTGCTCTTAAACATATGCATAATTAGTTAGTTCTTAAGGGCATACATTTGTCTTTGTGAAAGCTAACTTTGGGTTCCAATTGTGTCTTTTGGTATTTTCCCAGAAAATTAACCTCTTTGAGTCTTTACTTTTTAAAATTTCAAGTATTAATATGTATGCTGTAAAGGAATGTTATGAGTGCATATAAAATAAATTACTCCATCTAAAACAATCAGTACATGCAGAGACAAGACTAAATTGTACCAAGTATTCTTTTGTTCATTCAAATGAAGTAAACAGCCACAGGTAGCTAGTGAAGATTCATCTGGAAGTATTGCTAATAATAATAACTCCCAGAGTGGAAGAATTCAGATACTGTGGTAGACAATATACATTATTCTTATTCATTTAGAACTCCTATTGTTTAGGTATTGCTGTGTTAATTTCTGATAACAATAAGGCTCAGACAGTATGCATATATAGCTTGAATAACACTACAAAGGGGACAGTGATAACATATTTGGCAATAAACAAAAGACAATCCTTTTTCTCTACACCACTGCACCATTTATCAGCTTTATCATTTTGGTGAAGGATGCTTAAAAGAGAGAATAAAGTTTATGTGGGAACAAAGAACTGCTATCCTAGCACTTGAGAGATGAAAGCAGAGCACCAAGATTTCAAAGCTATTCTCAGCCACAAAGCAAGTTTTGAGAGTAGTCTGAGATCCAGGAGACACTGACTCAAAATTAAAAGAGGAAAAATGGAAATAAAGAAGGAAGGAAGGAAAGATAAGCTTCTAGAAGATTCCAAACAAAAAGCAAAGTGGTTGTGAATGATATGGGTGAAAATGAAAGAAATAAAATAGATAGACTATCATGCCAATAATAATGTTGTGTGTTCTTTTGTTCTGACCAGGAAAATTTTCACCATGCAGCTTAATGGCATAGTACATGTCTAACCCATTAGGTTCCATCTCTAGTACTTCAGTAAAACACCTATTCAAACCTATGTGTCGCTGCCCGTTCCAACCCGCAGAAAGGAGCGACACAACACGAGATTCTTCCCAACGCAGTTTACTCAGGAACCTTATTACAATATTCCTCTGGAAGGGCAGATCCCAGTTCCACTTTTCCTTTTATCCCCATGCCTGGTCACTCAGAGCCTGCCACGTGGACACACACTGTTGGCACACGTCAAATGGCCCAATTCTGCTCGGCAGCGAGTCTGTGCAGTAGCTCTGCTGACATGGCTTTGACCGGGAAATCAGGCGCCATTCACAAAATTTGGTGGTGCCATTCATAAGCTATGGCGCCACCTTAACTGGCCGCCACACCCTCTCCCCACACCTATGAATGTATTATATAAAGTATTCAGAAAACAACACACAAAACAAAGATTTTTTTTCTTTATTGTCTTTTTCTTTTAAAGTCTAACCTGGTTTTCTTAGATTTATGCATACACATCATTACAGCATATTTTCCATGTACAGAAAAAGCCTGTCTGTGCATCAATCTATTATTTTTCTTCTTTTTTATATTTTCACCTTGAGTAATTTTGGACACCTTTCGAGAGCAGCACATTAAAACTTACCTAGTTTTGTTTGGCTTAACTTAAATACATATGAATGTTTAGATTGCTTACAGTTCTCTTTCATTGCAACAGTCATCAAACTGGGGCTCTTCCTACTAGCCACGAAACATTACTTAGTGTCCTGAATCATTCTCAGAACATTCTATATTGTAGGACATTGGAAGACAGGATGCCAACATCGATATCATATAACTTTTCAACAATACTAGAAGCAGGTTTTACAGAGTACTTTCTTTAAATTAATCTAAGCAAATAAGATAAAAAACCAAAATGGTCCAAAGGCTACACTGCTTGAAAATGAGCATTTCTATTCACTTGTGGATTTTACGTCTTTTGGCAATACTTGTATACCATGAAAAATGGAACTTTCTGACACTTCATTGTATTATATACTGATTATCAATGATAATGATGATGATGATGATGATGGTGGTGGTGGTGGTGGTGGTGGTGGTGATGGTGGTGATGGTGGTGATGGTGATGATGGTGATGATGATGATGGTGATGTGACAATGTGACAATAGGTATGATTATGGCAATGATTGTGACCATGTCTGGGACCCTCGCTGTGAAAACTTGAGGACTCAAGTGGTGGGGTTTTCTCCTTCCAAGGAAGATTGTCTCAGGGTGTGTATAGCAAAACAAGATAAGGGAACCTTGAGGAGTAAGCCAATAAGCAGCACTCTGCCATGGCTTTTGCACTAGTCCCTGCTTCCACGTTTCTTCCCTGACTTTACTGGATGGAAGAGTACCAAATGTAATCTTCCTTATGTTAATTTTGGTTATGGTGTTTTATCACAGAGATAGAAATCCTAACTAAGACAATTTTCCTCTTACCTCCATGCACAAGATAAAGCATGAGCACTCAATAAATTCGGGGGTTAAAGAAAGCTGTATTTATTTGCAGAATGTACAAAGATAGGGAATCTAGTTTCCCCCTCTACCTTCAAGCCTCTTGGTCGTCTGACAGTTCCTTGAAAGCTGAGAGACAAAGATGAGTATCCATGTAACTTTAGCTGAGATACAGGTCCTTTCTTTAAGGTAATGGACCCAGGATCCCAGGTTGCCTCCCATCTCTAAATGGGATTTTTAAATTTAAAATATATTTTCCATATAGTATAGTTTGATCACAGTTTTATGTCCTACAAATTCTCCCAGTTCCTTCTCATCTCCTCACCCATCCAAATCCACACTCTTTCTTTCTCCATCTTTAAAAATGACACTAAAAAGAAACTTGACCATAATGGGATGAAAATATAAATAATAAATAAAAGAACCCAAAGAAAAAGCACAAGAAACATATACAGGCACAAAGACAGTCATTTTTTTTACACATAAAAATCTCCTAAAACTACAAAATTGGAAATTATAATACATAAGCCAAAACCTGTATGATTTAATAAAAATAAAACCCAGAGGAAACATGATGAGACGAAAACCATCCAAAACAATATTATTTAAATCTTAAGGTTCTGCAACATTCTAGTGCCACAGTATCATTTAGTACCACAATGATGTCTCATAGAGCACAAATATAACCACCATATGAAAAGGACAATAATTGCAATGGTTTTGACTGCATTTTGACGATCAGTTTTTATCAATGGCTTTAATTTAGTTGTATTTATCTATTAATTATAAAAATGTGCCTGTTGAATACATTAAAATGCATAAATAAATCTAGACATTCTGTTTACAAGTCTTTATCACTGCTACTCTTCCCAATCCCCTTCTCTGGAGCTCACTGCTGGTGAGACTTTCAAGTACAGATTTAAAAGGTTGACTCACGATAGTAACTTGTTGTATACCATTTTGTAATGTTAGACATTTACCTATCGCATACCGCTACTTTAAAAAACATCAGTATTTCATTGTACAGGTGTAGCATAATTATTTAAATCTATTCCTAAAATAATGAAATTTGTATTTGCTGTTTTGTAGTTTAAATATTGTGCTAATATTCTAGAAACATGTTTAGAATAAGTATATTTAGTCTGTAGGTCCCTTGAGAGCAGGAACCACCTTTTTATTTTTCATTTCTTTACTAAAGTGCTAAATAGCACTGTATCAGTATTTCCAGTGTAAATTTATAACATTCATTTGACTTTGCCGAACTGTCACTAGGTAACCCAGGTGTGGATAAAGTAAAGGTAGGATAAAAGAAAAGAAACTATGTCTCCTAATTGGTTTGAAGATTGAGCCATGATAATGGAATAACAACACGATTCATGATAGAAAAAGCAATTCACTAGAAGCCAAAAAAAAAAAAAAAAACAAAAACCAAAAAACAAACAAACAAACAAAAAACCTGTATCCCAGAGCCAGAAAGGATTAGGAAAGACTTAAATTTCAAGGATCTGCAGCAATATCATAGAAATTCATTAGATTCCCATGGCAACTGGCCTTTTAAGCTAAATTTTCCTGGGCCATAAGTGAAGGTTAATTGCAGTTGTTGTCTAGATATCAACTAGAATTAAATAACATGCTTTAAAATGTGAAAGTGACCTAGTTTAGATAAATATAAACAATAAGCGTGGGGCCTAGTTTTTAGTTTTTTATGAGGACATGAGCTGTGTTTATTTTGTCTACCACTTTAACTTGCATATATTAAGCAGTATAGCAAATATTTGTGAAAAGAAGGAAGATAGGAAAGGGGTGGTGAGAAAGTAATTCATTGAAAACATCATTCTAAATTCTGAATGATGCTTCACTTTAGCATAATGAAATAAAAGTCCAACTAGAAAGACTTATTTAAGGATTTGGGGAAAACTATGAAGTATTGGGTATGACTTTAAATTATGAATATAAAGTCATGTTCTTTAATAACATATTCCTCAGTTGGCCTGTAAAAAATTGAACATTGACCTGAGTCCATTTATTCATGCATTTAATAAATATTTATTGAGCAGCCACTATTCATGTTTCGTTCTCTGTATTTGGAAGACGCACAGCCTTCACCTTTAAGGAATTTGTAATCTAGGGTTAAACACATATGTACACAATGTAAATGATTTAAGAGAGCAGAGTGGTGAGTCACAGGAGTACTAGAAATAAGTTTTTAAATAAACAAACTGAAGTTCAGATCATGCCTATTCACGTGGTCTTGGCATGATAATATGTTGCATCTCAATTCTTAATTAGTAATATAAAGAAATCAGTATTATCTATCTCGGAGAGCTCAAATGACAAAATGACACTTAAATTGCTAGCATAGCTTCTGTTGCTATTAACACATACTAAAGACAATATGATTACAAATGGTTGTTCTTTACTAATAACAGTAAAGCAGAATCATCTTTTGTTGTTGTTGTTGATTCCTAAGAGTTTTACTTTATTTCATCATCATCTGACCACCAGAGGTTGAGAAGTTGCTATCTTCATAGTTACCCAATGGTTAGGGTAGTGACCGCTGGACACTTAACAGATGATTCTGTGGTCTCTGATCTCCATCTTGCCTCTGGCTATTCAGATCATCACTCGAGGTGCTAGTGGTACTGCTGTCCTTGCTTTTGTCAAGTTCCTCTTGTACATCATGGTTAAGCTTCTCATTTATCCAATGGTAAAGACGGGCTCTTTGTGGTTTTCTTTATTTCTTCACCTTAACCAAGGGAGTTTGAGCTCTTGTAGCTTTTCCACACAGGCTTGGTTGAATTTCTTCATTACCACTGGTTTCTTAGTTACCTGTGTCCCTGGTAAGGGACACTTCCACCTGCATCCTAACCAGGGAAAGCTTAAAACATTCCTTTTAAGACAACATGGGATTACATGCCAAATGAGGACCACCTAGCACAGATCAGCAAACTTCTTCTGGGAATAATTTAGTTTTTGCAGACCGTATACAGTGTTGGTCAAACATTAAATATTTGTATTTGCATTTCTTGATAAATAAAATAACCACATCCAATTAATAGGTTGTGTTAGCTTTCTAACATGATACCACAAGTACGAAAATTTATCAGAGGAAAAGAATTGTTTTCTCTTACAGTTTTAGTTTGAGATTGGTTCCCATTTGAGTCTTGGGTGAGGTAGGTATAGCAATACAGCGAATATAGTAGATACTAGAGCAAAAACCACCAACCTCAAATAGGCAGGTATACTTCTGCCATGATAGAAGAAAACTATGAAAAGAGGGGACTGCAGTGTCACAGTTCCCTTTGACCTCCCTAATAACCTATAACCTTCTACCAGGCCTTACTCATCATTTTAATTTTCTACCTTGATCCTTTGGTGGCTACTCTAAATCTATGTTTGTGTGGGCCATGCACATCCTGGCTTGTAGATTTGAATAGGGAACTACCTTTCTTCAACCTGTTGGTGAAGAAATTAATGCAGAATAGCAACTGGCATGATGGCTTTCTTTTAAAAGGAGTAAACTGATACTAGGCTTAGAAAATGAATGGAGCTGGCCAGTGGTGGCCCACGCCTTTAATCCCAGCACTTGGGAGGCAGAGGCAGGAGGATTTCTAAGTTGGAAGGAAGGAGAGAAAGGAAAAATTAAGTAAATACAGTGCTCATATATGAAATTCTCAAAAAGGAATCCAGGTTTTTAAAATGTTCAACAGATTAACTAGCATTTTACTATATGAAAATAAATATGACCTATAATTATGTTGAAGGACATTTTAACTCACTACAAACTTTGAAGTTTAAAATGAAATCAATAAAAATTATTTTACCCAGCATACTAACAAAAACCACAATAACATTTTATAATTCAAAGTATTTCTGAGAACAAGAAAATGGATTGTCAGAAGCTAAGTCAGTAGAGCCAGGAGGACATTGTATGCTATTTGTTTCTTTTCTTTTTCTTTTCTTTTCTTTTCTTTTCTTTTCTTTTCTTTTCTTTTTTCTTTTCTTTTCTTTTTTTTATTATTATCAAAGCATAATTTTTACTTTTTAACACAGGGGTTATAAACATGAAAATGCAGGATGTGGGGAAGGGGATGACACAAGAGCATAGGTGTTCAGGGGGAGTATAGATATCTTTCAGAACAGGGTATCAGCTGGGTGAATGTTCAGGGTTCAGGTCACTATAACTCTGCCTATGATTCACTTATCCTTATCTAATTTGGTACTATCCACCAAGGCTGCCTATTTACAAGGTCTACAACTACTCAGGCTGGTAGATTTCCACAAAAGCTGCCTGTTTACAATAGTTTATAGACAACTGTTTCAGTGTTTTGCCACAGAGACCCAAGACTTTGTGTTAGCAAGCATGTATGTCAGGCCTATTGCTGATTTTAGGCTTATGGCTGATTTTAGGCATTCAGTGTATAAGCAGGGCTGCCCCTGACATCTCCTCCCTTCTCCATGTATAGAAGGGCTGTGGCAATTCTAATCTTGCCAAGGTGGGGATAGAGACCTGACCTCCAATAATTAAAGGGGGCCTTGTAATGGCTCCAGTCCTCCTGTGGTTGTCCAGTGAGGCATGAGGGCCATACCCATCCTGATGTCTTTTTCCTGGAGAGGGGATACTTTTGACATCAAATCTTATGCAGTCAGGCTTGTCCCTCAGGGAACCCAGAAACATATTTTTAACTTTTATTTGTATTCCGTTGTAGTGCTTAGCCTCGCAGCCTAAGCAAGTATCCAGATCCCCAGACAGAGGGGGTTCTGGGTGGCCCCTCTCTGCTTGGTCTAGGGGCGGAAGTCCCCTCTTTTAGGTTGGATGGAGATGGGACTTGGGAGCACCCTGGATAGAGTAACATCCTCATCTAGAGTCTCGTGGTCCTCCATGTCTAACTTATGATAATGTATCTGAATCGATTTTGCTGTTAGATTATCTATCTGTTGTTTCACAAAATTAGTCAGCCTATTTAAGGCCCAGGGACCAAAGGAAATAAGCAAAAATAACCTAATTAATGGTCCCAAGATGGAAGGAAGTAGGGTTAACAATCATGGAGAGGTTGAAAACCAATTCTTGTACAAGCTCTCATTTTTCTTTTTCTCTCTCTGTCTTTTCTCAAGACCTCCTCTGGCCTTTTTCATGCTCTCTTTAATCATCTTTGTTTTGTTTATGTAAAAGCAGCATTCTTCTTTAAAGGCTGTACACAGTCTAGAGCTGTATACAGTCTTTTCTATTGTAAAAGAGAAAATCAAGTCCAATAAAGTCCTTTGCAATTTGGGGGATTGCAACAGACAGTGAAACAAGGGATTTCTTCAGATTAGTGATGTCAGTCTATAGCTGTTTAATGTCCTTGTCAAAGGCCCATTGGAGTTCTGAGTAGTATAAGTCCGGAGGAGGCCAGCATCAGGATTACAACTTCTAACAGCAGACATCACAGGTGATTAATTTTTACCTGGAAAGGAAAAAAGAAGGGAATTCTCAGGGAAATTTCTCTTAGCTGGATGTCAATTGCTATTCATCTTATTTATAATTGGGCCTGGTTTTGTGTGGGTATCTATTTAATTCATTAATCTTTTTGGCTGCCATTTAGCTGTGCCTTCTGTGGTATCAAACAGGCATATCAATCCTCGGCCCCATATATAGGAACTGGGTCCTGGCCATTCCATTTAAGGGTAAAAGGGTCCTTCCATATAGTTGTGGCATAGTTTTTATTGGTCTCATCAATGCCAGAGGCAATCAGTGGCAGATTTGCAGTGAGCTTTCAGTTTTAGAAAGTTAAGAGTAAACAAAGCATGCTCCTTCCATCCTCAGAGAATCATGAAGACACTATTTAAAGAAATACAATTCTTTATTAATAATTTCTTTTATCAATGGACAATTATAAAACAGCCAACAATTAATCAATCCATATAATATATCAATTAATGAGAGCTTCTTCTGATTTTTGTAAAATTACTCCTCTTTTGTCAATTAATTGTTGAGGGAAATTAGGATTTACATCTCTCTTGAAAATATTAAACAGAGACATAAATTCTTTTGTGAAGAGCTTAAAATAAGATCTTAGCCAATAAGCATCTCCTGGAAACCTTTGAAAATCGTTTGAAATAAGTAAACTATCTTTTTTTGTTGTTGTTGTTTTTTGTTTTTTGTTTTTTTGCCAGACCCATTATCTGTTTTTTTTTTATTGGATATTTTACATATTTACCTTTCACTGTTATCTCCTCTTCCTTTCTCCCCCCAAACCCATTATCCCATACCCTCGTCTAATTTTTATGAGGGTGTGCTCCCACCATTCTCCCAATCCCGCCTCCCTGCTCTCACATTCCCCAACACTCTGGATCCAGTCTTTCAGGGACCATGGCCCTCCACTTCCACTGTTGCCAAACGAGGCCACCCTCAGTTACATATACAAGTGGACCATGAGTCCCTTCCTTTCTGTTCTAAGGCTGGAGGTTTAGACCTTGGGAGCTCTGGTTGAGTATTTTGCTACTACTTAAAAAAAAAAAAAAGGAACCCACACTTTGGTCTTCCTTCCTCCTATTGAGTCTTAGGTATTGTGAGCTTTTGGGATAATATCCACTTATCAGTGAGTGCATGCCATGTATATTCTTTTATGATTGGGTTTCCTCATTCAGGATGATATTCTCAAGGTCCATCCATTTGCCTAAGAATTACATGAACTCATTGTTTTTAATAGCTGAGTAGTATTCCATTGTGTAAATATACCACATTTTCTGTATCCATTCCTCTGTTGAAGGACATCTGGGTTATTTCCAACTTCTGGCTATTATAAATAAGGCTGTTATGAACATAGTGGAGCATGTGTCCCTGTTGTATGTTGAAACATCTTTTGGGTATATGCCCAGAAGTGGTATAGCTAGGTCCTCAGGTAATACTATGTTCAATTTTCTGAGGTACAGCCAGACTGATTTCCAGAGAGGTTGTACCAGCTTACAATCCCACCAACAATGGAGGAATGTTCCTCTTTCTCCACATCCTCGCCGGCATCTGCTGTCACCTGTGTTTTCAATCTTAGCCATTCTGACTGGTGTGAGATGGAATCTCAGTGTTGTTTTCATTTGCATTTCCCTGATGACTAGGGATGTTGAACACTTCTTTAGGTGCTTCTCAACCATTTGAGATTCCTCAGTTGAGAATTTTTTCATATAGTAAATTACATTGATGGACTTCCATATATTGAACCAACCCTGCATTCCTGGGATAAAGCCTGCTTGATCATGATGGATGCTTGTTTTGATGTGTTTTTGGATTCTGTTCTCGAGAATTTTATTGAGTATTTTTGCATCGATATTCATTAGGGAGATTGGTCTGAAGTTCTCTTTCTTTGTTGGGTCCTTGTGTGGTTTAGGTATGAGCATGATTGTGGCTTCATAGAATGAATTGGGTAGTGTTCCTTCTATTTCTACTTTGTGGAATAGTTTGAAGAGAATTGGTATTAGATCTTCCTTGAACGTATGATAAAATTCTGCACTGAAACCATCTGGTCCCGGACTTTTTTTTTTTTTTTTTTTGTGGGTAGATTTTTAATGACTGCTTCTATTTCTTTCAGGGTTATGGGACTGTTTAGATGGTTTATCTGCTCCTGATTTAACATTGGTAACTGGTATTTGTCTAGAAAGTTGTCCATTTCATCCAGATTTTCCAATTTTGTTGAGTATAGGCCTTTGTAGTAGGATCTAATGATTTTTTGGATTTCCTTGGTTTCTGTTGTTATGTCCCCCTTTTCAGTTCTGATTTTATTAATTTGAATACTGTCTCTCTGCCCTCTGATTAGTCTGGCTAAGGGTTCACCTATCTTGTTGATTTTCTCAAAGAACCAGCTCCTGGTTATACTGATTCTTTGTATAGTTCTTTTTGTTTCTGTTTGGTTGATTTCAGCCCTGAGTTTAATTATTTCCTCCCGTCTACTCCTCTTGGGTATATTTGCTTCTTTTTGTTTTAGAGCTTTAAGGTGTGTTGTCAAACTGCTAGTGTATGCCCTCTCCGGTTTCTTTTTGTAAGCACTTAGAGCTATGAGTTTTTCTCTTAGCACCACTTTCATTGTGTCCCATAGGTTTTGATATGATGTGTCTTCATTTTCATTAAATTCTAAAAAGTCTTTAATTTCTTTCCTTATTTCTTCCCTGACCACATTATCATTGAGTAGAGTATTGTTCAATTTCCATTTGTGTGTGGGCTTACCCTTCTCTTCCTGTTTGCGTATCTAGCCTGTTAGCCTATGTCTTTTTATTGGGGAATTGAGCTCATTGATGTTAAGAGATGTTAAGAAGAGGAGATTGTTGCTTCCTGTTATTTTTGTTAACAGTGGGGGCATTGTTTGTGTGATTATCTTCTTTTAGGTTTGTTGGAAGAGGCTTACTTGCTCTTTCTGGGGTATAATTGCCCTCCTTGTATTGGTGCTTTCTTGCTATTATTCTTTGTAGTGCTGGATTTGTGGAAAGATATTGTGCAAATTTGGTTTTGTCATGGAATAGCTTGTTTTCTCCATCTATGGTAATTGAGAGTTTTGCTGGGTATAGTATCCTGGGCTGGCATTTATGTTCCCTTAGGGTCTGTATGACATCTGTCCAGGATCTTGTAGCTTTTATAGTCTCTGGTGAGAAGTCTGGTGTAATTCTGATAGGTCTGCCTTTATATGTTACTTGGCCTTTTTCCCTTACTGCTTTTAAAATTCCTTCTTTGTTTTGTGCATTTTGTGTTTTGATTATTATGTGACGAGAGGTATTTCTTTTCTGGTCTAGTCTATTTGGTGTTCTGTAGGCTTCTTGGATGATTATGGTCATCTCATTCTTTAGGTTAGGTAAGTTTTCTTCTATAATTTTGTTGAAGATATTTATTGGCCCTTTAAGATGGGAATCTTCACTTTCTTCTATACCTATTATCCTTAGGTTCAGTCTTCTCATTGTGTCCTGAATTTCCTGGATATTTTGTGTTAAGAACTTTTTGCATTTTGTGTTTTCTTTGACAGTTATGTTAATATTTTCTATGGCATCTTCTGCACCTGAGATTCTCTCTTCTATCTCTTGTATTCTGTTGGTGATGCTTGCATCTATGACTCCTGATTTCTTTCCCAGGTTTTCTATATCCCTGGTAGTTTCCCTTTGTGATTTCTTGATTGTCTCTACTTCCATTTTTATGTCCTGGATGGTTTTGTTCAATTCCTTCACCTGTTTGGTTGTGTTCTCTTGTAATTCTTTAAGGGATTTTTGTATTTCCTCTTTAAGGGCTTTCACCTGCTTATCTGTGTTCTCCTCAATTTCTTTGAGGGTGTTATTTATGTCCTTCTTAAGGTTCTTTATCATCATCATTAGAAGTGATTTTAGATCTGACTCTTGCTTTCCTGGTGATATGGGTAATTCAGGACTTTCTAATGTGGGAGAACTAGGTTCTGATGAAGTCGAGTACTCTGGGTTGCTGGTGCTTGTGTTCTTGACCTTACCTTTCACCATCTGGATCTCCTTGGTGCTACCTGAGCTGTTGTCTCTGGAGTCTTGTCTTTCCTATTATCTTGGCTGTGTCAGAACTGTTTGGGATGAGTGTTGCTTTTGGGATTAGAGCTGAGGTCCAAGATCTGCTCAGTGTTCAGACGGAAACAGGAAAAACCAGTGCTCTGGACCAGGAGTGAATTCCTGGGTCCCTGTGGGTTCTGGTTACTCCCTGTTTGGGTAGAGTATTGCTGTCTCCTGACCTGAGATACTGCCCAGGTTAGAACTCCTGGGAGCCTTGCCACCTCTGGGTTTTGTGAGGTTGAGTACAGAGCTGCCTCCTGGGATCTGCTCTGTGCTCTGGGCCTAGACAGGAAGGCCTAGACAGGTACACCCACCCAGGAGTGAATTCCTGAGTCCCAATGGGTCTCAGTTACTTTCTATTTGGTGTGAGTGTTGCTGCCTCCTTACCTAAGATACTGCCTGGCTTAGAGCTCCTGAGAGCCCCGCTTCTTCTGTGTTCTGTGAGATTGCGTGCAGAGCTATCTCCCAGGATCTGCTAAGCACTCAGGCCTAGACTGGAAGGTACCAGTGCTCCAGGCCAGAAGTGAATTCCTGGGTCCCTCAGTGCCCCATTACTCCCTGTTTGGGGTGAGTGTTGCTGATACCTTGCCTGAGATACTGCCCTGGTTAGAGCTCCTGGTAGCCCCTCTTCATCTGGGTTTTGTGAAGTTGGGTGCAGAGCTACCGCAGGTGATCCGCTCAGTGCTCGGGCCCAGACTGGCAGTCCAAATATCTAGCTATCTTCCTTCCATCCACGCAACCACCATTTCTACTGCATTCATCCTTTCTAATTCAGAGTCTTATTCAAGTAGGGGAAATGGAGGAGGGTAAATTTATCTGTGAGCATCTCCTCTCTCCTCTGCATCTCCTCTATATCTTTTAAAGAATTATTTTATTTATTTACATTCCAGTCATTGTACCCACCAGATCCTCCCTCACACAGTTTCTTATCTCATTCCTCCTCCATCTTGCCCCCAAGAGGGTGCTTCCCACCCCAGACTTCCTGCTTCCCCGGGGGCTCAAGTCTCTCAAGGATTAAGTGCATCTTCTCCCACTGAGCCCAGACTAGGCAGACCTCTACTTCAATGTACCAAGGGCCTTAGACCAGCCCCTGGTCAGTGGCTCAGTCTCTGGTAGTTCCCTAGGGTCTGGGTTAGTTGAGACTGCTGGTCTTCCTATGGGGTCACTCTCCATTTCAACTTTAATCCTTCCCCTAATTCAAACATAGCGGTCCCTGACTTCAGTTCTGTGGTTGGATGTAAGTATCTGCTTCTGTCTCAGTCAGCTGCTCATAGGGCCTCTCAGAGGGAAGCTATGCTAGGATCCCATCTGTAAGCACATCATAGCATAATAGTGTCAGGCCTTGGTGTCCCCCCACATAAGATGGATCCCAAGTTGGGCCTGTCATTGAACTGCCTTTCCTTCAGTCTCTTCTCCATTTTTGTCCCTGCAATTCTTTTAGACAGGAACAATTCTTGGTCAGGAATTTTGACTGTGAGTTAGTAGCCCTGTTTCTTCATTTGAGGCCCTGCCTACCTAATGGAGGTGGACGCTTTGAGATTCCTTTCCCCAATATTGGGCATTTTTACTAAGGTAACCTAAAATGAGTCCTGAGAATGTGTCACCTTTTGCTTCTCTGGTACTTTCTAGCAGGTCCCCCCCACCTCCCACTCCACAAAGCTTCTTATTTCCATTAAGTCTCTTGGCCCTCTGGGTTTCTCTCTTGTCCCCTCCCTTCCATAGCTGCTCCTGTTCCCCCTTTTCCCTACCCTCCTCCACTTAGGTTCCTCCATTCCTCTGCCTCCGTTATTTTTTTCTTTTCCCTTTTAAGTGGAATTGAAGCCTCTTCACTTGGGCATTTCTGCTTATTATACTTCTTATGCCCTGTAGGTTGTATCTTAGGTATTCTGTAATTTTTGGCTAATATCCACTTATTAATGAGTACATATGATACATGTGCTTCAGGGTCTGAGTTACCTCACTCAGTGTGATACTTTCTAATTCCATCCATTTGCCTGCAAAATTCATGATCTCCTTCTTAATGGCTGTATAGTATTCCATTGTGTAAATGAACCTCATATTCTGTATCTATTCTTTGAGGAACATCTGAGTTGTTTACAGCTTCTGGTTATTACAACTAAGGCTTCTATGAACATGGTAGAGCACATGTCTTTGTGGTATGGTAGAGCATTTGGGTATATGCCTAAGAGTGATATAGCTGAGTCTTCAGGTAGATCTATTTCCAGTTTTCTGAGGAAACTCCAGATTAATTTCCAGAGTGATTTTACCAGTTTGCAATACCACCAGCAATGGAAAATTGTTCATCTTTCTCTACATCCTAACCAGCATGTGCTGTCAACTGAGATTTTAATCTCAGTCATTCTTATTCATGTAAAGTGGAATCTCAGGGTCATTTTGATTTGTATTTCTCTGATGACTAAAGATGTTGAACATTTCCTTAGGTGCTTCTCAGACATTCATGATTCCTCTGTTGTGAATTCTCTGTTTAACTATGTACCCCATTTTTGAAGGGTTATTTGGAAATAGCATATAGCTTGCTAGCATTTTTTTTTCTATGTCAACTGAGATTATGAGTAAGTTGTGGTCAGTAATGTAGCATTTTCCTTTACAAAACTCTTAAAGATTTCTGTTTAGGATGTCTATGTTTGTTTTCCATACTTTGTCTTCTGGGCTGTAACACAATTTATTAGGGATGGGCAGAACAGACTATTAACAGGGACTGATCAGAGTGATAGCCACTGCATCTACTTAGTGCTCCCAGTATGTGAATAACTGTAGTGCCATCCACTGTAACACGGCAACCTACCAGTGGCTATATCACCAGAGAAACCTGATTTTCCCTCTACTGGAAGTCATAAATGACTTCATCTCCTTAGCTAGCTGTAGAACTTTATGAGTACCTCACTACCCATGATGAAATTTTGGGTGGCTGATTATGTGCAAGACCTACAAGTGATGTCACATCTATTGGGAGTTCATGTGTGCAGTGGCTTTCTTGTGTACAGAAATTATTGTTTTGGAGTAAATCTCTAGTACCTATGGGTCTTAAAATCTTTTCTTACCCTCTAGTTGTGAGGTTAATTATTCAAGTTTACATAGAAAGTCAAGTGGAAGCCCCAGGCTTTAATCTCAAACTTGTCTGTTGCTGAAGCCCAAGCTTCACATATGACACATATTGCCTATAAATAATTCATCCTCTAGTTGGAAACATGTGGGAAGTATTCCAATGGAATTATAACTAATAGTAGCAATCAACATTAATTAAATGCATATAGTAGACATTATGTGAAAAGAGCTTGGAAGAAGACATCTGGGACTAAGTTAGCAATACAGGAGATGCTGTTTATAAGTTTTGTAGCTGTCAGTCCATAATTAACATGGCATAAAGTCCTTGAAAAAGTTGTATGAGGACAGTAAAATATATCAGAAGGATAATGGATTAAAAAAACACTGGACAGATGATTTGAGACAGTGAAGACACTGGAAATTGTTTCTTCTAATTTATTAGTTCAGAAACAGAGCATGCTAACAGCAACTGTTCAGAAAATAAAGACAGAGAACAGGACTTGATATTTGAAATATAAATCCCCACGTCATATTAAATGTGTTGAGAAAACTTCACGTAAATTAGTCTGCTGCAGTACTTACCTTTCATAGGATAGCAAAAATACTATAATTAGACAATAAACATTATAATTAAAATCATTTAGTTTTGAAGAAACATTTGCCACATGAATGCCATCTATGTAAAACTGTAGGCTTCTAATTCAAAAGTTTTGATGCTAAGGATATATCATGATTTTTTTTTTGTGATTTTTTAAAGTCTTACTCTGTTCTCACATTTTAAACATCATTCATACAATCATTTGTTACATGCTGTATTGTATATTTGAAGATTCTAGTCTCATAAATGTTTATAATTTATCATTGTCTCTAAATGTCACTAAAACCCATCAAGAAACATGATATTATCTTGTTCTGTTTCTCTGGCACATTGTTAAAATCTATGTTTAACTTTTTTACATTTTTTTATCTGATAGATGTTTTTCTTTGTACTATAAGGTCATTGATGAAACTGTTAATTTTCCTGTCAAGAGAGGGCCTTGGATGTATCTGAAAGAGCTGTCTGAATAGTGTGGCACTAATGCAATTTCACAAATGACTTAATGGGGTACATAAAGCATATTTCTCCGATTAAATACACATAGCCATGGCACGGAGTTATGTCTTGCTTTACAGGCTGTGAAAACTAATTTTAATCAGCTAACGGATGAAGAGACTCTTCAAGGTTATGCAGATTATGTTATAAAAAAAAACTCTAAATGCAAAATCCTCAATGAGTGCTCAGGAAGAAAATTTTCAATCAAGGATATTTGTTTAGATTGACAACAGTTGTGAATTTCACGAGTTTCCAGGAGGACTTTAGAAGGGAAAATTAGAATCTGAGTGCCACTTTTTCAAGCCAAAATGGGGAAAATGCAAAGTCATTCAGGGCTTATGCTCATTTAAAAAAATAGCTACTGAAATGCGTTTTTCTGATAGTTAGAAAAAGCCCCAAAGGATCATAAGAACTCTACGATCCTAGATGATCTGCTTCTTTTCTGGCCTGTGTCAGAGCATAAATACAGCTATATTTGTGGCTTTTTAAAAATCCCATGACTACATTCAAATGTTTCTCACTGTGTTTGGAAACTGTGGCCACCACTTTCATCTCCATAGCAACAAATAATTTTCAAAATATCTTCAAGTACAAACTTTCTGCCCCAGAGGGAACTGACTTTGTGTACATCATTGATCCATGCATTAATTTACTGAAAAATCATATTTAAATTTTTCTATATGCCCTGTCCTCTAATCTAATAGATGCTACAGATAAAATAGAGTTCAGACTAGTTTTCATTATTGCCTATCTCAGAGCTCTGTGAGATATTGACCTTATTAATAATGATACAGTCTTGTAACTAACAGTGAAATCAGTCAATAGTGGACCACTGATAAATAATTGAGGGAGAAGTTAATCCACAGCATCAGTAGGTGGTGCCAAATTTGGTGTAGGGAACTGTCTACATTATGAAGTCATATGAATGGATTAATACACTTTACATAAAGATGCAAGACAGTTCCATCTATCTATCTATCTATCTATCTATCTATCTATCTATCTATCTATCATCTATCTATCTATCTATCTATCTATCATCTATCTCTCACTCATCTCAATTAGTCTCTCGATCACACAATTACAAGTTGTCTAAATGTGTTCTATTCAATGATGGGAGTGCATATATAGTAGTGTTCTCATTTGATTATAGTGCATAGTGACATCCTGATCATCTTAATTTGTTCAAGTATAGTTGATGGTGAAATCAATTCAAGACACATTTCTCAAAATACACTGTCATCATAAAGAATATATAACTGTATGTAGGGAACTTGCTCTTATTTCATGTGCTGGAAGAAACTCACCTTACTATGATTCACTCTGAGAATTATATATGTTTGACTTAGATGAAACTTTGGATTTTTTTAATTGGTGCTGGAACAAGTTAAGATTTTTGAAATTTGTAGAAGAATAAATATGTTTTACATTTGAGAATATGAATATTGGAAGGCCAGGAATAGAATGCTATAGTTGGAAGACGTGTTAAAAATAGTATGTAGTGAGAGATTCTTTCTTAGTCTTTAACTACACTAGATTGTGAGTTATAATAATGGAGATGTTTCAGGCATGAAGTGTTTATCTTAATGAATGGATTAATACTAATAATAAAAGACTTGAGACTGTGAGTTCTCTCTGTGTCACTCTTTTTGTCTTCTTATCTTGCCCTTCTTTTTTTCCCTCTCTCCTTCTCTACTTGTATCCCAGTCTTCTGATCTTTCAGTATGTTATGATACAATACTAAATTCCTTCCCAGATGTTGATCAATGACGCTGAGTCTTGCCGGTCTCTAGAATTGTAAGAAACAAATCTCTGTTCATTATGCATTACCCAGTCTGTGATATTCCATTATGACAACACAGAAAGAACAAAGAAATTACAAAAGTTACCCTTAAGAAGTCATGAGTATTTGTAATTTAAGGCTAGAATTAAGCAAAGGATATTTTCATTGAGAAGTTGAAATAATGTCCATCAAGTTTCAGGTCAACTATGCTTAGTGGAAAGCTAAGGCTCTTTCAGTTAGTAATCAAATTCTTGGGGGTCTGCCTTAACCTACATGCTTCTAAATACCCATTTTATCCCTGATCATAGCTATAAGTTATATATGATTATAAATAACATAATAAGAGTTGATAATTCTGTGTCTGAGTACCCAGAATGATGCATTTTAAAATATTAAAGAACTATTCATTTCTTTTCAGTATATTGTTCTTCAAGGAAACGAAGAAATAAGCGCTGAATATCAGGTAAAATGAAATAATTTTGTGCATCTTATTAAAATATTTTGAGAATTGTATGAAAATCACAAAACTTGAATGCTCTTTCCAGCTGTGTTTCTTCTGATATATGTAATCTTATGCATAGAGTTGCACTTTCAATCTATGAAAAGAAGATACTAAAACTGGTCCTGTCTCATCTGGGCTTTTCTTTGCCTTATGTGATGATTCTAAATATAAAGGCATATTAAAATGTGTCAGGAATACAAGTATAAGAAATTACTGGAGAATATCTCAGGTCCTAAAAAACTTGCCTTAGAACCTGAAAAACAAGCTTCTCAAAAGTTTTAGCAACAGAAAAAAATTATAATTTAGAGTTTATAATGAAATCAGAAATAATACACACTCCCATCTTCTTATGTGGAAGATATAGTTGCCAATTTTCAAATAAATTTTGAACTTTTCTTTGTTCTTAATAAATAGTGCCCTTGAACTCCAGATAATACCTTAGCCATAATGAATTGAAAGCAGTTAGAGTTGTGATGAGTAGCTGTTTCCTTCTTTGTAGGTGTTTTGTCCAATCATTTGAACTGAAGACCTTTATACTATACAAAACAGGGAAATACACTATCTCCTCAGTAAGAAGAACAGAAATAAGGGCCAATGGGCTAGTTTATGATTTCTTAGTAAATAATCAATGCTACTAATATTTACAGCATGAGAAGTATAGAAAATATCCAGAATGACAATAAAAATAAACAAAAATGCACATTTTTTTTTACTTTGTGTGACTCAAAAATGCTAGAGATTTTTTGTTTAAAACAGTAAATACAGGAATTATTATAATTGTGTCTATCATTCTGCCAATTGGAAAAAATGCTTGTAACAAAATTATTTACCTCCACATAAAACCAGATACACTAAATCTAATAGAAGTAAAAGTGTGGAAGAGACTCGAATGCATGGGCACAGGGGAAAACTTACTGAACAGAACACCAATGGCTCATGCTTTAAGAGCAACAATCAACAAGTGGGACCTCATACAATTGAAAAGCTTCTGTAAAGCAAAAGACACTGTCAATAGGACAAAATGGCAACCCACAAGAGGAAAGCATGTAGAAATTTTCTTAAAGTTTAGGAATTGTTCTTTATGTTGATTTTTTATGAAAGTTGCACCTACATATTTCTTGAAATTGCCTTAACCGTTAACAAAATATACAAGAAAAAATTCTTTTAAAAAATCATTCCATTCGTTTACATCTCAAATGATATCCCACTTCCCAGTTACCCCTCCACCAAACCCCTATCCCACATCTCCCCTCCCCGCTCCCCTTTGCCTATATGAGCGTATTTCCACGCCCACTAACACTCTCCTGCTCCACCTTTCCAGCATCCTCTTATGCTGAGTCATCAAACCTCTTCAGACCAAGGGCTTCCCCTCCCGTTGCTGTCAGTCAAGACTGTCCTCTGCTACCTATGTACCTGTAGCCATGGATCCCTCCAGGTACACTCCTTTATTGGTGGTCTAGTCTCTGGGAGAACTGGGTCATCAGGCCAGCTTATGTAGTTCTTCCAATGGGGTTGCAATCCCCCTCTGCTACTCCAGTCTTTCTTCCAGCTCCCACACCAGGTTCTGTGAGTTCAGCCTGATAGTTAGCTCCAAATATCCACATCTGCACTGGTCAGTTGCTGGCTGGACTTCCCAAGTAACTGCCACACTTGGTTCCTGTTCACAAATGCCTCTTGACCATTGCAAAAGTGTTGAGTTTGTTGTTTGTAGACACGATGGATCCCCAGGTGGGGCAGTCCCTGGTTGGCCCTTCCTTCAGTCTCTGTTCCATTTTTGCCCTTGCTCTTCATTTGAACGGGAACATTTCTGGGTTAAAAGTTTTCAGATGGGTGGGTGTCCGCATCCCTCGACCAGGGGCCATACCTATCTACTGGAGGTGGTCTCTAGAGGTTCTATTTTCTTCTTCTCTACACATTTTGGCTAAACTCATCCCAGCTGGGTCTTGGGAACCTCACATTTCCATGGTATATGGGACCTTCCAGTGGCTATTTACAGTTCCTCATTGCTCCTGCTACATATTTTTGTTCGATTTCCTGACACTCTGTACCTCTCTGACTTCTCCTCTGGTTCCTGATACTGCCCTCCTTATTTCCTCCTTCTCCTCTCTCCATCCCAGATCTCCCTCTCCCTCCACCACTTGTCCTGTTCCCTCTCATGCAGGATTGAAGAGTCCACACCCAAGTCTTCCTTCCTTCTGTTCTCCATATGGTCTATGGGTTGTATCAGGGACATTGTGAGCTTTTGGGCTAATGATATCCACTTATCACTGAGTACATACTATGTGTGTTCTTTTGTGTCTGGTTTACCTCACTCAGGATGATATTTTCTAGTTTCATCCATTTGCTTATGAATTTTATGAAGTCATTGTTTTTAATAGCTGAGTAGTACTCTATTGTGTAAACGTACCATATTTTCTGTGTCCATTTCTTTGTTGAGGGCCATCTGTGTTGTTTCCAGCTTCCGGCTATTATAAATAAGGCTGCTATGAGGACATGTAATAAGGACACTGGGGCATGTGTCCTTATTACATGTTGGAGCATCTTTTGGGTATATGTCCAGGAGTGGTATAGCTGCGTCCTTAGGTAATACTATGGCCAGTTTTCTGAGGAACCGCCAGACTGATTTCTAGAGTGGTTGTACCAGCTTGCAATCCCACCAACAGTGGAGGAGTGTTCCTCTTTCTCCACATCCTCATCAGCATGTGCTGTCACTTGAGTTTTTGATCTTATCCATTCTGACTTGTGTGAGGTGGATTCACAGAGTCATTTTAATTTGCATGTCCATAATGACTAAGAATGTTGAACATTTCTTTAAGTGCTTCTCAGCCATTCGAAACTACTGAGTTGAGAGTTCTGTTTAGCTATGTACCCTATTAAATCTATGTTCTCCTGAGTCTAACTTCTTGACTTCATTGTATATTTTGGATATTTGCCCTCTATAGGATGTAGAATTGGTAAAGATCTTCTCATTATGTAGGTTGCCATTTTATGCTATTTACACTGTCCTTTGACTCATGGAAACTTCAGTTTTATGAAATCCCATTTGTCAATAGTTGATCTTAGAGCTTGAGACATTAGTGTTTTGTTCAGGAAATTTTCCCCTGTGTCCATGTATTCAAAGCTCTTTCTCTTCTATTAGATTCATTATGTCTGTTTTTTTTTTAATTTTTATTGGATATTTTATTTACATTTCAGATGTAATCCCCTTTCCCCCACCACCCAAGAACCCTCTATCTCATCCCCCCTCCTCCTGTTTCTATGAGGATATGCTCCCACCCTCCCTCCCACTCCCACCTCCCCACCCATAATTTCTCACACACTGGGGCATCCAGCCTTCACTGGACCAAGGACTTCCTCACCTACCTATGCCTGACACTGTCATCCTCCCCTACATATACAGCTGGAGCCATGGGTCCATCCCTATGTGCTCCCAGGCTGGTGGTTTAGACCCTGGGAGCTCTGGTTGGTTGGTATTGATGCTCTCCTCATGGGGCCACAAACCCTTTCGGCACCTTCAGTCTTCTTTCTCACTCCTCCACTGGGAACCCCATCATTAGTTCAATGGTTAGCTGTGAGCATTCACCTCTGTATATTTCAGGCTCTGGTAGACCTCTAAGGAGACAGCTATATCAGCATACACTTCTCGGCATCCACATTAGTGTCTACCTTTGGTGATTGCACAAGGGATGGCTACCAAAGGTGGAGCAGTCTTCATATGGCCTCTCCTTCAGTTTCTGTCTCATGCTTTGTCTCCAGACATGCTCCCATGAGTATTTTGTTACCCCTTCTAAGAAGGGCCAAAGCACCCACACTTTGGTCTTCCTGAGAAGAGGTTCATGAGCTTCATGTGGTATGTGAGTTGTAGCTTGTATATTGTGAGATTTTGGGCTAATATCCAATTATCACTGAGTGAATTCCATGTGTGTTCTTTTGTGATTAGGTTATCTCACTCAGGATGATATTTTCTAGTTCCATCCATTTACCTAAGAATTTCTCGAATTCGTTGTTTTTAATAGCTGAATAATATTCCATTGTGTAAATGTACCACATTTTCTGTATCCATTCCTCTGTTGAAGGACATTTGGGTTCTTTCCAGCTTCTGGCTATTATGTGGAGGTCCTTGATTCACTTGGAGTTGAGCTTTGTACAAGGAAATAAGAATGAATCAATTTGCATTCTTTTACATCCTGACCACCACTTGATCCAGTACCATTTGTTGAATATGCTGTCCTTTTGCACCTGGATGATTTTGGATTCTTTGTCAAAGATCAGGTGGCTATAGCTATGTGGGTTTATTTCTGTGTCTTCAATTCTAGTCTTGATCTACTTGACTGTCTCTGTATTAATACCATTTGGTTTTTATCACTATTGCTCTGGGATGATGATTACCCCAAAAGTTCTTTTATTGTTGAGAGTAGTTTTCATTATCTTTTTTTTTTATTCCAAATGAATTTGAGAATTGTTCTTTCTAACTCTGTGAAGAATTGAGTTGAAATTTTAATGGGGATTGCATTGAATCTTTCCCAGATAACAAGCAAACCTCCAGGGATTCTGGCACAACTGTGGTCTGAGAAATGACGCACAGAGGGGACAAGGTCAACTCACTACTGCTGGGTTTACTAGGAGAGATTAGCAGTCAGAGAATTGGAGTAGAAGTCTCACCTGGTGGCTCCTGATGCCTGCCATGTTTTACCCATTTTAAATTGATTTTGGTGGGTTTACTAATTTCTATATTTTTCAAGTCCTTCATACTTTTGTGAAATCAAAACAACAAATAAAACCAAATAAAACAAAAATGATAAAATTAAAATCATACGTCATAGAAAGGTACTCTGAGAGAATTTCTGATTAAATTAAAATGAGCTTTAACTGTCTATATTGAAGAAGTACAGGTATGTGTAACTGTGTGTACACAAATACATTTTCTTTTCATCACTTAAATTCTTATATAATGTGAATATGTGTAATTTGTATTGTATACCCAAGCTATAGGAAAAGCTATATGTTCTCTTATCCATATACTATATAATCAATGTTCACTGCCTGCCTGAATTTATGAAACTTATGTAGATGATGTGATATATATATATATATATATAGAGAGAGAGAGAGAGAGAGAGAGAGAGAGAGCTACTTCACTCTAGAAGTCTTTAAAATATCAAATAGCATATATATAGTATATTTTGTAAATAATGATGAAGATTTAGACTAAATGATGGGAAAATGAAGGAGGCATTTGTTTTGATGGGAGAGAGTAGATTTGAGAGGAACTTTCTATTTGTATTCATTTGCATTTGTTTTGTTTGAGTGTTTCAGTAAGTGCCATTTTACTTTTGCAATGAAAAATATAAAAGAAATTTTAAAAGACACTTGTCAGGATACTTTTGACCTAAGTAGGACTCATAAAGCATTAAACACATTAGATAGTATAATATCATGTAGATAATGACAGTTTTGCTAAGATTTCTTTGAGATGTAATGAAATTAGTTTCCATTTGGTTCTGCATTTTATAGTAAGTGAATATCATGCATATATTTAAATTTATGAAAATGGAAATTAGAAAGGCCACAATTTCAGAATTAAATATATGAATAATCAGAATAACAGCTGAGTCCCTGCTGGTTGCACTTATGCAAATTTTTGGAATATGCAAGCCTATCTATACTTAAAAAGAGGAAAACTGAAAAATTGAAATTATGCTTATGAAAATTATGGTATAAATCCTTGATTTTCCTTGTGTGTTGTTGCCTCCTTCTTGGTTTTTGGTAGTCTTATGGCTATATTCATACTTCTTCCAAGAACACAAAAAAATAATAATCAGAATCCCAAACTATTATTGCCTATGACATAAACTTTTAAAACGAGAATTTATAATTTATTTGATACTATGTATCATTAATTGTTTCATTTTAATTATCATTTACTTATTGTACAAGCTAATGAGTTATTATGGTATTTTATGCATGTATATACTATATGTTGATATCTTCAATCTATGATTTTTAAATATTCCTCTTTTTATCCTATCCATGAGCATTTGTGATCTAAATTATGAAGTGATAGACTAATGATGAGAAGTACTTTTACAGAGTTGTTGAGGTGACATAGACAAAGTGGTTGATATACTTACCCATATGACGATGGACAAAAATAAGAACATTACAACAGCTACTTTACTGGAACATTTGAAGTGTTGCAGCTGAATGGTATAGAAGTCTCTAAGTTACTAAACAGTGTGAAGATTCATCATGACATTACAAAGAATGGAAAAACCATATAACTTCTCTCCTGTGCAACCCTGAACTAGAGGGTGAAGAGAGACTTCACTTCATTTTAAAAGGATAATAGCATAACCTTAGACTTCCCCACTTAGACTATATATACTTGAGCAACTTACTATTGTAGAATCTTGTATGTCACAAATGCAGGCCTAGTGTTTATCATACTTCTGTATTGTTCTGAGGAAAGTGCATCCATACTATATCTTTCTGATGATACACTATGATCTTTCTGTTCACAGTCATTTTGATATCCCACTAATTTCATTCTATGAAACAGCCAAGCAACTACATTTAGAAACTCTGTAGATTTCGCTTCACAAACCAGCAGAGAAGACCTAATTCTCCCTCACATCAACTGCAGGAAAAGTCTGGATAGCCCATCATAGAACAATACAAGGATTACTAATGTGTGAATAAATGAATCATGATTAATGAGTTATGAAGGAAGTTGGTATATTAGATAAAAAGAGCACATTTTTGCACTTCCATGAAATTTAACAGAAAAGCTTGTGACAACAGAAAATCACAGGATGGAAACAGTAGTTGAGAGAGACTATGCAAGATACAGAAATTCTAGAATTCGGATTTGTGGTTTTTTTTGTTTGGTTGGGTTTTTTTTGTTTTTTTATTCAACATATAATTTAATTAGCACTTATGGAAGGCACTGTAACTGTTTCTATTAGAATGTTTCCATTACAAATAATTACAAACATCAAAAAAATTATTTTGTAGCATTAGGGTTGGTGTTCCCTTTGTGATTATAGGAGGGCAATTTACTTAAAAGCTTCACTGACATCATACATATAATAGGTATTTATCGTTTCAACAAAGTACAATGAATGATATTTGCCACAGGGAATAGTGCTTGTCAGTGGTGTACTTCATATCACTTAAATCAAGTATACACAATGAAACCAATAGAGCTAGCTCATTGTGTTCTACTTAAGTTAACTGATTTTAAAATGAAGAAGAAATTTTGATGAAAATTAGAAGGTAACTTTACTCTTTGTGTAATAATAACAACAACCAGCAGCTGTTGGCCAGGTACCTAAAGTAAACATCTATGATGTCGCTACTCTTTAAAACAATACAAAGTCTTACAAGTAATGCTTATCTCACTTGTTATAAAACTGAAAATCAGAATCTTGTGTAAACTGTACAAGGTCAAGTTAAAGGGATCAGCATGTAATGTTATGTCAAAGTCTTGTTTCCAGGATAGAAAACTATCTTTACTGAAGTAGTGCCTTCTAGACTTCGGATTTGTAAAAGAAGCAACAATCCTTTAAAATAAGCTCCTAGCAACACCATAGTAAAATTAAAGATTCTTGCTCAATGAGACCTAAAATAACATGGAAAAGAAGCCAAAGATAACCCCCTTGAGGACAGCCATATATGAATACATTTAAGGGCTAGGATACAGGTTAATACAAGCAGGGACATGTGTCTAACAATGCCCTTCTGATTATTAATTTTGTTCTTCCCAGTTTATACTGTATTGTTTGTTTGTTTTCCTTTGTTTTACTTCCTAGCTGTAAGTATAATTGAAGTTTTCAGCTTTTTAAAAACTATATTTAAATATCTGGAATGTGGGGAATAGGGACCTTCGATCACTGTAGGAGGGATTGTTGAGTGTGCAGCCACTATGAAAGTCAGTGTGGAGCTAACTCAAAAGGATAAATGTACATTTACCTTATGACCCAGCCCTTTCCTTAGCATATGCCCAAAGGATTTGACTTACTACTCCATAGTTCCTTGCTCAGCAGATACCTTGCTCATTGTCACTATATTCATAATAGGTAGTAAATGGAGATAGTGCTTTGAGCACTCCAAATATCAAAAAGTTATCATACATGTCTGAAGTGACAGATTTGTTTGTTTACCTGATTCATTAGTGGAAATGAGGACACAACTGCTCCTAGGTATAGTTGAGGAGAAGGTTTGTTGTAGATATGAAGAAAAAAATCAGCCAGAGGCAGCTGGAAGTGTCCAGACTGAACCAGGCTAGCAAAAGGAACTGATTGAGCCACGAGAGAAGAAAGAGTGAGAAACCAAGAGAAGATAGAGGGAAAAGGAGAGAGTCAAACAGGCAGAAAGATTCAGAAGCAGAACTAAAAGCAGAACCCAGAGGAGTCAAGTGCTAAGAGGATGTGTGACCAAAATGGCTAATGTTTCTAGGAATAAAGAAGCTGGGGAAAGTAAAGGAAGAGATGCTCAGATGCCAGAGAGGTCTTTGTAATTCTGAGAAATGTTGGGAGAACCTGGAGGCCAGTGTCTGATTCAACATGTTAAATAGGTACCTCAGTTACTCATTTGTCTATGGCTTCTTTGCAACTTAACAATTTGATCATTAATTATATACATAGATTGACATTTCATGTTATAATGAATACCTATACACAGTTATTTTATCTCTTAAAAAGGTAACCATATGTTAAATGTTAATTACCAAATTAATAACAAATCCTCAAATTATACTTATTAACTTATGCTTATTTACAATAAATGATAACTTCAACCAATCATTTTTTATATTCGTTCACTTGGAATTCACTTGGAATTTTTAGCCTGGTAGAAAGAACAGTCAGTTTTTGTGAAATACAATACTGCTGAAATGAACTACATTGAGGTGGAGAGACTTGTAGCATACCTCTAATATAACAGCTTTTTTGAAACTACTTAAAAGCAAAGTAACATGATAACTGTATGAAAATGTCTATGATTGCTTTATTAATAAAAACTGAGGTGTGATGTTTTTGCGAAGAGTAAAAATGTCAATTTTCTCATCAAGGTAATATAAGTACTCTATGTGTATAAGGCATAACAAAAGGAAGGCATTTTCCTCTCATTTTTACTAGGTCTTTGAGGATTTTGTACAATGTGTTTTGATCATATTCACAACTACCTCATTCTTCCCTGATTGACCACTTCCTTCCAGCCTTGGTTTGGAGAGGGGTTCTGAGAGAGGAATGTCTGGAAGCAGCAAAAAGAATGACTCCAGGTCAAATAGTGGATTCAAGCTGATGACCTGTGTTCTGCTTAATGCAGCTTTCAAGTCTGCTTCTTTGTATATTCTGCTTACTGTCTGGAGATTTCTCTGTCTATATTCTGCTTGCTTGATTTTCTAAGAGATCTCTCTGTCCATGTTCTGATTATTTGTGTGTTCTCCAAGCAATTTTCTCTTTTTATTCTAAAACATTCCCTGGATAGCTCATTTCCTGCAAAACATAGGTCCAGGCTTTTATTTTACATATAAATCTGTCATTTACTCAAGGTTTTCCTTTTGATTATCTTATGAATCAGCATCCTGTGACCCCGGCCAGTGATTTTTTTAGGAGACGGTAAGCATATATTTTTTTTCTTAACATAGCAAATGATTTCAGAGATCTGTCTGCCCTTATTAAGCACAGAAGATAAAGTAGTTGGGTGAAACCTTGCACTGAAATTACCATTTCCACCATTCCTAAGTCTAACCCTCCTCTGTCCTAGGCTAATCCTGAACTCAGGAATCTCTCTCCTGAGATCACCACTCCCTAAATCTCTAACAAGTTGGCTCACAACATAGCTGCTTTTGTTCCTTTAGACTCATGAAGCCCCTCCTATAATTCATATTCCATCCTTATTTTTTGCACAGTTATACAGTTATATATTTTCAAACTCATGTATTTAGATCTCTTTCTCAGAGCCTTCATGACTGTCCTGAAGGTCCCAGCATTTACCAATTTGCAGAGACATAGCCACACCCTCAACTCTTGAACTCATGCTGTTTCCATTTATGAAATCATTAATGTTAACAGGGAGGACATTTTTCAGAAGGAAGGAGTTCTCCACTGCTTGTGGGTCCAGAAAATGTGTACGTTATTACACAAACAAACCTTATGCCAACAGCAGCAATTGACACTCATGTAGGCTTACATCAGTGCACAGTCTCTGTGGCAGGAACCATGTCACTCTGTCCCCACCAGTGCTAAGCCAGGCTAGGTACTCCCATACAAATTCCACATTGTATCATATTTAAAACCCATTTAGGATAATTAGTGCTGTCCAGGTACTCTTGGGTGTGTGTCCTACCACTGAATCTTGGTCAATCTATGAGTGGCTGCATCCTTAGAAAAATCCAACTCTGCTTTAGCAATTGTCAGGCATGCTTATTGTTATAGCTCTTAGAATTCACAGCTGAATAAGGTCAGTGCTTACTTTTCTCCTCCAGTTGTTTGCATAGTATCTTCTAGTGCTATACCAGCTAGACAGTAGGGATGAAGTTTTAAGGTGAATAGAAATATGATTTCTCTCTGATAAACATGTGATTCTTCAATAATAGACATTAACTTAAAGTTCTGCAGTTGCACTTCGAATAGCCTTTAATGTTGGGGGAGGGGAGTCTATGGGCTCTCACAGGCAAACAATTTCAAAAGAAGCAATTCATTTCCGGTTACTGTGCCTACTGTCTGTTGGCCTGTTATGTCTACTAGAGGTGTTCACCTAAATAAAACATTTTCATGAATCACGAATATATGGCATGAGATGGTTTTCAATGAGACACATGAAAGACTCTAAGCATTTCAACCAGGACATTGTAATTTTAAGGATGACATATGAAGCTGAATCCATAGCATTTTATATCCAAGATATAAAATGTTTCATTTAAAACTGAGGTCAAAGCCCTTGCATTCTGGATGTATTTGTTCCATTATCTAGTGAACAGATGAGATCCATTACATTCTGATTTTCCACAGATTTATTGTATCCTATCATTAATTTGGTACAGTTTCCTACCTGCTATTTTATTAAATTTATCTACTCATAAAAATAAGACTTTATACAATAGTAAATAAATATTCAATTGTTTGGTTCATATTTACCCAATATTTATTTCTTAGCTAGCATATACTTGAAATGTTTTTGTAATTTTCTGCACAAGGGCATACCTCTATTAGTGAAAATATTTTGAATGACTAGTGATTCTATTCATCTTTCCTCATCCTTTTATAATAATTTTGAGCTCTAAATAGTTTTCAGAAGGATATAATTATTCTTAGAATAATAAGACTTCTTTGCTTTATCCAAATCTGCAGTCAAATGGAATTCTAGGATTTGAGAATGTGCTCCTTTAGAAAAAAACTTTTTTCACTTGCCCAGTAGGAAATGGAAGTGTCTGCCAGCCAAACCTCCCTCCTTGCTGAGTGCTGAATTCTCATGTTCATTAAACAATTTGTTCCTGCAGCCCACAATCCAGAATGAAGAAATGTTGGTCATCTTATGTGATGGAACCCACTGATAGGGCCTCCCTTAATGAGAGCTTAGCTGGAGGGAAGTTGGCAAGTATTGAAGAGAATTTGAGCTGTGTTACTCCATCCTCTCTTAACAACTGGAGTCATAGCACAAAGCTCACGGGAAAAGAAAATGCCTGCCTATAGGAATCAGAATTACATAACAATTGTCTTAGGAAAGATACTTAGATGGACAATCTTATTAAGGTTTCTGAAAATGCTGAAGTCATGAGTGCTATACTTTAATAAATGTAAAATATTAAGATATTAGAAATGTGTCAGCAAATAGAAAATCCCATATTGCAAAAGTCTTCCCAACTCTAATGCATTTCACTTTTCAAGGAAATCAGATTTTACAGAATTTCCTACTTTGACTTCCCAAGTGCAAGTAATATTACTAAATAAGGATGTTGCTCATTATTTCAGATTAGATAGAACTTATTATCTGTTATTATTCAATTTAATTTTACGAAAATTGGGCCTACATAGGTCTGATTCAGATAGGGTTCCAGTGCTTAGCAGAGAAATGGACACAAATCTGCATCCCTAACCAGATGCTATCTCCAATTGATAACAACTCACAAAAGGAAAAAATACTTCTCTCTAATGGAGACTCACTGGGGATATAAACCTCACTTAAGGGTAGGCCCAATACCCACCAGTAGATAATCAGTATAAATCTAACTCAATGTTATTTTTTGTTGTTAATGTTGTGTGTTTTCTTTCTCAAAAGGAGCTTTTTTTCCCTTATAGATCTTTTGCTTATATATTATGGTTTCTATTTTTATGCTTTTATGAAATTTCTGTGTATTTCTGTGTCTCTATATATTTCTTGTACATTTTCTTTGGTTCATTGTTTTCTGTTTACTTGGTCCTATTCCAGTTTGATTGCTTTTATTTATTTATTAATATTATTATGATTAGTATTAAACTTTTAAAATGCCTATATGAGTTCTAAACTGAGAAGGCAACAAAAGGTGTGCATTTGGACTTGTGAGGAAGTAGGAGGGATCTTGGAAGAGTTGAACTTTCAAACAGTATGGAAACTGAAAGACTAACAGAACTTTTAAAGTTGGACTAAATGCATTTTGCATTATTGTATAGGCACAAGCCTATGGTGATCAGAGAGTGGAATGTGGTTATTTGAATGTGAATGGACCTTATAGGCTCATATATTTGAATACTTGTTCCTCAGTTTGTGGAGCTATTTAAGAAGCATTAGGTGGCATGATTTATTGGAGGATAAAATTATTACTAGGGGCAGTCTTAGAGGACTCAAAATACTGGTGAACTTCCCAGTGTTCCATCTCTTTGCTTATAGTTTTAGATCAATATGCAAGCTCTCACTTTTTCATTCCCTCTGCTATTAAGAACTCCAGGCCTCTGAAACTATATGCCAATTAAACACATCCTTTTATAAGTTGCCTTGGGCATGGTGATTTATCAATGCAATAGAAAAATAACTGAGAGAATAAGTTAATGAACGGAGATTTGGAAATTGGGAAGAAATGTAAGACAGATAAAAGAATACATGGCAAATTCCAGATATAACATGGAATAAGGTATTTTTAATAAACTGAAAGAAAAATGTGTGTGCATGTGTCTGTCTGTCTGTCTGTATTTCAGGTATTTCAGGTGCATGTAATATTCTAGTATGAATATATACCATTCTGCTGAGAGAGGCAGTGATCAGATCATGAACGATCTTTAAAGACAGTTGATTTTATGTTTTACTCAACATGTAATGGGAAGAAACATAAAGTTTCAACAGGAAATATATATTTTTTATAAAATCCATTCTGATTCCAATGTAGTTAATGAATTTGAGACTCCTAAATGTTCAGAAAAATCACACACCCACACAAGAATAGGAGCATGTGATAAGAATAAGATTTAGTATACTACACAAAGCATTATTGCTGGATAGAACATTCTCTATGGTTTTCTTGCTTTTATACACATCCGATTAAAAGGACTGAGATTATTCATTCAGATTATCTTTTTCAATGGTATTTATGTATTAAATAACTTCCTAAAATGGAAGTGGGGAGAATGTTTTGGAAACTATTATTGTCCTCAAGTAATAGATTAATAAGGAGCAAAAATTCAGCAGCAAATTATTTTACTCTTTAGCTGTTGAGGAATGAGCAATGGGTCAAGGAAAAGGGGAAATTAAAATGCTTTTAATAGTAGCTAAGCTGATACAATAATGACAGTTATTTTACAGAATATTTTAATTTTATGAATAACATTTAAAACTGTTATCTAATTTAATCTTAAAATCTTAATCTTTTAAAAATAGAATCATGAATTATGACTAGAACTCATGTGATACAAGTAAAAGTATTAAATTTTATAGAAATTTTGTAAATTTTAATAACAAGATTAAGAATTGTGTAGTGACTTAGATTTACTACTACTTTCAGGTTTGCATATTCCTTGGCAACAGTTTCATGGAAGCTGAAAGAAAACATGAGATTCTTGAGACAGAGACAAAAGACTTTATTGCTGATGGTTCAATAGGCAGCATGATTATATTTTCAAATCTTCCTTGTGTTTGTTGGGTACCATAGGAGCCTTGGAATATGAGCTAGCATCTGTTGCACATGGAGAAGTGCACTTCATAGACAAAGAACTCTCTATTTAGAAACAGTGATATGTTAACTTCTTGAACACTTTGCACAGGAAGAAGTAATTTTCTTTATTGTTCTGCACAGCAAACAAATGTACTTTGTGTCCTGAAATAAGTCATTATCCTTGCCTTCCAATGTTATTTAATACATAAATACCATTGAAAAAGATAATCTGAATGAATAATCTCAGTCCTTTTAATCAGATGTGTATAAAAGCAGGAAAACCATAGAGAATGTTCTATCCAGCAATAATGCTTTGTGTAGTATACTAAATCTTATTCTTATCCCATGCTCCTATTCTTGTGTGGGTGTGTGATTTTTCTGAACATATTCAAAATGTTCAACATAGTGTAAACCTTTATACAAAGATTAGTCTTCTATAAGATCTAAAGGGCTTTGTGCATGACTACACAGATGTAGAATTAGCTTGTTACCACAATATTCTTGCATTTTCTTCTTCCTCTGCCAATTAGATTTCAATTATGTTTGCTGTCTGAATTTCAAGAAGTGAAAACTAAAGGAGCATGGCTAGATGTTATTTATTAGGTTTTCTAAATTGTCCCTTCATAGTAATTGGAATTGCAGAACATCAGTTCTTCCAGAAATACTCAATGTAAAAGGAGATGACAGGAACCATAATGATCAAGAGTAGTGCTCCTCCACTAGAATCTCAACAAATAATAAAAATGTTTTGGGCATATGTTTCCCTGTGGAGGAACTTGACATTAAACATAAGTAGTGTTAATCAATTGTAATTTAATTTCTAATATCTAGAGACAATTAACACACAACTTTTAAAACTGCTTAGAATGCACATCATTTAAAAAACAATGATTAGCAATATATATATATATATATAAATATATATATATATATAAATCTCTCTTGTATACTTACAGAAAACACAAAATGGCTAGGGATAGAACCACAAATTTCTGACTACCTTTCTTATGCAGTATACTGTTACTTAGTTTTCATAACAACAACCTAAACAATGTCATTGTCATTCCATTGCAATTTTAAAGATAGAATGTTTGAATTTTCAGAAAATTAAATAACCTGCTCAAAATGTTCAATAGGATATATTTTTATTTTTAACATTTTCATTTGTATAAACAAGGTGTTCTGATCATTTGCACCATGACTTTCTCATTCTTCATGTCCTCTTTCCACTTGCTGTCATATCATATTTTTGTAATACACTGAAGCCAATTAATATTAATATTGTGGTTGTTGGAAACTTAGTGGGGATTGTTAGATCAATTCAGGCCTGGTCTTATAATGTAACTTCACCTATAGTAAATTTGTGAGTGCAATGACAATATCATGTTCAGAAGACAATATTTTATATTTTTTCATTCATTTATCTACATCTTATATTATTTCTGTACCCTTTTCCACAATGTTCTCAGATCCCTGCTTGGGGTTGTTATAGATGTTCATTTATGTCTGAACTCTGTTCTCAGGACAGACTAGTTATCGGTTTCTGGATTAAGTGGTGACCACTACAGAGAAAAGTTTTCCTGGCCAAGGTTGAAGGTAGCACTAATCCATGTATATAAAGATATATCTAGAAGACAGTTTCACAACATGTCTATTTAGCAGTGGGGTTCCTCCATAGTACCTATGATCTCCTGAGCTTTGGGCTTTTGGCCTGATTTATTGTAACAGACATGAATTCCCTGTGGAACAAGCCTCAAATCAATTTAAAAACAGTTGGTTACTGGCATAATCTTGGTGCCACTATTTATTTAATGAGCACATCTTGCCTGACAGATTAATATTGTAGCGTGTAGGCTTCACTAGTGGGTGATGCCATTGATGCTTTTTCTCCCCCAGTGGTCTGCATGGTACCTGCTAGCCATTTGAAAGCTTGTTAGTAGAAAGAAGTTTTCAGCTAAGTTACAGCTTGATTTTTCTATGTCTTAAAACAATGTTATATTTTCAATTAGAGCTTTACTATTTTGTCCTGGTGGACAAACAAGCTGCTCAAATTTTTATACTTGCTAAATGATTAGTCTCAGTCTTGAGTTTTGTTTAATACCTAATTCCATGCTGCCATGTATAAATAAGTATAAATTATTGCCATTTCATAGGGTACTTAGAATTTTTATATCTTTAGAAGTCTGATGGTATCTTTTAAAATATTATGTGTATGGAAATTTTGCTTATGTTTCTGTTTGATATATGATTGTCTGGCGCCCACAGAAATCAGAATACAGTATTTTATCTGGAACTAGAGTTACAGAAATTTGTGAGCTTCCATGTGAGGAGTGGGGAATAGAACCTACAAAATAAGCCAGGATGTTTAAATGCTGAAGAATCTCTCGAGTCCCTGATTGAGGATATTCTAATGAAATCTATTGGAATGGTTACATAGTATCTTGTGGTATTTGAAGAAACCTCAAAGTGTAAGCACATAAAAGAGAAGAGATAGATTAGAAGGAAGAAGAGGATATAAGATGTTAAGGTACTAATTGACAAAACAGTAACTATTAGTAACTAGTTTACATTGAAAAACCTACTCTTCATGCATGATTCTGGGTGTTACATAATTACATATAAGGGATTATATGCATCCTATATGCTCAATTATGCCTCAAAGAATATGCTCACAAAGACTATGATTAGATCATACTATTCAATATGATCAGCTAGAGATTGCTTCATTACTCAGAACCAATTTATTACAGTAGTTGAAAAACAACCTTGTGTTCAGGTGGTAGTTTCTTTCAGTAAGAAATTGATCAATTCTGTGGTAGAGTTCACTTAAATTGATTGATTTCTCTGGACAAATTAATAAATCAACTCATACTTTAAATGATTCTCTTTTGAAAATTTAATTTTATATTTTACTTATTCACTTTACTTCCTGCTCACTGACCCCCCCTCCTGGTCAACCCCTCCCACAATCCTTCCACTATCCCCTCTTCTCCTTCTCCTCTGAGTGGGTAGGGCACCACTCTGGCACTTCAAGTATCTGCAAGGCTAGGCACTTCCTCTCCCACTGAGGCCAGACAAGGATGCTCAACTAGAACATATCTCACATACAGGCAACAGCTTTAGGGATATCCCCTGCTCTAGTTGTTCAGGACCCACATGAAGACCAAGAAGCATATCTGTTACATATGTATGGGAAGGCCTAGGTCCAACCCATGTTTGCTCTTTGATTTGTGGTTCAGTCTTTGAGAGCCCCAAGGATCCAGGTTAGTTCACTTTGTTGGTCTTCCTGTGGAACCTTTTATCACCTTTGGGCTGCAATACTTCCTCCTAGAGATTCCCAAGAGATTTTCCTCTTATAAAGTTCTTGAACATAGCCTTATTTTGCTGAGAACTTTAGCTTAATATCCTAAAGTAGCAAATATTGTTTTCAAATTCTTTTAGCCAGGTTTTTGTAGTAAAATAATAGAAGTTGTGAGACAATATATTAAGCAGCAGGAATGTGTCTGCTTTCTGACATTTTCAATGATGTATTAGAGTTTAGATGTACGTTTCAGCCAATGTTCTTTTTTCCCTTTTTAGTTGTTTGATAATTTCATACACTTATAAAATGTATTTAGATCATACCCATTACCAAAAATACAACTACTCCTAGATCCCTGGTCCACAGTCCGCTATATCACACATTCATTCTTTTCTACAAAATATTTTTTTAATTTTCATATAAATATATTGAAATTACTAAATTACCCTTCCTCTGAGGCCTTCTCATGTTCCCCACTAGTTCTCAAATCCTTAACTCCCTTTGCTTTTATAGTTTATTTATATTTTATATATAATACATTTTATTATAAATTATTATATTGTATGTTTATATATTTTATATTATATTTATTTATATTCTATTGTATTTTAAAACTAAAATACTATTACATTACTTGACCCTTCCATTTTCTTTTTCCAACTGCTCTCATGTATCTTTTGACTTTTGCAGACAACCTTACTGTATTGACTTCCCTCCCCTTCCTAATGAAAGCCTTTCCTCCCTTTTCTAATTTTCTCATTCAGATGTTTTGTATGCTACTATCCTGCTCTCTATTGCTCCACATTGTATACTCAGATCTGAAGATTTAGAACTAGGAGCTACAGATGAGAGAGATCATATGATATTTGACTTTAAGGATCTATGTTAACTCACTATGTTATCTTCTAGTTCTATTTACCTCCAGTGTTCATTATTTCATTTTTCTTTATAGTTTATACATTTTTCCTATTGTGTTTATGTACTGAATTTGATTAACCATCAGTTGAAAGACACTTACCTTATTCCCATTTCCTGGCTATTGTGAGTAAAGTGACAATGAGCATGGGTAGCAAGGACCTAGAGAGGAGGATGGTGAGTTCTTTGAGCATCTGCTGAGCAACAGTATATGTGCATGACGCAGTAGATTTAGTTTGGATGTTTTGAGGGTACTCCCCACTCATTTCCAGAGTGCCTGCTCCAATTTGTAATCCATCAATAATGAAAAGGGTTTTATTTTCCCCTATATCTGTCGCAAACTTTGTCAATTGCCTTGTTTATGTTTCTCATTCTGACTTGGATAAGATGAAATTTTAAAGATGTTTTGATCTAAATTTTCCTAATTGGTAGGGATGCTGAACATTTTTTGAGATATTTATTAGCCAAATTTATTTCCTATTTTGAGACTCTCTGTTTAGACTCCATTTTGAATGGGTCATTTACCTTTAAGGCCCTTTGTGTTTTATTGTCTTGTTTTTCATATACCATGGACCTTAATGTTCTCTCAGATTTACAGCTGACAAAGATTCTAACCTATTCTCTGCATTTAGTCTTATGGGTATTAATTCTGTAGGCTGTTAGTGTCAAAGAAATTTTCCTTCTCTATATGAATCTACATGAGTTCAAAGCCCACCTGGTCTGCAGAGTGTGTTTTTCTTGATATGTGACATGTATTTTTTTTTAACTTATTATTATACAGTTTTCTATCTGCCTTCCATTTTCTTTGTACAATTAGTGTTTTAACTATGATATGCCATAATGGGTTTCTTGTCTTGTCTTGTATTTTGTGTTTATGAATGTTCCATGTGCTTCCTATATTTGTATGGACATTTTTTCTTTTCTTTTATCTTTTTTAATACCATTTTGATTACTTGCAAGTATTAAGGTCATTTCTAGGTTGAGGAATTAGCAATACAAAAGATGCAAATAGTCAAGGAACAAGCAAGACAATTAACACAAATAGTCAAAGAACAAGCAAGCAATAATCAAAGTTCTGTGATCACTCCCATGATCACTATTTCTAAGGTCTTATCAGGATGACCAAAATATCTAAGCCTACTTCTCTGTCCTAGCCCAAAGTCATTTTCATTTCTGAAACCTACTTTCTTATTCTAGCCTAATATTTAGATTCCTGCCTGAAATTGCTTCTTTGTTCTAGCCTAAGATTTAGATTCCTGGCTGAAATTACTTCTTTGTTCTAGCTTACTATCAGATTCCTGCCTGAAGCCCACTTCCTTGTTCTTGACCAAAGTCATATTCCTGCCTGAAGCTCACTTTCTTGTCCTTAGCCCATGTCAGCTTCTTGCCAAGCAGCCCCAAAGGCTCTCCACCTCTCCCTCTTTTTTTATTTTGTTAACAAAACTGAACCTGTCTTAGGTCGTTCTGCCAAGAATGCCTTCCTTCTCCATAGTGAAAAATGCATTATCCAAAGCAATGCACTTCTGTCTTATGTTGTTAAGACTCTGTGCAGAATCTTACCCATCCTTGGCTTGCTAGCCTCTTAAATTAATAACTCTGTATGAGGGTCCATTTTCAGTTTCAAGCCAAGTGCTTTGGAAGCCAACATGTTGATGTTGTTAAAGCCAAGCTTTAACATGATGTGCAGGAATAAAAGTATTCCCAGGACAAAAAGGGCTAGTGTGATCAAGCTACATATGCCATTCTTGAAACTTGACTAAAATAGAAATACTGACCTTAGTCCATGGGTATGGGCATTTCTTTCCTTAATTTGGGAATGTTTCTTCTATGGTCTTCTATGTTGACTATCTGGTCTATGCCACTAACTTGTGATTCTTTCCCTCATCTATTTCTTTAATTTAAAGTTTTTATCTTTTTTATCGTGTCCCAGATTTCCTGATTCTTTGTGTCCTGTAGGTTTTCCCCCTATGTTATTTTCTTATTTGATCTAGGTCATTATAGATCCATATACTCTGTCTTCTACGTGATCCATTCTACTTATAGAGTTTTCTTGTGAGCTTTCTAGTTAAGTTATTGAGGTATTTTTATTTCATCTTAATTTGTCCTTGAGTAGTTTTCGTTTTTTTATTATTGAGTTCCACTTTCAAAACTGGGATTGTCTTCATCATTTCCCCCAGATTTATGTTTGTGCTTTTTTGGGAATCACTCAAACATTTATTCATTTTTAGTTCTTCCTCCTTAATTTTATTGAGCTGTTTCCTAATGTCTTCTTTAAACTCCTTGAATTCTTTGTTGAAATTATTTTGTGCTAATTGATAGGTTTATTTTGATTTTATAAATTAACTTGTTTACATTCCAAATATTGAGATTATTCTTTTAATTTCTGTATTCTGGAGTTCATCTAAGGTAATTTTCATTGGCAACTATTTCTCCGGAACTAATGAGTTTCCAATGCATTGATCTTTATCATAGCTTGAGTTTTGCAATGATATCAGAACTTAGGAACCAGTTTGTCAGTTATATGTCTGATATGAACACAACAGGTTGAAGTACAGCACAAAATATGTGAGCTTGACTGAGTTTAGATGTTGGAAATGGCTTAGCCAGAAAAAAGTCAGGTAAACCCAGTGCATTGGACTGGTGTATAGAATGTACATTCTGTTTGAAGTCTAGAATTTGGGAATAGATTAAAGGGATAAAAAGGATGATAGGGTGGATCTATCTGGTGAGCTTACCTAGCTAGACTCTGGTAAAGGATATTCAAGATCTGACTGGGTTAGAAAATTGGATCATTTCTTTTTCTTTAGTTAATATTGTTGTGCACATATATGTGAATAAATATTTACATTAAATCTGTTGTTCTTATCAGGGTTATATATATTTTCAGGTCTGAGCACTTGACCTTGGGCAATCAATTATGTGACTCATTTCTGGGAAAGTCATAAAAGTAACTTCTCAACACTTTTTCAAGGAAATAAAAGTTCAGGACTGAAAAGTATTGTTGAGAATGGGAGTCAAGGTCATTAATAAACTGGCTTATATGGTTGACTAGAAACCGTACATAATCAGTTACAACAAAAATTCTTCATAATATACACTGGAAAATGATCATGAGAAGAGTAAATTTTTGATTATTTGTTTATAGGTCTGGGTAAACATATTTTCCACTTAATGCCTTTAATGAGAATGTTTGAAATGAAATTAATTCTACTGAATGTACAACATGCATTAACCTCTCCCTGAAATAAGCCCTTATTGGTTGTCCAATGTAGAGTTGTCAGCCTTGAAACTATATACACACAAATAATACAAATAATAAAAACAGACCCAGATGTGTGTGTTTGTGTGTGCATGTGTATGTGTGTGCAAAGGCATATATATATATATATATATATATATATATATATATATATATATATATCACAAACATAAATAAACATGCATACAAAAACATGCATGTAACAAAAATAGTCAAGGAAAAAGAAAAAGAGACTATTAACCTCAGAGTGCAGGAGAGTGCAGGGACCATGTTAAAAGTTTGAGGGAGAGCATCTGGAACAGAGGTTGGAAGGGGGAAAAGGAGAGAGGAGATTGGTATAATTCTATTTCAATTAAGAACATATTTAACACAGGTTGAATTAATTTGACAGTGTCATAAATAATATATTTATTATCAATGTGGTTTTAAAAATGAAGAGTATGAGCAAATTTTTGAAGACTAAGAGTTTGTGCTTTAAAATGTCTCTTCCCTATTGTAGGATGTCTGAAGATATTACGCTTTCTGAAAGCTCCAATGCAACAGACTATAGGATTAATTATATTGTTAATAATCAGGTGTTTTCTTTGCAGAAGAATCATAAATCTCAATGGATATTGAGTATTTTTACATATAAATACTTGAAAAGCCTTTGTGAAATGTTATATCGCTGTCAGAATTTATTTTACTATTCTCATTTTTTAACTTTTAATTTCGAGTGCATAATTACAACATTTCTTTCTTCCTTTTCTTCCCTTTAATCTCTCTCATATGCCCCTCTTTGTTTTCTTTCAAATCAATGGCCTCTTTTTTTATTAATTGTTTTTACTGCATATATATGCATATATATGTATATGTACATATATATCACAAGTATAACTGGCTTAGTATGTATAATGTTACTTATATGTATGTTGACAGGAATGACCATTTGGTATTGGAAAATCAAGGGGTATGTTCTTCCCTGGGGAAAGTTATTTCTCCCCTCAGCATTCCTTAGTTATGCATGGTTCTTTGTATATGGTGCAGGCCTCAGGTACTTTTCCTCATGTACTTTGGCATGTCTGATGTGTCTTTCTTATTCATCTCACATTTGGGCAGTTATTTTATCTTGAGGTACTTTTCTATTTTAAGTTCTTTTGGATTTTTATTTTTTCTGTATTGAGAATTACACACATGTATAAAGTAAAATATGAGTATGTATATTCCCGTTTCCCTTTCTAGCTCTTCCACAATGCCCCTTACTAATTTTGTGTATTTTTAAAATCTTCTAGTTCAGTTACTGATAAACATATATGTATGGGTTTTGGGCCATCCTCACATTCTGTAGTGAGGCCACACCACTGCAGCATAGAAATGCCTTCACTGGCAACATTCTCAAAAAAAAGAATGATTCTAATACCTGTGGTGCTTACCAATTGTCAATAGCTTCTCAGTTAAGGAAGAGGACTTAATATCATATACCCTATGTCAATATAGCAATGAGCTTCATCTTATGTAGATCTTATACATATAATCACACCAGGGCTAAGTTCATGATTATGATAGTTTGTCATGTCCACAAGAAATCAAACATTTCATGGTAATCCTACCCATCCAGTAGCTCTTTCATTATTTCTCGCTATTCCAAGATATTCCTTGAAACTTTTTTGATGAGGGAGTTAACATAGATTTGTTCTTTGGGACTGAACACTCAGTCTCTTTTCTTAGTTCCTTATCTAGTTATGTATCTCTACATAGATTGCTTCCCATTGCAAAAGAGTATCTGACCAAGGTTGATAACAGCCCAGGTCTATGGGTATGAGCATAAATATTTAGAAGAAAAATTGGCAGCATGACTATTTAGCAAAATAATAATAGAAAGTTTTATACTAGGGCCAATGGCCTTCCAAAACCAGAGGCTTGTGACAGGAGTTAATAGTACCAGGATTAACTCCTGTCAATAGTACCTACTCGTGTGGAGTAGGGCTCAAGTCCAATCAGAAAGAAGTTAGTTATTCAACAATAGTTGTGTTACCATTGCACTGGGAGACATATCTTGCCTTGTAGGTCAATTCTTCACCTTGCTAGGTTCAGTACTGGATGGGACCATAATATCTTTTCTCTGAAAGCACCTTGCATAACACCTTTTTAAATTATTAAAGAAAGCCAGCAGGAAGGCAGTTTCCTGGGCATTTTATGATTTATTTATCCATGTCCTAGAGCCAAAATTATAAATAAAGTCATACAATGTGGCAATGTTAAGTAAACAAGAACAACAGCAGTAATCTGTGTTCTTTTGGAGACCACAGGTTCCTCCATGAGCAATAAACCATTGAGAGGTATCTCATGCCTTCCACTGCAGTTTTCATTTAATAAGTTACGTTTTCTGGGAATGTTGCTATCCACCTCTGTAAGAACATTCTCACTGAAATTTTTACAAAAAGTTATATTTTGAAATTATCTTAGTAGATAGTAGGTTTCCATAAAGCCTTTTTATAGATCCTTAACTTTTTTAACCTACTCATGCTCCCCTATGCCTTACACCTTGCCTTATGCACATAATTATTTAACACTGAACATTTCCTCTTCTTTCAGTTTGCATGTTTTCTACTATCTCTTCATGGTTTTTCAAAGTTGGGGTGCCTCCTATATGGCTTTTCACACCTCCTTCCTTTGAGTTATCCCTTCCATTTTCTCCCTGATTGTTCCCACACTCCCACATCTCTCCATGCTTTTAAACCATTTCAGTTCATTATTCACTTTACTATTTCCCTTTACCTATAACCTACAATTCCCTCCATTTTAACATGGCTTCCCACAATGGGCTCCATTCTAGATTCTATTCTTCAAGTTAAACATAGATATATTTGAACCTAAGATCTACATATGAGAGAGAATATATGGCCTTTGTCTTTCTAGGTCTAAGTTGTCTCACTTTGTGTAATTGATTCTGGTTATACCAATTTGCCTGCAAATTTTTTAATTTTATATTTCTTCGTAGCTTACTAATGTTCCATTTTGTACATATACCATATTTTTTAATTTTTTACTTTGTTAGTGTCCATTATAGTATATGATATTTCCTAGCAACTTTAACTTTGTTATTTTTTATTTCTCTGTTTAAATTATTTCATCTTAGCTTAATATTGGATGTTATGGGCATACAGAAATTTGTTCATTTCTTTAGGAATTTTGGTTTACATGGAATATAATAATTAAAGTATGTCCTTACTCAACACATTTCTTTCTTTTTTTTTAGGTTTTTTTTTTGAGACAGGGTTTCTCTGTGTGGCCCAGGCTGTCCTGGAACTCCCTCTGTAGACCAGGCTGGCCTCGAACTCAGAAATCTGCCTGCCTCTGCCTCCCAAGTGCTGGGATTAAAGGCGTGCACCACCACCACCTGGCACTCAACACATTTCACTGGTATCTGTTACAACATCTCCCTTTTTATTTGCACTTTAAATTTGTTTTCTTTCTGTTGCTTAATTTGGGTAAGGGCTTGGCAATCTTGTTTATTCTTTTAAACTTTTCATTTCATTGATTCTTTTATTATAGTGTTTCTTTCTATTTCATCAATTTTAGCTCTGATTTGGATGATTGCATTCCACTTACTCTTTTGGGTATATGACTTGTTCTTATTTCTCCAAGACTCTTAAAATGTATCATTAAATTACTAATTTGAGCTATCTCAATTATTGATTTAGGCACTTTGTAATAAAAAAATTCATTTAAAATGGCCTTATTTACGTCACACAGATTTTGTTTTCATTTTCCTTTAATTCTAAGATTTTATTTCCTTCTGATTTCCTCGGTGACCCAAGTATCACTAAGTAGTATGTTGTATTCATGAGTTTTTGTCCACACCATGAGCTGGGCAAAGCAAGAAAATTTTCTTTCTTTCCATGTGCCACTACATACATATAAAAATCAGAAGTCAACTTTTAGAAGTGGGTTCTTGTAGAGAGCCGCGGTAAACGGTGACAGCATCCGCCATTGGAACATGGTGCTGGAACTGGCACTAGTGAGTAAACAAGTAAAATTGCGCATGTGCAAGTGGTGAAGGCCCGCCAAGTCAACGCCTTACCGGGGTGTCATACGGGGTTTTGAGCAAGCAGCCAATCAAATATGTCCACGCCACTCTAGGGTGTATATAAAGCAGCGCCATCTTGGCTCACTCTCTCTCTGCTCCTCCTCACATGGTAATAAACGGTTGCTGCAGAAGGATCCTGGTGCCCGCGTGCGTTCTTGAGAAGATTGCGCTTGTAACAGGTTCTCACCTGTCACCTTATTGATGCATACTCCCTCTTATTTCTGCTGCTGCAATCCTCCTATCTTTTAATAGGAGTGCTAGGTTTACAGGTGCTTGCCACCCCAAAGAGCTTTTCAAGTAGGATCTGTGAATCCATATCAGGCCTTTAGGCTTATGTGGACAATGTTTTTACCTACTGAATCATTTCTCTGAAGTCCATCTTTAATTAACTAATTGTATGGTATTTTATTTTTTTTGAGAAATTATATTAACCATTAAAACACGTGATAAAACATATGTTGTTGTAGTAATTATTTAAAAACGTCCTCCAGTCAAGCCTACTATCTAAGCTGAGGCGGCTCTGGCTAGATCAGACCCCATGTTCTGAGGCCATGAGGCCATGTGCTTGCTGCAGCTAGAAATGGCCAGCCAGAAACACCAGCCCTGCCACCCACGAGATGCCAGTGTGGGAGATGGCTCTGCCAGTCTTCCACACTGTCTCTGCAAGGCTGGGCATTGCCCAGACTATCCTGCCAACCACACGGGCTCGGTACAGATGAGACTCTAAAGCTTAGATTATCCAAAGGCTTATATATTTAGTAATGATTAATAACAAAATGCCCATACAATCAGAAGTGTAACACGATATCCAACCTAGATATACCAACTACCTTTGACTGCTACAGACAAGCGAACATCAGCCTCCATGTCCCTCTTGTTCTGTCTCCCCTTTACTTCCTCCTCTTCCTTTTCCTCTTCCTCCTTTACCTCCTCCTCTTCCTCTCTTTATTCCTCCCACTTTAGCTCCCCCTACATATGTGATGCATCTTTTGTAGTAATTTAATCTAAAATGGTCATTTTTACTATTTTTATAATATTTAAATTCATTTTTGAAAATTTCATACAACTAGGTAATGTAATTTTATTATATCTTCCCTGTTCTACTTCTATCCAACACTACTTAGTAACCCCTGTGTTGTTTCATGTTCTTTATATCCTCTTTGAGTATCATCATAACCATCACTTTAGCATGTTTTAAATTAAATATAATTAAATCACTTTCCTCATTTCTTTTTCTCTCATTTTTTCCAGCCCTTCTCAGGTGACTACTCTCCTAAATGTGTATCATTATTTTAATCATCATCATCATCATCATCATCATCATCATCATCATCACTATTATTACCACTATTAATCTCTTTGAGCATAATTAGTGCTGACCATATGCAAATGAATGCATAGCCATCCACTGGGATATGAGTAATCTACAGTGGAGACATAACTAACAAAAAGTGACTCCTCTGCCCCTCCAAGCAGTTGCTAATAGCTTCACTAGTGGTGGGGCCTCTAATGTCTTGATCTAGGCTTGGAAAAGCAATATCAATTGCTGTGACTTGGTACATACAACAGTTATGTCAAGTACAGAAGACAGAATTTCACAGCTCTCCTCCATATTCTATGACCCTTTCAGTTTTTTTCTACCTCCTATTCCTTAATGTTCCTTGAGCCTTAGATGGAGGAAGACTAAACTAAATGATTCATTGGGTTATGTGCTCACAATCGCTTATTCGAAATAATTTAACCAGTTAGTAGCATTAGTAAGTACATTATCTAAGAGGGGACACAGAAAGAAGTACAAAAGAAGCATCCAAGAGGCACTGGGATAGGATACAAGGGCAGCAGGTCAGTGGCATACTGAACATATTGTAGCCAGGACAGGGTGGATTGAGCATTTTTTTTCCATTGTTTTTCCTTTTAAAGAGTATTTTTATGGTTTAGTGTTAACTGAGAGGCCTACATCAGCTGCTGAGAGATGTGAATATCAGCAGAAGGATATGCAGCATGACCATTGGGATAGACTTTCCCCAATATTCCTGTTCTCAATTTTCCATCCTAGGGTACCCCTATACAAGTGGTTTTGAAATAGGTCATTTCTGAGAGCTGAGTTTGCTTTTACAGACAAATGTTGGCAGCTTCCATAATGTTCTTCATCCATGAAGAAGCCTGCTTTGTTTTTGCGATACTTTTGTTGATAGTAGAAGTAAAGAAAGTGGTGAGGGGTCATAGGGCTGGAGTTAGGATAGATAAGATTAAATACAGAGCTTTTGGCAAACTTTGTTGGGGCAGCCTGTGGAACAGACATCCTGGTTTATGCCAGCATAGGTTTTATGAATGGAAAAACTCCAGTAGTTGGTGCTGGGGAGAGAATTAGGGGATTGAGTGGTGGCAGGATGGGCTTGCAATACAACAAAGACTGCCATTAAAGTACCGGGGGCGGGGAGAGAAAGGGAAAGGGAGAGAGAGACAAGCTTGAGGAAGTCACATGCATTGTGTAGATGCTACCAGGTCATGAATGTCTTTCCTGGTCATTTTGTTCCTTGGTTGCAGGTATCTCTTCCTATGTCTCCTCCTTCTTTCCCATTAGAGATAGGTAGACCATCTTCTTATTGAGTGATGAGGTGTTGGGCATTTCACAAATGTATCCAGATAGGTAGAGGCTCATGCTCTGGGAATACACAAAATCCCTAGTCTCCTGAACTGCCAGTTTTAACACTGTCATGGATTCAGCCTGTCTCAGTCCTCACACTTTTTAATTGCAAATAAGAGAATATTCTGAAGATTGTGGGAGACGGGCAGATATGTTGAAGCTGGAGTTGTTTTTTAATGAGGTGAATAAGAGCTTCTAATTTTTCCCTGGATAAAGGCCATTGTTCAACTCAGATGGGCTCATCTGAGACACAGTCAAGACAGAGAGTATCATATATAACAATGGTTCTTAGAATTGGGGGTGAACCCTGGGAAGTTGTTTGTTGTAGTCTACTAACTGGATGCATTCACTTTCCATGTAAATGGAGATCACACCTACACCTTCTAAGACAGCTCTCTCCAACAGGTTTGTGGCCATGTCTATGATAAGGTCAACAGTACTACCTGAATCCTGCCATTTTAAAGCCTCCTTTTGTGGTCTACACCCAGTAAGAACCTCCTATGACCACTAGTTGTGACCCAGAATTAGGTTTCAATGCTGTGGGACCTAATATCATCTTAAGATAGTTACATCTGTTTCGGTATCAATTAGGCATTTAAATGGTTTCCTCCAATTTTTGTATTGAGTTTGAGGTGTGAGCCTTCCAAAATGTAGTGACCAAGAAAATTTTGTGAGTTTTCCTGTTTGCCCCATTTGGAGATTAAAGACTTGAGTGGCTTGCCATCTTTATAATATGTAGAATGACAATCCTTTTTCCAATGGAGTCCTTTAGGACATTGAGGACAGATGTTTTTAGGAGTGTTAGCTTCCAAGCCCTTAGATGGGCTGGAATTTGGACACTCAACCTCCCAGTGAACCTCCTTTCTACATTTAAAACATTTTTCTTTTGTTTTAAGGGCCATTATTCATTTATCATAAGGTTCTTTTTTTTTAAACCCTGACATGCCAATTGGTGTTCTGAGGTCATGCCATCCAAAATTATGCTTTTAAAGAGGATTTCTCTAGCCATATCATCAGAGATTTTGCATTCTAGGCTTATTTTTGTTGTAGGATCAATGTCAGAGAGGGTTTTCTTTGTTTTCTGCCAGAGGAAAAGAAGAGCACAAAAATGAACTTGATCAAAGTAACCTGGAGATTGGGTAGTCTGTTGTGCTCCTGTAGAGAAGTTACTATGACCAAAAAGCACAAAGCCCCAAGGGATATTTTATTGGTTTTGATTTTGATTTTTCCTGATCTATTGGAGACATTATTCCTATATAAAGCCTCCCATTGAAGGAACAGGGGTCTAGGCAAGAAGGAAAAACAGATCTCACCACTCCTGTGGTGTATTAAGGGAGGCACAAAGGGTCAAGACAATGGGTTTGGCCCAAGGGTTATGAATATCTCTTTCCACTTGTCTAAGCTCTTTTAATTCATTGACCTGGTAAGATTAAACTGGTAAGTCTAGGAGCCAAGAACAAGTAGATTGAACATAAACAGGGAAAGCCAAAGTGTTTTATCTATTATGGACAAGTTTAAGGGGTCTCTGATCTTGCATAATATTTGCCTGGGCATATCCAACAATTATGGAGGAAAGACATCATTTACCCCTTCACCATAGTTGGTCTCTCAATACCTCTCAAATCAATGGTAAAAGTGAAAGGAAGAACAAGCTGTTCCTCAGGTCTAGATGGCAAGGCAAGTTACCAGTGGCCCTCGGAGGGGCATACTCACCCTCTTCTGCAAGTCCCAGAAGGTGCCTGTTTAGACACCAGATATAATTCCTTTTCCCCGATTGGCTGTTGTGCACTGGTGATCTCAGGATGTGGAGGATCCAGTGAACAAGGTCTGAGATAGCAGTGAGTATGGCTAGTATAAATGGCCTGGGAGACTGAGTCAGAAGACAGCTTGTTCATTGAAATAGAGGAGCTAACTTATATAGCTTGAGTCAGGAGGGAGGGAAGGTAAAAGGACACGAGAAGAAGTGCTTTAGCCCGGGGCAGGAGCTCTCCAATCATATCAGCTATATTAGCAGACTTAAGGTCACATGATTTCTGAGAATCCAATTCTGTAGTGGGGAAATAGAAGGTTATCCAGCTTTATCATGACATATCCTTTTTCTCAATGGAATTGAGTAAGCCCAAGCCAGATTTGGTTAGAAAGTGATCCACTCCTGCTGTGCTCTCTGAGAGCTGTCCTGAGTACTAGCTGTCCTGAGTACCATCCCTCATCTGACTTGGGAACCCACATATGTAAAGAAACAGAGGTCAACAACAGATACCATTCTTCATGTTCTGACCACTACTTTTTGGTGTGGCAGGTTCTTTCTTTGGCCTAGAGCTAACTTAGTAGGTGAGGCTGCCTGTCCAATGTGCTGCAGGAATCTACTTGCCTCAAACACCACTGTGAATTTTATGTGGATACTATGGATTGAACTCAGATTTTCATGCTGGTTTGGTAAGAATCTCATTGACTTTCCTATCTCTTTGAGCCCTTGGATAGATTTTATTTCTGCTGCCTGATTTCTCTAGCAGAAACTTGAAACACTATATTCAATGATAGTAGTGTCTTTGGTTTTATATCATACAGAGAAAGGTTGCTGTAAATTATCTTTTTAAACTAAATTTCATGCAAGTTTATTTTAATATAAATTTATTTTAGTCACAATGGACCCTGCATATCCTTGGGTTTCACTCACTTATCAAACTACTCTGAGATAGCTGTTTCCCTTAAGGCCTTTCTTGTGTGTGATCTTGGCAACCTTCTATGCTTTGTCATACTCTATATGTGGATTAAGAACTGTGACTAACATCAAAGGCTCATTAATTAGCTTGTTGATCCTCTCTGTGTTGACATGGATACCCACCACACAGTTCTGTGTGAACGACCCCCAGCAGCCTAGTCCAGTGTAACACATTCTTAAATCACTGGCTTAAAAACATTCAGTTCAAAATGTCCATTTCTATCTCCAACAGTAACAGCAACATGATTCCCCATGACTTGAACTGCAACCATGGTCATCGCTTGACACTGAGTAGGATTCACTTTTCCTGGAATGCTCCTGCTCCCTGGTTCATTTTCAGGCAAGATCAGCTCTCTGAAACCTGAACCAAGGAAGTGAATACCACTTGCTATCTTCATCAGACTATAGGCGATAGTGTTCATGGCTCACTAAACTCCACCAGAGCATCATGAACTGCTAGAACTTCTGGGCTGTGACAAAAGACAAACCTGTGGGTGCTGCTACTTGTGCAGCCACCTTTTCTTCAAAATATATCCTGGTGTTTCATCCTGTCCCAGCAGCATAGATTCTAGGCATGGTGGTTTTTATTCTTACCATCATGTACTGGACTTGCTGAGCATAACCACTGAATTCTTGCACAACAGTGGAACATCCTTCTGCATGTGAATTCACCTGATTTTCGTGATATGCACACACTATTTGGATTTTGCACTGGGAGCATCATGCAGCTTCTGTGGTCCTGGCAACAGGACCTTGTGAACTTCTACCACAGCAGCAATGTGTATTGCTGTGAGAAATGTGTCATTCAAGTTCTGGCTTTTATTAACATGATCGTTGGGCTGCACAGGCTTCTTGTTGCCAAGTTCACCTCCTAACACTTCAATTGCTCTGTTGCTAAGGACTTCATTTATATCCATGGTTGTCTGGGTTCCTGATCCAGTCTGCCATACCAGCAGAGGAATGTGTTTATTTAGTTTACTTTCAGCTCCCTCGTCTGCTGCCTTCATTATTGTACTAGCAATTTTTGCATCAAGACCGTAATCCTGGTTTACTTCAGAAGCAGCTCATGTGAAGATGCAAAAAACTTTAATGGCTGGGATTGGTATATGTTCTATCTTATCTCAAATCCTAAAGTTTATTGTGGATCTCACAGTCTGAGCACTGTAATACTTATGATTTGGGATCTTCAGTTTAGCAAAGGTGTCTTATTCTATACAGAAGTAATCTTGGCTTGCCATTGGCTTGATGTTCAGAGCACGTCGAGGGAGCTTGGTCTCTTCCCCTGACACTCCAGTACTGGAGGACAGAGCCTACAGGAGGTGATGGACGAGCATGAGAAGAGTCAGAGTAAGTGGTACTTGGTGCTGTTGTACATGTGTGAAAAGTTGAGCCCAAGATATCTTTTTAACATGTTTATTTTTTCATTTGTTTACTAATTATTTATTTTACAACCAAATCTCTATCTCAGCTTCCAGCTTCCTTTCCCTCCTCTCCTCCCAACCCCTCCCTCTTATCTCCAATTTCTCCAACAACTCTTCCTCAGAAAAGAGGAGGTCTCTGATGGATATCAACCAACATTGTCATACCAAGTTGCAGTAAGACTAGGGACATCTTCTGTTGAGGCTAAATAAGGCAGCCCAGATAGATGAAAGAGATTCAAAGTAAGGCAATGTAGTCAGAGACAGCTCCTACTCCCACTTTAAGAGTCATACATGAAGAAAAACCTAGTTGCACAACTATTACATATGTGCAGAGAGCTTCATCCCATGCTCTCTGGTTGGCAAGTCAGTCTCTGTGAGCCCCTATTGACCCAGTTTAGTTGATTCTGTAGGTTTTCTAGTGATATCTTTGACCTTGGCTCCTTCTATCATTCTTCTCTCTCTACACCAGGATTCTCCAAGTTTCAGTTAATGGTTGGCTGTGGGTCTCTGCATCTGTTTCCACCAATTGCTGGGTGAAGCCTCTCAGATGACAGTCATGATAGGCTCCTTTCTGCAAGTATAGCAGAATATCATTAATAGTGTCAGAGGTAGGCTCTCTCATCGAATGGGTCTTTAGTTCGGCCAGGTATTGTTTGGTCTGACAAGATAGAGGGGGTTATGTCATTCTTCTTGTATGTGTTGAGACTGAATATGTGGTCAATTTTGGAGATGAATTGCTCAGAAGAAAGTATATTCTTTTGTGTTTGCGTGAAATGCTCTGTAGTTATCTGTTACATGCATTTGAGTCATAACATGTTAGTTTCATTATTTCTCTGTTTAATTTCTGATTAGATGACCTGTCCATTGATGAGATGGGGTGATGAAATATCTGACTTTAATATATAAGGTTCATTGTATGAGTTAAGCTTTAGTAATGTTTCTTTTATGAATGTGGGTATCCTTTTTCTTGGGGCATAGAGGTAGAGAACTGACATGTCATCTTAGTAGATTTGTCCTTTGAAAAATGTGAAGTATCCTGTATCTCTTTTGATTAATTTTGGTTGGAAGTCTATTTTATTAGACATTAGAATGGCTACTCCAACTTGCTTTCTGCTTCCTTTAGCTTGAAAACCCCTTTTCCAGCTCTTTACTCAGGGGTAAAGGTTATCTTTGATGTTGAAGTGTTTCTTGTATGTAAAAGAATGATGGATCCTGTTTTTGCATCCATGTTGATGATGTGTGTCTTTATACTGGGGAACTGAGTTCATTGATATTGAAAGATATTTTGTTTAGTTTTTGGTTTTTCAAGACAGGGTTTCCTATGTGTAGCCCTGGCCGTCCTGGAATTTACACTGTAGATCAGGCTGGCCTCGAACTCAGAAATCCACCTGCCTCTGCCTCCCAAGTGCTGGGATTAAAGACGTGAGCCACCAGTGCCTGGCATATATCGAAAGATATTAAAGACCAAACTTGTTAATTCCTACTATTTTGATGTTGTTGTTGTTATTGTGTGTATGTGTATTTATGTGTATGTCCATTCTTCTGGTTTTGCTGGTGTGAACTTATTTAATTTCTGTGTTTTCTTGGGTGCAGTTAACCTCTTTGGGTTGGATTTTTTCTAGTACCTTTGTAGAGCTAGATTGTGGATATATATTAGTTAAATGTACATTCATTGTGGAATATATTGCTATTTCCATCTATGGTAATTGAATTATGCTGGGTATAGTAGTCTGGTCTGGCAATTGTATTCTCTTAGGGTCAGTATGACATCTGTTCAGGCCATTCTGACTTTTAGGGTCCATTCAGAAGTCGGATATAACTCTAATAGGTCTGTTTTATATGTTACTTGTCTTTTCCCTTGTAGCTTTTAATATTCTTTCTTTGTTTTGTACATTTGGTATGTTGATTATTATGTGGCAGGGAGATTTTCTTTTTTGATCTTATCTATTTGGTGTTCTGTAAGCTTCTTGTATTTTTATGGGCATCTCTTTCTTTATGTTAGGTAATTTTTTTTCTATGATTTCATTGAAGATATTTTCTGTCCCTCTTAGCTGGGAATCTTGTTTTTCTTCTATTCATGTTATTCTTAGGTTTGCTCCTTTTACAGTGATGTGTTTATAAAAAGATGAGAAGTGGGGATATGTTCTATGGAGGTCTAGTCAAAAATAGGGGAAGGGGTGCCTCCGTAGGCCCATGCTGAGGCATCTCTTCCCACTGAGGTATCAGTCACATAATGTGTATGGTATAGAATAGAGTTTATTCAGGGCATGGGGAAGAGAGTTAAGAAGGTAGTAGAGGCAGAGAAAGGCAGAGAGAGAAAGAGAGAGAGACAGAGACAGACAGACAGAGAGAAAGACACACACACACACACACACACACACACACACACACACACACATACAGAGAGAGAGAATATTGTATTGGAATATTGAAGTAATTGAAGTAGAGGCCAGACATAAGCATGTGGAGAGAGAGGGAGGAAGGATGAGAGGGCAGAGCAGGAGTAGGAAGGCAAGAGCAAGAGAACAAGAGCAAGAAAGCAAGAGAGAGAGAGAGAGAGAGAGAGAGAGAGAGAGAGAGAGAGAGAGAG
>JANHMN010000005.1:27220910-27240369 GCA_030674055.1 Rhabdomys pumilio | reverse complement strand
GGGGGGGGGGGGGGGGGGGGGGGGGGGGGGGGGGGGGGGGGGGGCAGAGGCTTTTCATATTCTGTTGGTAATGGTTGCATCTGCTATTTCTGTACTCTTTCTTAGGTTTTCCATCTCCAGGGTTCCCAGCATTTGTGGTTTCTTTATTGTTTCTATGTCCCTTTTCAGGTCTTAGTTTTATTTCCTTCACCTGTTTGATTGTATTTTCCCGTATTTCTTTAAGAGAATTATTTCCCCTGAAAGGACTCCTATGATCTTTAGAATATTGGATGTATGGTCATTTTCCTGTGCTTCATCTATGTTAGGATATCCAGATCTCTCTGTAATAGGATAACTGAGCTCTATTGATGTCATATTTCCCTGTGTCTAGTTGATTGTATTTTATGCAAGTCTTTAGCCATCTGGGTGTTGAAGTTATTATAATTTTAGATGCTGATTTCTGAGTTTGTATTTGTTGGATGGGGGTTTGGGAGGATGTTTTTCCCCATTGATTTGTGTTTCCTCTTTGTCTTCTAGCCTGAGATGCCTGGATTGGTAGTTACTATCTAGTCTTCTGGTCCAGTACGGTTTCTACTCTAAGGTGTTTTTGGCCTCTATGGCCTCTGCAGTTTTGGGTGGTAATCTTGCCTCTGGGCTCTCGTTTACCAGCATGGTCCAGGGTTTCTGGTTTCTGTGTCTCACTGGAAGTCAGGCAGAGTTGTGGGCCAGAAGATGGAGTCCAGGGGTGTAGTTTACAGCTATTGGGTGTTTTAAGTAGATTTGACACACAAGAACTTGGAAGGAGGTTTTACTTATTTGTCCTTGGTGCTAGCAGGACTCCAGGAATGCAGACAAAGTTGCGAGTTGAAAAATGAGGTTTGGAGGAAAAGGTCGCAGTTTGCCACTGTTGGGTGTACTTTAAGGGGACTTTATACTTAGCCTTTATTATTCTAAGATATATTCATCCTAAACCTAATATGGTCATCATTTTTATCTTGAAAAATGTTGGATTTTATCAAATGTCTTTTACAAAATTTTTCAAAAGATTATGTGGGATTTGTACCTAATTCAATTGATTCAGCATACATTGTTTATGAATTTATGTATGGCAAACTGCCTTTATTCACTTAAAATCAATCTAATATAAACATAATAAATAATCTTTAATGTATAGTTGGATTCAGCTTGTAAGTATGTTGTTTTGATTTTTTTAAATATATATTCAAAGACATAGTTTTCTTTCTTGTTGTAGTCTTACCTGCTTTTGTTATTAGGGCTATGATAGGTTTGTAGAATATGCTTAAAACTTTTGCTCTTCTACATTTTGAAAAATTTTAATTGGAATTGGTCACACTATTTTAAGTGTTTGGTAGACGTCTATATTGAAATAGTACAGACATCTAGCACTGGATATATTTGTGGAGAGATATATTGTTTTTATTTTTTAAAAATCAGGGTCTTATTAAATAGCCAATGATTTCCCTTCAATTAACTTCGAACTGGTGTCACTCTCATCTAGTCTTACAAAGTATTTGAATTATTGGTCTATCACACCATGCCTAGTAGAGATTTTCTGTTTCTAATTTGGTTATGTTTTGAATGTGAAATATCCCACATAGGCTCATATGTTTGAACACTTGGTCCCCAGATGGAAAGGCTATATTCGAATGATAAAAAATCTTTGGAGCATGGGCTCCAGTTGGCAAATATGGATAACTGGGGGTAGGTCTTTGCACACTATATCCTAACCTTCTAAACTAGTTAGAGGCTTTTTATTTCTTTTATTTTTTTTTTCAAATTGACATAAGCTAGGGTCATATGGCAAGAGGGAACCTAAACTGAGAAAAATCATCCATCAGATTACTTTGTGGTCAAGTCTGTGAGGGATTTTCATAATTAATGGCTGATGTGGGAGTGTCCAACCAAACATGTAAAATGTCATCCTTGAGATACATAGAAACATAAGGTTAGGATTTCATTTTTGAGCAAGCCATTAAGTAGCATTCTTCCACGGCCTTTCCTTCACTTCCTGCCCACAGGTTCCTGCTTTGAGTCCCTGCCCTGACTTCCTTCATGATGGATTATAAGATATAAGAGAAAATATACCATTTTCTCTCAAAGATGCTTTTGATACTAGTGTTTATTAATAAGTAGAAAGCAAATTAAGAAAACCTTTTTTTTCCTACCTTTCCCTGCCATGCTTTGACCAGGAATATAAGTTTAAGAAGGTAGTACACCTTGATTTTCAACAAAGTATTTACATTTTTATCTTTCTTAAAACCTATTTGAATGTATACCAGTCTTATTCAAGCAACATATCTTTGTATGTATGCCAAAATGAACTCAAGGTCTGCTAGATTGTATAACACATTATCCATTATTGAGACTGTAACTAATGCATACTGTCATGACTGATATGTTGCTATAAATTTACATAGTTCAAGATGAAAACTTTCATACATAGATAGTATATTTTGCTGAGCATCAGACAGGCAATTAAGTACAGTAATTCATGGTGCTGAGCTTATTCTAAGTCACCATACTTTCTTATTTTAACTCCATTTTGGCCAGCCATTCACATATAATTTTGAGATTAATGGCTAAGACCTATATGGGAGAATGAAGCCTGTGTGTCACTGAATGGATAAATTATTCCCTGCTGTGAAGAAGAAAGTAGTGCAGCATATGCCACTCTAAATTCCTGAACAGAAAACAGTCTATGTTTGACCTATGTTCATTTTAGAGAGCAGCCATAACACACCTGCTGTTTTTAACAGCTGTTCCTTATAGTTAATGGGAAAGGATTATCCCTACCTAGGCCTGCTCCTAATTTTTTTCATCCTAATTAAAATAAACGGAATCTAATTTTAGGGATTTTTTTTTTTAACCTTCAAAAGGTAATTCTTGCCAAGCGGCTTATAAGTCACCTCAAGTACTTTTAAAGTGATCGTCACATTCCCACTATCTACACATAAAGCTTGTAGCACCCCTAGCCCCAGAGGACAAAGGCATAGCAAAACTGTACACAAGAGCAAACTACAAAGCAGCATACTTGAATTATTACTCTAAATAAGTTATGTTTTCTTAATGTAGTTGGGAGACATGGAAATCTAGTTTTTATTACTGCCTAGAAAAAGCTATGTTACTAACTTACAGTCTGTCTTGGTTCCTCTTTGAATTCCTATTAGGAAGTTAACACAAAGAAAGATTTCTGCTCTGGGGTTCTGGGTACACTAGCATTTGCAAGTACTATCATTTAGCACATTCTTTAAAGGGACATCTAAGGATCAGAGCTTCATGCTATCTGGGCCTGAGATATTTAAAATATAAATCTTCATGACGTTATTGTATTTTCTTTAGAGCTTGCTCAAAACCATCTAAAATATTGTCTTGGCACTGTACTTCATTCTTTATTAAAATTCATCTCACAAAGTATAATGCATAGTTATTATTGGGTGGAATGGAGTTGAAAATGATTAAAAACAAAATAAAAATATAGCAAAAACTATCCTAGAGGGAAGGGAGACTTTTAATTCATTCCTATAGAAATGTATATATGAGAACTGATCCATACATCATTCTGAAGCAAACTAAACTCTCCTGTATGAAGACCAGAGGCTATGATTTTTTTAGATCAATAAAATGAAGATTTAGTAGGCATTATCAAATCTGACCTAGTAATATATTAAACAGAATCTCAAGTTCTTCTATCATACTACTCTATGGTGGCCTTAACAATTAAACTGCTGGGTTTTTCCTGTATAAAATACATTTTTTTTCTTCACATGGTTCACAGCATATATATTTGAGACATACTTTTTCTCTATATTAACATGGAATTCTATAAACATAATTTTTATTCTCCTGCTCTAATTGTTGTCTGTGAGGCTTACTACCTCCATGTGTTAACCTAGGCCTCTATCCTCTATATAATCTAATCTAGGCCTAGAATATTTTCAGTCTCTGAGACTCGCTGAATAAGCTCACCCTTTCTTTTTTTTCTGGCTGGCTGTTTCAACTCAAACTGTTCTGACTCCAGTTGTTTTCCCACGTGACTTACTCAATCTGAATTTTTTCTCAGCCTGTGAATTGCTTTGCTTGGCCTCAGACTAACTATAGCAACTCTTTTCTAATATTCTGGCTGCCTCTCAATTTTGCTCATTCTTTCTTTACCTGTGTATAGTTTCTTCAGTCTTTCAACATGTCTCAGTGAATTTCTCCTGGTAAAAGTGTCTTCTTCTTCTCTGTGCTGTTTTATGCTACTTAACCCTACTGAACTGCTCTCTACAAACTCTACTGTATACCTGTACTGTACTCCCTTCTTCCTGTACTATTTCCCTTAAGTAGCTTCTCTTTTCTCTCCTCAGGAGAGTTTGGCATATTGTATTTTGTCAAGTCTTTGTCACTTTTTCTGCCACTCAATTAGACATCACTTTCAAACATCGGTGCTTCCTTCTACAAACTAACTTTACCTTCATTGCTTGGGATTAAAGGTAAAAGGAGTGTGTCTGTATTCCTGCCAGAGGGATTAAAGGTGTGTGTCAAGGCCTGAGCCACATTCTAACTAGAAACAAATACCCTGTAAGAGAATTCACTGATAATTCTGAAATAAATCTGACATGCTTCCTCTCTTATACAGCTCCTAATGTCATTTTGCCTACTGTATCTGATAAACCAATTCTATCAATGTACTTAAGACTTAACTTTAGATTCCTGCCACTTAACAAATGCTTTTTATAATAACTTCATCACCAGTATATAACATTCACCAGCTTTCTTTGTGTACGTTACATTATTATACATGTGATGCCTCAAATACATATGATGCTAAACTTCTCTGAAGTGACTGACTACACTTTATAGTGTATGAATACACGTGTGTATATCCGTGAATATAAATTCGTGTATGAACTGCCAAGTACATAAAAATTGTAGAAAGCCGCGGTGAGCGGTGACAGCATTCGCCATTACAAGATGGCGCTGGCACCCAACACTTTCATGAGTAAACAAGTAAATTGAGCATGTACAAGTGGTGAAAGTGCGTGCCAAGTCACCACCCAGCCCGGGGCATCATACAGGGTTTTGAGCAAGCAGCCAATCAGATATGTCCACGCCACCCTAGGGTGTATATAAAGCAGCGCCATCTTGGGTCTCGCTCTCTCTTCCTCCTTTCATCGCAATAAACGCTTGCTGCAGAAGGATCCTGGTGCCCGCGTGTGTTCTTGCCGGCGAGACGATTTCGCGGGCCACAAAAATCAAACATTTAACTTCATAAATAGTATATACATACATATATATGTATATGTTTGTATGTATATATTTATATACACACATTGTATATACGTATATACGTATATACGTATATATGTATATATATACGCATATATGTATATACGTATATATGTATATATATACGCATATACGTATATATGTAAATACGTATATACGTATATGTGTATATATGTATATATGTATATACGTATATACGTATATGTGTATATATGTATATATGTATATATGTATATGTGTACATATACATACGTACATACATAAGTACATGTGTACATATGTATATGCATACATATATATATATATATATATAAAATTGTTAAATCATATACCATTCTGTCTCTAAACTCAAATGTAGCCTTTTTACTAATAAAAGGTATTCATTTAAGTCAGCATTGTACAGAAATACCTCTATATCTATAATATTGTGGTATATTTTCAACTGTCAAGCCATAGAATCATCCTAAGTACCCATCAACAAGTAAATATATAAAGGAAATTAGTTATATTAATACATTCAAATTTCATTCAGTATAAAAAATAGAATGATGTCATTATAGGAAAATGTGTGTAATGGAGATAATCATATTTAGTAAATTAAAGTAGACCCAGAAAGAGAAATAGCTTAGGTTCTCTATCATATGTGGAATATAGAACGTGGATATGTAATATGTATGTGCATATACATACTAGGAAGGAGAAGAAGGTTGAAAGAAGTAATATGGACAAGAGATATCCATGGGGATAAATATGTTCAAAATATGTGATATACTTGAAAAAAGTTGTTAAAATCATTGCTCTAGAAGAAAGCATACCCATACAATGAAGGAAAATTTACAAAGTAGTTGTTTTAGTGTTTGATGGGATAAATTATTTTAAATAAACCCTAATCTATATAAAGTGGAATAGAAGTGGTAGCCTTGTACTCATCCTCTGACTCAGACTGAAGACCAAGACTAATAACTATGAAGTTTACTGTAACATGAAACTCTTTTATATAATTTTTTACTATTTTTCTTAAAAAAAGATTACATTGTATTACCTCTTATGATTCCATTTCTCTTTATTCTGCTAGTGAAGGTGTTCCTTATATTTGAGACTTTGATTAGACATAAATTCTGAAGTATAAATTTATCAATAAATATTTCTTTTATTGTATAATGGTCCATGATTTGCTGATGAATGATACCTCAAACTTAAATATTATGCAAAAGCAAAGAAGCAAAGAGCATTTATTTTGCAGAAATTCAGCCTGCAAGAATCTACCCTTAGTCAAAATGAAGACCTGGAGGTGGACTCAATTTAAAGCAGATTAGGGAATTCCAGGGAAGGGTAGGTGTCCTATATCTTGATAGATTTGGCTCTATCCCTAGGAGTATGGGTGTCTCTAGGATTGGCTAGTGCTTTGGGGATTTTCCAAAATCATTGCCTGGGGAGAGGGGAGCAGAAAATTGTTGCTGACTCATTCTGACTGACTATTTTTGCATCAGGCTAGATGGTGAAGTAGCTACTGGTTGGCTACCCACAGGATGTGTTTCTTTCCAGAAACTGACTTGAACGGAATTGTCCAGTTCTGGGAAACAGAATCTTAAGCCTGGTCTCCGGAACTGCCCATTTGGAGCTTGTCATGGAGTCAGCCTGGCTCAGTCCTCTCAATTGGAAGTATGGAAATTTTTATGACAAGTATTTTTTAGGGGAGAAACACAGAAGATACTACATTGACTTGATTATCTTTCTTTGTTTTTAGATTTCCACAATACTTCACTGTTGTTTCACAGCCTCTATTAGTTTTCAATTTGTATTACAAATTTCTACCTTGCATTATACTATTGGTGATAATCGAATTAGGTTTCATAGAATTAAAAACATTTTACCAGGCAAAGAGGATACTAGTATGTATATTCAACTGACACGAGTTCAAGGAAGCTCCAAAAGTATATCAGTATTTCATAGGGTATTAGTTTTTCTTTAATTGTATGGTTTTATTAGTTTTAGTTCTGAGTTTTGCTACTGTGAAGCTATTAGACCACTGTTAGTACTTCATGAAATTTTGTGGATACCAGAATGAATCATTACAAAATACAGGGCAGTACATCTTTTTATATTCTTTGATTTGTTACATAAACAACAGGTTCCATGGTATTGTTTGAATACTAAGGTATGCCATTACCATGATTAAACTGTAAATTTTTTCAGGTCACCTGAACTATTGAAAATATCTGAATTGAGTGAAGGGGCTTGAAATTTAAACACTTTATCTCTGATGTTTTCTTATAGTCATTCTTTATGAGAAACAAGAAATATAATTTTCTTAATTATGTATTTTGGTATTAACTAAAATATCTTAGTAGAAATATCAATGAATTAGAATTAAAATCTGGCTCAACATTGGGGAAAGAAACTTCAGAAGGAGATCAGTACTGTCTTTGGGTTGAAATTTCTACATTTTCTGTGCAGCTGTCAAGTTACTGACTTGATAATAACATCACGTTATAAATTTTTAAAAGAATGAAATTTAAATAGTTTAAAATTCCATAGTTAATTTTGATTCCATCCTATAAAAATTAAGCTAGCCCAATCATGCTGTCATGACTCTGGCAGCTGTTGGCCCTGCTTATTATAAAATCACTTGTTCTAATTCAGTTCCTCTCTACTGGATAATCCAACTCCTGAAAAATTTGACACTATGTTTAAATTTTTATAAATAGAAACTACTGCTTTTACATGAAGATATTTGTTAAGAGCATGTGATTATTTATGAATTTACCAAAAATTACTGTTATACCAAATTTGACTATTCATATAAATAGTATTAAATTTATGAAATGAATGCTGGGAAACTTACACATTAAGGTTTCTTCATTTGGGTCATATGCCTTCTTAATGACTGAAATAAAAACTTCTGAAATTTGCTGCTGCTTTGTTAGCTCTTAAATCTGAAGAACTCATAAAAACAGAAAAATGGACAGTTGTATTTGTTAGAAGACATATATAAAAGGGAGAAAGAATAAACTCTGAGAAAGAAGGGTGGTAATCATTAGCTTAACTGTGGTTTATATATTTTTCCTTGTTTTCAGTTTTTCTCATGAAATAACAATTATTTCAAATTTTCTAGGTGCTACTGTAAATTTTAATCTTGCAACTGTCCAGGTATTGAATATAGAAATAAATGAGTTACAATTTATTGCAATGCAAACCTTTTCACTATAGGCATAGTAAAGAGAAAATGTCAATGACTTGGTCTGTTTGAATATAATTTGCTGCAGGTTCCCATGTATAGTACTTGGTTACAATGCTCTTTAGAAACAGCTGAAATGGAGTTAGTGCTTATGAGGGGCATGAAATAGAACTGAGGGTATTAAAAGTGTAAACTTAATTAATTCTCACAGCAACCTAATGAACAACATTCTATTACCATCTCCATTTTATAAAACCTAGGACATACAATAGTTAAACATCTCAGACAAACCTCTAGAACTAGTAGTAAGCAATTTAATAATTATTTTAGCTCATGTATTGTGGATTCCTAATTACTATGTTGTATGGTTTCTCACTAAATATTAATACAATTATTGTAACATTTATTTGAATTTTTACTTAAAATTGTTAATTTCAGTTGAGCCGTCAGTTGTGTGATGTCAAAGATTATATGATTTTTTTTTCTTTTCTGCATGGCTGAAAAAATTTTAATTCCCACAATGCTGTGAAACAGAAAAAGAAAAACAAGAGTTGTTTATGTTGAAAATGTTACTGGTGATAAAGTAGATAGTGATAATGATTACTTTATAGGAGTCAAATACTGTCATCTGCGTTTAGGATTACTCAATTCGTATGACCTCAGTATAACTCTAAGATAGACATAATCACCGTTCTCATTTTACACATGAAAAAAAAAAAACTAGAAAAAGCAGTGAACTTGAAAAACCATTGGTGTGAAGCAGAAAACAACAGAGTAGGGCTTCAGACATTGGCACCTAACAGCCATCATGTAAGTGTTTAACCTCAACAGGATCTATTGAATGGTAACCATTAAATTTGTCACATTAGTTTGTGTTCTCAAGTATTCTTGTTCTTCCCTAAAGCAGTATCCATGATTTCTCTCTTCTGTTTATGAGAACTTATAGTTTCTAAGATGTAGTATACCTAGAGACATTCCATATATATTCCATATATATTCCAACTCTGTGTGGAAATTACATGAAATTACATGAAAAATACCTTCTGCCTAGAATAAGGTTTTCCTTTTTATGGAAATACATGAATATTCAGGATACAGAGAGGACCATGAAAACATAGAACATATACAATATATATTTACTTTTATCTGACTCTTTAATATGATTAGGAATCTATCATTAATCAAAGCTGACAAGATTATCCAGAAGTGCTTTTCCCTTCAAGGTTAGGGGCACAAACCCTAAGTAATGTATTGTGGAAGCCAAGATTAGTGGATCTTTAAGGGTCTTGGTGTCACAAAAACCTTTCAGAGCATTCTAGTGGTGGTGCACACAAGTTTATATTCAGGATGGACATTTTACTGAATCGTGCCTTGAAGAGACTAAAAATATGGTGGTAAAACCAGTTCCATGTGTCTAAATTTAAAATGTTAATAGTATATTTAGTATATTGCCCTAAGAGGAAGACAAAGAAAGAAGATCCACTATTCTAGTGAGCTAGCTAACTCTACTCTCAATACCAGGTTTATAGTAGAGATGATGATGAAATTGATAAAAAATACTGCATCCACATATTTATTAAAACAGATCCAGAAGTCAAAAATGTAATTAACAAGATGATTTCTGATAAATGATTTATATATAATTTCTGTAGGATAATCTGTTCACACCCTATATTCTATTGACATTACCAGTTACAGTGACATCTATATAAACAGGTTCATGTATTTATATACATTAATATCAAAATGTAAAGTTGAAACTCACTGATGGGTAAGAAAATGCTGAAATTAAATTACTAATAAAATGTGTTGAAATGCTGTTATCTATCACAACTTAGATAAGCCCCTAAAAATGCTAAATGAACAAAAAAGCCAAAACAAGCAACACACTGTAACATTCTATTTGTATGTAGTGACTGCAAGAGGAGGAACCATATGCTAATGGTGGCTAGTTCCTGAGGGAAGGAAGGCAAGGATGAGCAGACTGACTGCTGAGTGACTCCACTACTACCATTAGAAGAACTAAAATCATCTTAAATGAGAAAGTGGTAATGTTTTTACAATGCCATGAATCTCATAAAAATAAAAAACTGTATCTATTACATTGTAAATATGATTTATAAATTATTTCTCAATAAAATGTTTAAGAATACCTTTTAAATAGTAAAGTGAAAGATGTTTATGCAAATATAGCTAAGGGACGAGTTCAAGATATGAAAAAGAGATAGTGCAAGGCTTTGGCATACATTTTGTTGAAATGGTACGCCATAGAAGTTTAAATAGCAGAGAAATATTTTCTGACTTGTTACAGAATTAAAGAATTAGTTTGGCTTTTGGATGGTGAGAAAAATGCAGGAGCACAAGATGTGAATGAGGGAGGCCAATTGTGGTCTTTTATGATAATGTAAGCAAAAAATGCCAGTACCAGGGGGTCTTTTCTAGATTAACAAAACCAGTAGAATACATTTCTGTAGTGGGAGAGATTTAAAAAGATAACCAACAGGCTGCCAGCTCTAAGTTCCTGCACTAATGGGGTCACCAGCGGGTCACCTGGCCCCAACCGAGTGTACTCATCTCTGCAGGCTCTCCAGCAGGTCTGGAGCTGCAGAGATCCCTTCGCAGATCCGTCAGCCCCATGCAATGACCATTTACCCCATGATCAGCTACCACATTACCCATTACCTAGCAAAATCAAAACTCTTAATGCTTATAGCTAACCAATCAATTTATATATCAACAAATACTCAAATCCCAAGATGCCCACACAACAATTTCAAAGCCAATTGAATAATGGTAAGATGCCAACAAAGAATAGACAATTTATAAGAATTATCTTAACCTTTTCATATCATCTCTGTATATGGCTAATCAAGGCCATACTGGTTTCATGTCCACTTCCATATTCGCACTCCTGCATCTCTCCCTCTCTGCTCCCCTTAGCTCCGTCCCCCTTTCCCCTGTCCAATCACAGGCTTCCCACTGCAAATAGATTGGACAGGGAAATTTCTGCCACACATTACAAAAGAGAATTTATTGGCTTGTATTGGTATTTGATGGCTAGTTCAACAATGTCCATTTCCAATGTGGAGAGCCAGAAAACCTCCTAGCAGTTCCATCCATAAGGCTGTAGGCCTCAGCATTCCCAATCTGAAACCAAAGGCCTGAAGGATTACTGAAGAACCACCGGTCTTCAGTTCCCCAAAGAAAGGCCAAAGAAGCTAGAGTCTCATAAAAGTGTAGGATGGGGAAAACACCAACAATTCTCATTTTTGTCATTTAAAAGAAATCTTTATTAAATTATTTTATTTATTTACATTCCCAAAGTTGCTCCCCTTCCCAGTTCCCCCTCCCTGAGTTCTTCACCCCATCACCCCTACCCCCTACCTCTAAGAGGGTGCTACACCGCCTGCCCATCCACCCTTACTTCACTCCCACCAACATCTCTCCTTCCTAGGTCATCAAGTTTCCACAGGATTAAGCTCATCCTCTTCTACTGAGGCCATACAAGGCAGTTAGCTGCACATGTACTGAGGGCCACAAACCAGTCCATGTATTCCTCTTGGTGTTTGATTTAGCCTCTGGGAGCTTAGAGGAGTCTGGTTAGTTGACACTGTTGTTCTTCCTATGGGGTTGTAATCCCCTTCAACTCCAGTCTTTCCTCTAACTCTTCTATATTGGTCCCTGACCTTAATCCAGTGGTTGGCTGTATCTGCATTTGTCTGACTCAGTGCTTATAGAGCCTCTTAGAGGACAGCCATGCCAGGATCCTGTTTGCATGTACAATATGACCTCAGTAATAGTGTCAGTGTTTGGTGCACGTGCATAGGATGGATACCACACTGGGCTGGTCACCGGGTAGCCTTTCTTTTGGTCTCCACTCCATTTTTGTCCTTGCAATGCCCTTTAGATAGGAACAATTCTGGGTTAAAATTTTTGAAGATGGGTGGATAGTCTCTTGTCTCAACTGGGGGCCATGTCTCAACTAGGGCCATATCTAAAATAGATCCCTCTTGAGCACATTTACATAAAACCTATATTTTTAATCTTTTCTTTGTTCTTTTGATATCTCTCCAGCCATTTTCAATTTAATTAATAAATGATACTTACACATGTTTAGTGTAGTATGATAATCAGATACTCACACTGTGGCAATGCTACAATCAAAGAAGAAAGAGTAACTCCTGATATCCTTTGCCAAAGTGTAGCCTGATTTATTCAAAAGCGTTTGGTCACTCCTGTTCTAAACGTTAAGATGTCTAATCTGAGAAATATCAGTAGACTTGGACTAAGGCAATCTTTTTAAAAACAATTACTTACTTATTCACTTTACAACCAAATATCAGCTCTTCCTCTCCCCCCAGGACCTCCTCATACAGGTCTTCCCCTCATTCCACTTGCCCTTTCTCTTTTGAGAAGGGGAGGCCTTCCTCTAGTTATCACCTCTCACTACTAACACCTCCTACCCTGCACATCAAGTCGCTGCATCTTCTTTATATAATGAACAGCACAAAAATGGGAAGAAAGAACTTTTTATGTATTCAGCTGAATTTGTAGGAGTTAATTACATTGGAAGTCCAAAACATAGTAAGATTGATTACAGCATTTTTCTTAGAAGTAAGTTAATTTTGAACAGAGTGTGTAAGCAGAATGAATATAAAGTCATAAATGATCTTAAAGCACATTATTAAGTTTGTTACAGGTTGGATGAAAGTTTGACTTGTAAAGACAAATTTAAACTCTTCTAAGTAAAAATATTCCTACAACATCCAACCTGCAGTTACTAAATTAGCACTTGTGCATTACCTTAAAGGTTTTCCATTTCTGTGTGCTGAGAGACTTTTGACTCTTGTTTCATATTTATCTAAAAACCTTTCTAAGTTGTTATGTTGTTCTCCTTCTTGTTTCAAGAAACAATAGAATTAATTGCCTCTCTCTGTGCTTCAGCTCATATTATTTATAGATTTTCTGATGTTTAAATAAATACCCTACCATTCTTATAACTCAGTGTTTTACTTAAGTAAGAGACTTGTATTCCTGTCTTTGAAATGCAAGCATCAAGGAGTACTGTTATTATATTTCTGTGGGAATGACTTTATCTGGGCTATAACCAAATCTTGTCCTTTCAATAGAAGTTTTATTATTCATTCACATAAAAGCAATTAGCTAACACAATTGAATACTTTAACTGGCAGGTCAGTTTGGAATGAAGTAAGGAATAATGCATAAATGGTCTTGTATTTTTTTATAGGAAAACAATTATCTACTAATCTTGAGCATATATAAAATTTAGACTACTGGAGTATATATTTTTTGGATTAATAATCTGCTATCAGTTTTGATTATGATGCTATTTTAGTTACTGTTCGATTGCTGTGAATAGACACCTGGACCAAGGCAACTTATAACAGAAAGAATTTAATTGGTGACTCATGGTTCTAGAGGGTAGTATAGTCTATGGGCATCATGGAGGGGAACATGGCAGCAGGCAGGTATGGTGTTAGTGAAGCAAATAATCTTACATTTCATCAGTAGGCATGAGGCAGAAAGACCGAGCAAACTGGAATGGTGTGGGATTTTGAAAACACAAGGTCCAAACCCCAGTGACATATCTCCTCTAGCAAGTCCATACTTTATAACCCTTCCAAACAGTTCACCCAACCTTAAATGAACATTCAAGCATCTACATCTATGGGGGAGGGTACATCCTCATTAAAACTATTACATTCTACTTCCTGGCCTCCATAAGTTCTTGCCGATATCTCAATCCAAAATGCATTTAGTTCAACATCAAAATTACCCATAATCTTTCATAATTTCAACACTGTTTAAACATCCAAAGTTCTTTTGAGACTGGAGAGAATTTTTTTAATTGAAATCCCTTTTAAAGACCCCCCCCCAAAAAGCAAATTGTGTACTTTCAACATATATAATGGCATAGAATATCTATTATAATTTCAAAATGAAGGAAAAGGGGCATAGTGAGGAAATATTGGACCAAATCAAGATTACAACCCAGCAGGGAAAACTCCAAATTCTGTAACTACATGTCTAATTTCAAAGGGTTTAGATAGCATGTCCCTTCCAGCTTTGCTGACTGTAACAAATGTCCCTCTTTTTGTTGTGTTTCACTTCTGGTATGTAGCACTTTCTGGCAAAGATTCTATGGCTCTGGCATTTCTCCCATTCTGTAGTCTCCAATGCATTCAAGACTTCATCTTCACAATGCCCTCTTAAGACCCTATGCATGGACTCCCCTCCCACAAACCTAGTCTCAAAATGTTTCATTAATCCTGGTTGAAGATTCTATAACCTTTTACACCGGGATCCTTCATTACTTTAAGTCCAAAATCAAGTGGAATGAGTACTGAGTTTGCCTACCTCCTTGGGCTAGACTTGAATTACATTTGTATAAGCTTTCATTTGTTGATGTTTTGTTGTTTTGTTATTGTGTAAATTTTTCTTTGCTATCAGAGAAAAATATTCCTTATACATCTTCTCTCTGAATTGGAATTTCATCTGGGTGAGGTCTTGCTATGAGGACACTTCCTTTTATTCTATTTAGCATCACACCTTTCCTTAAATGTCCCATCTCTTTGCATACAGGTGTTTATTATGGCATTACATTTCCTGGTGCTCTTTTTCTCCTCAAATTGTACACTTTGTATTTTTTTTTTGCCCTGCTTGCTCCTTTTCACTGTAGATCTGCACAAATGTGATCACTAAGTTAAACCACATGACATAATAAATGCTAGGTTGTCTTTACATCTCCTCTGCCTATGAGTTAGCCCACAACTCTTCTGATTAGTCTCATGCAGAGTCTTACAATGAAGAAATGACACACTCTTTGCCAGAATATGACATGAATGACTCTAATCCAGTTATTATTACATTGTCCTTTGATACCTCTTGAGCTGGGCCTTCACAGTCCACATTGCTCTAAGCAAGTACTAGGATGGTACGTTAAGCCCTGATTGCAATGTTCAAACTTAATTCTAATTCAAAGTACTAAAGTCTTTACTCCACTAAAAGAGAACAAAAAAATAAATAAATAAAACAAAAACCAACATGATCCGGCCTGTCACAGCAATACCCAACTTCTGGTGCCAACTTCTGTGTTTGTTACTTTTTCTGTTGCTGTACGGAGACAGCACGATCAAGGCAACTTATAAATGAAAGCATTTAATTTGGTGTTTATGGGTCCAGAGGGTGGTATAGTTCATGACTAGCATTATGGGGAACATGCCTTCTGTCAGGGACATGGATGGCACTGGAAAAGTAGTTAAGAGTTATATTTGATCCACAGGTATGAGGCAGAGAGAAATATTCAATCAAAGTGCTGTGGGGTTTTGTATCCTCAAAACCCACAAATTGTGGCATATTTCTTTCAATAATAACACGTCTACTTTATCCTTCTATATAGTTTGACCAGCTGAGGACCTAGCACTCAAACATGTGAACCTATGGAAGCCATTCTTATTTAAACTACCACAGATATACTGGGCCATCCATTTAATAACTCCTTCATCACTGTTGAATTAGCAGGAACATACTTTTTTTTTTCATATCTTCTGGAGCACATCCTCTATCTCAACAGGATGTTTTTAATTTGCCCAACATTAGTTTTAAAGAGAAGACTCTATTCTTCTGTGAATGCATTATAGATATAATACAACAATAAAATAAGAATTATTTGCATATATGTTTAATGTTATTTTATATAATATATGTATACAATACATCTAATATAACTTTATGTAAAGCTTTATTATGTTTACTTTTGGGTCTGTAGAACAATCCAAGCATTAGTCCTTGGGTGAACTTGAAAGTGTACATACTGCAAGTTACCTGTTTAGTGACTGAGTCTCTGAAGTAGAATTTGTGAGTTTAGAATAAGAGTAAAAGTAGGAGTTCATGCTACTATAATAAGAAATCTATTTGAAATAATTTTTCTTTGCCTTGGGGATATAATCATTAATAAGATAAAACTAACTTTACATGGTCTTCAGTCTGATAAAAAATAAACTATATCAATAGGCAACTAAAATTTGGTAATATTGGAGATATGATAAAAGAATTACAAAGTACCATTTTAAAATTAGGGTAGTGTAGATAACTGTCCTTTGTGAATTAAAGGAGGTTTATTGGAGGAATTCAATCTTGGTCAAGATCTAAAGAATGGGTTTATATCTGAAAAGGGAAGTTGAATTCTAAGAGTATATACCAGGTAGGAACTACTCTGTTCAAAAGTATTATAAGAGTGGAAATGAATATGATATGGATTGCAAGTAGTTTAATGTGAATAGAATACAGACTATTAATACAAAGGCATGACAAGAAAAAGCATTATCTAATTTTTCCTTTAGAAAAACTGATGAAACTTAATTCTACAATGCAGTATGAATGAGCAAAGTCTGAATACATGGGACAAGTGTAGAAACATGCTTGTTAGGAGGAAGATAAAATGCCCCAGGTAAATATAGGAGCAAAGTGGAAATTTCTGGGTTTTTTTTGGAGACTCAGTTAGGTTATAATGATGTTTTGCTGGGGCAGACAGGTAAAAGAATGTTTTGATAAAGTAGACATGTACAAGAATGTCTTGCTGAAGCAGACACAGGTGAAAGGATGCTTTGCTATAGCAAACATGTAAAAGGACACATAATGTTTAGAAAAATTATAAAGATGACTTCACAGACAGTGGGAACTTAAGCTTTGGTTTGCTTGCTCTGTATCCCTAGTCTTTGCTGATGACATGCATGTATTGATTTGCCTTACATTGCTTGTGATGACTTCTTAGAGAAACTTACCAAAGAACTTATCCTGAGATTCTTGCAGCTTCTTGCCACTTCCACAGACTCAGGCCAATTGGTGAGCCTACTGGTTTCTTTTGGATTTACATGCTCTTGTTGATTCATGTGTTATGTTTGCTAGTGGACTGGACTGAAAACCACTAAGCAAAGAACTATTTCTAAACAGGTCTACTTCCTCCATATCCTAATAACTTTTCTTTTCCACTACCTCTGGTGGGTAGTGAAAAATATATACCTACATAGGGCTGTGTGATGGTGGCTTATTTTGTAAACAGCTTTTACATTCAAAGAGACTGTAATTTTTAGTAGACCTCATAGCTGAATTAATAATACAACTTGAGGTAACTTAAGACTGCTATCCTACTGTGTACTCAGTCTGTTTGTTCATTAGTTTATTTATCTTAATTATGCATTATTTACTTTACATCATGATTTTATCACCCTTCCCAGTCTCACCTTCACATCCCCATCCTGAATTTCCCCTCCCTTTCTCCTTTGAGAAAGGAAGCCCCTCTTCCACGAGTACCAACCTGTCCTTGCATATCAAGTTACATCAGGATTAGGTACATCCTATACCACTGAGTCCAGACAAGACAGCCCAGTTAGAAGAAGGAAACCCAAAGAGAGGCAACAAAGTCAGAGTCAGTCCTACTCTAATTGTTAGGAGACCCACATGGAGACCATGCTGCACATCTGCTACATATAAATAGGGGGCCTAGCTTCAGCCCTATATGCTCTTTAGTTGATGATTCAGTCTCTGCGAGCCCCCAGGGGGACTTGTAGGCCTTCTTGTTCTGTCCTTGACTCCTTCTAGCTTCCTCAGTCCTTGCTCCCACTCTTCCTGAGCTCTGCTTAATATTTGGCTGTGGGTTTCTGCATCTGTTTTCATAAACTGTTGGATGAAGCCTCTCAGAACATGATTATGCTAGACTCCTGTTGGCAAGCTTAGTACCAGCATCTTCCTCTAGTCCCTACTTGTTAGTTAGCTTCTTTATTATAGTTAGTCTATGTATTATAGCATGTTTACCCTGTACTTTATGGTTAATATCCACTTATAAGTATGTACAATGTTTGTCTTTCTAGGTCTGGATTACCTCACTCAAGATATTTTTTAGTTCCATCCATTTGCCTGCAAATTTCAAGATATTCTATTTTAAAAACAGCTTAATGGTATTTCATTGTGTAAACGTACCATATTTTTTCTATCCACTCTTCAGCTGAAGAACATCTGGGTTGTTCCAGTTTCCAGCTATTATGAATAAAGCTGTTATGAACACAGTTGAGCAGTGTAGTTGTGGTATGGTGGAGCATCTTTTGGGTATATGCCCAGGGGTAGTATAGCTGGGTCTTGAGTTTGAATTATTCCCGTTTTTCTGAGAAACCACTGGATTAATTTCCAAGGTGGTTGTACAAATTTGTACTCCATCAGTAATGAAGAGAAGAAAGCCAGGGATCTCTCTCTATGCTGGGAATCATTCCTGGCCTGGTACATTGCTCTGTACAGGACTCACAAGCCCCTAGAAAAGATCCATGAAGTGCTGGTATGGAAAAGGAAACATCAAAGTTCAGAGAACCTTCGTGCTCAGTGAGAAAGTCAGTCCAGTTACCTGTCACCAGTTGTACCTGTGAACTGAGGAAGTAGCCCTGGTGGCAAAGAAAGAAACCCAGAGTACCTGATATGTTGCATGTATCCAGGAGATATGTGGCTGATCAGGTTAGAACCAGCAACAGAAGACTTTGAAAGACTGAAGGTTCATCTAGAGACCAAAAATGAATACTGAATGGGCAGAGATAGCTCAGTCCCACAGCAATGCTGCAAGCCTCCATGACATTCTGGTTACTGAGATCCAAAAACCATCATGAATCTACAAGGTTTAGTCTCTGATTATGCACAGTGCATTCAAACTTAAGTCATTTGATGGTTACTCTTTTTAAATCTGGTTGAAACACACACACACACACACACACACACACACACACACACACACGTGGGGGAGAGAGAAAGAGAGAGAAGGAAGGGGGAGGAGGAGGGGGAAGAGAGGCAGAGGGAGAGGGAGAGGGAGAGGAGGAGAGAAAGGGAGAGGGAGAGGGAGAGGGAGGGGGAGGAGAGGGAAAGGGAGAGGGAGGAGAGGGAGAGGGAGAAGGAGGAGAGGAGGAGAGAGAGGGAGAGGGAGGGGGAGGAAAGGGAGAGGGAGAGGGAGAGGGA
>JANHMN010000005.1:27108193-27220510 GCA_030674055.1 Rhabdomys pumilio | reverse complement strand
GAGGAGAGGGAGAGGGAGAGGGAGGGAGAGGAGAGGGAGAGGGAGGAGAGGGAGAGGGGGAGGGGGAGGGAGAGGGAGAGGGAGAGGGAGAGGGAGGGTGAGAGAGGGGGAGGGGGAGGGAGAGGGAGAGAGAGAGAGATGGAGAGAGAGAGCAAGAGAGGGAGAGAGGGAGAGAGGGAGAGAGAGAGGGAGAGAGGGAGAGAGGGAGAGAGAGGGGGAGAGAGGGAGAGGGGGAGAGGGAGAGAGGGAGAGGCAGAGGGAGAGGGAGAGTGGGAGAGGGAGAGCAGGAGAGGGAGAGGGAGGGAGAGGGAGAGGGAGAGAGAGGCTCTTTCTTTCTTTTTTAAATTTAAAACACTTTATTTATCAATATTTGTATAAACATATATACCTATACATGTATACATATATACATACATATATAAACGATAATTAAATAATAAGATGTATTTAAAAAGTATGGGGGGTTGGGAAGTGTGGGAGGAAGAAGAGAAAGGGGAAATTTATGTAAATACAGTGTTCATATATGAAATTCTCAAAAAGGAATCCAGTTTTTTAAAATGTTCAACAGATTAACTAGCATTTTACAATATGAAAATAAATATGACCTATAATTATGTTGAAGGACATTTTAACTCACTACAAACTTTGAAGTTTAAAATGAGATCAATAAAAATTATTTTACCGAGCATACTAACACAAACCACAATAACGTTTTATAATTCAAAGTATTTCTGAGAACAAGAAAATAGATTGTCAGGAGCTAAGTCAGCAGAACCAGGGGTACACTGTGTGTTAATTTTTTTTTTATCAAATCATAATTTTTACTTTTTAACACAAGGGTTATAAACACAAAAATGCAGGATGTGGGGAAGGGGATGACACAGGAGCATAGGTGTTCAGGGGGAGTACAGATATCTTTCAGAACAGGTTATCAGCTGGGTGAAGGTTCAGGGGTCAGGTCACTATGACTCTGCCTATAATTCACTTGTCCTTATCTAATTTGGTTACTATCTGCCAAAGGCTGCCTATTTACAAGGTCTATGACTACTCAGGTTGATATATTTCAACAAAAGCTGCCTGTTTACAATAGTTTATAGCTCTCTGTTTCAGTGTTTTTTCCAGAGACCCAAGTCTTTATGTTAGCAGGCATTTATGTCAGGCCTATTGCTGATTTTAGGCTTATGGCTGATTTTAGGCTTTCAGTGTATAAGCAGGGCTGCCCCTGACATCTCCTCCCTTCTCCAAGTATAGAAGAGCTGTGGCAATTCTAATCTTGCCAAGGCAGGGATAGAGGCCTGACCTCCAGTAATTAAAGGGGACCTTGTAATGGCTCCGGTCCTCCAGTTGTTGTCCAATGAGGTATGAGGGCCATACCCATCCCGATGTCTTTTTTTTCCTGGAGAGGGAATATTTTTGACATCAATCCCTATGCAGTCAGGGTTGTCCCTCAGGGAACCCATAAACATATAACATATAACTTTTATTTATATTCCCTTGAAGTGCTTAGCCTTGTAGCCTAAGCAGGAATTCAAATCGCCAGACAGAGGGGGTTCTGGGTGGCCCCTCTCTGCTTGGTCTAGAGGCAGGAGCCCCCTCTTTTAGGTTGGGTGGAGATGGGACTTAGGAACACCCTGGATAGAGTAACAACCTCATCTAGAGTCATGTGGTCCTCCAAAGCGAACATATGATAATGTATCTGAATAGATTTTGCTATCAGATTCTCTGTCTGTTGTTTCACAAAGTTAGTCAGCCTATTTAAGGCCCAGGGACCAAAGGTAATAAGCAAAAATAACCCAATTAATAATTCCAATATGGAAGGAAGTAGGGTTAACAATCATGGAGAGGTTGAATACCAATTCTAGTATAAGCTCTCCTTTTTCTCTTTCTCTCTCTGTCTTTTCTCAAGACCTTCTCTGGCCTTTTTCATGCTCTCTTTAATCATCCCTGTTTTGTCTATGTAAAAGCAGCATTCTTCTTTAAGGGCTGTACACAGTCTAGAGCTGCACACAGTCTTTTCTACTGTAAAAGAGAAAATTAGGTCTAATAAAATCCTTTGGAATTTTTGGGGATCGCATCAGTCAGCGAAAAGAGGGATTTCTTCAGATTAGTGATGTCAGTCTATAGCTGTTTGATGTCCTTGTCAAAGGCCCGTTGGAGGTCTGAGTAGTATAAGTCCGGAGGCCAGCATCAGGATTAGAACTCCTAATAGCAGACATCACAGGTGATTAATTTTAACCTGGAAGAGAAAAAAGAAAGGAATTCTCAGGGAAACTTCTCTTCCCTGGATGTCAATTGTTATTCATCCTATTTATAATTGGGCCTGGTTTTGTGGAGGTATCTATTTAATTCATTAATCTTTTTGGTGGCCATTTAGTTGTGTCTTCTGTGGTATTAAACAGTCATATCAATCCTCGGCCCCATATAGGAACTGGGTCCTGGCCATTCCATTTAAGGGTAAGAGGGTCTTTCCACATAGTTGTGGCATAGTTTTTATTGGTCTCAGCGATGCCAGAGGCAATCAACAGCAGATTTGCTGTGAGCTTTCAGTTTTAGAAAGTTAAGAGTAAACAAGGCAAGCTCCTTCCACCCTCAAAGAGTCATAAAGACACTATTTAAAGAAATCTAATTCATTATTAATAATTTCTTTTATCAAATGACTATTATAAAACAGCCAACAATTAATCAATCTATATAATATATCAACGAGAGCTTCTTCTACTTTTTGTAAAATTACTCCTCTTTTGTCAACTAATTGTTGAGGGAAATTAAGATTTGCATCTCTCTTCAGAATATTAAACAGAGACATAAATCCTTTTGTGAAGAGCTTAAAATAAGATCGTAGCCAATAAGCATCTCCTGGAAACTTTTGAAAATCATTTGAAATAAGTAAACTATCTTTCTTTCTTTCTTTCGTTTTTTTTTTTTTGCCAGACCAATTATCTGTTATTTTTTATTGGATATTTTACGTATTTACCTTTCACTGTTATCTCCTCTTCCTTTCTCCCCCAAAACCCTTTCTCATACCCCCTCTTCCAATTTTTATGAGGGTGTGCTCCCATCATTCTCCCAATCCCATCTCCCTGCTCTCACATTCTCCACCACTAGGGATCCAAACTTTCGGGGACCATGGCCCTCCGCTTCCACTGTTGCCTAAGGAGGCCACCCTCAGTTACCTATACAAGTGGAGCCATGAGTTCCTCCCTTTCTGTTCTCAGGCTGGAGGTTTAGCCCCTGGGAGCTCTGGTTGAGGATTTTGCTACTCCTTCTAAAATAAAACCAAAGCACCCACATGTCTACGCATTGTGTCTTAGGTATTGCGAGCTTCTGGGCTAATATCCACTTATCAGTGAGTGCATGCCATATATGTTCCCTTGTGATTGGGTTATCTCACTCAGGATGATATTCTCAAGCTCCATCCATTTGCCTAAGAATTTCATGAACTCATTGTTTTTAATAGCTGAGTAGTACTCCATTGTGTAAATATACCATATTTTCTGTATCCATTCCTCTGTTGAAGGACATCTGGGTTCTTTCCAACTTCTGGCTATGATAAATAAGGCTGCTATGAACATAGTGGAGCATGTGTCCTTGTTGTATGTTAAAATATCTTTTGGGTATATGCCCAGGAGTGGTATAGCTAGATTCTCAGATAATCCTATGTTCAATTTTCTGAGGTACTGCCAGACTGATTTCCAGAGTGGTTGTACTAGCTTACAATCCCACCAACAATGGAGGAGTGTTCCTCTTTCTCCACATCCTCGTCAACATTGACTCTTTCTTTTTAATGTGCCTCAGTTGATGTTGTTAAGTTTTCTTGAAATGGAGAGACTGCATTCCAAACAAGGAGTTATGGGAAGCCAGTAAGGGCCTTGTTCCTCACTTTGGACCAGGGCATCTAGCCATATGTAAAGTGAGCCTGACCTACCAACTGTATTTTCAACAGATCCAAGGCTGAGAAAGGCTAGGTGCTTCTTGAATTAATCAGTGACTATGCCAAAGCTCGATGCTGTAGAAACTATAGTAAAACACCAGGATCATCACTTAGCACAGAACAACCTCTGCAGCCAGCCTCACCTGCAGTGACCTGGGAAAGGGCCACCTTTTTGAGCAGAAACATTCTGGGTGGAAGAAAGGGACACAGGTCTTCTCAATAGAAGAGTCTCCTGCTTATTGACAGGGAGGTAGAGCAAAGCCAGTCTCACAAGTGTGTGTACTGAGAACAAGAGAAGCAAAACATTTTCTGATCTCAGGAGCACCCAACAACTTATTCTGATCCCTTGTTATGGAAGAACATTATCTGAGGCAGCTTGGAGAACTTCCTCATTGGAGACAGTTTCTTTCTCTCCTAGCAGGAGCCAATTAATCAGGGTAAGGTGCTTCTCAAGTCCCCTCTGTCTACCACCTCCACTGCTGTGTATTGTATGGGGTAAAAAGAGACAGCTGGTGTTAGTGTTCCCTCAGTCACCCAGGCATGAACGTCAATTCCCCAATAGAAGACTCAAGACAGACTGCCATCTGCAAGATCCAGACGTACAAAATACTGACAGTCACTACAGGGGCTCTTTATGTTGGTACCACCCACAGCAGTGACATCACCCAATATCTACAGAACTGAACCATCTTCAAAGGACCCAGAATTTGAAAGCTGAGTGGTTGCTGATTTTGGGTGTTGTGTGTCTGGGTGAAAATCAGTCACAAGGCATGTGGACAGAGAGCTAGGCACCATGCTGTGCCTGAAGAAGTGCTACTAAAAGTATCACACACAGGAACCAGGAATAAACCTCTGTATCTGCAATATAAAGATGATTATATTCATTCCAAAATAAACGTTATTGTACACTTCCAAAAAAATAAGTGAGTACATACCATGAGTGTCTTTCTGGATCTGAGTTACCTCATACAGGATGCTATTTTATAGTTCTATCTATTTGCCTGCAAATTGCATAATGTTAAGTACTCTTCCATTTTCTAAGTGTACAACATTTTCTTTTTCCATTCTTCAGTAGAGGGACAACAAGGCTGCCTACTCTGTATGTAGTCAATATAGTACTTAAAATTCCAACTAGAACAATAAGACAACTAAAGACCAAGGAGATATAAGTAAAAAGGATAAAGTCAAAGTATCACTATTCTCAGATGGTATGATACTATACATAAGTGGCCACAAAATTCTCTCAGAGAACTCCCACAGCTGATAACACCCTTCACAATAGCCACAAATAATATAAAATATTTTGGTGTAACTCTAACCAAGCAAGTTAATGACCTGTATGACAAGAACTTCAAGTGTCTAAAGAAAGAAATTGAAGAAGGTATTAGAAGATGGAAAGACATCCTATACTCATAAATTGAGAGGATTAACATAGTAAAAATGGTCATTTTACCAAAAGCAATCTCTAGATTCAATGAAATTCCTAGCCTTTTAATTTAATGTGTCTTTAAGAGAACAATGTAAAAAACAAACTTACATGCCTTGGATTTTGCATGTATTAAGCTTTTACACTGTAATCTTAAAATATATATTCTTTCATTCCCCTGACCCATAGTATTACATGTATATTTATGAATGAACAAAAAGTTAGGTATAGATTAAGACCCCTAAAATAAATAGAGAAATTACAGTAGATACTGGAAAAGAGAAGTAGAAAATTAAAATCTGGCCTTGCTCTTAGTTAAATTACTATAAGCCATTTTGTCTATTTTCCTTGATGGGCTACTGACACAGTATTGGTGACCCTGAATGTAATGTTAGTGTGCTCAGATGAGTGCATAGGTAATTTTTTTCTATGGAATTGACATGGAGACAAAAAAAGTAATTCCCCTTTTTCCCTATGGCTATACCACTGAAGATCCTGTGTCATCATTAGCTACAGATCTTCATACTATAATTGATAATATAAGCCAAATTGTGCCAACTTATTTTTTCTGCTAAGGTATCCATGATTCCACATGGACATATTTGATCTTGGATAGAAGACAAAAGTGGGTAGACTACCACATTGTAGCCACACAGTATCAAATGAGTGTGGAATATTCTTTCCTAAAGCCCCGGATGCTACCCATATTTTTGCCAAGTTCATGATAAGGAGTTATGGCAAAGATATGTTTTGAATTCTACTGAGGCCACACCTTTTTCATACAATATGTACAAAAATGATGTCTAGTGCTAGTGACTATAGGCTTCAAACAGGTATGTAGGATGCCTTTGGCCATAGGGCACAATGGTCAAGTTATCATCTCTATTGGTATACAATAAGGACTATGTCATTAAGGCCCTTTGTAGAGTCCGCAGAAGATCCACATCTCAAATAATTTTGGGTTCACAAAAATTAATAGAAATAAATATGAAACCAGGCAGTAGTAGCACACACCTTTAATCCCAGCACTTGGGAGGCAGAGGCAGGCAGATTTCTGAGTTTGAGGCCAGCCTGGTCTGCAGAGTGAGTTCTAGGACAGCCAGGACTACACAGAGAAACCCTGTCTCAAACAACAACAACAACAACAACAACAACAAACAAAACAAAAAAAAGAAAAAGAAAGAAAGAAAGAAAGAAAGAAAGAAAGAAAGAAATATGAAGACTTGATAGTTGAGAAATGATTCATCTCCAATGACTATGGGGTCAAATAAGTGTCCAATTGTGATACCCTGAATGATTGACTGTTCATGCATTTCTGAGGACTTCCACTGTGCTTAAACCTCATACCCCACTAATCATGTTCACAAGCAGATATTACATCGAGTAAAAAAGAAATATTTTAAGGATAACTAGGAAGTATAAGTCACAAAACACAGTCTTACTTAGAAGTAGATAATGACATAGAGCAATAATGGTGCCTGGCGTCATACTCATTTTAAAACATAGTAATTTAAAAATCCTGTTTTTATAAGAATGAGCTCATTTTGACTTACCCCTAAATTATTTTCATGTAATAAAAAGCACAATGTCATTTGCCTATAGGTTGGAATATTTTCTAGACAAACACAAGGTAGAGTTACATCTTCAAATTACTTTCATCTCAGAGAAGACAAATAAATGAATCCTACTTGGCATTATATTTTAAAACAGTTCACCCTGTACCTAGTCTCAAGCTGACTTTACTGCATCATCTTCAACAGAGATGAATGGACTTGTCACCATAACAAACAACCCAAGGCATAACATATAATTGCTAAACAATAAGAAATACAACTGTAACATAAAGCAATCCTAGTATCACTGAATGAAAACACAAAATAACAAAAATCAAATCCCAAAATAAAACCTGAAGTGAAAGATTTAACAAATGAGAAATTGAGTAAAATTTACAAAACAGCACATATATATATATATATATATATATATATATATATATATATATATGATGTTGTACATCTTTAATACTACCACTTAGTGTGAAGAACAGGCAGATTTTTATGAGTTCAAGTATAGCCTGGCCTACATATTGGGTGCTAGGCCAGCTAGCATTATAAGAGACGACTTGTATAAAACAAAATAATGTGGTAAATGTGAATTTTATTGAGTTCATTTATTTATGAAGAGCTAAATTTATTCTATTTGACAAAATAAGAAATGAAGACCAATAATTAATAACATGCAATATAGTTTATATGCATATATTATATAATGTTTAAATCAAGTAAAGTGTATTTACCATTTCTAAATTTACTATCAGAATCCTTCTTTAAGATTTTTTTATACTGTGCAGCATATTATTGTCTTCCATAGTCCTCATACTATCAAATAACGCATCGGTGCTTCTTGCTCTTATGTCACTGTAACCCAGTAAACATTGATCCAAAGCCATTTCTTAATGAATTATACAGCATACAGGTATCAGAAAGTTACTAAGTGATGGAAACATAATACAGTCATATATATATATATATATATATATATATATATATATATATATATTGAAAACCTGCTATAGCATATCTTGATTTAATGAGTCAATTGTCATATTTAGAGTCATCCATCATTATTAATATTGATATTGATAGCTATTGAATAGCATTTTGATTAGAAAAAACATATTGTTAAATAATCCTGTCCTTGGTATAAGTTAGGGTGAAAAAGAACTGAAGGTTTCGTAAATCTTTGCCATCACATTGCTTAGCTTTCACTGTTTTTCAAATTTTCTCAAAACCTGAAATTATTCTTACCTGATTATTTAATATATTGGCCTCAATAAAATTTAAAAAATGATATTGTAAGTTTCAAGACACAGTTATTTCAAAGCTAAAAGAAGACTTTAGTAAGTAAAAGGAATTACCAACATGTTAGATAGTATAATTTCACTATCCAACCTCAAGTGGGTCTGTAGCTTTGCTTCAGAAGTGTCAGTGTCTCATAGAATAGTGTTACTACAAGGCTTTGTTCAAATAAGCTTTCCTTTCATGGCAGAATAAATTATATTAAAATACCAGGCATTCATGCAAAGTTTGTCTTTGTGAATGATAACATCTGTAAATCATAAATATTGTAGGCTTGATTCCCAGGCACTCTAAAATGTCCAGAATCATGAGTGATGAGGCCACAACATCTGCTCCAACACCAGGTGTAACTGGGACCAGCAAGATCCAGGGAGGCAGGAACGCCCACAGGTTCCTTCTGGTCTGAGCCAAATCCCCTAGCAGACCTTGGGTGCTAGCTCCACATCCAGTCCAAAAACACCCAGAGGAAGCTCAACTCCCAGGTGCTCTAACATGCCCAGGATCACAGGATCTCAGGAGATTGGTCACACCCGGATTTCAAGATCCCAGAGACAGCTTGACTTTCAAAAGCTCATACACATCCAGGATCTCAGAGTCATAGGATCCCAGGATCATAGGATCACAGAGACAGCTGGAATCTGAGGAATTCTGATACAATTTGGATCACAGGAGGTACAGATTTCAGTTCAGAGACAGTGAGGGTGGGTAGCACTAGAGATAACCAGATGGTAAGAGGCAAGCAATATTCAGATCTAAAATCATTTCTCATGATGATTATTGAAGACTTTAAGAAGGACATAAATAACTCCCTTAAAAATATACAGGAGAAAACAGCCAAACAGGTCCTGAAACAGAAAACACAAAAATCCCTTAAAGAATTACAGGAAAACATAGCCTAACAGGTGAAGGAATTGAACTAAACCTTCCAGGATCTAAAATGGAAATAGAAACAATAAAGAAATCACAAGGTAGACAACCCTGAAGATAGAAAACCTATGAAAGAAATCAGGAGTAAATGATGCAAGCTTCACCAACAGAATACAAGAGATAGAAGAAAGAATCTTAGGTGCAGAAGACGTCATAGAATATATTAACACAATAGTCAAAGAAAATGTAAAAAGCAAATACAAAACATCCAGGAAATCTAGGACACAATGAGAAAACAAAACCTGACGATAATAGGTATAGATGATAGGGAAGATTTTCAACTTAAAGCCCAGTAAATATCTTCAACAAAATTAGAGAAGAAAACCGCCATAACCTAAAGAAAGCGATGCCCATGAACATACAAGAAGCTTATAGAACTCCGAATAGACTAGATCAGAAAAGAAATACATAATAATCAAAACACCAAATGCACAAAACAAAGAAAAAATATTAAAAGTAGTAAGGAAAAAAGGTCAAGTGACATATAAAGGCAGGTTAATAATAATAATGATGATAATAATAATAATAAAGGATATTAATAATTTAACAATAATAATAATACAGGATAATAGATGGAAAACTCCAGCACAAAGAGAGAAACTACACCCTAGAAGAAACAAGAAAGCAATGTTCTATTAACAAACACAAAAGATGATAGCCACACAAACATAATTTCACCTCTAATAACAAAAATAACAAGAAGCAAGAACCATTTTTTCTTAATATCTCTTAAGATCAATGTACTCAATTTCCCAATAAAACAACATAGACTAACAAACTGTAGACATAAACAGGACTCAGCATATTGCTGCATAAAGGAAATGCACCTCAGTGACAAAGACAGACACTACCTCAGAGTAAAAGGCTAGAAAACAATTTTCCACACATACAGTCCCAAGAAACAAGCTGGAGTAGCCATTCTAATATTGAATAAAATTGACTTTCAATCAAAAGTTATCAAAAAAGATAAGGAAGGACACTTCATACTCGTCAAAGAAAAAATCAACCAAGATGAAGTCTCAATTCTGAATACCTATGCTCCAATCCAAGGGCACCCACATTCATAAAGGAAACTTTACTAAAGCTCAAAGCACACATTGTACCTCACAAAATAATAGTAGGAAACTCCAACACCCCACTCTCAGCAATGGAAAGATCATGGAAACAGAAACTAAAGAGAAATACAGTGAAACTAACAGAAGTTATGAACTAAATGGAATATATATATATATATATATATATATATATATATATATATATTACCTCACACAATCATAGTAGGAGACTTCAATACCCCACTCTTAGCAATAGATAGATCACGAAATCAGAAACTAAACAGAGACACAGTGAAACTAACAGAAGTTATGAACCAAATGGATTTAACATATGTATACACACACACACACACACACACACACACACACACACACACATATATAACATGTCATTCTAGAACAAACAAATATACCTTCTTCTTAGCACCTCACAGTACCTTCTCCAAAATAGATGATATAATTGGTCACAAAATAGGCCACAACAGATACAAGAAAATTGAAATAATCCCATGTATCCTATCAGATCACTATTGACTAAGGCTGGTCTTCAATAACAAAAAACAAAAACAAACAAACAAAAAACAAAAATACAAAAGAAAGCCCACATACACAAGGAAGCTGAACAACTCTTTACTCAATGATAACTTGGTCAAGGAAGAAATAAAAAAAGAAATTAAAGATGTTTTACAATTTAATGAAAATAAAAACACATCATGCCAAAGCTTAAGGGACACAATGAAAGCAGTGCTAAGAGGAGAACTCATAGCTCTAAGTGCCTCTAAAAAAAAAAAAACTGGAGGGAGTATGCATACACTAGCAGCTTGACAGCACACTTAAAAGCTGTAAAACAAAAAGAAGCAAATACACCCAAGAGTAATAGAAGTCAGGAAATAATCAAATTCAGGGCTGACATCAACTAATAGAAACAAAAAGAACTATACAAAGAATCAATAAAATAAACAAACAAAAAACAAAAAACACCACAGAAGCTGGGTCCTTGAGAAAATCAATAAGTTAGATAAAGCCTTAGCCAGACTAACCAGAGGGCACAGAGACAGTATCCAGATTAACAAAATCAGAAATGAAAAGGGAGACATAACAATGGAAACTGTGGAAATTCAAAAATCATCAGATACTACTATAAAAGCCTGTATTCAACAAAATTAGAAAATATGGATGAAGTAAACAATTTTTAAGACAGATACCAGGTTCAAAAGTTAAATCAGGATCAGATAAACCATCTAAACTCTCCTGTAATGCCTAAAGAGATAGAGCAGTCACTAAAAGTCTTACAACCAAAAAAAATCCAGTATCATAAGGATTTAGGTGCAGAATTCCATCAGACCTTCAAAGAAAACCTATTATCTATACTCTCCAAACTATTCCACACAATAGAAACGGAAGGGATACTACCCAATTCATTCTATGAAGCCACAATTACACTTATACCTAAACCACACAAAGACTCAATAGAGAAAGAAAATTCCAGACCAATTTCCTTTATGAACATTGATGCAAAAATACTCAGTAAAATCTTGCAAACCAAATACAAGAACACATCAAAACAATCATTTGCCACAATCAAGTAGGCTTCATCCTAGGGATGGTTCAATATATGGTAATCCATCAACTTAATCCACTACATATACAAACTCAAAGAAAACAACCACATGATTATTTCATTAGATGCTGAAAAAGCATTTGGCAGAATTCAACATCCCTTCATGGTAAAAGTCTTGGAAAGATCAGGAATTCAGGGACCATACTTAAACACAGTAAAAGAAATATACAGCAAACCAGTAGCCAACATCAAAATAAATGAAGTAACTTGAAGCAATCCTACTAAAATCAGGGACTAGACAAGGCTACCACTCTCTCCCTGCCTATTCAGTACAGTACTTGAAGTTCTAGCCAGAGCAATTATACAACAAAAGGAAGTCAAAGGGATACAAATAGGAAATGAAGAAGTCAAAATATTCTTATTTGCAGGTTATATAATAGTCTACTTAAGTGACCCAAAAAATTCCACCAGAGAACTTGTATATCTAATAAACAACTTCAGCAACGTGGCTGGATATAAAATTAACTCAAACAAATCAGTAACCTTCTTATACTCAAAGGATAAACAAACTGAGAAAGGAGTTAGGGAAACAACACCCTTCCCAATAGTCACAAATAATATAAAATATCTTGTTGTGATTTTAACCAAGCAACCGAAATATCTGTATCACAAGAACTTCATGTCTCTGAAGAAAGAAATCAAAGAAGATCTCGGAAGATGGAAAGATCTCCCATGTTTATGGATTGGCAGGATTAATATAGTAAAAATGGCCATCTTTCCAAAAGCAATCCACATATTCAATGCAATCCCCATCAAAATTCCAACTTATTTCTTTATGAAGTTAGGTAAAGCAATTTGCAAATTCATTCAGAATAACAAAATACCCAGGATACTAATAACTATTCACAAAAATAAAAGAACTTCTGGCCAGGTGGTGGTGGTGCACTCCTTTAATCCCAGCACTTGGGAGGCAGAGGCAGGCGGATTTCTGAGTTCGAGGCCAGCCTGATCTACAGAGTGAGTTCCAGGACAGCCAGAGCTACACAGAGAAACCCTGTCTCGAAAAACCAAAAAAATAAAATAAATAAATAAAATAAATAAAAAAATAAAAAAAGAACTTCTGGAGGAATCACCATCCCTGTCCTCAAGCTGTATTACAGAGCAATAGTAATAATAATAAAAAAAACCCTCTCTGGTATTTGTACAGAGACAGGAGGGAAGATCAATGAAATAGAATTGAAAACCCAGAAATGAACCAACACACCTATGGTCACGTGATCATTAACAAAGGAGCTAAAACTGTCCAGTGGAAAAAAGGCAGCATTTTCAACAAATGGTGCTTGTTTAACTGAAGGTCAGCATAGAGAAGAATGCAAATTGACCCATTCTTATCTCCTTGTACAAAGCTCAAGTCCAAGTGTATCCAAGACCCCCACATAAAACTAGAAACACCAAAACTAATAGAGGAGAAAGTGAGGAAGAACCTCGAACACATGGGCACAGGAGAAAAGTTCCTGAACAAGACAATGGCTTATGCTCTAAGATCAAGAATTGACAAATGGGACCTCATACAATTGCAAAGCTTCTGTAAGGCAAAGGACACTGTCAATAGGACATAATGGCAACCAACAGACTGGGAAAAGATCTTTACCAATCCTACATCCAATAGAGGGCTAATATCCAATATATACAAAGAACTCAAGAAGTTAGACTTCAGAAAATCAAATAACCCTATTAAAAATGGGGTACAGAGCTAAACAAAGAATTTTCAACTGAGGAACATCAAATGGCCAAGAAGCACCAAAAGAGATGTTCAACATCCCCAGTCATCAGGGAAATGCAAATGAAAACATGTGTGAGATTCCCCCTCACACATGTCAGAATGTCTAAAATCAAAAACTCAGATGATAGCACATGCTGGTGAGGATGTGGAGAAAGAGGAACACTTATCTATTGTTGGTTGGATTGCAAGCTGGTGCAACCACTCTGGAAATCTATCTGGCAGTTCCTCAGAAAACTGGACATAGTATCACCTGAGGACCCAGATATACCACTCCTGGTATGTACCCAAAAAGAGTCTCCAACATATAACAAGGAAATATGATCTTCTATGTTCATAGAAGCCTTATTTATAATAGTTGAAAGTTGGAAAAATCTCAGATGTCCTTCAACAGAGGAATGGATATAGAAAATGTGGTATATTTACACAGTGGTGTACTAAGGAGCTACTACAAACAATGACTTCACAAAATTCTTAGGCAAATGGATGGAACTAGAAAATACCATCCTGAGTGAGGTAACAATCACAAAAGAACACGTACATGGTATGCACTCACTGATAAGTGGATATTAGCCCAAAAACTCAGAATACCCAAAGGTACAATTAACAGACCACATGAAGCTCAAGAAGAAGGAAAACCAATGTGTGGGTGCTTCAGGCCTTCTTAGAAGGGGAACAAAATATTCACAGGAGCAAATACAGAGACAAAGTATGGAGCAGAGACTGAAGTTAGACTGCCCATCTAGAGACTGCCCCACCTGGGGATCCATTTCATATACAGTGACCAAAACCAGACACTATTGTGGATGCCAAGAAGTGCATGCTGACAGGAGTCTGCTATAGCTGTCTCCTCAGAGGCTCTGCCAGAACCTGAGAAATATAGATGCAGATGCTCACATCCAACCATTGGCCTGAGCATAAGAACCCCAATGGAGGAGTTAGAGAAATGACTGAAGGAGCTTTAAGGGTTTTGTAACCCCATAGGAGGAAATCATAGCAATCAGTTTACTCACTATTCCTAGACATTATTTTGAGTCAATGGAGATATTTTCCTGCTTTCACAATATTTCCTTTTAAATATGTTTTTAGGTTTCTCTGTATATAATACTTTAGCTCAATAATTATGATTTAGTTATCATTTATCATTCTCCTGTAAACACAGCAAAATCTCACAGATGAAGTGACTTGCTCAAAGTCACTGTTCTTCATAAAGGAATGTGAGTTTTGCAAGATTTTATGAGTTTTCAAAATAATTGTGAATCGAGGTATTTGTGTAAAAGCTCTCCATACTGAAATAGAAGGGGCATCTCCAGAATGAGGCAAAGACCTGGAATAAGAGAGGGACCCAAGAATCAATGGAGGTGACCTTAGCTGGACTCACAGCCTTGGGGATATGGAACCTAGCCACCTCCTGTAGCTAGGCACAAACTCCAGTAAAGGTATAATGCAGGCAGGAGAGTTGGAACAGAGACTGAGGGAATGGTCAACCAATAAACAGCCCAACTTGAAGGCCACCCCATAGGTATGCACCAGTCCCTGATCCTGTCAATGATATTCTGTTATGCTTGAAGACAGGAGTCTAGCATGGCTCTCCTCTGAGTTACTCCACCCAGCAGCTGACTCAGACAGGTGCAGACACCCACAGCCAAATAGTGGATAGAGCTTGGGGACTCTTACAGAAGAATATTAGAAAAGGTTGCACCCTGAAAGAGACAGAAATTCTACAGGAAGGCCAATAGAGTGAACTAACCTGGAGCCCTAGAACACTCAGAGACTGAACAACCAAGCAAAAAACATACATGGACTGCACCTAGACTTCCCAGCACATGTGTAGCAGATGTGCAGCTTGCTCTTCATGTGGGATCTAAACAACTGGAGCAGGGGTTATCCCAAAAGCTGTTGCCTGTATGTGGGATATGTTCTTTTAACTGGACTGCTGTCTGGCCTCAGTGTTTGAGTATGTGCCTAGCCTTGCAGAGACTTGATGTGCCAGGGTATGGATATGCCCAGAGGGTTCCCCACTTTCTCAGAGGAGAAGTAGATTGGAGGATTGGGGGAAAGGATTGGGCTAGAAGAGGTAGCCAGGAGGAGGGCAGTGAGCTGGATGTAGATTAAATAGAAAAAAAGAACTATAGGTTGCATTTTATATTTATTTATTTTAAATAATAAACTTAAATAAAAATAAAATAAAATTTAAATAATAATTTAATTTTTGCTACTGAACACAAATCTGTAGATACAGGAGGTTACAGGCCATTATAAAATCTATCCAGTAATAGGTGCAGTGCAGATTTGTCTTCTGTGCCATATTACCTATACAAAGGTAATATTCAGAGTAGTAAAGCATAGTGCTGCCTATGAAATAATATATATATATATATTATATATATTATTTAATATATAATAATAATAACATATATATAATAACATATATATATATGTTATTATTGCAGTTTTCAGGGACCTAGAGAATAGGAATTTTTGAAGGGAGAAGTTCCTGTAAATATCTTTGCACTTAGTATAGCTACTTTCCTCTGAATACTCCTGGATTTAGAACACACCATTTCAGCTTATTCAAGAAAACGTTGTAACAATATATATTTCCATGTTTTACAACAGCCTAATCACTTACATAGTTCACTGCAAAACCACATTATTATATGAACAAAAGCTAAAAGAAAGTCATTGCTAAACCATATTAAGTTTTCTTTTTCCTGTCTTCCCCACTGATGCTGTAATCATGTGAAGTAGTTTTGACTCACACTAAAGAGTTTCAGGGCTCTGAAATTGAGAATTATACTGGTAGTCAGGAATTCTTCTCTATAATTTATTCTTTTCATTAGATTTTCTGTAAGTACATAATTTAAAGACATAATCTACAGCCTTGATGCTGAATTTACTTTAAGAGTTGTAAGTATATATGAGAATAGAATGTACACATACACTTGTGAGCCATGAGCCACTACAATCCATTGCAATGGATATGAAGAATAAAAAAAAGAGAATTTTAAGTGCAGCAGTGTCAAGTTAATTTAGAAGAAAGGAGATCTAAGTATATATTTTGTTGCTTTATACAAGGTAATTATTTTATATCTCCTCCTATAACTAAGAGAAAAGTAAATATATAATAAAAAAGCCATGGATAAATATGCATTCTGTCCCTATTGTATAATTGCATATAATGTTATTTTGAATGAGAAATGCTTCTATTATATTCAAGAAAATTGCCACTGCAGTTTTAAAATATTGCTAATAAAGATTTGACATTTATTCATCAAACCACCTAAATCTGGGGAAAATTTAATGACACAGAAAAGCCCAATTAACTGAAAATAACAGGAAGGGATTATGGAAGAGCCAAATGATAAGGATAATTGAAATCCATACATAATCCTCATTTAAATCCTTGGTTTTAACTTGTTCTCCTTTCAAATCATTTACCCAAAGAGCTTACCCATAAGAGAACTGATTTGGTTTTAAAACTGTCTCACATCTAATATTCATGAGAATTCAACAATAATAATACAGTTTAATATGCATATAGTATCCAAATATGGAAACTGTGAAAACAGGACTTTATAGAACTATCATGTCATGAATTAAATGTATTAAGCAAAAATATAGGGAAGGAATGTTTACCGGCTTACAAAACAAGGTAATTAACAAATTATACTGAAAGAAAACATAGAATGTGCATTGATAACTCAGAAACTAGGTACAGAGACTGTGAATACGGAGTTACCACTATTGTTACAAATTTTATTATATTAATATGTTTTCTTTCATTGCCCATTTTACAGGAGCCTTTAACTATGATGTAATAGTTTACGTCACAAAATTTAAGGAGATATATCTTATCAGAGGAATGTTATCATGATATAATAGGCTATAAATGCCATGAATTGTTGAACCTTATAAGAAAACCTTAAAAATCTTACCAAATAATAAAATTTATTTAAAATATGCTTGAAAAATAGATGTAAAACTTGACAACTTAGTGATAGTTGCATATCTAGTGTTCCAGTTTCAATCTGCCTCACACCAATGGCTTCACAAAACAGGAAAGTATTTGAATATATGAGACAACTGAGATTTGTATTCCATTAGCCAAGTAGTTCTCAACTATCCTAGTACTGTGACACCTTAAAACATTACCTTTTGTGCTTCCATTAAGAAAAGAGAAGTCCTTCCAGGGATGTCAACCAAACATGGCATAAAGAGTTAAGATAAGGCTAGGCACATACCCTCATTACAAGGCTAAAGAAGGCAACACACTAGGAAGAGGAGTCAAGAACACCACAAGAAGTTATTTTTTTAATTGTGTACAGACATATTGTATTTTTCACACTTTTGCTTCTATGGAAATACTGTATCTTATCACTGTTGAAGAGAAAACTGAAAATTTAGAGAAAGGAAAGACTTCAGCAGGATTTGCAGAAACACTGGTTCCAAAACAAAGCTATCTAATTATAATTTATTCTATTTTGATTAGAAAAAGAGAGATAAGTTCTTTTATCCATCTGAGAACAGAAGGATAAATAAATTTTCCTAGTTTCTTTATCTTCAGTATAGAGAATTCTATTTGGGTTGGGTTATCCTTGCAATCATTGTGTTTATTTCTATACAGTATTCTAAATATGTATATTGAAGCTTGGTTTGCTTTACTATTCTAGATTATAATTAATATATTATATTGCAGGATCTTTAGAAATGGAATGCCCACATTTACATCTGACTCTACAGTTTATTATATGAATACCCTTGGGAAATTTCCTGAAATACTTAGTTTCTTAATCTACAAAATAACCATAAGTGCACGTGCATGTACACGTGTTTATGCACATGTGTGTGCCTGTGTAAGTGTGAAAGTCTTAGTGGCACTTCTCCTTTTACATTTTGAAAACTGCAGTGGGACCTTGCTTCTAGAAGCTTGTAGTTTTCTGCTCCTTGTAATCTATGTTTAAATAACTTAGATGAGAAACACAGTATAAAAATTATGGCATTTACCACAGAGTACAAGTGTCAGTGTGTGTGTGTGTGTGTGTGTGTGTGTGTGTGTGTGTAAGGGAGAGAGAAAATGAGAGAGAGAGAGAGAGACAGAGACAGAGACAGAGACAGACAGACATAGACACAGAGGTACAAAGACAGAGACACAGAGGCAGAGACAGACAGCTACAGACAGGGAGACAGAGAGAGAAATAGACAGAGAAATATTTGCATTGTAGTCAATACAGAAGAACTTAGACATTATGGACATTCCCTGTGAACAATATTGTGAGCTGGGCTTTTTTTAGAATAATAGTTTGTAAAGTTGAGTGTATCCCCCTGAGTACTTGTTAAAAAATCGTTTGCTGAGACCTATACTAGCATTTCTGAATGAGTAAAGCTGGTGTTCGTCTAAATGATTTATATTTTTACCGAGTTTCTTCATTGTAGGGATGCTTTTGGTCCAGGAACCACATTTAAGAATTATTAGAGAAGAACTTTAAATAAACATATTTGACAACTATCCTATCATTGATCAATTTATTTTTTTCTTTGCCTTCTGAGAACTTCTAGTGGGATGTTTGCAGTTCCGTGATTCTTGTGATAAGTGTTTAAAGAATTTAGATGAGAAACACATAGTGTGGAAGTTGGGGTATTTGTCACAGAATTTAAGATAATGCTGTCAAAGGGTGATAATGGACAATTGTCAAGGGGGAACACTGTGCCAATGTAAACTTTGTATAATTTCTGAAGTCTTTATAAAAGGAAGTTTCCATGAAAAGATCTATTCCTGCCTGAATGAGTGGCTGATGTGGATTAATTATTAAGGATGAGGCAAAGTACATCTCTGTACTTTACTAAAGTGTTTCACATTAAGTCATAATCTCATCTTTTGAACAGTTGAAGGCCAGAGACATGACTCAATTCCTGTTTCTTTAATAGTATTCAGAGTCCCACAGTTATAGATCCAGGTTAGACAAGCTGTCAATTTGGGGAGAGATAGTCATATCTCCAATTGCACTGAAGCCAACTAATACCTATTTAACTACTAAAAAGAACCCCCTTCCATATCCTACACAATGGCAGTCTTGTGAATGATTTCAGTGTTGCAACCACTGATTCAGGGAAAAAATGTTAATTTTGAAAGAAGAAAAACAAATCTATCAAAATCTTAACCTTTTGGGAATGGTGGTAGTCTTTGGGAATGGGAATGCTATAATTTAACTGGAATAATTTTTTTGTTATCAAAATAGTAATACATAGGCCACAATAATTTTGGAATGTGAAAATATTTCTTACAGAACAACGAAGACTGAATTAGTAAGTGAGTAATTACAACTCTGTGACAAAATGGAAATGAATTTTCTCAATTTCAATCAGTAGAGTTTATAGCAAGCTACTTTATATAAAAATACCCATCTTTGCTATCTCTCCATCATCATGAACCTTATTATTTTTTCTTTTATTTTTGCTTGGTGAGTTGTGTGCTTTAGTCACTAGTATGTCTGTGTACCATGTGCATGACTGGTAACTACAGAGGCAACAAAGAAGGAGCATATCAGATAACATGTAAATGGAGTTACAATAATTCAGAGCTACCATATGCTTGCTGGGAATTGAACCTGGTTTCTCTGGAAAAGCAGCCAGTGCTATTAACTACTAAAGAGAAACAAATCTATCAAATTCTTAAGCTGAAGCATCTCTCCAGCTCATGACACTCATTCTTGAATAATTCATTATAATGTATCCATGACAACCATATAGAGAATAACTGCGTCTAGACATATGCTGCAATTTCAACCATTTATTGAATTAATTTTATTGCTATACTTATTTTGAAGAGATATGTTAACTATCCATTCAATATATGTGGTCCTTAGCTTATTGTGTTCAAATAATGTGTTCTATTTTGACTTGTATTTTGGACATGTGTGATGCATGAAACTATGGGTTACTAATAAAATAATGGGCCCAGTTAACAACAAATTATCCCTCATAAACTAAACTAAGGAGACAGTACTTGTTTTAATGTATGAACCAGATGGCATAAACTTCCCCACTGTTACCATTTGTTTCTCTAAATAATTTCTGAGATGTTGTCACAGAACATTTGCTGTAAAAATTAACAGTAACTGAATGTAGACATAAAGAGTCATGAATGCCCAATAAGGTTTGTCATATTATTTTTAAAAAAGTTACTTACTGATTGTCCACTGTGTCTAGGTGATATTTGACTTACTTGGACATGATTTTGACATATTTTCATTGTGAGGTTTCTTGTGTTATAAACAGCTTTATTTCCCTGCATGAAAATAGTGACTGACATAGTATACTAAGGGCTTGGGATGTGGGATTTGAAACCATAGCTCTGATTTTAAAACTTTGTCTCATCAGGATCAAGTACATTAACTATTATATGCAAAAATATTGTATATATATGAATGAACAGTTCTGAGTCTGACATTTATTATAGAATCATTGACTACAGGATTTATTATTTTAAACTGAGGAATATGTCTGCCCTCAGCAATATATAATATTAAAAGCTTAACATACTCAAAACTCTCTTCTTAAGCCAATACTTTCTACATCCATTCATTGGCCTATCTTAACTAGTAACAGAGTCTGTATTTTTTAGTGATTGCAAATGTTAGTATCACTTACAAAAGTGGGAGCAAACTATTTCAAGATTCCTGCATTGTTACCATTGTCAAAAATCTCAGTGATGCCACTACTCACATAGATTGTATGCATTTGTCCACTGGCATTTTAGACATCACTCACCTTAATTTCTTAAGAAAATACATTCTTAAATTTTCATGTATACTATGATTTTAATGTATCATATTTTTAAAATTAATTAATTTATTTGCATCCCAAATGCTTCCCCCTTCCCTGTTCCCCCTTGCAGAATCTCTTTCCCATTTTCCTCTGTGAAGATGGGGTCCCACTGGTTATCCCCCCACCCTAGCAAATCAAAAATCTGTAGGTTTAGGGGCATCCTCTCCCACTGAGGCCAGATAAGGCAGCCCTGTTGGTGAACACATTCAATAGTCAGGCAACAGCTTTAGGGACAACCCCCACTCCAGTTGTAGGTGACCCACATGGAGACTGATCTGCATGTCTGCTATATAAGTGCCAGGTCCTAGGTTCAGCCTGTGTTTCACTCTCTGAGTGCCACCAGGGATCCAGCATAGTTGACTCTGTTGGTCTTCCTGTGGAGTTCCTATCCCCTTTAAGGCCATTAATCCTTCCCCTAACTCTTCCACAAGAGTGCTGACTTCCTTCCAATATTTGGCTGTAGGTATCTGCATCTGATTTAGTCAGTTGCTGGGTAGGTCCTCAGAGGAGAGTTATGGTAAGCTTCTATCTGCAAGTATAACAGACTGTCATTAAAAATATCAGTGATTGGTGCTTCTAGTTGGGTCAGTTATTGACTGGCTTTTTCTTCACTCTCTGTTCCATTCCTACATTTCTTTTAGACAGGACAAATTTTGGATTGAAAGTTTTGTGGGTGTGATGGTGTTCTTATCCCCCCATAAAACAAAATACCCAACTTAAAATGGGGTACTGAACTAAACAGATAATTCTCAGAAGAGGAATATTGAATGGCCGAAAAGCACATAAAGAAATGTTCAACATCCTTAGTCATCAGGGAAATGTAAATGAAAAGTAACCTGAGATTTCATCTCACACTAATCAGGATGACTAAGAGAAAAATCTCAAGGGACAGTACATGCTGGCAAGGATGTGGAGAAAGGGGAATACCCATCCATTGCTGGTGGGATTGCAAACTTGTATAACCATTCTGGGAATCAATCTGGTGATTTCTCAGAAAGCTGGAAATATTTCTATCTGGAGACCCAGCTATATAGCTCTTGGGCATATATCTGATAGATGCTCCGTCATACCTCAAGGACACTTACTCCAACATGCTCATAACAGCTTTAAGCACAATAACCAAAAAAATTGGAATCAATCCAGTTGTCCCTCAGTCAAGAAATGGATACAGAAAATGTGGTTTATTTACAAAATGGAATAATACTCAGCTATTAAAAACAAGGACATCATGAATGTACCATATTTTTATTCATCAAGAAAGAAAAAGACTTGTAGACCTTTAAAAGCTTTTCTTGGGTATTAAAGCTAGTATATAGACAACTGTAGCTGCCCATGGATTTGCTGTCAAGTACTAAAACAAATACCAGAGATCTTAGATCCCAATATAATTTTATTTGTTTTTGTTTTGGCAGATCACAGAATGTAAATGTAATCTCTAGTGAGATTTGAAGCTTTGTATCATTTGAAATTAACTACACACTGCAGTAACTTTTTATACTTTCAAAAGTTTTAACTTTGGGAATTTCCACTTTATTTCTTTACTTGAAAGGCAAATCCTTTCCACTATGTTATTAGTATAGGTTTATGTTTGCTATGATGTTTTTTGACAATGTCTTTTTTGGTAAAATTCATGTGTGGTGTTGAAAGGTTAACTTAGATTCAGGCAGAGTTTATTGACTACAGGTCAATTATAGTTGTTAGACTTTATAATTATGGTCACATATTATTAGAAATGAGATTTGACCATGGACCTGCTTTCCATTTCTTTTTTTAGTTATTGCTTGCCTGGTTCTTAGAGAAAACGCACTACATTTCCAGGTTTCCATTATGTGAGTTAATTTCTTTAAGGTGTCATTTCATGTGGACCACCAATCATCTATGAGTTCCATGGCTGATCTTAGGGGGGGGGGATAGCTTCCTTCTGGGCTGGGCAGCTGAAAAAGTACTCCCCACAGATGAATTTGTGACACGTTGCCAGAGCACCAAAAATCTTTCCACAGAGGGTCGAAACCCCAAGGCTGCCAGAGACAACTCAAGCCACCTGGACAACCTAGTGATAAGACAGCTCCAAAAAGACCATTGTATCTTCTAAGTTTATGATAGAGATCAATAAAAGTTAATGCAAAGGAGTATAGCTTAAATTATCAGTTGAAAAGGTATCCTAAATACAAACATAAGAGGACAAGAAAGGTCTAAGAACAGAGAAAAACGTAAAAAAAAAGCAAACAGATCATATACAATATTAAACGACCAATGTCATATTAGAAACAAAGAAAATGTCTAGGTAAAGGATGGCTTAAGTCAGTGGTGGTTCTCAACCTGTGGGTTGTATCCTCTTTTCAAAACTTTCTCTCAAGAAGCATTTACACAAGCATTTACACAAAAATGATAACAGTAGCAAAATTACAGTTATGAAGTAGCTACAAAATAATTTTTTGGTTGAGGGTCAACACAACATGAGCTGCAGCACTAAGAAAGCTGAGAACCATTGGTTTAAGAGAAGAATTATGGAAAAATAAAAAAGCTAAAAGACCAGAGATGCTCTTAAAACTTCAAGTCATAAAATTATGGAAAGATAAACAGTATATGCCACAATATACAAATAATGCTAGCAGAACAGACTATATTAAGTTAAAAAATAGCTATGAAACAATTACACATGAAGGAAAGGCGACTCATTTGTGGATGTTAAATAGTTCTAAATGTGAATGTACTTAGCAACATAACTAGTATACAATGGGAAAAATGTTAAAAAGTAAGAAATACACTAAAATGTATGGTGTTTTGAAAATAATTTCCCTGACTATTTTATAGTTGTTATTATTTGAACCTGAACTGTCTTTTACAGTCTCTTATGTCTAATACATGGGCTTTTGACACTCTTTGGAGAGATGCTAGAAATACCTATCTGGGTAAAGTAAGTGATTGGAGGTCTACCTTTGAAGGCTTTACCTGTTACCTGACCACTTCTTTTTGTTTCCTAGACACTGAAGTGCTGTATAAAGTGAGGACTTCTGCCACATTTTCCAGCCATTGTCCCTATCTCTCTGATCATGGAACAGAAGAAACTGTCCATGCACTGAACCATCAGAAATATGAGGCAAAATAAATTGTTCTTCATATTAACTGCTTGGTAAATATATTTTCATAAAATTATTAATAAAAGACCTAGAAATAAATAAACACCAAAATAACAAAGAAAGGTGAATCTGGTTAATTGGTCTTCTCGTATATTTGTTTCAATGAAAAAAAATCTGAATGATATAGTGCTTCAAAGGTTTTGTCCATGATAGGAAAGATCTCTGTGTTGTTGTTCAGCACTTTAGTGCATTCAGTGTTGTTTGACATTTAATGTTCTGAGGATTTTTCTGTTCATTAAGATGTTGACTGTGAGTGTGCTGCATATTGTCTTTTTTTGTTGTTTTATGGTAAGATATATTCCCAGTATTCTTAGACTCCCCAGAAATTTTTTCACACAGGAATGTTAGATTTTTCCAAAAGCTATTTCTGTATAAGAAAGGATGATTGTGTGTTTTCAGTCTCTTATGTGAAAGATTATATTTATCAATTTCCATACATTGAACCATCCCTGGATCTCTGTGATGATGCCAATTTGCACCTCAGGGATAATCCTTTTAGGCATTACTGAATTAGATTTACAAATATTTTATTGAGGATTTTGTGTCCATATTTATCAGAGATATTGGCCTATAATTTTCTTTTTTTCCTTGGTTTTATTTTTCATCTAGTTTTTGTGTCAGAGTAATACTAGTTTCATAAAAATATTTGAAAATGATTATGCATTTTTTATTCTATTTAATGATTAGAAGGTTATTGATGTTAGTTATTTTTTGATGGACTGGTAGAATTCTGAGATGAATCCAAACTGCCCTGGGCTGTGTTTAGTTGGGAGATTTTTAATTACTGCTTCTGTACCTTTGAGTATTATGGGTCTATTTAAATGATTTATATTATTTGTTATATTTATTTTAGATAAAATAGACTTTATCTAGTTTAAATATTTTCATTGCATTTAAAATCAATTCATACATTAATTCATGGATTTTTCCTAAAACAAGACATTTCAAATTACACAGAAGCAGAATAGAATTAAATTATAAATTTGTGGAAGAAACATATGTGAATCACATATCTAGGCATTAAAAAGCACACATATAAATAACCTATGATCAACATAGTAAACATAATCATATATTTCCTTTTTATTGAAATTAGATTTCTCATTAGATAGAAACAGACTTCTAGCAGATAACAACAAAATGTAACAAAATAAAGCACAACAAAAGAAAACAAAAAATATCATACCAAAGATGGACAAAGCAGAACAACAGAAAGAAAAGAATTCAAAAAAGGCAAAAGAATCAGAGACCCACTCATTTACACAGTTAGAAGTCTCATAAAACACACACACACACACACACACACACACACACACACACACTCACATACTCTCTCTCTCTCTCTCTCTGTTGCAGAATCTGTTGCAGACCTGGGCAGATACTACACCTGCTGCTCAGTCTCTCTGAGTTCATATGAATTTTACTTAGTTGATTTAGAGGAACTTGTTTTTCTCATTCCCTTTATCCCCTCTGGGTCTTATAGTCTTTCCACGTACTCTTCCATGGTGTTCCCTGAACCCTGAGTGGAGAGATTTGATGAAGTCTACTCACTTAGAGATGAATGTTCCAAGGTCTGAAAACATAGTATTTTAAACAAAGCCTATGAAATGCATATAACATATAAAATTGTGGAATAATGTTAAATTATCAATGTAATTATACACAAACATACAATGGCATGGCAAGTGTTCCTATCAAATAAGAACATTGTGGTATTTCTATACAGGGATATAGCATGTACCAGCTGAATCACTGGAACTAGTATTTGTATCTTTTTCATTACTTCAGGTTTAGAACCTTCAAATCGTTTCACTTCTGTCATATTACAAATAAACACTAGACTACTGTAGACTATATCATTTAGTTTAATTCAGAGCATGAGAACACATTAATTTAAAAAAGAAAGTTTATCCATGATTTTTAGGTCTTAAGGGATCAAGTGATTTTACATGATTTCAGGATGGCAATAATGGTATGAGACTAATAAGAGATGTTACCAAATCCTAATTATTTACAGAAATCCTGAATAAAATTGAATCACTTTAACCTGAGAGTATTAGCAAGAAAACAAGAGTTAGGTAAGTTGAGAAATTGATAGCATTAATAGGAACTGAGGCTCTTGTGCATAAATTAAATAAGTAATTAATGTGAGAAAGGACATAATCACTTTGTTGAGTCACAGCAAGAATTTTCTTAAGATCTGTGCCACAGATTATTAATGCAGTGTGGTGCGCCAACGTCATTGGGTGTGGTGTGCCAACGTCATCACACACTATCACACCGCAGCCATTGGAAGATGGCGCCGACATCAGCCCGGACTCAACCCGCTTAACTAGTAAACAAGTGTTCAGAGCATGCTCAGAGTCCCTTGAACCAGCCTACATGTGACGCATCCCGAGACGTCATATTCTCCTGAGCTCTGCTAGCCAATCACAGAGGTACACACCAACACGCCGACCTAATAGGTATTTAAGGACGTATCCCTTTGTTATCGGGGTCTTCCCTTCCATTTCGGCTGCAATAAAGCCTGCTGTAGAAGGATCCTTTGTGTCCGCGTGAGTTCCTGCTGGTGGGAAGATCGCGCGCGGACTACAATGCAGTATTTTCATTCTTTATAAATTATGATAAATACATTTAGTTCTATAATCCCTAGAAAATGGTATACACTGTTTTTCCATGAATCTCTTTTATAATGCTTACCAGTACTCAATAAAGTTTTGGAGAAATTGAATATATTTGCTCCAATTTACCAAATGATATTATCTATTAATATTCCAAATGTTTACTCTACTCAATACCCCAAGTTAAAATTACTTGATATAGGCTAGCTTTAAAAATATATATTATAATTATATAATTCTAAATCATAATAATTTAAAATAACATTTAAAATAATTTTCAATTATATATGTATATATATTAGTTATATTCTCAAATAGGTGAAAATTTTTATAGTTATTTGACAGCAATATAATGATATATGTTTAAAAATAAATTTTCCTTGTCACTAAAATGTAAAAAGTATTTTCACACAAATGTCAAACTTACAATGAAAGAATATTAATGTCCCTTACTATGTCGCTACCTTGAAAAGTACAATTAAATCATTACATATGACCTTGAGTCATAATCTAATGAATAGGGAGTTTAGTACCTTTAATAGCCTTCAGCCTCACATTAGAAATGCCAAAAAGTATAGTCAGAATAGACAATTGTCAAATGTTCCACTCTCATGGCACTTTACTGATGCTCATGATAGGTTATATTCCAGATATTTTACTAATAAATATCTGCATTCATGCCTTTCTTTCATGCATTAAATGAAAATATCATGGTTGAAATACCTTGTAAGCTGTAATTTTAAAAATAAGACAATTATTAATGGATCCTATCAGAAAAGACAGGTCTCAAAGACAAATTGGTAATTGTTCTCTGTTAGTTTCTAATGACAGAACTGATCGTTTCTAATATTTTTGATGGTTTAATGGTTATCTTCTATAGGCCTGTCTGTTAAGAGTGATGGGAGCTAGTTAGAATTTTTTCTTTTGTATTTTCCCAATGATTTTAATTTCCAGTTAGCTCTACTTCGCATAAAAGGACTTAGACATGGATTCCTACTTTAAGAAACTTAATCTTTCAATAACTTGGAAGACTATTGCATTCTCTCTCTAGTATCATTATTAATTTTATTTACAAAAAGAAATACTTGTGAGTATGAAAAAGAGTTTTCAAGAACAATATAAAGTGTCATTTTTTAAAATTGGGTATTTTATTTACATTTCAGATGCCATCCCCTTTCCCCATTTCCCCTCCCTAGAAAACCCCTATCTTGTGCCCCCTTTTCCTTTTTGCTTTTATACAATTTTTTAAAAAGTTAATCAAAGGCTTTATAAGTTTGGTAATGCTCAATCAGAAGTGTAACCCAATACCGAACCTAGATATATCAACTATCTTTGACTGGTGGAGACACGTGAACAACTGCCTCCATGTCCCCCCTCCTCTTTCTCTCTCTCTGATCACCTAGCTTCTCCTCTCCTTCTTCTCCTCCTCTCCTTACTCCATTTCTTCCTCTTGGTACTCCTCCCACCTTAGCTCCTCCTAGATTTCACCCTTCCTGTTAAAAATAACATTTTTCTCTCAAAATACAATTAGAGCATAATTATACCAATTTGTACCAGTGAGGTACAAGATAGTCTTAATACCCAGTCCATCATTTTGTTCACTAACCAAAATCTCTGTCATCTCTCCTAACTAAAACACTTAGTTCTGAACCTGGCTTTTTCTTGGCTTTAGATTGAATGTCAGCTGAAAACCATCCACTCAAATCTTTTCTCTCAAAGTAAATAGCCAGGACTGGCTATGAAACTATAAGTTTTTAACCCCATCAGAAATCCAGAATGACTGAGTTAACTGAAATTATGGGAAGCACAAAGCATAGCTTCTAAAACTTAGCCAATTTATAGAGACCGCTGAACACGTGGACAGTTCCTATACTACAAAACATTGGAGCATCTAATCTTCAGCCTTCTGCCCCGGGATCATCTGAGAGACCTTAGAGATGCAGAATTATCAAGGGCTGAATACGCTGTCTAGGCAGATATAATCAGTCAACTATTCTGTGTGTCCTTTTCTGAACAGTAATTTGTCTGTAGATGAAAAGAGGCAATTCTTGCCTGGTGGCTGTCTCACCACAACTGGAGTAACACCAAAGATGCGCAATTTCTTCTTAAAATCCAAGACAGGAAGCTGTCAGGAGCAGACAGGTCTCTAATCAAAATGAACATTAATACAGAAATATAACGCCAATTCTGTGGACTTCTGATGTTTTGAAAACCAACTATCCATGTAAGGTAATCTGGACTGTTGTCTGTTAACTCTTCTCAGCTATTTATAAATAAAATATAGAAAACATCCTAACAATAAACTCAAAGCCATGAACTTGCTATAGTCCCTTAACTCACAGGCTAACCATCTCAAATCAGTTAAAAAAATTAAAGAAGACTGGGTCTAAGCCTTGAATTCCTAGATGTGTTATGCAGGTACAATGCCTATGAGAGTAACAATATTCATCTCACTTTTATATCAATAAGAAGCTCATACCAATGAAAACCTTAAATTTGAAATCAAATTAAATTTGTACCATTTAAGAAATTATAACTTCATCATGAGAACAATTATACAGGTTTCTACCAATAGGTTATGGCTATGAAATAAATCCTAGCTAATCCTCCCTGTTCCAACAAAACCACTACTTTTCCCTAGAAAGCCCAATATTAACCACCTTAGTCCCCAAGCCCAGGAAATAGGGGTGCTGAATCTTCATTAACTTCTTCAAGCTGATTGCGGGCATTGAGTTATTAGAATAGGGGCAGGAGGAAGAGTAAATTGATGAGCCTCTGACTCTGTTTCTTCAGTGCATCCAGATGAAATTCCAGGACATCAGAGGTTTGAGCAGGTCTGCTCAGTTTGCTTGATGAGTAGATACACCAAGGCTGTGTATTCTGCAATATACAATTCTCAAAACAAATTTTAGTGTCAAGATATTTTTTAGATGTCTGACATTTTATTAAAGATGTTGGTTCAAACAACTTTTCTTTTTTTCCCCTTTTTAAAAATTGAATATTATATTTACATTTCAGATTTTATCTCCTTACCCCATTCCCCCCACCACCCAGGAACCCCTTATCCCATCCCCCTCCTCCTGATTTTATGAGGGTGTGCCCCCACCTACCCCCGACTCTCACCTCCCCACCCTCAGATTCCCCCCCCCCCACACACACACACTCAGTGTTCAGCCTTCATGGGACCAAAGATCTCCTCTCCCATCTATGCCCAACAAGGCCATCCTCCCCTACATATATAGCTGGAGTCATGGGTCTCTCCCTCCCTATGTGCTCCTAGGCTGGTGGTTTAGAACCTGGGGAGCTCTGGTTGGTTGGTATTGTTGCTCTCCTCATGGGGCCACCAACCCTTTCAGCTCCTTTAGTCTTCTCTCTAACTTCTCTTTGTGAACTCTTGATCAGATCAATGGTTAGCTGTGAGTATCTGCCTCTGGGTATGTCAGACTCTGGGGGACCTCTAAGGAGACAGTCATATCAGGCTCCTGACAGCATGCACTTTCTGTCATCCATATCAGCATATATTTTTGGTAACTGCACATGGGATGAATACCCAGGTGGAATGGTCTGCAGACAACCTCTCCTTCAGTTTCTGTCCTACACTGTGTCATCATATTTGCTCCCTCGGGTATTTTGTCACTCCTTCTAAGTAAGACCTGGGCATCCACACTTGTTCTTCCTTCTTCATGAACTTCACGTGGTCTGTTAGTTGAATCTTTGTTGTTTGAAACTTTTGGACTAATATCCGCTTATCAGTGAGTAAATACCATGTGTGGTCTTTTGTGATTGGGTTACCTCACTCAGGATGATATTTTTTAGTTCCATCCATTTACCTAAGAATTTCTCGAATTCATCATTTTTAATAGCTGAGTAGTACTCCATTGTGAAAATGTACCACATGTTTTGTATCCATTCCTCTGTTGAAGGACATCTGGGTTCTTTCCAGCTTCTGGCTATTATAAATAAGGCTGCTATGAACATAGTGGAGCATATGTCCTTGTTATACGTTGGAGCATTTTCTGGGTGTATGTCCAGGAGTGGTGTAGCTGGGTCCTCAGGTAGTGCTATGTCTAATTTTCTGAGGAACCACCAGACTGATTTCCAGAGTGGTTGTACCAGCTTGAAACCCCACCAAAAATGGAGGAGTGTTCCTTTTTCTCCACATCATCGCCAGCATCTACTATCACCTCAGTTTTTGATCTTAGCCATTCTGACAAATGTGAGGTGGTATCTCAGGGTTGTTTTGATTTGCATTTCCCTGATGATTAAAGATGTTGAACATTTCTTAAAGTGCTTCTTGGTCATTTATGTTTCCTCAGTTGTGAATTCTTTGTTTAGCTCTGTACCCCATTTTTAATAGGATTATTTTGTTGTCTGGAGTCTAATTTCTTGAGTTCTTTGTATATATTTGATATTAGCCCTCTATCAGATGTAGGATTGATAATGATCTTTTCCCAATCTGTTGGTTGCCATTTTGTCCTATTGATAGTGTCCTTTGCCTTACAGAAGCTTTGCAATTTTATGATGTCCCATTTGTCAATTCTTGATTTTAGAACATAAGCCATTGGTGTTCTGTTCAAGAACTTTTCCCCTGTGGCAAGGTATTTGAGGGTCTTCCCCACCTTCTCTTCTATTAATTTCAGTGTATCTGTTTTTATGTGAAGGTCCTTTATCCACCTGGATTTGAGATTTGTACAAGGGGATAAGAATGGATTAATTTTCTGGGCGGTGGTGGTGCACGCCTTTAATCCAAGCACTTGGGAGGCAGAGGCAGGTGGATTTCTGAGTTCGAGGCCAGCCTGGTCTACAGAGTGAGTTCCAGGACAGCCAGGGCTACACAGAGAAACCCTAACTCAAAAAACCAAAAACCAAAAAAAAAAAAAAAAAAAGAAAAAAGAAAAAAAAAGAATGAATTAATTTGCATTCTTCTACATGCTGACCTCCAGTTGAGCCAGCACCATTTGTTGAAAATGGTGGCCTTTTTCCACTGGATGGTTTTAGCTCCTTTGTCAAAGATCAAGTGACCATTGGTGTGCGGGTTCATTTCTGGATCTTTAATTCTTTTCCATTGATCTTCCTGCCTGTCTCTGTACCAATACAATGATTTTTTTTTATCACTACTGCTCTGTAGTACAGTTTGAGGTCAGGGATGGTGATTCTCCCAGAAGTTCTTATATTGTTGAGAAAAGTTCTCACTCTCCTGGGTTTATCATTATTCCAAATGAATTTGCAAATTGATCTTTCTATCTCTATGAAAAATTGATTTGGAATTTTAATGGGGATTGTGTTGAATCTGTAGATTGCTTTTGGCAAGATGGCCATTTTTACTAAGTTAATCCTGCCAATCCAGGAGCATGGGAGATCTTTCCATCTTCTGAGATCTTCTTCTATTTCTTTCTTCAGAGACTTGAAGTTCTTGTCATACAGATTTTTCACTTGCTTGGTTAGATTCACTCCAAGATATTTTATATTATTTGTGGCTATTGTGAAGGGTGTCATTTCCCTATTTTCTTTCTCAGCATGTTTATCCTTTGAGTAGAGGAAGGGTACAGATTTGTTTGAGTTGATTTTATGTCCAGCCACTTTGATAAAGTTGTTTATCAGGTTTAGGAGTTCTCAGGTGGAAGTTTTAGGGTTAATTATGTATACTATCATATCATGTGCAAATAGTGAAATTTTGACTTCTTCCTTTCCTATTTGTATCCCTTTTACTTCCTTTTGTTGTCTAATTGCTCTAGCTAGGACTTCCAGTACTATATTAAATAGGTAAGTTGAGAGTGGGCAGCCTTATCTAGTCCCTGGTCTTAGTGGGATTTCTTCAAGTTTCTCTCCATTTAGTTTGATGTTGGCTACTGGCTTGCTGTATATTGCTTTTTACTATATTTAGGTTATGGGCCTTGAATTCCTGCTCTTTCCAAGACTTTTAACATGAAGGGATGTTGAATTTTGTCAAATCTTTCTCAGCATCTAGTGAGATGACCATGTGGTTTATTTCTTTGAGTTTATTTATGTAGTGAATTACATTGATGAATTTCGGAATATTGAACCATCCCTGCATTCCTGGGATAAAGCCTACTTGATTATGATGGATAATTGTTTTGATGTGTTGTTGGATTCAGTTTTCGAGAATTTTATTGAGTATTTTTGCATCAATATTCATAAGAGATATTGGTCTTTAGTTCTCTTTCTTTGTTGGGTCTTTCTGTGTTTTAGGTATGAGCATAATTGTAGCTTCATAAAACAAATTGGGTAGTGTTCCTTCTGTTTCTATTCGATGGAATAACTTGAAGAGAATTGATATTGAAGGTCTGATAGAATTCTACACTAAAACCATCTGGTCCTGAACTTTTTTTGGTGGGGAGACTTTTAATGACTTCTTCTATTTCTTTAGGGTTTATAGGACTCTTTAGATGGTTTATCTGCTCCTGATTTAATTTTGGTATTTGGTACGTATCTAGAAAATTGTCCATTTCATCCAGATTTTCCAATTTTGTTGAGTATAAGCCTTTGTAGTAGGTTCTGATGATTTTTTTAATTTCCTCAATTTCTGTTGTTATGTCTCCCTTTTCAGTTCTGATTTTATTAATTTGAATACTGTTTCTGTGTCTTTTGTTTTTTCTGGCTAAGGGTTTATCTATCTTGTTGATTTTTCTCAAAGTACCAGCTCTTGGTTTTGTTGATATTTTGTATAGTTTTTTCTGTTTCTACTTGGTTTATTTCAGCTCTGAGTTTGATTATTTTTTGTTGTCTACTCCTCTTTGGTATATTTGCTTCTTTTTGTTCTAACGCTTTCAGGTGTGCTGTCAAGTTGATAATGTATGCTTTATCCAGTTTCTTTTTGTAGGTACATAGAGCTATGAGATTTCCTCTTAGTACTGCTTTCATGGAGTCCCACAAATTTTGGTATGATGTGTCCTCCTTTTCATTAAATTCTAAAAAGTCTTCAATTTCTTTCTTTATTTCTTCCTTGACCAAGTCATCCTTGAGTAGAGCATTTTTCAGTTTCCATGTGTATGTGTGCTTTCCATTGCTTTTGTCATTATTAAAGACCAGCCTTTCACCATCTGGTTAACTCTAGTGCTACCTGCACTCACTGTCTCTGACTGGAGCCTGCCTTTCCAGTTATCTTGCCTGGGTCAGAACTCCTCAGGGTCCAGATATCTCTGTGATCCTGTGATCCTGAGCTCCAGCTGCTCTGAGTGCAGCGTTTCCTCTAGGATGTCTCAGGGTAAGGTGTCTTTGTGAGAGCAGACCAGCTAGGTGTTTGCTGCTCTGAGTGCAGTAGTTCCTCTAGAATGTCTCAGGATATGGTGTCTGCTGCTCTGGGTTCCGTGGCTCCTCTAGGATGTCTCTGGGTATGGTGTTTCCTGCTCTGAGGTCGGTGACCTCTCTGGGATGTCTCAGGATATGGTTTCCACAAGGGTGCAGACCCACTGGGTGTCTGCTCCAGCCACCGGATCCAGAGAGGGGGCAGAAGTGGAGTGCTATTCTGCAGGGGCAGGTTTTAGGTGCCTGGAGGGGGGTCCTGCAAGCTTCCTGCTCCCAGCTGTGGCTCTGGGGAATATTGCAATGCACAACTGACCTTACTTGTCTTTCTGAGGACACTGGCCTCTCTGGGATGTCTCAAGATATGGTTTCCACAAGGGTGCCGACCTGCTGGGTGTCTGCTCCTGCCACCGGGATCTGGAGAGGGGCCATAAAGTGTCAATATTATAATACATCTATTTACTGTGTAAGCAACTGGTGGTCTACAGTCAACTAAGCCAATGTTATCTAATCTGATAGGCTCAAATCTGACAGATTTGTAAGACTTGGAGTTTATAAAAACAAACAAAACAAAACAACAACAAGAACTACATGACAGGTAACTCCAGTGAATGATTTTGGTAAGTTAAATCTTTAACTCTATGTTTTATTTTCTTCTAGAGTTATTTGAGTATTTTTTCATAATTGTGACACAAATTATATTGCATAAAATTCATTAGCCTCTTGACAATTTATTTGGTGAAACAAATGGAAACTTCAGAATATTTTTTACTCATTATTTTATCAAAGAAGTCTACTTGCTACATGCTCGCTTTTCTTCAGTTCTTCCTTAAGACCCTCCCTCCCTCCTTCCTTCTTTCCTTGATTTTCATGACATAAATGATTGTTTACTTTGAAGTATATGATACATTCTTTAGGTCCTTTTTTCTTTTCTTTTTGTTTTAAATATATCTTAAGTATTGGGTATTTGAGGCCAGATTTAATTCAATGTTAATTAAAGACAGATGAATAAAACAAAAGACAAAGAACACATAAATGCCTACAGTTTCCCAGTTTGCATCATGTTGATTTTCATGTCTATACTGATTAGAAATATGTTAAATAATCTGTTATATTTTAAAATAATTTTGCACATACAATAATAGTACTAAACATGTTGTTGTCACTACATAAGTTTAACTTTTCTTTTAAAGTTGTTTGGTTTTTAGCTTTACTTTTTATTTCTTTTATTTTTTTATAGTCCAGTACTTACCCCCTTTCTGTCCATCACTCCATAGTTCCTCATTTCATTCCATCTCCCCCTGCATCCAAAAGGATGTCACCCCCTACAGGCCTCCTACCTCTATGAATGCTTTGTACTCACTAATAAGTGGATATTAGCAGAAAAGTAGAGAATACCGAGGATACAATCCAAACAACTCAAGAAAGTTAACAAGCAGAAGGGTCCAAGTGAGGATGCTTCAATTCTACTTCGCAGGGAGAAGAAAGCAATCATGGATGGGAAGCAGAGGGAGGAAGGGACCTGGGTGGGAGATGGGAGGGAGAGCAGAAAAGGAGACTAGGATCAGGTATTCGGAGGGAGAAGGAATGAAGTCCTGAAGATCAGCAGAATGAATGGAAACCTCAGGAGGAGGGAGGTGGGGGGACCCCTCTAGAATGTACCAGAGACCTGAAAGGTGAGAGCCTCCCAGGACTCATTTCACCTGAAATGCGGAACAGTGGGGAGAGGGAACTTGTAGAGTTCACCTCCAGCAGAGAGACAGGACATCAAGTGAATAATAGGGTTGCCATTCACAGTCAAAAACTCTGACCCAGAATTGTTCCTGTCTAAAAGAAATGCAGGGACAAAAATAGAGAAGATACTGAGGGAAAGTTGGTCCAGTGACTAGCCCAGCCTGAGATCCATCTCAAGGGGAGGCTCCAAGGCCTGAAATCTATTACTGATGCTATCTATGGTGTGCTTACAGCAAGCCTAGCATGGCTGTCTTCAGAGAAGCCCAACAAGCAGCTGAGATTCAGATGCAGATATTTACACTCAACCAATGGACAAAAGCCAGGACCCTTGTGGTTGAATTAGGGAAAGGCTCCAAACAGCTGAGGAACCCTATAGGAAGACCAGCAGTCTCAACTAATCTGGACTTCTGAAATCTCTCAGACACTGGGTCTCCAACCAGGCAGTATACAGCAGTTGGTCTGAGACCCCCAACACATATATCACATAGGACTGCCTGGTCTGGCTTCAGTGAAAGAAGATGCACCTAACCCTCAAGAGACTTGAGGTCCTCTTTTTTCATTTTTTTTTCTTTGCTTCTCTGTCTGTGTTTTCAAATGGTCTTAATTCAAATTTTCTGTTTTTCTTTTTCCAGGTAAACTGTGTTGAATCTCTTTGATGCAATTTTAGCTCAGTTGTTTTGTATTTAATATATGGTTCTACAAAATAGTGTTTATTGATAGATTTTATTTGCATCATTGTCCTGACTTTGTTTATTGTTCCCTTTATTATGCCTATTATAATGACACATATTAAAAAATTTTCAAGCAGTTCATAGATATTAATTTTTTTCTTTATTTTCTAGAAATAAATACTTTATTCATGTGATTGGACTATATTTTCTTATAGATTTTGAATGTCCTGTTAAATTTTGTTGAGATGTCAGAACTTAAAAAACATTACCCCCCCCCCCAAATTTCTCAGAAAAGGGAAAGAACTTTAACTTACCAACCTAGATTTTATAATCTTTTACACTGGTAAAAAGTCTCTTGCTCAACTCTGAAACTTCTCTTCTAAAAAGTTGTTTCTCTCTGTATTCAGCACCTTCTAAATGTTAGCACCTGTCCTGTCAGCACTCCAAGTCAGGTCAAAAAAAGTAAAACTTTGGATAGTCCCTATAGAGAGTACTCAGTAAACTCGTGATTCATTCTTTAATTTTTGTCCAGAGAGAGGTTCCTTATAATAGTGAATTCCTTCAAGTTGCCCAACATTGTGCTGTGTAAGGATATAGACATATCTGGGTAGGCCAAATACTGTGATATTTACTATCCCAGTTTTGGAGTATCTTCTTGAGTTTATTGTACCAAGAATGCTTTAGATTTTCTCCTAATCTCCAGAGTTCTCAAAGAGTAATTCTGGTATTAGCTCTGTGTGAAAAGGGAAGCCTGTAGTGTTCTAGTTCATTATCTTGCTGGTATCACTCTCCTGAAATCATTTAAGTATTGTAAATGCTGCAAATATTCTATCTATAAAATGATTATATGCTTATTGTTTACTGGAGTTTCAGACTAAAACTGAAGTGACAAAGTAAACCAAAATTGTTACACACAGACCCTAACATTGAGAAGAACATAGCATGCAGTTAGCATTATTATAACTAAAATTGGGCAAGAAGGTTATTATATTTTAGAGACATGCTAAGCTGTGGTTGGAGGAGTTTGAAACTGATAAAAAATATCTCAGGTATCTCATCCAAGCCTTTATGCCATCTCTGAAGCTTTTTTCTCCTGAGATTAAGGTAGTTAATAAAATAATTTCTGTAGGTCATTCACCTATATGTAAAAATATTTTCTAGATTTTACACTTAATTACATATCAAGTTAACTTTCTATAGTACTTTCAGACACCCTTGGACATTTTCTACTAATGTATTGAAGTTCTTGTATTTTTCCCTTGTGTCAACAGGATAAAGAACTACTTTGGCAGCTGGTAGGGCATGGTAATGTCATAATGTTTACATTTCTATCATACAGTAGAACACCATCAAGTATTATCACTAGTTGTTTTTCTCCTTTATAACAGGGAGTGTTTCAGTCAGCCTCCATTCTAATAACAGGAGGAAGAAAAGACATAAGGTTAAAGAGCATCACTGCCAAATCACATTGATACATCTACATATTTTTCTATGTATTTTCCATACAATCCTGGGTAATTTACATCCAACTAGTCTTTTCCTTCTGTAAAATGAACACGCTATAAAACTCTTATGCTCATTATGAACACTAAGTTAATACATGTACAACACCTGTAAACATGTCTGACACAAAGATACTTTAGCAATTTTCAACACATTTTTCAAAAGCAATATACTTAAGTCCTTCCTGTAAAACCAACTAAATTTTAATAGATAGCTGTATTACCAATTCCTTCTAAACATGCAAAATTTCTTGTACAACTATTATGTACATAGGGACAAGAGTGGTTTGATTCCATAGAAATGGCATGACTTTTCTTTAGCCCAACCTCTTTTTTTTCTTTATGAAGACAAAATTATATAGGGAAATGTGGACAGAGCATAATTACACTCCTTACTCTCTGTGCTACTAAATGAAGTGTTTTTCAGAGTAAGGAGTTATTTCATTAACAAAATGGCATTAAACCATTCCTGATTACCTAGTAGAACTGTACAGAGTAAGGTAATATGTTAGTGGAAAATGTTATTATTAAATTATAAGCATTATTCTCCAGATTATGAAGATTTTGCCGTCAAATCTCATTTATATGTTGAATTTTTGTTTCTCAACACAATGTTTATATATAGGGCTTTTAGGAAATGATTGCATTAGATCAAAACCACTCTGGAAAAATGCATGGATGGGTTTTAAATTTTATGTCATTATTAAAAAGTTATGGAAAGAAGTATGTAGGTCCTCACTGGAGGTTAGAAGTCTCTGGGCATGCAATTTTAATGGGATATGTCATTCCCATATTCCCCTTTGTTTCCTTTATAGCACACTGCTCCATTATGTCTTCTTTTTCATACTGTTCTGTACTGCCTCAGACTCAAAGCAATGGACTCAACTAATTAGAGACTGAAGTTCTAAAACAATAAATCAGAATACACTTTTTCTCTCTAAAGTTGTTATTTTTAGATACATTGTGACAGTTACAAAAATAATTAACAGCCAGATTTGATTTTAGTGCACTCTTAATTTCATCTACCTAACATCAACACTATAACTGATTTCTTCTCTTACATAATGCTGTTGCATCAGAAAAGATTTCCCTAAACACCAAATCTGAACTAATTGACCCTAATTATGCTTCATTATTCTTCTTGTTTATTTTTATGTTATTGTAATCTATAATTATTAATTTTGCTCTTTTAATTTTCCTACTTAATGTCTGTCTTTTTACATGTCCTATTTTGTGTGAAAGGCCTCTAAAGAATAAAATGTATTGTAGCATTTGTTGGAATCATGAGAATTTTGTAAAGTACCATTTAATTTGAATTTTTAAAGACAGGAGGGCTACCCTTTTAGCACACTGCTTATGCTACTTAGCACCTTTTTTCTTCACAATTTCAAGTCTTTTTGTTTTCCTTTCTCTTCAGATCCAAAATTGATCATTGGTTCTGGGAAGGTACAGATTATAGAAATTAGACATTATTTTGAGATTTCCTTTACTATTTTTGCTTCAGATATTACATAATATAGATACTATAATGTGTGGATATTCTATTGGAGGCTTATAATTCTCCAGAAATATTTCAAATATTAAAGTTATTAGATAGTAATCATGATATAGATATTAGGAATAGGAATTCTGTTGAGTTTGGTAGGACTTGATGAATGATGACATTTATGTGAATACAGGTAAAGAGAAGAAATAGAGACAATGAACATGATTCTCTTGAGGAAATAGCTGATTTTTGCCTTGAAATTGCCTATTCCCAAGGTTTTTTAATTGATTAATTTAATTCACTTATCATTTTTTTAGTTCTATCAAATTCCTGTAAAAGTTCTACTAGTATGTCTTCCATTTATGCTTTTCAAATATATGACTTGAGTCAAAGAAATTTTCCTTTAGATACATCTTTCTTTTTAAAATTAAAATATATCCAAACAGTTATTTATCCTCGGATAAAGTATGTAGATAAATTTGTTTAAAGCTATGATGGTTACCTTATTCACAGTGACTCATTACCCATGTATATAGTCCAGTCTATTTTGATCTTCCAGTCCTATCATCATTCTCCGGACCTTTTCAAAAATATAAAGGTCCTATTTTATTAACCTGGAGCTTCTACTGGTATTTTCCATCTAGGTACCTGTGAATATTCAGGTACTTCAGAGTATTTCTCCAAGATTCCAGTCATAGAAGAAAGTTTGCTTGTTCTCCAAGAATTTGAATATTCCATAGATTAAGTAGACCTGGTTAACATAGCAACTTTTGGCTAGTAGGTTTCTTTGTACTTCCTATATAAACTATTTCTTGTTTTCATGTAAGTACCTCCTCAAGAACTTTGAAGTTCTCTGTTAGAAATAATGTCAATGGTAAATGAGAAGGTTGAATTATTTGTTTTCATTTTCATGAGGACCAAAACTGTAGTTTGCATAATTATTATCACCCTGCTCTTCAATTTACAGTCACCTAAAAATGAGCAACAAACAGGGTATGATAACTCCAAGGGTGTGGTAGTGGCATATATGCCTTAGTGGTAATCAATAACTCTCTAATGGGACTTTAGGCTCACTCAACAGAAAAGAAATAATGCCTAGTACTGAAAACCTAACCAACTATCCAAGGCTACTGAAGTCATGGATCTTGAGATCCTACAACCACAACATTATTTTAGCATCTACATGACTTTTTAAAAAATTATTTTATTGAATATTTTTATTGGATATTTTATTTATTTACATTTCAGAAGTCATCTCTTTTCCCCATTTCCCCTCCCTAGAACTCCCATCCTATCCCCCTCCTCCTTTTTGCTTTTATACTATTCTAAATACATGCATGTATTAAGGTCAGTTCTAGGTTGAGGGTCTAAGCAATACAATAGATGAAAATAGTCAAGGAACAGTAATACAATAAACACAAATAGTTAAAGAACAAGCAAGGTGTTAAACCCAATTATGTGAACACTCCTGTGATCACTGTTTTTAAGGGCTTATCAGGATGACCAAAATATCTGAGCCAACTTCCCAGTCCTAGCCCAAAGTCATTTTCATGTCTGAAGCCTACTTCCTTGTACTAACCTAAAATTTAGCTTCCTGTCTGAAATTAATTCTTTGTTCTGGCCTAGTATTTAGATTCCTGCCTGAAATTACTTCCTTGTTCTAGCCTAAGATTCAGATTACTACCTGAAATTAATGCTTTGTGAGCCTAATGTCAGATTCCTGCCTGAAGCCTACTTCCTTGTCCTTGGCCTATGTCATATTCTTGCCAAGCAGCCCATTTCCTTGTCCTTGGCCCATGTCAGATTCTTGCCAAGCAGCACCAAAGGCTCTTCGCCACTTTCCCTTTTTAACAAGACTGAGCCTATAACCACAACTTTACTAAACTACCATAATTCATAGATAGATATGCTCTAAATATACATATATATTTACATTCTATATATATACTATATATACATTTTAAATATATATGTATGTATTTTAAATGTATACATATATGTGTATATAATATGTGTATATAGGTGTATAAGTATATATGTATATATGCATATATATGTATATATGTACATATTATATGCATGTGTAAGTTAAATACATACATATATTTATGTGTATATGATATACACATATATTAAATATATGTGTATATTAAATGCACACACATAAGTACACACACTGTAAATATACAAAACTATACTCTAAACCTAGCCAACTATCCAAGGCTAGTAAAGACATGGATCTTGAGAACCTACAACTACAACTTTACTAAACTATCATAATCAATAGGTGCACTCTGAATAGTTGTTCTTATGCTCAGAGATAACTGTATTCCTCACCAGTTATTAAGAAAACTTCTTTGCAACAAATGTAAACCATTCTTGACAACCACAACAAAACAAAATACAGAGTTGGAGAGCAAAGTTTCCACATCTCTGGCTCAGGAAATTTTATGAAATAGGACTGGAAGTACTGCATGTACCAGAGGATCAGGATTTTGCAATGAGATTGTGATTATTACAATGTCAGAAGATATACCTATAAATTCTCACTAACATTACTGCTTAAGCATGAGATGAATAACAGACATGATAATATGAATGGGGGAAAAGCTCATAGGTCCTCAACAACCTACAATAAAGCCTACAGACAACTAAGGAATGCTGAGACCTGGAGAAATAGTTTTCTCCAAGAAAAAATACATCAATAAGTTATTCAGTACAAAGAGGATATTTTCTCTATAGAAAACACTCAAGAATACACTGATCCAAATTCTTTCTGTGGATTAAATTAACAATGGAGTCTTGATTGTGCTTATCATGGAAAGAAATGTAACAGTTGATTTAAAAGAAATCTATAGGGAAGAGATCTGGATAAGTGGTTAAGAGTGTATGCCGTTCTTGGAGAAGACCTCAGTTTTATTTGCCACAGCCATGTTTTGTGGCTCATAACCTCCTGTACCTCCAGGTGAACAAGATTCAGTCCCTCAGGCCTCAACATACACTGATTGCTCCCCACCATACATATCTTAAACGTCTAGAGTTCTGCGCATATAACATTTTATATATTATTGTAGATTTTTTACTTGTTTTATTTGAGATCAGTAAGTCTTCATTGAGTAAAGAAGTGATGAGAAATGACTTACTTGTGAAATAGATCAGTAGAATTGCTACATACATGAAAAAGCATAAGAAATAAAGTGGATGAGTTGAGTTAAAAACAGTACTGAACTAATCAAAGAGAATCAATAATTATTTTTTTCTAGAGTGTTTTAGATGGGGCTGTTGAGATCTGGTCAGATTCTGCATGGTTTGAAAGTAGAACTGACCAAAAGTAGTGACTGTATGTGGGTTATGAAAGAAATTGGAGCCAATAAACACATCCAGGTTTTTGTCATGAATTTAATTGCCATTAACTAAAAATAATAAACAAACCCCAAAATAACCTCATATGTTTCCAGCATACTAGTGATCATACTTTGTGCAATTCCATCCTAGAGTGTAGTTTGGATGGATGACTTGTTTCTAACCAATATAATAGAGTGGGGAGAGTTGGAAGTTTCAATGATCATAGTTGAAGTGACTTAGAAGAATCACTTCTGTCTTTCCAGTAGGCTTTTTCTTTTGTGCCTTTGAGGAAGGAAGTACATACATTAGTTAGTTTCATGTGTCAAAATTACAGTATGAAGAACTCCAAACATAGCTTTTAGTATAAGTCTAAAAAGAACGTAAATTCATTTAAAAATACAAGCTTAGAATTTATCCTTCTCCTAATGAGTTTTTAAATTAGAACTTAAACCTTGATGACACCTTGATTACTGCACCTCCTGATCCACAGAAACTGTTAAATAAGAAATGTGGCTTGGGTTAGGGCATTACATGTATGACTGTTATTTATTCAACATTAAATAGTAATTACATTCTAAGCAAGGAGGAACTATTAAGGGAAGGAGTTTGAAACTAAAAGTCAGCTGCTTCCATGCAGGACCAGGAAGAGTTCATTTTTACTAGTAAGGCTTGTCTCAGGACTATGATGTCACTATAGAGAAGCCATTATTTTTCTTTCTTTCGTTTTTCCCATGTATTTATTTATTCACTCTACATCCAAATTGCAGCAGCCCCCACATCCTCTCAGTCCCTCTCATCACACAGCTCCTTCCCCATCCTCCCTTTCACCCCTGCCCTGAATACTAATCCACCCTGGCACCACATCTATCTTTTAAAACATAACTCAGAATTAACAGGTAGTAGTTGATCCTGAACAATCTACTTTCACAGTGTCATTTATTTGTGAGGAACCTGTTTGACTTCATATGGAAGACAGGAACCATTATGCTGTATTGTTGAATATAAATTTTCAGTAACTGAAAGAGCAGAGTTGCTGTTTTTAACCCTGTTTCCTGGAGCTGGACCTGCCTTAACCCAAGATGCTGACTTGGTTTTGAGAACACTCTGACCATCCCTGATCCTCTCTAATCACATGGTGACCACTTATGGTTGGTTTTTTTTTTTTTTGGTTGTTTTGCTTTGAGATTTTTCTACATCTTCTTATTGCTTCATTGTCTCTCTTCTGTAAAGCTGCTTAGCAAATACTTGTAATTTTTCTTCTTAAAAAGGGCCCAAGAAATGAATTAGAGGCTGCTCTGTTTTACTTGATTTAGGAGGCAATTGCTGGCTAGTTCACATGCACACCAATAAAATCAAGCTTACTCAAAAAATAAATAAATAAAAGAAAGTAGCTGGTGAAACATAGTTCCAGATATGATAAAATTTTTATAGTACAAAAATATAGGAATTAATTAATATAAGAAGAAAATGAGTGATGTAATAAAGATTGCTAGTGAAAGAATACTTTTGGATAGACAGGATGGAGTGACATCGAATGTGTAAGAAAAAATACTTATCTTAGTGACAGAGAGATCATTACTTGTAATTTAAAAAATGTATAATTTCAGATGCCAAAAAAATGTAAATTAGGTGAATTTTTTTGCCATTTTTTTCTAGTTTGGTCAATCTTTCCAGTATAATGTAATAATGTAAGAATATAGAGGGGTGTATTGAAGGTTTGAATAAAAAAGGAGAATTTTGAAAAAATTTGTAAGATAGAGTGCTGAAAAGATGATTAAAACATCATGTAAATGCAGAAAAATATTACGGCATGTCTAATATATGGAAATACTGTTTTTCTTAAGAAATTTTATGATCTTTTTATAGACATTGAAAGTAAAGAAATGCATATGAGAAAAAGACATAGTTATGCATTAGGAAAACAGTTCATAGTAATCTTTTTCTTTTGAGCTTCTTAAGGACACTGGGATGCACTATTATTTGCTTAATTAGTTTACCTCAAACCCTCTAGCTTCTAGAATCTTTAGGCCTTGATACCTTTGTAACTTATTCTGATGGATGTAACTGTCATGCATGCCATGAGTATCCTTTTTCTTCAGTTTTAGAGCATGATGGTGGTCCCTAAATCATTAATAACAATGCCAACATAAAATTCAGTGAATGTTCACTATTAAATAGAAATATCATCTCTTCAAAATCCCAGAAATCTAAATGCTGCATTCATTACAATTTTCTTTTAATTATAAGACAGAAAGTTATTTTACTATTATAATTAGTTATAAATAGTCCATTGCAGTAAATATTCTTTGTTACGGCCGGAACTGCTCCATTTTCATGAACATGACATACCTTTCTCAAAGCAGCAGATTCCCAAGGTGATCACCTTCTTTTCACTTCTGAATTTTTGGTGGATACTTCTTCCAGTAACGTCCTTCACTGGGTCTCTCGTTCTTGCTGCCTCACATTGGGCGCCAAAAATGTCATGTGCTACCCCATGTTTGGGGGCCAAAATATCACGGACTTCTCTGTCAGTGTTGGAACCTGCACTGCCAAAAGACTTAGGGGCTAAATTGTTAGAGCCCGCACTGCCCCAAGAGTGAGGATGGACTGGAGGAATGGAGACCAGACAGAGTGTGATTCAATCCCATTTATTCTTCACTCTCTCTTCTTCTCTCCAAGTCCCTAGTTCCCAGTCCCTAGTTCCTAGTACCAAGTCTCAGGTCCTAATCCTAGTTCCAGTTGCTAGTCTGTTTCCCAGTTCCAAGTTCTCTTTCAAGTGCCTGTCTCCAGTACAAGTGTCTAATGTCTAATAATTTCTTTTGTCTGCCTCTCACCTTTTATATGTCTCACTTCTAAGCCACACCTTTAAGTCACTCCTTTAAGTCATGCCCTTTGGTCTTATCTCTAAATCATACCTTTCAGTCACACCTTTAAGTCACACACCTTTAAGTCTCACACACCCAAGGGAAGATCCTGGGTATCTAAAACAAGATGTTATCAGTGTGTGCTCAGCTGTTGTAGGCTGTTGTAAATAAGTCTCTTGTCAGAGTATATGGCTCAAGATGGCTGCAAGGATGATAGCTGCCTTCTGTTGGCTCCCCACAATTCTTTGGTAGGGAATGAGTAGCATCATTCTATACTCTTATTCTTTAATTTACTTTAATACACACACACACATATACATATATATATATGTATGTGTGTGTGTGTGTGTGTGTGCAAGTGCGTGTGCGTGTGTGTGTGTGTGTGTGTGTGTGTGTGTGTATGTGTGTTTTACCTGCATGTTTGTCTGTGCACTATGATCATGCCAGGTATCTACAAAACCCAGGAGAAGGAATTGTATCCCCTAGGGCTGGAATCATAGCGAATTATGAAATACCATGTGGATGCTATGAATCAAACTCAGAGGCTTCTGAAGAGAAACTAATGTTCTTAACTGCATAGTCATATTTCTTGCCCTTTCTCTGTTACTTTTTCTTTCTTTTGGGGATTATAATATAATTTACCATTCCTCACTTTCTTCATATTTCAATTCTTGCTCTCTTTCAAATCCATGGCTTCATTTTGCATTCATTACTGTTATATGCTGTGATATATATGTAAACTATTTCTCCCATTCTCAGCAATAGTTAGTTTCCTGCAGTTCTTTGTGTATGGTTGAGCCCTCATGCTTTTTGCCCATCTACTTCAGTATTTCTCTTGGTGTTGTCCTTGTTAATTTCATGATAATTTTAAAAAGTACTTGCAAACACTTATTGTGATGTTTCCATGGTGTCAACATACCAATGTCAGAAATGAGTCCAGTAAAGATCATATAATATATTCCAAACCAGACCTTCCTTCCCAAGAAGTTAAGTATTCACACTGATTTTGAGATATCAGTTAAAATATTTTGTCTTGCATGTTCTAGTAAGTTATTATGTCTTAGGTCACATCAGTCATTTAAACATTGTTTACTAATTTTAACTCTTTGGGAAAAGAGTTAGACATTTCCTAACTCATCTAGAAGCCATTTCTTCTTCTTTTCCTTCTTCTCTTTCTTTTCCTTCTCCTTCTTCTTCTCCTTCTCCTCCTTCTTTTTGTTCTCCTCCTTCTCCCCTTCCCCCTCCCTCTCCACCTCCTCTCCTCCTCCTCTCTCCTCCCCCTCCTCCTCCTCCTCTTCCTTGGTTTTGTTTTGAGACAGGGTCCCTTTGTGTAGCCCTGGGTGTCTTGCAACTTTCTCTGTAGACCAAGCTTTCCTTGAACTCACAGAGGTCTGCCTACTTCTGTCCCCGGATTAAAGGTGTGTGCCACTACAACTAGATAGAAGCTTCTTATAACTTAACAAATTCTTCAAATAAAAATAGTTATCTGGCCGGGTGGTGGTGGCGCACGCCTTTAATCCCAGCACTTGGGAGGCAGAGGCAGGCAGATTTCTGAGTTCGAGGCCAGCCTGGTCTACTGAGTGAGTTCCAGGTCAGCCAGGGCTACACAGAGAAACCCTGTCTCGAAAAACCAAAAAAAAAAAAAAAAATAGTTATCTGTGGTAGGACTTTCTTCACCTTCTAAAAATATTGCAGCATTAATTCATCTAAAATGCCAAATTATATCCTTAGCTTCTGAGTATTAAACATAAAGTATATTAATTGGTTAATTCCTATGTTGCTTCCAAAATTTGAGCCCAGAGGAAAAATTTCTGTTTATATATTACATTGGCCACTATTTTTAACAGAAATACAGAATTTCAGATTACAAACATGTAAGATCCACATTTATTTATGAGTCTCATTGCATTATTTTTATTACTGAATAATACTTGCTTTTATTTATAAAACACATATAACATAGTCTTTTTTTAATCTTTAATCTTTTTTAGCAGTCTAGTCATTATTGCCCTCCTGATCCCACTTCCAAAAGTTCTTCATCCCATTCCTTCTTCCCCAAGAAGCAATTAAAGAAATGTTTGAAATCCCTGGTCACCCATGATATGCAAATCAAAACAACCCTGAGATTCTACCTTACACCAATCAGAATGGCTAAGATCAAAAACTCAGGTGAGAGTCTGGCAAGGATGTAGAGAAAAAGGAACATTCCTCCATTGCTGGTAAGATTGCAAACTGGTACAACCACTCTGGAAATCAATCTGGAGGTTTCTCTGAAAGTTGGAAATAGATCCACCTGAAGACCCAGCTATACCACTCTTGGGCATATACACAAAAGATACCCCAACATGCCACAGGGGCACATGTTCCACTACATTCATAGTGCCCTTATTTGCAATAGCCAGAAGCTGAAAACAACCTAGATTTCTCATAATGGAAGAATTTACACAAAAAAATATGGTTAATTTACATAATAGAATTCAGCTATTAAGAACAAGGAATTCATGAGTTTTGCAGGCAAATGGATAGAACTAGAGAATATCATCCTGAGTGAGATAATTCAAACCCAAGAGGACATGCATGGTATGTATTCACTAATAAATGGATATCAGACAAAAACGTATAGAATACCTAAAATACAATACACAGAACTGAAGAAGGTTAACAATCCAAAAAGCCCAAGTGAGGATGTTTCAGTCCCACTAGGGAGAGAGAAGAAACCAGATGGCAGAGGGAGGGAGAGAAGTGGGTGGGAGAGGGGGAAGGAGGGGCAGGGGAAAAGGAGAACATGGTCACATATTGGAGAGGGAACCAGGAGTGAAGCCCAGAGGGCCAGCAGAATGAATGGAAATATAAAATCCTAAGATATGAGAGGTGGAAGCCCCTCTAGAATGTACCAGAATCTCAATACAAGAGAGAATTTCAGGACTCAGTGGAAAGGACTTTAGATGAAATGCCCAACAGTGAAGAGAAGGAACTTGTAGAATCCACCTCTAGTAGAAAGACAGGGAATCAAGTGGATAGAGGGATGGGTTTGCCATCCCACAGACAAAGACTCTGACTCAGAATTATTCCTGTCTAAAAGAACTGCAGGAAGAAAAATAGAGAAGATACTGAGGGAAAGGAGGTCCAGTGAATGGCCCAAATAAGGACCCATCTCAAGGGGAGGCTCTAAGGCCTGACACTATTACTGATACTATGATGTACATACAGACAGGAGCCTACCATGGCTGTCCTCTGAGAGGCCCAACAAGCAGCTGACTAAGACAGAAGCAGATAATTATACCCTAAAAATGGACAGAAGCCAAGGAACCCTGTAGTTGAATTAGAGAAAGGCTAGAGGAAACTAAGGGGATGGGCAACCCCATAGGAAGACCAGCAGTCTCAAATAACATGGACCCATGAGATCTCTCAGACACTGAGCCTCCAACTAGGCAGCATACACTAGCTGATGCGAGGCTTTCAACACATACATAGCAGAGGACGGCCTGATCTGGCCTCAATGAGAGAAGATGCACCTAAACCTTGAGAGACTTGGGGCCCCAGGGAATGGGGAAGCCTGGCATGTTATGGGGTATGGGTTTGTGGGGATATCCTTTTGGAGATGAGGGAGGAGGAATGGAATGAAGACCTGTAGGAGGGCAGAACAAGATAGTGACTAGACTGTAAAAAAATTACTAAAGATAACAAAATAAAAATGTTTAAAGTCCTTAATGTTAGCATTCTGTCTAAACTCCACCCCACAGTTACCTGGCAACAGCCAGGTATGCTCCTTCCCACAGTTACCTGGCAACAGCCAAGAAGGCATGACCTACTATAAGAGGGGCTGCTTGCCCCTCCCCTCTCTCTCTTGCTCTCTTGATCTTTTGATCTTTTTATCTCTTGATCTCCAGTTTCTCTCTTGCCTTCTTGCTTCCCCTCTGTTCCCTCACCCCTTTCCCATTCCCTTCTCTCCTCTCCAAATACTCATGGTGGCCTTTACTTTTCTACTCTCTACTCTCTCTCTCTCTGCCTTTCTCTGCTTCTACTTCCTCTTAACTTCCCTCCCCATTCCCTGAATAAACTGTATTCTACACTATACCATAATGTGGGGGTACCTCAGGGGGAAGGGGTGTCTCAGCATGGGCCTGTTGAGACATCCCCTTTCCCCATACCTCCATAGAACTTCCATAGAACATATTCTATATCCTTTTATCTTTTTGCAAACACATCACTTAGTCTTCAGGGAAATGTAAATCAAAACAACTCTGAGGTTCCATCTTACATCCATCAGAATGGATAAGATCAAAATCTCAAGAGATAGCACATTCCAGGATGTGGAGTAAAGGGAACACGTCTCTATTTCTGTTTCTCTTCCTTCTTATATTAACTTAAGTACTCATATCTTAATAATTTATCTATTTGTACCTTAAATGTGTATTGAGTACCTACTAAATGGTAGATATTTGTAGTATACAATAGTGAATAAGAAACATAATCTGTTATCGTGAAATACTGACTATAAGCAGGTAATTATAAGTAAGATAGCCATTATTAAAGAGAAATATAAGTTGTAATAAGGAAAGAGAATATAACAATCAACATAGTCTACAAACTGTTTTACATCATTTATCTTCATGTAATTTTATTAACGTTTTCCTTGGTACTTGTGTTAACTGATTAACAGGAAATTTGAGACACAAATTTCCCAGGAATCTTGACTTATGTTAAATATTGGGAATAAAATATTTTCCTTCCCCTCACTTTGAGTTTCCATACACAAATGACCTCAAAATAATTTACATATTCCATTCTCTTCAAGTGTACCTTTCTATTTCAAAAACAGTCTAAAACTCCACTTCTTATGAACAACTTGAGCTCCTTTTACTTCCTTTTAGGTAATCATCTATTCAGTAACTGTTTAACCAGATCATTTTAAGACAAATTGGTTACATATTTATCATTTGTAAAATAAGTATTATCAAGAAAGGTAAAGGAAATATACATGACTGCAGTCTACTCTCTTTTTACTATTTTATATAACATTATAATTCTGCTATATTTTTTATGTAGTCTGAATGTTTCTTACACTCCTGTAAAAATTTAATTTTGAGGTAGTAAGGAGGTAGGTACAAATTCAATCTGGTTATGAAATTTAGAGACAAAGCCTTTGTGTGTGTGTATGTGTGTGTATGTATATGTGCGTGAGTGTGTGTGTGTGTGTGTGTGTGTGTGTGTGTGTGTGTGTGTAGTGTGTGTATATGCATGTGTTTGGGGTGGGTGAAGAGGTGATAAGGATTAAATGTAGTCAACCAGGCAATGTAGGCAATGTTTCTATAATTATGTGAATTAGGAAAACTTCTAGGGTAGAGGTTGTAACTCAGATATTAAAGAATGATTAAGCATGTGTGGTACCTGTATTTAATCTCTAGTATTAAAGAGGAAAAAAGAAAAGAAAAAGAAATGAAGAAAAAAAGAGAAGAAAAACCAGATAACCATTTCCCTTTTATCTAGATATGTTGTACCTTGAACCACTTCTGGACTCTGCCAGCAAGTAAGCCAGCATCAGCTGTGTCCCTTTGACTTTGAGCAGCAAGAACCAAAATCCCAAGGAAACCACTTTACTCTACCATGCAGAGTCTGTTGTACTGCAAAGACCATAGACTACTATAGTTATTTTCACTGCCAAGTTTCACACAGCTTGAACTTTCTCCTGTGTTATTGAGGCTTGAAAGAAAAAGAAATTCTATGTGTAACAAAAGAATTGGATCTCAGTTTTTGCAGGCTGCATTCCCAGGAAAGCAGATTTAAAAAAATAGGGATTAGCTTTCTAGTTTGTTGGGATGAGTACCCGTAGGGAAAAGAATTAAACAGAATCAAACCTGGTAGAAAGAGAATTTTGAAATTTGTGAAGACACAGAAGGCTTTAGCTAATCTCTTGGGTATATCCTCAGGTAGTCTTGCCTTTGAGAATTTTCCCAGATTCGAAGGGACAGCTAGGCTTTATACATTAGATATAGGACATCTTAGAGAAGAGTTGTGAATTTAGACATTGTAGGGGTCTTCAATAAATGTCAGTTCTTTCGAAAGTATATAAGCTAGATTTTCAGCAATCAGTAAAGCCTGGCATGTAATAATAGCTCATAAAATCATGAATGGCTATCTAGAGTTACAGTAGAGCAACCAGAATAACAACTGTCTTTCCCTGTCATTTCATACATTAGAGAACATAGCACTGCACATATTTGACTTACAACCAAGGGTGACATAAGAGAACTTTCATTTATTGAGTAAAAACAGAATTACATATTTTTATGTTATGCTTGTTTAGTGACACACTATGAGTTTTACTCAAAGCTCTGTGATTTTCTAAGTCATCTAGAGTAAGCTAATTCAGCACATGGAACTTAATCTTTTAGTCAGATGGACATTTTTATGCTTATAAGGATTATATAAATGAAATAGAAAAAATTGGAGAAGATAGTTTCTAATTCTTAGCAGATATTGTGTTTAACAATTAAGAAATGATACTCAGACTTGCACTTTTAAACTTGTATTTTAGAAACTTGGCCTTTATAACACCACTCCTATCGAAGAATAATTTAACATTTTAATACCTTGGTTGATACAAAAGTCCCATGCCATAGAGTTAATTCTCTTATGGTGGATATATATCTTTGATATATCTTCAGTAGATACTAAAGTTTGTCTACTTTCATGACTATGTAGATTCAGAATCATTTCATAACCTCTAAAAAAAATCCAATATGCATTAGCTCCTATTCATTCCCCTGCCCAGCCTCCTAGCTTCTAGCAACAGCTAACCTTCTGTCTGTCTGTTTGGATTTGCCTATTTCATTTCATATAAAGTGGATTATACAAAATGTAGCCTTTAGCATCTGGCTCTTTTGCATGCCATAATGTTTTCAGGAGTTGGACACGGTGTAACATGCTGTCAGTACTTTGTTCCTCTTCATTTATTTCTGTGTTTGAACAATATTCTGTTGTTTGGATACATGGCATTGTGTTCAACCATTAATCTGCTCATGGATATCTAATGGTTTTCTTTTACAATTATAAGTAATGTAGCTATGAGTAATCATTTGCATATTTTGGAGAGAGATGTTTTAAAATCTTTAGACTTTATGGAGAAAATTTTTAGGTCATATAGTAACTCTATGTTTAACTTTTTCAAGGATCTGCCAAACTCTTTTTAAAGTGGTTGTAACATTTTAGATTTCTACCAGCTACATATGAGTGCTTTGGAAGGCATCTGTCTTTTTCAATTACTGCTATCCCAGTGTGAATAAAATGGTAACGCAAGATTTATAATTGTATTTACTTTCTGACTAAAGTTATATTTTGTCATGTGCCTACTGGCCACTTGCCTGTCATCTTTGGAGAAATACTTACATCCTTTTCCCATTTCTTGTATGTGGTAAACTCCATGTAATACAAATTTTATTTATTGTAAACTATAAATTTGTTGGCAGTTACTTGGTGCACTCATAGAACTGTGCAACAGTTACCACTATGTAGTTGGAAACATTTTCATGACCCTAAAAAGAAGTTCTGTACTCATTAAGAACTCATTCCTCATTTTCCCCTTACCCACATCCCTGGTAATTATCAATCTGCTTTCTGTGTCATTGGATTGGTTTATTGTGGATATTTCAGATAAATGGAATCATAAATTTGTTATATTTATTTTCCTTGTTGTTTTCACTTAGAGGAATATTTTCAATGTTCATCTGCCTAGAATGCAGTAACAATAAATCAATATTTATAGCTAAATAATTTTTCATTTGTGGTTTATGGTTTTATCTATCAAATGATCAATTGATAGAATGTTGGAATGATTATAATATATGACACTTATAAGTAATAGTACTCTGAATAATTGTATATAAATTATTCTTTGAAATTAATTTTTAACTTTAGTCTTTCTGCTGTTTACCAGTGAGTAGAAATTAATGCTTGTATAGAATTGTATCTTTAAATTTTTATGTGTTGGGGGAGTGAGGATGCCTCACAATGCTAAGATAATGCTTTATTATTGAGCTATATTCACTTCCCCTGTAAAGATTTATTAAAGAACTTAAAAACACACTTCCAAAGGGACTGTGCCTTTTTACATTTCCATCCATCATCAGTGTATGAAAGTATTGATTTTTCTATTGTTATATTTATTTTTCTGTTCTTCCCAATTATTAAAGCTTTGTTAAAGTAAATTGTACTTTGCCTTGGTGTCAATTATGTGCCTAGTTGTGCCCCGACAATCTAAATATGATCATTTTATATGCTTGCTACTAATTTTAAAAATCTCTTTTCAGGGGGTTGGTTGTTTTGGGGTTATACTGGATTCATTACTGCTGTTGAGATAAAATGCTCTGAACAAAAGCAACTTTGGAATAAAAACATTTATTTGACTTATGTTTCCAGGTCATAATTCATTATTGTATTACTGCAGGACAAGAACTGAAAGCAGGATTCCAGGTAAAGAAACAATAGGGAGCATTTCCTGCTTCGTGCTCTCAGCCTAGGCCTACTTACCTAGACCTGTTGTCTCTCACTGTGAGGTGAACTCTCTTGCATTAATCAACAATTAATAAAATCCCCAGACATTTCCATAAGCCAATCAGAGTTAGACAATTTCTTTTCTCAGAACACTTTAGGTTATAGTTGTTAAAAATAAAGCTAACAGGGACAGGGATTTTGTTTGTATTGAGGTAGAATCTCTCTATAGCTCAAGTTAAATCTCCCACACTATATTTCACAATTTTCTTCCTTAGCCTCCCAAGTATTTATACTAAAGATGTCTAGCAACATTTAAGTCAGTATTTTTAATGGTTGAGATTATAATTACAACAGTTCTTCCTTTTGTTTACCCCTTTCAAACATTCCCATATCTCTTTCCCTATGTATACATATATATTCTTATATATAACATGCTTTATCATAGAATTTGGTACTGGGCAACAAATTGATGCACTCCTCTCTAGGGAAGCCCACCTCTCTGCTCTTATGTTTTCACAGTTGTCTATAGTTCTTTCTTTAGGGTTGATGTCAAATGGGCTTTCCCCCATTCACTTTGGAAATGCCTGTTGGTTTCTTCCTTATTCAGCTCATATGTGGAGATGTATATAGATGAGACTTTATGAGTGTAACTTCTGACATTACTAGAAGACAGTATCACGGTAAACTCTATGATCCTCTCTTTCTTACAACATGTCAGCCCCTTCTACAATTTTCCTGACATGCTAAAGTGTGTTTTAGATATACCCATTGGGATTGGACTCCGCAACTATTTATTTTTATAAATTTCATTTTTTATGCAGTTTGTTGCAAAAGAAATTTCCTAGATAAAGTGTGAAAACTGCCATTATCTGTGGGTATAAGAACAAGTGTTTATAGATTGTTGTTAGATATTATGTTATTTTATTAAATGAGTGGTTGTAGATTCTGTAGAAGGTATCATTCAAGCTTCCAAAAAGGGAAGCAACCAGCAGTTCTATGCAGCTATGACACTATAAATCAATGACAAGCATGCCACTATAACTCTAAAAGTGCAGTAATGGCATACATATTTGGAAGTTACTAACAGCTCTCTAGTTAGGCATAAGACCCACTCAACAACTGTAAAAACATGCTTCATATAAGAAACTTACCTAATTACTCTGTGCTAGAGAAGTTATGTTTATTGGAGGAGAACTTATAACCAACTCAATTTCTAAAAGTCTTTAAGATAAATGTCTATTGAAGTCCTATCCATGATTTACTCAATTGGAAGGTTTGAATTTTTGATATTGAGTTGTAAGACTTTTACATTCATTCTGGACACTAGACCATAATTAGATACATAGTGTAAAAACATTCTCTATTCCTTGTTTTATCATTCCTTTCATAATGTCCTGTTATGCACAAAAATTTGAATTACTAAGAAATTCATCTTACTTTCTCTATTATTTGTGCTTTTATATCTTTAAAAGCTTTGTCAAATCCAAGATCATGATTAACAATTTGTTATTTCTATCAAGGGTTTTATAAGCATAAACTCTTATTTTTATCTCTGTTGTATTCTTATTTATTTTACATATACTATGAGGTAAAAGCACAAATCAATGGTCTTTAGAGCATTGTTACAAATATCAAATTAATTTTGAAGGGTGGCTTCACGTCTGCGTGATGCACCTGGAGTAATAGTTAATGTTTTTTTTTTGTTGTTGTTGTTGTTCATTGTTGAACCAATAAAGTATTGAGAACTCTAAAAAAATCAAATGAACCCAGATATAGATACATGGATTTATTTGTGCACAAACATATTTATTATAATAATTTATCTATTTTCATGGATTACTACAATGTTTTGATTATGGATCTTGGTAGTTAAGTTGAAATTGTGTAGCCCCAGCTGTTCCGGAACTCACTCTGTAGACCAGGCTGGCCTAGAACTCAGAAATCTGCCTGCCTCTGCCTTCCAAGTGCTGGAATTAAAGGTGAGCGCCACCACTGCCCAGCTCGCTCTTTTTTCTTTCTTTCTTTCTTTCTTTCTTTCTTTCTTTCTTTCTTTCTTCCTTCCTTCCTTCCTTCCTTCCTTTCTTTCTCTCTTTCTCTCTTTCTTTCTCTTTCTTTCTTTCTTTCTTTCTTTCTTTCTTTCTTTCTTTCTTCCTTTCTTTCTCTCTCTCTATATATATATTTTTAAATATATATTATTTTTATTGGATATTATATTTACATTTTAGATTTTATCCCCTTAACCCATTCCCCCTCATTCAGAAACCCCCATCCCATCTCCCCTCTTCCTGCTTCTATGCGGATATACCCCCACCTAGTCCCCCACTCAGAACTTTCCACTCTCAAATTCCTGCCCACTTGGTGCCCAGCTCTTATAGGACCAAGGATCTTCTCTCCCACCTATGTCAGACAAGGCTATACTCCCCTTCATATACAGATGGAGTCATAAGTCCCATCCTATGTGCTCCCAGGCTGGTGGTTTAGACACTGGGGAGATTTGGTTGGTTGGTTGGTATTGTTGCTCGCCTCATGGGGCTAAAAACCTTTTCAGCTCCTTCAGTCTTCTCTCTAACTCCTCCACTGGGAACTCCATTGCTTAGCTTTGAGCATCCACTTCTGAATATGTCAGACTCTGGCAGACCTCTAAGGAGACAGCTATATATATATATATCAGGCTCTTGTCAACATACTCTTCCTGATATCCACATCAGCATCTACCTTTGGTGACTGCACATGAGATGGATACACAGGTGGAATGGTAACTAGATGGCCCCTCCTTCAGTTTCTGTCCCACACTTTGTCTCCATATTTGCTCCCTTGAGTATTTTGTTACTTTTTCTAAGTAGGACCGAGGCACCCACACTTGGTCTTCCTTCTTCATGACCTTCATGTGGTCTGTGAGTTGAATCTTGGCTATTTTAAGCTTTGGGGATAATATCCACTTATCAGTGAGTAAATACTATGTGTATTTTGTGACTGGGTTACCTCACTCAGGATGATAATTTCTAGTTCCATCCATTTACCAGAGAATTTCTCGAATTCATCACTTTTAATAGCTGAGCAATACTCCATTGTGTAAGTGTACCACATTTTTTTTGTATCTATTCCTCTGTTGAAAAACATCTGTTTTCTCTCCAGCTTCTGGCTATTATGAATAGGGCTGCTATGAATATAATGGACCATATGTTCTTGTGATATGTTAGAATATCTTCTGGGTATATGCCCAGGAGTGGTATAGCTGGGTCCTCAGGTAGTGCTATGTCTAATTTTCTGAGGAACTGCTAGACTGATTTCCAGAGTGATTGTACCAGCTTGCAATCCCACCAACAATGGAGGAATGTTGCTCTTTCTCCACATCCTCACCAGGCATCTACTATCACCTGATTTTTGAATTTAGCCATTCTAATTGATATGAGGCAGTATCTCAGGGTTGTTTTGATTTGCATTTCCCTGATGACTAAGGATGTTGAGAATTTCTTAAGGTGTTTCTCAGCCCTTCGAATTTCCTCAGTTGAGAATTCTTTGTTTAGCTCTGTACTCCATTTTTAATAGTGTTGCTTAGTTGTCTGGAGTCCAATTTCTTGAGTTATTTGTATATATTGGATATTAGCCCTCTATTGGATGTAAGATTGGTAATGATATTTTCCCAACCTGTTGGTTGCCATTTTGTCCTATTGACAGTGTTCTTTGCCTTACAGAAACTTTGCAATTTTATGAGGTCCCATTTGTCAATTCTTGATCTTTGAGCATAAGCCATTGTCCTGGTCAGAAACTTTTCCCCTGTGTCCATGTGTTCAAGTTTCTTCCCCACTTTCTCCTCTGTTAGTTTTGGTGTTTCTGGTTTTATGTGGGGGTCTTGGATCCACTTGGACTTCAGTTTTGTACAAGGGGATAAGACTGGGTTGATTTGCATTCTTCTCCATGCTGACCTTCAGTTAAACAAGCACCATTTGTTGAAAAAAAAAAACTGTCCTTTTCCCACTGGATGGTTTTAGCTCTTTTGTCAAAGATTAATTGACCATAGGTGTGTGGGTTCATTTCTGGATCTTCAGTTCTATTCCATTAATCTTCCTGCCTGTCTCTGTACCAACACCATGCAGTTTTTATCACTACTGCTCTGTAGTACAGTTTGAGGTCAGGGATGGTGATTCCCCCAGAAGTTCTTTTATTGTTGAAAATAGTTCTCACTATCCTGGCTTTTTTATTATTTCAAATTAATTTGCATATTGCTTTTTCTATCTCTATGAAGAATTGATTTGGAATTTTGATGGTGATTGCATTGAATCTCTGGATTGCTTTCGGCAAGATGGCCATTTTTACTAAATTAATCCTGTCAATCCACGAGCATGGGAGATCTTTCCATCTTCTGAGATCTTCTTCAATTTCTTTCTTCAGAGACTTGAAATTCTTGTCATACAGATCTTTCACTTGCTTGGTTAGATTCACTCCAAGATATTTTATATTATTTATGAGTATCATGAAGGGTGTCATTTCCCTAATTTCTTTCTCAGCCTGTTTATCCTTTTAGTAGGTGAAGGCTACAGATTTGTTTGAGTTGATTTTATATCCAGCCACTTTACTGAAGTTGTTTATCAGGTTTAGGAGTTCTCCGATGGAAGTTTTAGGGTCACTTAAGTATACTATCATATCATCTGCAAATAGTGAAATTTTGACTTCTTCCTTTCCTATTTGTATCCCTTTTACTTCCTTTTGTTGTCTAATTGCTCTGGCTAGGACTTCCAGTACTATATTGAATAGGTAGGGTGAGAGTGGGCATCCTTGTCTAGTCCCTGATCTTAGTGGAATTGCTTCAAGTTTCTTTCCATTTAGTTTGATGGATTGCTGTGGAAATAGCCACTTAAATGAGGCTATTCATTATTAAGATTTATTTGTCAATTTAGTTTTCCTTGAGATTTTATACAAATATTAGGATTGGATTTTCTATTTTTGTTTTTTAAAAAACACCATCAAGATTTTCAAGAAATGATTATATTCAGCCTGCTCATGGCTTTGTATTAACTCACATAGCAAAATAAAACTTGTTTTTGAATAATAATCTCAATCTCTTCAATTTTGCATAAATTGTTCATAAACTCTGATGTTTTATAATAGTAAACTTACAAATATGATATTTACCCTCAATTATTTTTTAACTTTTATAGAATTAGTAATTATAAGTACACAGTTTTATGGCTTATGTCTTCTATTTATTCATATGTCATATCTTAAATACTACACATTTATTTATTTATTTATTCTGCATTTACTTGGTTATGTGTATTAATATAGCAGCATGCATATGGAGGTCTGAGAACACTGTGTGATGGGGGACAGCCCCAGTTTTTCTTTCTTGGTTTCTCTTGAGGCAGCAGAGGGGGAAGAGAGTTAGCAGAGGTAAGACTTGGTCTTAAGAGATAAAGAGAAATTTAGAGTTGCTGTATAATGATAAAATGTTTACCTCACTTACATCTAAGTCACTTTGCTACTGTAGCAGACCTACTGAGATCCTTTGAGGCTAGAAACTACCTTTAGCATCTTAAAACAGCAGGAGATTAAGTAAAGGATTAATTGCTAGAGCCTTTCCCCTCTTGTCTAGATGCCTCTCACTTGTCAGGATTGGGGAAGGACTAGAGCAATAAATTTCTATTGAACCAGAAGAGAGTAACACTCCAGAAGAAAAACTTTTGCACAAGCAAATTTGGATTAAACTCACATAAATTCATATTCAAATCCATGCATACACACTCATACATTTCCATCTAATCCAGTTGTGCTCAACTTACATACTATCTCATAATTACATACATATACATCCATACTTACATATATTTGTGGAACAAAAGACCAAGCTTTAGTGAAGAAAGAACTTACTAATTCTGGATGAAAAAATGGGCTCCAATCTTTATTACACAGACAAAGAAAAAGCTTCTACACTTTTATGGCTGAATGAATTAAACCCAAGTCTGTAAGAAGACAGCTTTGTTCTCTTTAGTAAGACTAAGCCTGCCTTGCTATAAAAAAGACCATTTCTGTTCCATGGTAAGGAAAAGCCTGCGTGTTTTCTCTGCAGCTTCTTCTTTTTTCCTCTTTTCCTCTGCATTCTGCATATGGCTCTCTTTAGTTTTTAAGTTGTCTTATAATTTGTAAGTTATTCTACTCTGCATTCTCCTTCAAATCATTTTCCTCCTGCTCTAATGTAACAATGATCTTACTCCTTGTGCCTTACTTCCAATGCCTTTACTCCCAATGCCATATTCCCAAATGCTATCTCTCCAATGTTATGCCATCCAATGTAATGTTTCCTAGTCCTTTGTACCTTTTCTATGAGACTAGTCACATGGTTTTTCCAAGCATCTTATTTTTACAAAAGTTTACTAGAAGTTCAAACACAAATTCAAATCATAAATTGAATAGGACATTTAAAACAGAGAATGATTGTATACATATCCATTAAGAGTAATTATGTGACTAAACATTCATCATCTGTTACTATCTCTACAGGTTTATGGAGAGTTAATGACCATAACTTTTGTGACTAAGTGATAAATGATGTTTTGTATAGATAAACCCTGTCAATATTTTATCTTCTGTCCTTGTACCTATAGTAAATTGTTAGTTCCCATTTTATGACCTATGGTTAATGGTTTTATAACCTCTTGGAATATGCTTGTAGATGTATACTTGCTATCTCAGAAGCAATTAATTGATGAATCTTGAAGACTGGCAGAGTTTTCATTGCTATTATTTACAACAGAAAGGACTTAGTATCAGTCCCATTATAAAGGAGCTGAATAATTATTAGTATAATTTAAGGAATTCTTATAGGATCATCATCACTACAAGAGAGTACCTATTTGCTGTCCTGCAGAGATCTGCTCAAAAGGGTGGGTAGTGATCGTTATATATATTTAATAACAGGAAAAGCATATTAATAGCAGAAATTTTTCCTAAAATGAAAAAATTGTCTCAGCCTTGCATAGAGTAGCAATTAACTTTAACAGCCCATGGTGGAGTCATCTCAGGAAAATTACCTGCTAGGATTTTTTTAAAATCATTTTATATATTTACTTTCCACCCATTACATTGGGTAATGCTTTACCCTTCCCCCCATGAGATGGATCCCAATTTGGGCAGGTCATTGGACTGCCTTTCTCTTCTCCATTTTCCCTACAGTTATTTTAGACAGGATCTATATGGGGTCACAACTTTTAGCTGTAGGTTGATAACCCTGTCCCTCCACTTGAGGCCCTGACTATCTATCTACTGGAGGTGGACTCTTCCAATTCTCTCTCCCCATTGTTGGGCATTTTATCTAAGGTCACTCCTATTGAGTCCTGAGATTCTCTCACCTCCTGGGTTTCTGGTACTTTATAGAGGGTCCCCCTACCTCCCACTACCCAAAACTGCATATTTACTTTCATTCTCCTTGCCCACTGGGCTTCTCTCTGGTACCAACCCGCATACCCGATCCTGTTCCCCTTTTCATCTCCTCCTCTTCCATCCATGTCCCTCCCTCCCTGTTTACTGGATTTTATCATTTCCCCTTCTAAGTTGGATTGGAGTATCCTCCCTTGGGCCTTTCTGCTTATTAGACTTATAGTCTGTTAGTTGTATCCTAGGTATTCTGAACTTTCTGGTTAATATCCACTTATCAGTGAATACATACCATGCCCATCCTTTTGGGTCTGGGTTACCTTACTCAGAATGATATTTTCTAGTTGCATCTGTTTGCCTGCAAAACTCATGATGTCTTCATTTTTAGTAGCTGAACACTATTCCATCATGTAAATGAACAACATTTTCTGTATCCATTCTTTGGTTGAGGGAGTTCTTATATATGTTATATATAAGAACACATGTCCTTGTGGTATGGTGGAGGCATTTTTGGGGTTATATGCCCAAGTGTGGTATAGCTGGGTGTTTAGAAAGAACTATTTCCAATTTTCTGAGGAACTGCCAGATTGATTTCAAGAGTGGTTGTACCAGTTTCCAATTCCACTAGTAATGGAGGAGTGTTCCTTTTTCTCTGCCTCCTTTCCAGCATGTGTTGTCACTTGAATTTTTGATTTTAGCCATTCTAATTGGTGTAAAGTAGAATCTCAGGGTTGTTTTGATTTTCATCTCCTTATGACTAAGGACTTTGAATATTTCTTTGAGTGCTTTTCAGCCATGTGTGATTTTTCAGTTGTGAATTCTCTGTTAAGCTCTGTACCCCACTTTTAACTGAGTCCTTTGGGTTTTTTTGAAGATTAACTTCTTGAGTTCTTTATATATTTTGCATATTAGCCTTCTATTGGATGTAAGGTTGGTGAATATTTTTTCCAAATATGTTAGCTTTTAGCTTTTAGCTTTTCTTTGATGGTCTTGGCAACTGTGAGATAATTTTTAGGAGTTATTTTTCTTCTTCCACCATATGGATCTTTCAGATTAGACTCATGTCATCAGGCTTGTGTATTAAATCATTTTACTTACTGAGCTGTCCTGCCAGTCCCCAATCTGGATACTTTGAAAAGATTTGTTCTGGTTAACTTTTTGTCAGCTTGACCTAATCTAGAGTCATCTAAAAAAGAGAAACCTTGCTTGAAAAAATACTTCCATCAAATTGGCTTATAGGTAAGTCTATGTGGTCATTTTATTGATTAATGGTTGATGTGTGGGCATTCTGCTTATTTTGAGCAGTACTACTCCTGGACAGGTGGTTCTGAATTGTATAAACTTGAAAATTTAGCAATCCATGAGAAAGAAGCTAGTAGGTAGCATTTCTTCTTTATAGCTTATGCTTTAGTTTCAGTCTCCAGATTACTGCTTGAAATTCTTGCCCTGATTTCCTATGTTGATGAATCTACATGATCAGGAAGTATAACCCCCAACCCCCTTTTCTCCACATGATGCTCTTTGTTCATACCTGTTGTTATAATATTAGATAGAGAACTTAGACACTGTATAAGTCACTTTTCTATTCTGATGATGAAAATCATAACAAATTCAACTTTAAAAAGATGTGTTTATTTGAGCTTATAGTTCCAGAGGAGATATTAGTCATTGCTGGGAGGCAGTAGGCACTGAAGCTTAAACAGCAAGCTGAGACCTCATATATTAAAGTACATGTAGAAAGCAAAGAGTAGACTGAGAATGACACGTGGCTATGAAACCTCAATACCTATCCTCAATGACATATTTCCTCCATCGAGGATATAGATCTTAAACTTATCCAAATGTTGTCACTAACTGGGCACCAAATACTCAAACATCTGGACCCTATGGGGAAATTTTCATTCAAACCTCCACATGCAAAACAGAAAAATTCTTTTTTTATTTTTATTCTTGTGTCTTTGGAATATGTTAGTGTGTGTATGTATGTATGCCTGTCTATTTCTGTACGTCTGGGTGTGCATGTGTGTACCTTATGTAGGCCATGAGATCCCTCATTTCCTCTTGAACTGGAGTTACATGCAGTTGTGGATCACCAGACATGTATGGTGGGAGCAGAACTCTGATCTTCTGAAAGACCAGTATATATTCTGAAGCACTGGGTCATCTCTTTAACACTTCAAAATTCTATACACTTTAAACATCTCCTAACATCCTTCATCTTCATAACTTGAAAACCATTTTCTTCTCTTCAATAATGAGTTGATTTATTGCTTGCTTTTGCAAAGTTGAGGATTATATTCTGTGACAAATTGAAAAACATTCTTTTTTATGCATGTATCACATTTTCTTTAGTCACTTAGCTGTCAACGATTTTTAATATATTGCTTAAATAATGTAAATAACATTACAATGGATTGGAAAGTGTAAAAAACTCTTTGATAACCTGAGTTGAATCTCCATTTTTTTAGTGTGTATTTGTGTCTGAAACTAAAGATTAAGACTAGCAATTTTCGCTTTCCAATTTGAATGATTCTTAAAAAACAAAGGATCCATTGGTAATTGTTCTATTATGATGTAGCATAGAAATGTTGAAAATTTTCGGGATTTTAATTTCCATGTTTTCTTACATGGATCTCTTTGATTCAATTCTGGTTGCCCCTTATTCAGCTTGTTAAATGTGGAGATTTATGCTTTTAATTATATTTGACAGGTGTTTAGTTAGGATTTCTCTTACTATGATAAAAGAGTATAACTGAAAGCAATGGGGGTGGGATAGAGGACAGATTTATTTCAGCTTACAACTTGTACATTAATGTGGGAAGTCTGAGAAGGAGCTGAAGCAGAGGCCATGAAGAAACAGTGCTTACTGGCTTTCTCCTCATTGCTTACTCAGCCTTAAATTTTATACAACTAAAGACTATCTGCCCAGAGATGGCATTGTCACTCATGAACTGGGAACTCTTACATAAATTGTGAATAAAAACAATGCCTCAGAGAATTTCCTATTTCTAAATAACTCTAACTTCTGTCAAGTTGACAAAAAAAAAAATCCTAAAACCAACCAACCAACCAACCAACCAACCAACCAACCAACCAAAAAAACAAACAATGAAACAAACAAAATGACAAACAAACCAGAACAGTAAAATTGAGAATAATTTGTCTTTTTCTTTTTCTTTTTAGTCCTATGGAGTTACTATAGAACTGCACCAACTTCCATCTGGATCTTCAGCTATTTGACTCATTTGAAGAGCTTGTCATTTCATAGCCTTATAATTTTATGAATTAAGTGTAAAACATACATGCACACATGCGTGCATACACACACATACACACAACTCTAAAAGTCAATATTTTATAAAATAGATGATTTAATATATTTCCATTTACTCTACTAGTGTCTTTTAATTTTTAATATGTTCAGAACCAGAAAGAAATTAACTTAGTTCATTCCATTCATTTTATTCCTTTGGGCATTGTTATTTGTATGTCTGTTCCCATCTCCGTGAAATCTTTCTAGAAGAGGGGGTTGGATCTGGAACTGGATTTATTTGCAACTATGAGCCACCATGTAGATATAGAGAACTAAATTCATATCCTCTAAAAGTAGCAACTGTATTTAACCATTGAGTCATATCTCCATCCCTAAGAAATCTTTTCATGTGACAATGTCACAAATATTTAGTCTGATAGTTTTCAGTGTTTTATACTTTAATTCTACATAAATGTACAACCCATTTTGAGCTATTTTTGTTTCTTATGTAAAGAAATTATCAATTTTTCATCACATATGGGTTTATAATATTTTAAGAATAAACTGTTAGAAGCTGTTAGGTGAGCCGGCTATTTGCCTATAAAAAAATAAAAGTCAAATGTACAAGTTACTATTTAACAGAATGTCAACTTCAATGCTAGTGTATTCAATATCTAAAATATATGGCTGAATTCTAAACGTACTCCTTGAGATCTCAAACTTAAATGACTGCTCTCCAACTCTTGACAAAATTCTAATCAAGACAAATTATTTTAGATGGAATGTCTGTCTCAGTTCCTTTAGTTTTAGTTTTTGTTTTTGTTTTATGTCTATACTTGGTATGATTCTCAGAGTATAATAATTCTAGTGTGGTTGTTTGAATGAGATGTTTCCATAGGTGAAAATTTTGAATAGTTAGCCCCCATGGACTGGGAAGGAATAGAAGGTAGACATGTTGGAGGAGGCATAGCACTGGAAGCAGGCTTAAAAACCTCCTTCCATCCTCAGTGCTCTTTCTGCTTCCTGTTTGTGGATCAAAGTGTGAGCTCTCGGCTGCTGCTGTAGTGCTGTGCTATGGCTCCCTGTTTGCTGCCATGCTCCCTCTTATCCTTTGGGAACTTTAAACCCAAAATAAAGTTTTCCTTCTATAAATGAACTTCATTATAATGTTTTATCAGAGCAATGTAAAAGTAGCAAATGTACATAGGCTCTATATGACCAGTACACTTTGCAGACATTTATTTTTACATCAGGTACAAGTTAACCATTTGTCCTTTGCTTTTATGAAGAGCTTATTTATGAGACACCTACTTGAACATTTTTCATTTTCTGAAAAAATTGTAATAATATTGTGGAAAACATTCCCAGCCATATTTGTCTATGTAAATAACAGAGAATATGCTATAACATATTACATTACGATGATTCTTCATCTTGTATGTTAAAAACATAATCCCTTAAGGTCAGTGAAATGACTCAATAGGTTGAGGAACTTGCTAGAAAGCTTGATGACCTGAACTCAGTCCTTTGAACCCAGATGGTAGAAAAGGATAATCCTCTATCAGAAGTTGTCTTTTGACATCCAAACACTCTGCAGCATGCATGTCCCCCATTCAAATAAATGATTTTGAAAAAAAACAACTGGTGAGCATATGATTTAAGATAGACATCATTCTGAAGTTCATAAAACTGCTATGATGGTGAAAATGTCACAATAAACTGCAGCAACTTTTCTGTCTCCATCATGATCACTTATGCCTGTCTTGGAGTAATTTGTGATTTGTTCCTTGTGAGTTGAGAATAATGTTTTGGGTCCATAAAATTTTTGTGATTTTTGATTTATTATTTCTAAACAAATAAAATCCTTTTATAAATAATTCTCTAAGTTTCTTGTGGTACACTTTGTTAATTTGTGTCTTCAAATAACTGATTGCTTCCTCTAATTTGTCATAGTTCTGTTTGTACCTTCAAATTATGGTCATGTACATTCAATATTTGAATACTGTGTGATAGTCTCATTAGCTTATGAATTGAGTAATATTTCTATATTTTCACCAGATTTATAAGAGATTTATTAATTTTATTATCTTTACAACAAAAACCATTGATTTTTTTACATTTATTTCATGCTTATTTATTTTAGTTATGATTATTTTATATACTTTAAATTTTTAACTTGCCATTTTTCTATGGTTTCTTAAGATAAAACAGAGAATTAGTTTTAAATATTTTTATCATACTCAAAGTTGATTTGTTATAGTTGACAAACTTAAATTTTTGTCAACTTACTAGGGGTCAGACTACTAAAGAAAATTGACACTCCCTTCTTCAAAAGTCCTCAACTGTTAATAGTGCCTCAGTTAAGTGTCAGATCTTGTGAGCCTCTTTTGCCTCCATACTTGAATGTTCATGGTCTTGATCTGGAATAAGCCTTGCACAAATAAAATATACTGTGAATAATAAGAGCAGTGGTCTTGCCATATCCAGAAGACACCATTTTATCCCAGTCTTCTCTGAACTTTGCCTCTTACAAATTTTCTGTCCTTTTTCTCATGGAGGAAAGGGTGTGATGATAGTAATAGAGAGATATAGGTTTAAGTGAGAGGATGAATGGAGATTAGGGTAAAGAGAAGGTGAAAGGAGGAAGAAATATCTATCACTAATGATGCTTTAAAAACCTAGTATTAGGAGTTGGATAACTTTCCTCACATTGTTAATCATGCAAGTCCAAAGAACCACTAAGGTACATCTACTGTGATTACTCTTCATTGGCCATTAGAACTTGAAAGTCATACCTTGCTGAAAATACCACACACTTTGGTCATAGAACACAAACACATCAAGTTGGGACTGACGAGTAAGTTTCCTCTTTGTTGCATGGATTTTTTTTTTTACAGGAAGGTGCTATACAGGCTCCTGGAAATGAGAAAACATCAAAAGCTTTATCTTGTTGTAAACACTGTATGTTAGAATAATAACTGAGAGGTAAATTATAATCATGGATTCAATAGTGGCATTAATGTTATGGAAATAACCAATCATTTTCTGATTGAATTTAAGAACTGCTCAATAGAAGGGAATAAATGTCTGATTGTAAAATAAAGTCAAGATACTATTATCTTATTAAATTTACAAAGTATCAAACTACCATATAAAATCATATCTCTATCACCAGAGATTAATGCAGTTCTCATAGCTCATTAGATGCATATTTTTGATAATTGGACAGTGGTTGGTGAAGAAATTCACAACTGCTTAAAATAAACTGCATAAGGGTCTGTGAAGTACTTATCAATTAAAAAGGACAATTGTATCAATTCATTTATATCTATATTTCAACTATACTACTTCAATTATATTTAGCATAATTTCAAATTTTATTCAAGATTATATATATATATATATATATATATATATATATATATACACTTGTAAGTATGATGTTGGCTGTATTTCTCAAATTTTATCTACTCTGTAGTCTTTAAACTTCAATTCAAAATAATGCCTAATTTTCCTTTTATAAATTTAAAATTATTGAGTATGTTTATAAGTGATATGTGATGTGGGGGAGGGTATGTGTGCCATAGCATGCATATAGAGGTCAGAAAAAAACTTTGTATAGTCAGTTATCTCCTTCCACCTTTACATGGTTTTCAGAGATTACATTCAGCTTGAATGGTTTATGAGACAAGTGTTTTTATCCATTAAGCTATATTGCCATCTTATAATTTTTCTTTACCATTTCATTAAGTGCTTGATAATTTATGCATATATAAAATAACTTCTGTTACTGGGTATTACTGTATTGGATTCTAGCTTTCTAAATTTTATAGAAAATAAGAGTGTGTAAAAGAATTTTAATCCAGCAACATGGCTCTTCTGACAAGGGATCACATCCATAGCCCTTCCATGTCTATGTGATCCAGCTGGAATGCAGCTGTGCTTCGGAGTACAGTATGATATGGCTATACTGCAGAGAAGCCTTTACTCCTATACAATGAAGATAAGGTTAGTTTATAGAAGCAAGCATCCATGTATGAAAGTGATGTCTAATTGAGGGGCAAACAAAGTAATAAATCAGAGAAATATATAACAGAATGAATTAGAGATAGGATGCATCCAACTCTCACAAGAACACACAGGAAAAAGAGGCTATTTAAGAGAACAGCACAGGAAAGAAAGGTTAGACTTAAAAGGTACTTGAAAGGTATAGAGGGCAGTTCAGTGAGTGCAGGTCACATGAGTTTAGGCAATTCAGTGGAGTTCAGTTGAGTTCAGTTCGGTACAGTTTGGTGAGATTCAGTTCAATGCAGTTGAGTTAGTGTAATTCTATTTTGTTCAGTTCAGTTCATGAAGTCAGCATAGTCAGTTCAGTCAGTGCAGTTAAGTTTATGGAATTCAGCGGCAGTTTTTCCAAGTAGAGCAATTCAGTGAAAAGCTAAGAAACCAAGTTGAAGCAATCAGCTTGGAGAGGAATTTGGGGCCAGAACAGGTGAGTTGAACCATCTAGTCAGAGTTCAGAGAGACCTAGAATTGTGAGCTTATTCAGCAGTGTGCCTCCAAGATGACAATTACATCTGGCATATAAAAGATACATTTACAACAATACTTTTGTCAGGGTGAATGAATATTATGTGTACATTGACGCAGAATATTTTTATAGGTTTTCAGTGTAATCACGAGTAAATATGGATAAAGCCATGATAACATTATTTGGCCCTTTTTAATGATATATTTTTTTTCTGATTTTTCATTTTGTAGTTTCTTTTTATTGGAAGCACTGAAATATTTTACTATTATCATTGTATATTACTATATTTCTTTCTAATTTCCATTTTTGCTTTCTGAATCTCTCTTTTTGATGAATACATATTTTGAGTTAATACATCTTCTTTGCATATTAGTATATTATTTTCTACATTTTGTAATTTTGTATTACTAATATGCTTTATTATGTTATATCATTCTGCATTTCTTTGATTTCAATGCATAACTTTAAATAGTTTGCAGAACACATAGTCAGATTTTGCTTTATCCTCCAGTTTGATCATCTTTTTATTTCAATCATACTATTAAATCATTTGACTTACTGTAATTTTGTTATGTTTTTACTTACCATTTTGATATTTTTCTCCATTTGAATCATTTGGCCATTATTATTATTCTTTTCTGCTTTCTGGGCCATTTCAGCCACTTTTAGTATTTCAATTAATTTTTATAAACATAAGTACTCTTAGCATATTGTTTAAGATGTATCATTATACTCTCAACTAATTATCTTTAATTTTCATTTTCTTGATGATAAGTCAGTTACAGTTTGGATATATTAAGGTTAGCTTTTACATTTACATTGGTTTGTCCTAGCTTATATATGCACTTTTTTTAGTGTATTCTAATTAGGAGTTACTGGTACTGTATGTTGCTATAATGAGAGTGAGTTGGAACTTCTACTCCTGCTAATATGACAGAGTTATACTACAGTAAATATAATAGACTATACTTTCACTCTTTATTAATTGTTATTGTCTTTGTGAATATTTGACTTATAGAATGGAGTGGAAGTGTACTTTGTCTTGGAAAGTTGCTATTGTTTTCTTCAGAATACTTTTATTTATTCTTTGACAATTTTAAGCACATAAATAATATATATTGAAAATAGATACTCTTAATTACTTCCAACAATTTCCTCCAGGGACTTTCAACTCCTCCTTTCCATTCATTCAGGAACCCACATCCCTTTGTACTTACTTCCACTAGAACCAAACACTAATACATTCTTTTACCTTTTTCACAAAGAAAATAGTTCAAAAAGTCTAATTGGTACTATTGGAATGCTGAGTGATATTTGTTGGAATGCTTACTGATATTTTAAAATTGAACCTTCCTATTTTCTTTTTCTGTATTATGACTGCCATTAAACCATTAAACTCAAGTTTTATCTTCCCTAATATCTTTGTGCCATATATGCAATAGTATCAATTTTTCCTTTAACACTGCTTCCCCTGTGCCTTTCATTGAACCTTTTTCTATTTCCTAGGATATACAGACATTCTAAATAAAGTACCCACATATTAAATCAAAAAAATCATATCTGGATAAAAAAAGAACAGAAGGGAAAGGACATGACTTGTCCCAGGTTTCAACACTAGATGAATGAATAAACAAGGGACATCACTGCTCTTAGGTATGGAGGAGGAGAAAGTATATTATATATAAAAGGGAGAGCATAACCAGTGGTAGAGACATATGGAAGAGTGGACATGACTCTGAGCCATATGGAGAGAAGAGTGAGGGAAAGGAAGAGAGGGGAAGTGGAAAACAGGTATAGCAACCAGGAGGCCCAAAGAGAAATGGGTAACCAAAATGGTTCAGTTTTATAGGGAAAAGCAAACCAGCCCTTGAGCTGAAAAAGTTTAGGGTAGGGAGTTGAGTATGAAATCCAGGAGGGCTCTTTAACAAGTAGGGACTGGAAGTTACAGAGAAAATGACTTCGATATACTTTTTTATATTAAATAGGCACTTTAACCTTTTGTCCTGGATTTGAGAGCTAACAGTATCTACAAATGAAGAAGATATATTGTGTTGGTCTTTCTGGGCCTGGATTACCACATTTAAGTAAAATGTTTCCATTCCATCCTAGCTGTTATTTTTTAGCCTTTATTCTTCTCTCATATATTACATTTAGACAGTAGTTTTTCCTCTCTCCACTCTTCCCAGTCCCTCCCCCTGCCTCCCCTCTCCCCCAGATCAACTCCCTCCTAGGAGAATCTACCTAGGAAGCACAGACTAACAAGATGCAATTAAGCACAATGCACAAGCACACATTTCATAGCTGATGTATCAACCCAGTAGGAGGAAAAGGGTCCAAAGAGCAGGTAGAACAGCCAGAGACACACCTACTTCAAAGAGCACCAAGCTATACATCCATATGCAGAGAACCTAGTTCAGATCCATACAGGGTTGGTGTTTGTTGCTTCAGTCTCTTGCCCCTAGGACCCTGCTTAGTTGATTGTGTGGGCCATTTTATAGTGTCCTCGACTATTTCAGCTCTACAATCCTTCTCCCCTCGCCACCTTAAAGCAATATTGTGCTATTCTTGTATTGAGAAGAAGATAACAAGGAGTCCCAAAGATTTAAGTGTATTTTGACAAGAAAACACACAGCAGAACTGAAATTACACCTTTGAATTCTCAGTTAAATGAACACATATGACTTACTGCATCTGACATGATATGGGATAGAACTACACCCTAGTCAATCTCTAGAATTATAATAAATGATAGTTCATTACATTGATTTTACAGAGTAATAGTAATAAATGACTGACACAGAGGCTTACCATGAAAGTGAGCTTTGGATAACATTAAAAAATATGTTACTGTCTGAGAATTGAAAGACTGGAAGGCAGCTGAGAAAACTTACTGAAAGGTACCAGTAAAAATTTGTCATAGGAAGTCTGAAAGTGGACATCTTTGTTATCTATTGGTATAGTCCTCAGAAAACTACAATTTGTAAAAAAAAAAAAAAATTGTAGAAAGTATACAAAATAATTAACATACATGTACACACATATATATGTATCTTAAAAGGATCAATGTTTTAAATAATCAGTTAAGTCATTCATGTATATGAAAAATACATTGTTTTTTCTTTTAGATTTCATCAAGAATGTACAATTATATTTACATAAAAGGAGTTTCTAATTTGGGGAAAGGTGTTTTCTCCCTTTCTAGTTAGCAAATGCTGTTCAAATGAACAAATACTCCCACTGGAGGTATTAAATTCTGAGTATATATAGGTATCGGGAACAATCAAAATTGAAGGTATCTTCAATTCTAGAGAATCAGTCACACTACAAAAAATAGTTACATAAAGGAGAGTTCCCAGATACGTAAAGCTAAGAGAATGACCTCAAATGATAACATATAAAAAAACAAGTAATCACCTCAAAGAATTAGAATGTATAAAATTGTTGTTTTAAGATATGAAATCTTTATATTTCTGTTAGAATTCCTATTGATATTATAAAACATCATGACAAAAAAAACAATTCATCTTCTCCCTCTTCAAACTGCGAAAAAACCATTTACTTCATCTTACTATTCCCAGATCATACTCATCAGTGAGGGAATTCAGCAAAGGAACTCAAGGTAGGCATGTGAATAAGGCAGGAAATGAAGCAAAAGCCATGGAGGGGCTCTGTTTAATGACTTGCTCTCCATGGATTGCTCAATTTGATTTCTTATGCAACCTAGGTAGATGTGATATTATACTCCCTAGACTCAGCTCACCCACATCAATAATTAACCAAGACAATATCCTGCAAGCTTACATACAGAAAATATAATGGAGATATTTTCTCAATTAAGATTCCCTTTTCACACATACATTTAGCAAAGAAGAATATAAAATTTTACAAAAGTTTATAAGCCTATTTATAAACAAATGAAAACATGCTGAAAAATATAGATTAAGCATATTTTCCTTCACAAAATACATTTGCACACAAAAAACATACACACACACACACACACACACACAGAGAGAGAGAGAGAGAGAGAGAGAGAGAGAGAGAGAGGAGAGAATACCTTAAAGAAATAAAACAGACTCTACAAAAGGAAACTTTAATATACTGAAGATAGAAAGCTATATAAAGATACTATAAAACAGACTTCCTATACTCATGGATTGAAAGAATTAATCTTGTAGAAATTATCATTCTACCAAAAATGTTCAAACTTAATCCAATCTCAATCTCAATCAAAGTTCTAAGAAAATTTTTCATGAAGTAAAAACTAAATATAAAGCTATAAAAGACCAGAATAGACAAAAAATGATGAATAATAGGAATACTGTGTGAGGTATCATAATACCTGATTTTAAGTTTACTACAGAGCCATAGTAATACCAACAACATTATACTTGTACAAAATATGTTCAGGTCAATGGAATATAATTGCAAAGTTATATATCTGTGTATACATTTACATAGTTCTATATATAACCGATTTTTAATGAAGATGCCAAAACACATGTTGGAAAAAACAGAAAAATCTTTAACAAATATTGTTTCTCAAACTGGATAACTACATAAAGAAAACTGAAAGTAGATCTTTGCCTTTCACCTGGCACAAAACTGAACTTTAAATGAGTGAAGAAACTCAGCATAAAGACTACATAGTTTCATAATTCAAGAAGAAAAAGTAGGAGTATGTTTCAACATATAGATACAGGAAAGAGCTTTCTGAATAGGGTTAAAGTAGGACTCACAGACTGACAAATGTAATTTCATAAAATTAAAAATATTCAATAAAGTAAAGCAAACTATCAGGTAAGTGAAGAGGCATCCTACGGAGTGGGGGGAATTTTTTGACAACTGTATTTTCAAAAGAACATCTGTATCTAGATTATACAAATAAATAAAAAAAAACTAAGAATCAGTCAAAATTCCAACAACAATGTGTCACCTGTCTCAACAGATAATTTTCAAAAGAAGAAATAAAAATGGATAATAAGCACATTTAAAAGCAGTCAACACACTTAGAAATCCAGAAAATGAGAATTAAGACAATACTAAAATTCTATTCCACAGGAGTCAGATGGCTATCGCCAAAAGTCAAATGACAATTAATACTGGTGAATATGAAGGAAAGAGAGATTACTATTAAATGTTGATGACAATGCCAACTTGTATAGCCCCTCTGGAGTGCAGTATAAAAGTTCCTCAAAAAGTTATACATACAGCTACTGTTTCACCTATGTATACTACTCATGGACCTATACTAAAATGATTCTATATCCTATCTGAATGAGGATTTACTTACTTAGCCACATTTACTGCCACTCTATTCACAATAGCTATAAAATGGAGTCAGCCTAGACGTTTATTAAGTGATAAATGGATGACAATTTTTGTTCATATGGACAGTTGAATTTTATTCATGTGTAAAGAAAAGTTAAATTGTGAAAATTTCATGTAATTTTCTGGTTTCTATCGAGCCAGAAAAATATACTAGTCAAGTTAACTCATGGCATATTTTCTGTCATATATGGATCCCATATATAAATCTTTAAACCTGTATATTTAATCTGCAATATTTATAGAAGTAAAGAAGCTGAGAAAGACCATTGGAGTGGAATCATGACTTAAGAGAGGGAGTTTGGGAGAACATAGGTGATTTGAAAACAAAAAGCAGGAATGTATGGGTAGGAAAGTTTCAGTAGGGATAGAAAAGATGATGAGAGATGGTACAGCAAAGCAAAGGGCATATGAAAAACTCATGTAAAACCTTACTATTTTGTAAGCTAAGTAAACTCTGTGAACTGATTAGGGGTGACTTCAGAAACACACATCTGATCAGAGTTCTGAGAATAAATACCTTGACAGTATAACCCTTAACAGTACATTTTGAACCCTCTCATCTAAGGTTTAGGGCTCACTATACAAGAGTAAGAATGGAAAGCTGGAAGACTGAAAAGAAGGACTGTGAAATGCTCTCTTCTGTGCATGGTATAGCCGATTCCATCATGACATCACAGCAGCTGTATTTGCCTGTAATGAGCCTACAGGATATTGAGTCTATCAAAACTCAGTTATGGAATAGGGAGTGATTATAGAGCTTTATCTTTCCCTACTGAGCTATTGGCTATTGTGGTATTCTGGAAGAGAAACTGTCATTATCTTCAGTATTTTACCTGCTGATGCTACAATATATAGTTCTAAATCTGTAGTCACAGAGATGATCCTGAGCCATATGTGTAAGGGTTTTATTACCAATGTATCAATTGGGACTGAGCACAAAACAGTCCCTTATTCTCTGCATCTTGACAAATTGTGGATATCTGTGGTAGTTTTGTTTGCTACAAATTGAAGCTTCTATGACGAGAAGTGAGACCTACACTTATTGGTGGATACAAGGATAAGCATTTAGAGTACAGTTTGAAATTGTATTGGTTTAGGACAATGACAGTTGTAGGTTCTTTTCTAGGGCCTACTTCCTCTCCATCCATGGGTAGTTGGCAAGGTTTACAATACCAGGCATGAATCCTCTTCTTTTTAGTGGGCCCTGAATCCAATTAGAAAGTTGTTGGTTATCTCCAAGATAAGAGTGCCACTATTTCACCTTGTGGTATATTTTTCCATTCTGATCATTGTTGTGATTAGTAGGTTCTGTGGCTGACTATTACTTGCTTTTCTTTCTTGGCAGCTTGCATAGAACCTTCTGATACTATAAAACCTATTCCTCATAGGGAAAATTTGCAGGTCAATTCCAGCTCAGTTCTTCTAAGTTTGAAGTGTATCATCCTTTAAAAGAGTTTATCTGTATGTGTTTTCTAATTTACAATGTTTCTCCTCTTAATACTTTGAATATGTAAAGTTTATTGCCTTCTGGCTTCCACTGATTTTTATTTAAAGTCATATTTAGAATGAGTATGTAGCTCATTTGTAAGGCACTTTCCTGTTATATGTGAAAACCTAAGTTCTTCTATTCCATGTTCCAAAGTTGTTGACTATTCATCTTTATCATTCTTACTGTTATATCTTTGCTTATATTTTATTTCATTAAAAGCTATTACATTCAGTTACTTTTATGCATATGTATGTTAGCACACAGCTGTCATGGTACAGGTGTATGTTCATGTGTGGCGCTTCTGTATGTGTGTGTCTTTCACATTGGGATTGCAGAGTATGAACTCCCATTTGTCCAACATGATGACAACCACTGTTCCTCACTGGGTCATCTCCGTCTAGTTTTTAATTTTTTTTAACTTGGTGCATACATTTAAAATTTATTTTTAACAGGAGGAAAATTAGAAGAGTTTAAGCCATACTTTATCTAATTCAAGTCTATCTATTAACTAATTTTTTCTATGGAACATAATTGCATACTTCTGGGATAGTTATTACATTTTATTGTGTTCTGGAGATTATAATCATATACTATATAAATCGATTAAAAGGCAACAGATATAATAAGTGAAAATATTTACAAACTACACATCCAATGAGATGTTGATTTCCAGAAAAAAAAAAAAACCAAGGAAGCATCAAAACATATTATCAAGGAAAAAAGCTTAATACAAAATGAGCAGTATACCTCAGCAGATATTTCTCCATAGAAGATATAAAAATATTCCAAAACATATGAAGAATTATCTACATCTCCAATGTTTGAGGGGATTCAATTTAAAACATCAGTGAGACAACATGCTACTCCTGTAGGTAATGGCTATTTTAAAAAAGTCAAAGGATACCTGTTAGGTGTGTGCAGAAAAGACACCCTAGCTAATAAAAATATGAATTAGTATATCTACTATAGAAAACATTATGTAAGAGCATGAAAATTATAGATAAATCAAGCATACGGTCCAGCAAGTTACTATGCCAAGAAGTCATCTGGACTAAATTTTTATTTCAATGTTTTTCATAATAGCCAATAAATGTATATGTTTCACAACTACTGATGGAAGAATAAAGTGATATCATATATATATATATATATATATATATATATATATATATGTATATATATATATATTCATATATATGTGTGTGTATTTGTGTGTTTGTGTATGTGTGACTGTTATATACATATGTTATATACATACATACATATATAATATGTATTTCTAACAATTGTTTCTTTTCACCAAATTCTTTTCAAAATCTTTATTTTGAAAATATATATTAATGCTAACCACCATTAAGACTATAATTTTAGGTACTAGTTAATAAATAAGTTGTTTTTCAAAGAACAAATTTAAGTAGTTGAGAACAATTGCGACTCTTGAAGTGGATGCTGGTTCGCTTTCTACTATCTACATGGTGGCTCCCAACTATTTTAAACCCCAGTTAAAGGCCATTGGATAGCCACATCTGGCCTCTGTAGGCACAAGGAATCCAAATGATTCACATATACAATTGGAAGCTAACACTTTTATAAATAAATATTTACTTTTGAAATAATGTTTTATTAATGGGTTGATAATGTCATGCAATATAATTTGGTAATATTTAACTCAATTTCAACCTTTCCCAGATACCATTACTTTCATAACTCTCAAACCTAATTTTTTACTTCATTTTTATGTGCTGAGTACAGTTTGTGTTGTCCAGTTACTCTTGGGAATAGGGCCCGTCTTAGATTGTATATGACCTACCATCAATGTTCACATTATCAAAGAAAACTGACTTTTTCTCTCTGTAACCACTAAATTTCAATGTCCACTCATCTAATTGTAAGATTTTGTGACTACCATCCCCTTCATGCTCAGATATTTTTCTGTCTTGTGCTTGAGAATGTTTTGTGAATGCTATCACAACTGCTCTGAGTTCATGTATACCACAGTCCAACTACATCCTGAAAACAACAATTCCATGAATTTATTTATTACCCCTGGTCTCACTATCTTTTTGACCCCCTTTTTGCAAAAATCTCTAAGCATGGGTGGATATTTGAGATATGTACATGTCATTTATGGCTAAACAGTCTCTTATTTTGTACATGTTGACCAATTGACCAGTTGACAAGTTGAGGGTTTCTGTGTTAATTGTAACCTATAGCAAGAGAAAGCTTTTCTGGGAGGGTTGGGAGATGCAGTGATTTATGGTTGCAGCAAAAAAAAAAAAAATCATTAGCTTTAATTTTAGCACCATGCCCATTTAGCCAACACATTAATAGTTAAACATAATAGTTCGTCATTATGAACTATGTTGTATCTAGCCAGAGGTTCTCAGAATTTTTTTAGGAATGGGTTTTATCTCCTTTATTAGATTTTAGATTCAAATATAAAGTGGTTGGCTATTTCCACAAACTTTATGCCACTACTGCACCTATGAAAACATCCTTTCAGGTTAGTCATTATTATATCTCAAACTTCCTAAGTTAATGAAACTGATTACTTTTTTCCTTTGGTACAATACACAGCACAATCTAGTATAATTAAAACTAGTTAGTGGGAAATATTCTTCAAGGTGAGCACTAGATTGTGTTCTCTACATTATATTATATATATGATTTCTTCAGTAACAGAGCCTTACCACTAAGCTCTGGCAGGTAATAAAGAATGTAGCCCGCTGATCCCGATCCGGCATTACAAGATGGCGCTGGTTTACTGTTGCACCATTCGCAAACAAGTTTACTGCGCATGCATCAGCAGATTCTGACACAAACCCCTCCCGAGTGGGTATATGCAAATGAGGTATTGGTGCCAGCCAATCCCTGCACGGCAACCACTCCCTGGGCGGGGATTATGCAAATAGGTCTATGCTAATTAGGTCCGGGCAGAACGACCAATCAGAGAGGAAATGCAAATGAGGTCGTGGGGCGACCAATCAGAGAAGACATGCAAATTAGGTCCGACAGGGCAACCAACCAGGGAAAGCCACGCCCCCTCTCCCCTCTATATAAGCAGCCCTCTCTGGCTGCTCTGGGTCCAGGCTTCACGATGGGGCGTTCCTGCAATAAAGCGTGTTGAGAAGATCCGGTGGTAGATCGTTGCGTCTTTCTTCCTGGTCGAGTGAACGCAGATCGTCACGTCCTTCGGGGTCGAGCGGTCGCGACAAAAGAATATTGAGCATCTCCTGTGAACTGCCATGTACTGTTACATTCATACCTAGGCAGATACATATGTGAACACACACTCACTAAACATGTAAAAGGATCTCTATATATGAAGCGTATTTGATGAAGGTGCTAATATTTTGCTTGATTTTCCTATAAGCAAGAAAATATCTCTCTGTGTGTTTGCCTGTGTGTGTGTGTGTGTGTGTACATGCATGCAAGCACATACATGTGTGCAGGTATGTTTGTGTGTATTAACAGAGTATGCCATTTTTGATTATTGTAAATCTCAAATCTGGTTGGAAGAAGAGAAATGGAAATAAGGTGGTATGTATTTGAAGCAGGGAAGTAAGAAAATAGCATAAAAGTACTTGGTTAGAAATGAAAGTGTAGAAATAAACTATAGATTTTGCTCTTTAACTGGTATGATATTGCCTCTGCTGTGTTACTAGTTTTAGCACTATTATTGTTGAAACTGAATGTGCATTACCTTTAAAAGTCATTGTTTAAGTATTTGGTTTAGCAAGTCAGAAATAGCCATCAATATTTCAAATGGAAAGAATTAAAATCAGAAATTACATAATTTGTTCAAGATCTGTATTATGTACAAGTAAAGACTGGTGTCTGTCTTGTCTTATTACTTAGTTCACTAAATGTTTTTGATATCTGTGTTTTATTTTTGAAGGGATGATAATAACTCACTTTAAGATTTGTATCCCTAGTTTATGTAAATTAAACATTCACACAAATAAGCAACATATAAAATACTCCTTTATAATGTTTATCTATCTATCTATCTATCTATCTATCTATCTAATAGATATATATATTAGGAAGTTTCTAGAGTAGTAGGTATCCATATTTTTGTAAATGTCTTTGATCTTATTTATATGCAAGTACTTCTCCCTCCATACTATCATTCACTACTCCACCACAGTTTATCCCTTTCTGTTCTGCCAATAAAGAGCTTTGGTGTTGTGGGTAAACAGAGGCAGGCAGCAGTTGGAGATAAATACTTTAGATCCATTGATGGGGTTGCTGAAGATACTTACAAGGGCTGCTGCCAATGGCAGCCAGTGATTAGAGAAATTAGTTAGCAGACTTTCCTCTGAAGGAACAAAGCTTTATTCACTGAGGCTGACACTCCCTGTGGGACCAGCGAGAAAGAAAAGGGAAGAGAAAATTCACACACACACACACACACACACACACACACACACACACTTACATACACACTGAGTGAATGAAGCAAAAAGCAGACTCCAATAACCTGATACATAAAACTACATTCATACATTCATACATACATGCATAAAGACGTACAGGCAGAATTATTCAGATTCATACATTGAATGGTTAGAGCAAAGCTCCAGCAGGCAGGTTTCAAGAATTTTACATATACACAGAAATACACACAACTGGTGGATGGAGCATGCTCCAACAAAACTCAGATAAGCATTACATTTATACATGCATACAGATTTGATGAATGAAACAAAGTTCCAACATAGTCTCACACACCAACTTTACACATATACATACATAGACATGTTCTAATGCTCACACTTTATTTTTTCTTCCATAGCTTATATATTCCATCAGTATAAAATTACAATGTAATAATGTTTTTTTAAACATTGGTATGCTATGTTCCCCAATACTGTTACAAGAAACAACATTATGAAGTTCTAATAAAGAAAACAAATTATTCTTAAGAACCCACATGCATTTGTAACTAAGCAACTTGTTAGAGATTAGCAACATGTAAGCAAGCAAGGTAGTTCCCTCAGCTAGTTTCTCTTACTGGCAGGCAGCAATTTGTGGTTACAAAGAATGGAGTAATTATTTTATTAGTTATCTTTAAAAGTAATCTCAGAAGAATCACAAATCTAAACTTTTATATAAATATCAGTCATATTTGCCTTAAATTCTCAGAATGCACACCTACTCATATGCAATTCTTAATCATATTAGGTAACCGAAGGCAAAAATGGGTATAAGAAATCAATTATCTCCAGTTCAGCCTCAGTGAGAGTCATGTCAGTCAGCCAGTGCTGCCATTGTTCTTGTTTCCTGACCATAAAGGGCCCTAGCTTAACTAACAAGAATATGCATTTCTGAACTTCAATTTGTCCCCTAAGATTTTCTACATCAGAGCCAATAGCAAAAACATCTCAATTGAGTTTCACTAATAATTTTATTTTTCCAGATATTTTCCAAGGGTGGTGGTCACTGCTGACAGTCTATATCCTTAAAGTTCTCTAGGGTGGTGATTGAATCATTAATCTTCACCAGCACCAATGCCTGAAAGATATCAAGGACAGTTATAATTGAGTATCAGATATACTGCCCAGCCAGGGGGCTGGAAGCCCCCTTTGAGCTTCGATGCAATTCTTAGATCAAGGGGATGCAAGGGCAGCAAGCAGAGCAGAATTTCATAACAGCATGAATTCCTCAGGATACGTGGTTCTCGGAGTCCTGCCATACCGAAGTGCACCCATCATGGCTGTGGTAACTGGTGGGCTGCATTCCATGAGTTCTAAAGCCATTTATTGTTCCTCCACATGGCACTTGGCACTGTTCCATCATTAAGTTTAAATCCTTTGTACCAATGCATTCTGTCTCTTTTCTCTTTAGTAATTTCCGGATCTTTATGGGTATTTCAAAGGAATCACACATCTCTGAAGATTCATGTTAACATCCAAATGAGAGAAAACATGTGATATTTGGCTATCTTGTCTGAGTAACCTCATTTAAAATAAATGTTTCCAGCTCCATCAATTTACCTGAGAATTGTGTAACTTCAGTTTTCTTAATTGTTATTCTACTGTGTTAACATTTCGCATTTCAATATCCTTTCATCAATTGATGGACATCTAGTCTCTTTTAATTTTCTGACTATTATGAATAAAGAAACAATGAAAGTGGAAAAGCAAGTGTCTCATTAAGAAGATTTGTATATAGCCTCAAAGGCAGTATAAATGTATGTTTTGGTATAACTGATCGATTTCCATATTTTTGAGGAATTTCCACATTGATTTCCATAATGGTTATACCAGTGTGCATTCCCATAAGTAGTAAATAAGTAGTCCCCTTTCTCAATATCCACACCAGAACCAGCATCATGTGTTTTAATTGATCTTAGCATCATGACTAGGAGAAGATGAAACTCCAGTGTAGTTTTAATTTTTATTTCCCTGGTGGCTAAGGATGTTGAACATTTTAAAAACTTTAAACAGTGAACATATTTATGAATCCGTTTTATTATTTTAAATTTTTAAAATGCCTTCTTACTGTGGGTCTGGAACAGACTTTATTAGTGCCAATTTAATGCTCCTTGTTTTTGCTTTTTTTCCCAAATCACAGAGGTTTTATGATGTATTGCTTAGTTCCTCAGCATTTTAGACTATTGAGAATTCTCTTTATAGTTTTTCTTTTTTTCCATTTTTATTATCTTTTAACAACTATACATATTTTTATTGAAGATGAATTCTTCTTTCATGCGATACAACCCAAGCTACATTTTCCTCTTCCTCTATTCCTTCAAGTTCCCCACACTTAGCTCCTCTCACCCCCAGTTCCACTCTCCCTTTGTTTCCTTGTCAGTCCTCCAAGAGATAGCAGCTGAACAGGAAAAAATAGAATATACTAAGAGAAGATGAGCATTTTGATGTGGAGGCTGGGCAAGGCAACCAAATAAGTATCTTTTTTTTTTTTTTTGGTTTCTTTTTAAGACAGGGTTTCTCTGTGTAGCTATGGCTGTCCTGGAACTCTCTCTGTAGACCAGGCTGGCCTCGAACTCAGAAATCCACCTGCCTCTGCCTCCCAAGTGCTGGGATTAAAGGTGTGTGCCACCATCATCCGGCCCAAATAAGAATCTTAAGAGAATGCAAAAGAGTCAGAGATACACCTGCTCCCACTGTTATTGGTCACACAAAACACCAATCTAACAGTCATAACATATGCTCAGAGGCACTGTGCTTGCCATGTCAGTCTCTGTGAGCCCATATGAGCCCTGCTTAGTTAATTTGATGGTCAATGTTCTCCTGGTGTCCTCCCCTCTGAACCCTACAGCATTCTCTGCCCCTGTTCTTTAGGGTTCCTCAATCTTCCTCTAAGTAGAGGAACCCTATGGAGACGTCCAATTTATATTCTTTTTCTGCATAACATCTGGTTTTGTGGTTCTGTACCTACTCCCATCTGCAGCTGGAGGAAGCTTCTTTGATTATGAGGAGACAAAGGACCAATCTGAGTGTAGCAGAATATTATTAGTAATAATTTCATTTTTTCCAGTCATGTTTGGTTTTATTCTAGGTCTCAGTGATATCCAATTTCTGGTTCCTGGCCATCCAAACAGTGTAGGACATGGATTTCCTGTCATGAAGTGGACCTCAAGTTAAATCCAGCATTGATTGATCAGTCACATATGATCTGCAGCACAATGCCTCAACACATCTTGGAGGTAGAAGCAGTTGGAGCTGGTGAGTTTTGTGGTTGGGTTGGTGTCCAGCTCTCTTTCCATAACCTGAAGAGTACCTTCTCTCACCAAAGAGACTCAAGCATAGGGATGAAGGCTCCAAGCCTATATCAGCTTGACCTCCCGAAGTTCAATGAGCTGAGTGGAAGTTGTCTTTGGCAATGCCCCCTCCCCCACCACACACACACACACACACACACACACACACACACACACACACACACACCTGCTGTCAGTGTTCAGAGGGCAACCTTCTGTCCTAGCATCAGCCTGCATTGTTCAGGCTCCACGGACATTTTTCACTTTGAGCATGTGTGTATGTGTCTCAATTTGGATGCCATGTCCCCCACCACTTGTTGTACATCTCATCTCAGAATCCCATGTCATTTGATTTCCTAGCCTTTGTGTGTGCATGATATTTTACTTCTTTGTTTCATTTTTGTTATTTTTCCCAGCTTTCCTATCTTGTTGCCAGCCTTTGGTACACTGACCTTGCATACTTGCATACCTTGAGGTGGGTAGGTTCCAATGAAAACAATGAGCAATTTGATGCTGACTTGCTGTGTGGATGGTGCTTTATAGATCTCTACTTCATCAGTCCAGCCTACCTATGTCACTTAAAAGTTGGCCTATTTGTTGGCTGGTTTCTCTTTCCCCTGATATACACAAAGTTTCACATCCTTGCTTTGCTTAGGAAAGAAAGTAGGAATTGGTGTTTGTCTGCTTTCTCCTAAGGGATCAGCTCATTGGATGTTTTAGCATTCTCAGCTCCCACATGCATTGAGAATGTGGTCCTTGGAGCATAAATGATGCTTTTTCTAAATTTACATGTGGAAAATAGGTCTTTAGGATTTTAAAAGTGGTAAACAAATGTAGAAGTCGCCTATGTCACATTCTGTATTTTTATTTTTTAACTCACATGTTTCCCACCCTATCAAGCTACTATTTAAACTTTAGGAAAAAAAGAAAAAGAAAACTCTCTCCTGTTGCTTTGTGCTTTCATATGCAAGGAAACTTTGAATGTGTTATTTTCCACATATAGGTCACATTAGCTGAGAGGCCTCATTTTAGAAGAAACATAAGAGATATTTAGTTCTTGAATTACAAATTTCTCTAGGCCAATGTGAAAACTTGTCATTAAAATTGAGGTAATAAGCAAAAGTTATTAGTGCCAAGAAAAAATACTCCAAGTCTGGTATTTATAATTGTTTCTGTTTAATTTCTGAACTGACAAATGATAATTGCTCAAGCAATTAAAATAATTAGGAAAGTGTGGAATCACAAAAGAAGAAACCTTTTAACAGTGCAATTAAAATGCATAAGGAAAATTTATGTTTGGTTGCTGTACCTTATCCTTCAACAGACAGTATACCAGGTACTTTCTTAATGGGTTGACTGTTGATAAATCCCATGCAATTTGAGTTCTGTCTGGGAACACAGCCCAAACACTTATCTCAGAAGGTAAGTGTAGTTTTAAAGTAGGCTTCTGAGGATCTTGGACATGACTTCCTGTAACTGTTTTGGTATTAAATGATTTTTCAGAATGTACATTTGCTCAATATGTTATGTTTGGGATATGATTTTTTGAATACACTATTCCAAGCTGTTTTAAACAAGCATGGGAGATGGTGTTAGCGTTTTACAATGCTTATCTGCTTTATGAGCTACAGAAGGCAATCTGAAGGAAGCTTTGGAATTTGAAGACTGACAGTGCTTTGTATAGAGAAATAACAGTTTCTTTGGGTAAGAGAAGATTCATTGGAAAGGTAGACTAACCTTAATTCAGGGAGATTATACCTTAAAATTAACCAAAGGAACATTAACTATAAGAACCACTTTGGTGTTTTTTGTGCTCAAAAAAGCAGTTACGCTACTCTATTTTCTGATATGCTTCCAACAGCTGTGGATCCTGTCAAAGACTGATGAGACCAATTTCTAAGCAGAGTCGATTTTGGAAGTAAATAGATGGTGTTTAATCAAAATTTTGTGAAATTTGTTCTATTAGGCATGAAGTATTTGGTTCAGGTATACTTTTTAGAGAGCTATTTATTAAGAATATTGCAGTCAGCTTCTAATACTTGTATGCACCAATCTCAGGTTATTTATCTGAAGTAACACTCCCTGGATTTAACAACCTTAATGTATATTTCCTATAAATTAAAATTGGCCTTTGCTACATTGGAATTTTATCTTTCTCCCAGAAACTCATTTATCATATTAAACTCCTGTCATGCAGGACATGAAATATTTTTGTACACAATTACTTCTCACTTATTGTCAATGCACAGTGAAATGAAATGGTTTCAGCTCACAGCAAAATTCAAAATGTGATGAGGTTTGAAAGGAGAGTATTAAGTGAAGAGAGGGTTTGGCTAAAATGATGGTAAACTAGAGTCAGGAGAAACACTCAGATTTAATAAACTGAGAAGTTTACTTCAAAACAAATTAATATGCCATTGTACTTTCTATCAATTAAGTAAGATGAGTGAGTGGCACTGAATGAGCCACTTACTTCAAAAGGAACTTTCTCTACTATTAAAGAAATTTTAGAATAACATTATCCACTAGTCAAATACTTTTATTGAATGTTTACTTTGTTCATGCTGATTATGCTGTTTTCTGTGCTGATGATACGGTAAGTCTCAGAGAATATTTAACTATGTTTATACAATAAGCATAGTTAACTATTTTCAAGAGAAACAGTAGTCCTTAACCATACCAGTTCCTTAATATGTAATTTCAGTAACTACATCATAAAAATTTTATAAGCTCTTAATTTTTAAAGAATTAGTTTATTATTAGTGGATATGGATGCGATATATATGAGGGCATGTGATTATTTCAATGAATATTAAAGTTATATAATAAATCTAAGTAATTTAATTTCTCCTTGTTCTCAACCAAGGACTAGAACAAGAATTGCATTATACATATATAAATTTTGAAAATTAGTACATGGAGGTAAATCTTAAATAATTATTTCCACATATATAGTTTTGGATATAAATCACATTGTTTTTAGTTTGAGGCAAGGAAAATGATAACTTAGAGGTGATGAGACATTTTCTGATTTGTGACATGTAGAAAAAAATGTTATTTCATATTTTCTATTTTTATAGTTTGACTACTTGCCTAGAAACTGCACATCTAAAAGATATCCATCCTCGATGCTATTTTGTAATTTTTCTTGACTTTCTTATCAACTACTCATATAGATTATATTTTATCATAAATAATATTGTATAACCCCTCCTACTTTTATTTATCAAAATTTTATCCAAGAGAAAACTAAGGATGGTTTATAGACCCTCAATATTTTTTCCGAGACCACTGAAATCTATCTCAACAGTCAACCATGATGGATGACTTTCTATTATGATTTTCTATGTTAAACACATGCTACTACTGTATCTAATGTATTCAAAAATAAACTAATCTACATATTTCCATTCTTCTGGCTTGTTTTGACTTATAAAGTTTGTTGCAAACTTCACTCAACCATAAACTGGAGGTCTGTACCAGGTCCTATGCATAAGTAGTATGACTTTCAGTTTGGTGTTTTTATGGGACTCCTCAGAGAGGGATCAAGTGAGTCTCTGTTGTGTCTTCTCTTCAGCTCTTATTCTTCTATTTGTTAATCTGTTGCAAACCTATGCAGACACATGCAGGCCTTGTGCATGCTGCCTCAGTCTCTATGAGTTCATATAAGCTTTGTTTGTGTTTATTTAGAAGGCCTTTTTTTTCTGGGTGTCCTCTATTCCCTTGGGCTTGGCTCTTACACTCTTTCTTCCTCTCCTTCCCTTGAGTTCCCTGTAACACTGAACCTTTTCTATGATCGTTCCTGTTCCTGAATAATGGCATGGAGGCTATTTTTATTGATTAATGTCTAGGTCTTAAGCTAGGCTTGTTTTCAACTGTCTTGTAACTCAATTATCATGTTTATACTAATCTAAGTTCTGCCACATGGCTGGTTACTTCTCTTCAGTTTCAAAAATCCAACTTCTTCCATGTCTTGGTGGATAATCTTGCACTTCTCACTTTTTTTCCTAGTTCCTCTCTCTGTTGGATGTTCTACCTTAGTTTTTTGCTTTTTGCTATAAGCCATAGAGTTTCTCTTTTTTAAATTTTATTTTTTACTGGATATTTTATTTACATTTTAGATGTTATCCCCTTACCCCAATTTTCCCCCTCCCAGGAATCGCCTGTCCTATCCCCTTCGTCCTGCTTCTATGAGGATGTGCCCCCCCATCTACCCCCCACTCCCACCTCTACACCCTCGAATTCTCCCACACTGGGCATCCAGCCTTCATGGAACCAAGGATCTCCTCTCCCACCTGTGCCCAACAAGACCACCCTCCCCTACATATACAGCTGGAGTCATGGACCCCTCCCTATGTGCTCTCAGGATGGTGGTTTAGGCCCTGGGAGCTCTGGTTGGTTGGTATTGTTGCTCTTCCCATGGAGCCTCAAATCTTTTCAGTTCCTTCAGTCTTCTCTCTAACTCCTCCATTGGGAAGCCCATGATCAGATCAATGGTTAGCTGTGAGCATCTGCCTCTATGTCAGACTCTAGCAGACCTCTTAGGAGACAGCAATGTCAGGCTTCTGTCAGCATGCACTTCCTGATTTCCACATCAGTGACTACCTTTGGTGACTGAGCACGAATCACAAAAGAACATACATGGTATTCACTCATTGATAATTGAATATTAACCCAGAAGCTTGCAATACCCAAGATGCAACTCAGAGACCACATGAGGCTCATGAAGAAGGAAGACCAAAGTGTGGGTGCTTCGGTCCTTCTTAGAAGGAGTAACAAAATACTCTAGGGAGTAAATATGGAGATAAAGTGTGGGACAGAAACTGAAGGAGGGGCTGTCTAGAGACTGTTCCACCTGGGTAGCCATAGAGTTTGTATTTTAACCAATCAGAAAGCACCATAGGGAAGCAAGAAAGGATATAGGCACATCTTCAGAAACATCACTTCAACAGTTCCCTGGAGTGCTGAGGTGAGGGGTTTGATGGAGACATCCATTTAGGCCTAGTGTTCACACTCCATGTAATGTCTGTCTGTGGGTCTGTGTGTTTTTTCACATTTGCTGCAGGAGGAAGATTCTCTGATGTTAGCTGAACAAGACATTTATTATATCTGTCTTTCTGGGCTTGAAATACCACACTCAGGATGATTTTTTTTTTGTAGTTCCATGTTTTGGGGACTTTAAATTCATGATATCATATTTTAATAGGTGAGCAATAATCCATTGTGTAAATATACCACATTTTCTCTATCCATTCTTCTGTTGAAGAACAACTGTTTTTTTTTTCAATTCTGGATATATTATGTAAGAAAAAATATTATTTCCAATAAAAAAATTATTCCAATCAAGCCTAACTCAATGGCTATATGAGTAGTATGTGGAACATATTTGCAGAAAGGAAATGAACTTAGAAAATTGTAATATTAGTTATTCAGTTTTTTATTTAGGCAAATTATCCATTGTTTTCTATTGATAAAAATATATTAGGTATCCATATGTTGGTCAATTCATCTTTTCCTATAATGAGATGAACTCTGTTAGTTTCTTATTTTATTTCTTTGTAGTAGAAATGGGATTTATTTTTCTATTTTATTTTATTTAAAATCAACACTTATTGAAGAACAATTACTGACTTTACTAATTACACAATATAATTGACAAGTAACTGAAATCATACTTAGGTGCATTGGTGGAAAGTCTTTGGTGACAAAATTTTATGGCAAGGTTCCTGGATATGAATGGCATGCTAAGAATATTATTCTTGTTTAGCAATACAAAAGCAATTAATGTTGACTGAGCAAATTTTTAAGTCATAATAATATATGACTCAACTGTCAACAGATTGCCCTTTATGTGGCTGTGCCTATTTTTCATGAGATAGAATCCTAGAAGTCACATCATTGTTAATGTGCTTCAGTTGTTCTCTCTTTCATTTGTTACATGACTTTTCCATAGCATTGTGTTCTCAGAGAAACAGACAACTATTTTTAAAGAGCAAAAATGCCAAGAATGAATAGTTCTTTGAGACTGTGTAGTTATTGACCTGAGTTGAAACAATGGAACACTTCAGCTAAAGCTACTTACTGCTATTTTCACTTTCAAATAGCATGAATAACACAGCCTGCTTGAGTTTAAATACATTTTGTTACAGATAATGTGGCCATTAACTTTGGCCATGTCACTCTGTTCTCACTATCAAATTCCACTAAATTAGTGTCTTAATAAGAGTTAAAATATACTTGGTAAAGATTAATAAATCTCCGGCTTCTGAAAGAACAATGGCAAAGAAGTAGGAAGAATGATGAGGCTAAAGGAATGAAAAGAACAGTGAGCTTGAAAAAATGTAATAAAGACAGAAAATAAAAATGAACATGAGTCAAAACATAAAAAGCACTTTAATAAGTTTTGAAAACTAAACAATTAGAAACACCTCAAATCCTTGAAGGTATTGATGTCTGCCTAGTTTTTTGTTCTACTGGGTTTCAAACCACACTTTGGGAAACTCTTAGTAAAAGAACATTTAAAATTGACTTAAAGCAGCAAAGATTAACAGTAAAGGCTTAACAGCAAGGATGACTAGAAGTAAAATAGGGCAGTCAAAGATATGGAAAACTCTATGATGAGCAAATGCAAGAAAAGTGTGCATAGCTCTCTGTGTTCTGTGAGTGCTGGGAGAAGTTCAGACTGTTATATATACACAAAGTTGGGGTAGGTAAGTGTTGACATTATGTCTGTGCTCTCCATAGGTCAAGATTCATAGGCTAAATCAGACATCTATGTCTAGAATACTATTCTTTCTGTGATATCTATTCACATCAACAGAAATTGTGAAATTATATTTAAAAAAGATGGTCATTCTTGGTTGTGCTTTTTCTCTTCTGGTAGAAAATCTAAATAATGTCAAAATTCCATAAGAACCCTCTTAAAAACATATATGGAATATGCCCAGGTTTCTCTGTCTACCACTTCATTTCAGTCACAAAACTTTGCTTCTTACCTAAACTAATTCAAAAATTCTTTCCTTTTGCCTCCCTGATGCAATTTAAAAATGTTTATGCTAAACTATTTCTTAGAGAATATAGGGAATTCTTGTTTAAAAAAAAAACATGAACAATTTCTGTTCTTCATATATTCTTTTCTCAAGACAAAGGTCAATCTCTGCACCATGTTTATAATGCTGTCTATGATGCTTCTTGTTTCATTTCTTAAAAGTTTGTGCTTGGAACTTTGAGTTTTAATATGTTTTAATTGATATGGGTATTAATTTACTAATCTTATTGTTAAATTAGTACTATCAATTGAACTATTTAACCACTAACCAAATGAAGAATAGATTGTCAATACACCTGTGAAATCTATCATGCTCATACTCCTCCCCATAGACCTAACCACTAACACCATAAAATATTTGACTATTTTTAAATTTTTGAGGATAATACACTACCTCCTTTATGTGTTATTTCATGTGTTTGACATTGTATTTTGAAGTTTCTTCATGTATTTTCTTGTAACATTCTTAGTACTATTTGATATTCAATTGCATGAATTTACCATTATTGTAAACACAGTCCACTGTTAATAGAGATTTGAGTATTTTCTATTTTGCAGTTAGGATCAATTAAGCTATTTTGAGTATTCATGGTTCTGTCTCTCGATGCACATGCATACTTATTTCTGTTCAGTAAATAGAATAAAACCAATTAATGTGTGATTTTATTTTATTTTGTTTACCTAAGTGGTTTATCTGTATTTCTACTCCCAAATTGAGTTAGTCAATCTATCTGGACATAGGATTTTTTTTTCTTCTAAGTGGAATAATTTTACAACTTGTAATAAATTGTTTATATACTAGATATTTTCCTAATAGATGCTCGAGACTTGTATATAAACAGAGACACTATCTTATTAATATTTACCTCTTTGATATATAGTGGAGATTATGGCACATAGCCAATCAATAAATATCTAGTGAACCATAAATATAAGAGATAACTTATGGGGAAACAACCTATTAATGGATTGATGGACAGATACAGAGGCCTGTAGTTTTTCAACTTAATAAATTAATAGAATACATGAGCACCTACTGTAGAATATAGATGGATAATCTCTACAAGAAACTGAGTGTTAAGATAATGATAGTGATTGTGAAAGCATTAAAAAACATAGACAAACATGTAGCAGTCCTTGAAAGGTAGGAAAAATTGAAAAGAAAAATAATAGAATGCAGTGGTAGAGAGGTGCTTGAAAATGAATCAAACAGGGCACATGGAAATGCTTTGGGGAAAATGTCTATGAATAAATATTTTGGTGGACTGTGATAATATGTAATTATTTTTCATCTTGGTATGCTTCATATGTAAGTAGAAACCACAAGAAGTTCAGATGGGCTTTTAAAAGCAAAAATTCTCAGACATTAAACACTATAGTAACTAAGGTAACACAAGTCTATTAACATATTAGTATTTTCTTGCCTAAATTAATTTAAAAGTTGATATGATCCAGTTTCAGTGTTGGAGGTTCTGATTTGTTTCATACCTATAAAATTATCTGTACAAAAGAAACAAATTGATCCTTGTATTTGGTAATGGCATACATATTAAGTACAAAACCTAAAGCATGATACATGTAAAAAAAATGTTAAGTTATAGTTTATTACATGAAGCCTGGTTATGAGAAATTCTTTGCCAAACATGTAACTAGTAAACTATTGGTATCAACAATACATAGAACAAACTTAAGGAAACTCTATGAGAGGCTGAGGGAGACTAATTAAAATGCATAAAAGATTGGAGCAACAGTTAAACAGATAGGCAAATAATTATGTGACCAAATTGGAAACATTATATGTCATGAAGGAATATCGAATAAAAAGAAAGAAATACTATTATGCACCTATTAGAATTGTTAAAATTAGAAATGCTGACAGGAGCCAATAATTAGGAGGTCACAGAGAAACAGAGACTCTAATTTATTACAGACTGGAATTCAAAAGCATCACAACCACTTTGTCTGTCAGCTTTGGACAGTTCTGACAAAATTAAATATACTCTTAAGTATACTGTCCAGACACTTTTCTCCTTGATGTATACCTGAATGAGGGGAAAGTTATAGCTACATAAGTGCCTATAAACAAATGTTTCTAACAATTTTACAGTAATTGCCAAAAGACAGAAAGGATTAAAATGTTTTTTCTGTGTATTATTGGATAATCCTGAAGAATTTTACAGAAAGAAAAACAATTTATCCCATGAAATGACATGAAATGACTTTAAGCACATTTTTAAGTGAAAATGCTGTGTTTCTGCATAACATTGTAATGAAGAACACTTGTTATATAGGATTCAAATATCTGTCAAACATGATATATAAAACACAAAGGATAATTTTTAATTTAATCTGTGGGTTATATTTAGTAATAATATGCACACATTGCTTTAGCAATTTTAACAAATATTACAGAGATTCAAAGTGTAGATAAGATAAGAAATTGGGGGGGTTGTGGAGAATGTGCAGACTTAAAACTTTTTCTTTGAGCCTAAATCTATTCTTAAAATGTCCATTTATGAGAAAAAATTGTCTAAATTATTTTATTGTGTTGTTATGATGTGGAACCAATAAAGTTTCTAAATTAGAACCTACTTGAAGTTTGAGACAATTCATCAAAATAGGGAACATGAAAGAAATTCTGGTAGTAAATAAATAACGGAATTATGCTCTGTGTAGAATATGCTTGTTTTGGGTTATGGCTGTAAATAATCCAGGCAGAGATGCCCAGAAGATATTTATTTCTTTCCTTCCTTATATCACTATATTTTATATACTATCTCGGCTTCAAAACTTTCTCTACTGGCCATTATCAAGAGCAATATTTGTAAAACTATTCACAGTTTAGCATTGAAAAGCAAAAGGATTTATAAAGTATGACTCAGAGCAAAGTTTTAATTAGAAAATATTGCTGGTCTCATGTTTCTATCCACAGCAACCATGCTTAAATGCTACCTCCTGCTTTGCTTGTAGTCATATTTTTCTCCACAAAATAGTATATTTTCTCATTCTGCATAATTCTTTTAAAAATTAGCGACAGAAAGAAGATAATAAGCACTAAAAACACCCCATGATATTTGGGAACAAAAAACATAGTTATGCATAGATGAAATGCACATAACTAAACAGAAAATGAAATGTGCTCCTCCATAGCTGGCAATTTTTATTAAAGAACCAAGTATATTTTTGTTAAACACTATTTCTCCCTTTTGGTTTATGCCTACTGAAAACACTTTTCATGCTTTGAAAGCCAGTTAAACAGTACATTTTGTATTGTACTGTTGGTTTCTGATCCTGTACTTTTGCTGGATCCACTCTAGCAGTTCCATCCTAATGCAGTCAAGTCCGGAGGTTTGATTATTACAAACATTTATCATGAAGAATTATTCATGTTGGTCTGGGAGTTATGTTCCCGTTCTTTTCTCTAAATTTAAAGCTTTCATTCTGTTGAGCTATGGCACTCAAACTCTGTGAGTCTCTGAAAAGTGGAATGATAATCAAAGTGGTCAGTATCCAGAAATGTTTCAATGCTTCCAATTCACCTTGAAAAGCCAGATTGCAAATGCAAATAGATGTTTTGCAATGAATTTCTCAGAATAAAATTGTCCTTCTAACTCATTTTAATATGGATTTATTTTCATAATATGACCAGTTTTATATGGAACTTATGCAATGCATTTGTTTATGGAGAATGTGCAGTCTGACCAAATTAGTTTTTAAGAAATATTTTTTCTATAGTTTTAACAACAGTGGAAATAGCTATAAAAGGGAAAAAATGCTTTCTAAAATGCTGGCTAGTTTCATATCTATGTGATACATCTGATAAATGTTTGAGATAAAGGCACCTCAACAGAAAAAAATGTCCCCACCAGATTGGCCTGTAATCCATATTTTTAAAAATGTTTTATTGGTTATTTTATTTATTTACATTTCAAATGTTATTTCACTTCCAGGTTTCCTCTCTGATAACCTCCCCATCCCACTCCTCTCCCCTTGCCTTCAAGAGGGTGCTCCCCTAACCACCCACCCACTCTTGCCCCACTGCTCTAGCATTCCCCTACTCTGGGGCAACAAACCTTCACAGGACCAAGGGCCTCCCCTCCCACTGATGCCAGATAAGGCCATCCTCTGCTACATATGCAGCTGGAGCCATGGGTCCCTACATTGCATACCTTTTGGTTGGTGGTTTAGTTCCTGGGAGATCTGGGAGGGGTCTAGTTGGTTGATATTGTTGTTTTCCTTATAGGGTTGCAAACTCCTTCAGTTTCTTCAATTCTTTCTCTAAATCCTCTATTGGAGAACTCATTGAGGACCCTGTGCTTAGTCCAATAGTTGGCTGCGAGCATCCCCTCTGTATTTGTCAGGTGCTAGCAGATCCTCTCAGGAGAGATCCATATCAGGCTCCTGTCAGCAAGCTCTTCTTATCATCAGCAATAATGTCTGAGTTTGCTGTCTGCAGATGGCAAGGATCCCCAGGTGAGGCAGTCTCTGGATGGCCTGCCCTTTGGTCTCTATTCTGCTCTTTGTACCTGTATTTCCTTCAGACAGGAGCAATTCTGGGCTAATATTTTTATTGGATATTTTATTTACAATTCAGATGTTAATCCCTTTCCTCATTTCCCCACCCCGACGAGGAAACCCCTATCTCATTCCCCATCCTTTTGCTTCAATGAGGATGTGCCCTTACCTACAAACCCACACACTTTCCCACCCTCGAATTCCCACACACACAGTGTCCAGCCTTCATGGGACCAAGGATCTCCTCTCCCACCTATGCCCCACAGGGCCATCCTCCTTTCCTATTTGTATCCCTTTGATGTCCTTTTGTTGTCTAATTGCTCTGGTTAGGACTTCCAGTACTATATTGAATAGGTAGGGAGAGAGTGGGCAGCCTTGTCTAGTCCCTGATCTTAGTGGGATTGCTTCAAGTTTCTCTCCATTTAGTTTGATGTTGGCTACTGGTTTGCTGTATATTGCTTTAACTATGTTTAGGTATGGGCCTTGAACTCCTGATCTGTCCAAGACTTTTGCCATGAAGGGATGTTGAATTTTGTCAAATGCTTTCTCAGCATCTAGTGAGATGATCATGTGTTTTTTTTTCCCTTGAGTTTGTTTGTATAGTGGATTACATTGATGGATTTCCAAATATTGAACCATCCTTGCATTCCTGGGATAAAGACCATTTGATCATGATGGATGATTATTTTGATGTGTTTTTGGATTTGGTTTGCTAAAATTTTATTGAGTATTTTTGCATCAATATTCGTAAGAAAGATTGGTCTGAAGTTCTCTTTCTTTGTTGAGTTTTTGTGAGGTTTAGGTATGAGCATAATTGTAGCTTCATAGAATGAATTGTGTAATGTTCCTTTTGTTTATATTCTCTGGAATAGTTTGAAGAGAATGGGTATTAGGTCTTCCTGGAAATTCTGATAGAATTCTGCACTAAAACCATCCGGTCCTGGGCTTTTTTTGGGGGGGGTGGGGTGGGGAGACTTTTAATGACTGCTGTTATTTCCTTAGGGGTTATGGGACTGGTTAAATGGTTTATTTGCTCCTGATTTTACTTTGGAACCTGGTATCTGTCTAGAAAAACATCCATTTCATCCAGATTTTCAAGTTTTGTTGAGGAAGGCCTTTATAGTAGGATCTGATGTTTTTTTTTTTTTTAATTTCCTCAGTTTCTGTTGTTATGTCTCCCTTTTCAGTTCTGATTTTATTAATTTGGATATTGTGTTTGTGGCCTCTGGTTAATCTGGCTAAGGTTTTATCTATCTTGTTGATTTTTTAAAGAACCAGCTCCTGGTTTTGTTGATTCTTTGTATAGTTCTTTCTGTTTCTAGTTGGTGATTTTAGCCCTGAGTTTGATTATTTCCTGTCATCTACTCTTCTTGGGTGTATTTGCTTCTTTTTGTTCTAGAGCTTTCAGGTGTGTTGTGAAGTTGTTAATGTTTGTTTTCTCCAGTTTCTTTTTATAGGCACTTAGAGCTATGAGTTTTCATCTTAGCACTTCTTTCCTGGAGTCCCACAAGTTTTGGTATGATGTGGCCCCATTTTCATTAAATTCTAAAAAGTCTTTAATTTCTTTCTTTATTCCTTGACAAAGTCATCATTAAGTAGAGCATTGTTCAGTTTCCACGTGCATGTGGGTTTTCCATATTATTATTATTATTATTATTATTATTATTTTTTTTTTTTTTTATTATTATTAAAACCAGTCTTAGTCTGTGGTGATCTGATAGGATGCAAGGATTATATCAGTCTTTCTGTATCTGTTGAGGACTGTTTTGTGACAAATTATACTGTCTATTTTGGAGAAGGTACCATGAGGTGCTGAGAAAAAGGCATATTCTTTTAGGATGAAATGTTCTATAGATATCTATTAAATCCATTTGGTACATAACTTCTGTTAATTTCAATGTGTCTCTGTTTAGTTTCTGTTTCCATGATCTGGTCCATTGATGAGAGTGTGGTGTTAAAATTCCCCACTACTATTGTGTGAGACGCAATGTGTGATTTAAGCTTTTGTAAAATTTCTCTAATATATGTGGGTGCCCTTGCATTTGGAGCATAGATATTCAGAATTGAGAGTTGATCTTGGTAGATTTTTCCTTTGATGAGTATAAGTATCCTTCCTTATGTTTTTTGATTGCTTTTGGTTAAAAGTCGATTTTATTTGATATTAGAATGGCTACTCCAGCTTGTTTATTGGAACCATTTGCTTGGAAAATTGTTTTCCATCCTTCTACTCTGAGGTAGTATCTGTCTTTGTCACTGAGGTACGTTTCCTGTATGCAGCAAAATTCTGGGTCCTATTTTTGTTATCCAGTCTGATAGTCTACAGCTTTTTATTGGAGAATTGAGTCCATTGATGTTAAGAGATATTAAGGAAAAATAATTGTGGCTTCCTGTTATTTTTGTTATTAGAGGTATAATTATGTTTGTGTAGCTATCTTCTTTTGGGGTTGTTGGAAGATTACTTCCTTGGTTTTTCTTGGTTGCAGTTTCCTTCCTTGTGTTGGCATTTTCCATCAATTATCCCTTGAAGTGGTTTGTGGGAAGATATTGTGCAAATTTGGATTTGTCATGGAATACCTTGGTTTCTCCATCTATAGTGATTGAGAGTTTTGCTAGGTATAGTAGTCTGGGCTGGCATTTGTGTTCTCTTAGGGTCTGTATGATATCAGTCCAGGATCTTCTGGCTTTTATAGTCTTGGGTGAAAAGTCTAGTGTAATTCTTATAGGTCTGCCTTTATATGTTACTTTACCTTTTTCCCTTACTGCTTTTAGTATTTTTCTTTGCTTTGTGCAATTGATGTTTTAATTATTATATGATGAGAGGTATTTCTTTTCTGGTCTAGTCTATTTGGAATTCTTTAGGCTTCTTTTATGTTCATGAACATCTCTTTCTTAAGGTTATGAAAGTTTTCCTCTATAATTTTGTTGAAGATATTTACTGGCCCTTTAATTTGGGAATCTTCACTCTCATCTATACCTATTATCCTTAGGTTTGGTCTTCTCATTGTGTCCTAGATTTCCTGGATGTTTTGAGTTAGTAGCTTTTTGCATTTTGCATTTTCTTTGACAGTTTTGTCAATGTTTTCCATGGTATCTTCTGCACATGAGATTCTCTCTTCTATCTCTTGTATTCTGTTGGTGATGCTTGTGTCAATGACTCCTGATTTCTTTCCTAGGTTTTCTATCTCCAGGGTAGTCTTTCTTTGTGATTTGTGATTTCTTTATTGTTTCTACTTCCATTTTTAGATCCTGGATGGTTTTGTTTAATTCCTTCACCTGTTTGTGTTTTCTTGCAATTCTTTAAGGGATTTTTGTGTTTCCTCTTTAAGGGCTTCTACATGTTTACCTGTGTTCCTCTGTACTTGTTTAAAGGAGTTACTTAATGTCCTTAAAATCCTCTATAATCATCATGAGAATTTATTTTAATTCTGAGTCCTGCTTTTCTGGTGTGATGTGGTGTTCAGGACATGCTATGGTGGGAGAACTGGGTTCTGATGATGCCAAGTAACTTTGGTTTCTGTTCCTTTGTCCTTTTTGTTTGCCTTTGCCATCTGTTTAACTCTAGTGTTACCTGCACTCACTGTGTCTGACTGGAGTCTGTCTTTCCAGTTATCTTGCTTGTGTCAGAACTTCTCTGAGTCCAGATGTCTCTGTGATCCTGTGTTCCTAATCTCCTGAGTAGAAGAACTCCTGGGACTCAGGTCACCTCTGGGATTCTGAAATCCTGCTGCTCTGAGTGCAGTGGTTCCTCTAGGATGGTTCAGGATATATTGTCTTCACAGGAGCAGACCAGCTAATTGTCACTTGTCTGAGTGCGGTGACTTTTCTAGAATGGTTTAGGGTATGGTGTCTGCTGCTCTGTGTACAGTGGCTCCACTAGGATGACTCGGGATATAGTGTCTCCACAGGAGCAGACCAGCTAGGTGTTTGGCCTAGCCAAAAGGACCAGGCGTGAGCTGAGCTAAAATTTTAATAAGGATAATTGATGATTGATGTGGCAAGGCCCAGCTCACTATTGGTGGTTCCACCCCCACTTTGGTGGTCCTGGGTTCTAAAAGAAATCAGACTGAGAAAGCTATGAAGAACAATCTTTTAAACAAAACTCTTCTACAGCCTCTGCATCAATTCTTGTCTCTAGGTTTCTGACTTGACTTCCTGCTGTGGTTTTCTTCAGCAATGGACTTTTAAGTTGTAAGGTGAAATAATGAACCCATTCCTCCCCAATTTGTTTTTACCATGTTTTAACACAGCAATAGAAACTGTAAGTCACTAGGTCTAATCTGAACATGTTTAAGCAAAGAGAAATTTAGAGAATGTTAACCCCTTTTCCTTTGATCTGTGGATTAGTTCCATTATGATCCATATCCCCATCACCCAGTGTTTGGTGTTTTATACATTTTTTAATTCTCTGCTGCAACACTTGCAAAATTTAGCTTTACTGTTATTTTTGCTTCTTTTGAGATTATCAGAATGTCTTCAGTTGTTGCAATTACTTGAACTCAAGCATAGTTTAAATGCCTTTGAAATAATTCTAGATTTACAGAATAATGTAAAATTATTTCTAAGTATTATATCTGTATCTTGTGTTCAGAACCAGTATTAAGAACTTACATAATTATATCAAAAGCAGAATTTTATAATAAAAAATATAAAGATATTATCCAGATTCCATCAGTATTGAAAGTATTTGTTTCCATGTAAGTAAAATTCCACCAAAGTTTATTGTAAATCTATTTTGTGTAATAGCCATCATAAAGATGTCGTAACACATTTTAAGGATGCTAAATAAAATAGAATCACATACTATGTAACTTTGGAGATTAGTTTTTGTTAGCCCATACGTATTATTAAAGAGTAAGCATGTGTATGCTTGTTTATCTATTCACCCAGTAAATTTTTTTCAAGGTTTTGGCTATCATAAATAGAGATTCCATAAAATATGATATATATATATATATATATATATATATATATATATATATATTGTAGACATTAAGTTATAATTTGTTTGGGATAAATTTCTAAGAGCCCACTTGCTGAGCAGTATGTACAGATTTAATTCTTAAGAAAACTGACTCTCAGGCAGGATGATAGTAGCACATGCCTTCACTCCCAGCACTTAGGAGACAGAGGCACATGGATCTCTGTGAGTTGAAGATCAGGCTGCTCTACAGAGTTCCAGGCCAGCCAGGACTACACAAAGAAACTCAATCACAATAATCCAATAAACAAACAAACAAACTTATGAGTTGATTAATATTTTTTTAAAATAAAAATTAACTTTCTCTTCCAGGAGATACCAATTGCCAAGAGTTCTTCCATGAGGGTTAAGGCTTAATGCCCGATGTCCTTTTCCATGCTCATTTTGTTTTGCTTTGAATTTGCACAGGCCTTGTGCATGCAGTCTTAACATCTGATATTTATATGTAACTGTCTTGCTGTTGTATTATAGTCAGCAGCTGTCTCGGGCTGTTAGATTTCCCACCCCCTCTTCTGCAAGGATCCCTGAGATTTGCTGGGGGTTGGGTGTTATACAGATGCCCCATTGAGGTCTGAGCACTTCACAGTTTCCTACTCTCTGCACCTCGGCCAGTTATGGATCTCTAGTGTTAATCATCATCTTCTTCAGCTGAAGTTTCTCTGTTGAGAGCGCAGACGTGCACTAATCTATGAATATAATGAAAAATCCTTTGTAGTCAGTATAAGCCTGGAAAGATAGCTCAGAGCTTAAAATTACTTGCTGTCTTTGCAGAGGACGTAGGTTTAGTTCCTAGCAGCTCATAACTACATGTAACTTCAATTCTAGGGTCTTTGATACTTTCTTGTTGATTTCATGGATGCAATATGAAAATGGCACATAGATGCATGCAGGTAAAATATTCTCACACATAAAATAAAAATAACTAAATATTAAAAAATTGGAACTGTAAATCTAATACTATGCCATTTAGCAGAATAAGAGTAGGAAGTTCTCCTGTCAGTCTCATAACTTGTCTAGCCATAGGTTATTAGTAAGATAAAGATGCCAAGTATATGTTGCATCTTATAGAATATGAATTAAATCTAATCAGATAGTAGCTAGCTACTCCAGTGATATTCATGCCACTATTGTATCAATAAGCATGTCTTACTAGGTTGGATGTTATTTCAGCTCTCAGAAATCACAGCTGGATAAGATGGCTGATTAACATTACTCTTCCAGCAGTTTTATAGCATATTGTACTACACTAAAAGTTAATCAAGTAATGTTGAAGCTTCTAGGACAGTACCAGCTTGATTTCATATGTATAACTCAAATATGTGCTAACCTCATGAGTAAAGTTTTACTGTCAAGGTTTAGAGAGCAACAAATAACAGGAATAATAACATCTAATATTTGAGAATCCATGGATCCTAACTGGCTAACATGCCAACATCTCCAACAGTGATAACACATTTATAGTACTAGGTTTTACTCATATATACATACATATGTAATCTTTTAATATAAACTCATATAATTTAATATGAGTATATATGTATATACATATGTTGTATATATATACACATACATATATTAAATCTATATATGTATATACATATATTAAATGGGAAATTTCTTTCATTCATTTTCAATTGATGTTTTTTCATTTGTTACTATTGACTTTAATAAGTTCTTCGTGTTATTTAAAATAATGGTGCTTTTTCAGGTATGAAGTTCACACATATTTTTAATAGTTAAACCCCTGTCGTTTCATCTTCTCAATATTTTTTGAAGACCATTTCAAACATTTTATAAAGATTCATTTATCAGTTGAATATATTCATGTATATGTTTATTTGTAGTTTCTCTGTTTTTTTTTAATCTATGTGTTCATCATCTCTTCAAAATCTACCTGTCTCTGTTTCTCTGAAAATCTCTAATCCTTAAGAAGACATCTCATTTAAAAATGAGCACTCCAATGTCTCTCACACTCTGCACATTGCTCAATTGTGGCTTTCTGTGTTAATTCCCACCTAATGTAAAAAAATATATATTTTCTGCTGACAGTTGAATGAGGCATGGATCTATGAGTATAGTAATGTCAAAAATAGTAACCACTAAAAACACTTTTATTACTACATTCTTTTAGCAGAAAAATAATTATAGGTTTTTCCCAAGACAGGTAACCTATCTAGTCTCAGGTTCTTGGCCATGTTAGTAATGTCAGCTTTGGGTTCCATCTCCTGATGCAGGCCTTAAATCCATCCAGAAAGTGGTTGGTTACTCTCTTAAGATTTCAGCCACTATTATACCAGTATACATTGCAATCATATATATACTGCAATAGTTCACAGGGTTTGTAGCTGGGTTATATTGATGTTTACCTTTATATTCGGGTAGTATACAAAAACCTTTGAGCACCATAAATACCAGTTTATAGAGATTAAGTTCAACAACATAAAGAAGTGTTATCTTTAGCAATAGGGTCTTTCCATCAGGCTCTGGAGTTGAATAATAGAGTTTGTGATGCGTGGTGTGGGAGTATTCTATGGGACTCCTTTGGTCAACAATTAAATGAGATGTAACTCATTCCTAGCACTGGAAGTTTTACATGGTAGCATACAATATCTAGTTGGAACATTGTCACCACATTGCATGATGACTCCATTCTCTCTCCTCTCTCTCTCTCTCTCTCTCTCTCTCTCTCTCTCTCTCTCTCACACACACACACACACACACACACACACACACACACACACACACACAAAGTTTACAGTATTAGGTGTCCATATGGCTTTCAAAGGGTCTTTAATGTTGTCCCTTCCCATAATCCTTACTATACTCTTCTCAACCATCGTCCTCCTCCTCATTTGCTCCAGCTATTCTAGTTTTGTCTTTATGTCTCCATAACACTATCATGGATTTCTCCTGCCTTGTAAGAGCTATCAGGACAGGAACCAGCTCTATCTGCAAGGATCAGGTCCTCAGATAGGAAAGGGGCATAGGTAAAAGTGAAGACACTGACCACCTGTTGGCTTTCAAGTAAGCTAGAGCTGTTGTTATTTATTCAATCACAATCCTGATCACCTGAACAGTGACATCATTTTTATTTTATTAGAAGGAATCATGACATCAGCATTAAAAACACTCTACTTTGCAAAAAGCCCTCAGTAGTTTTCCTTCCTCCTTCACTGCTCCCACTGTGTCAATCCCTGCCCCCAACCTTATTTTGTACTAAAAATATCTAACCAGGCAAGTCCTGTAGACATGAGCACATTCCCAAATGGTATTAACAGTAGTTACACAGTTATACAAAGGGAGATACAGATTAAACATTTGGGAGTCTAAGTCCAGACATCAAATAGCACCCTACTGTCAAAACACTTTGTAAATTACAGACAGAAACATGTTCATTATGCCAAGCATCCTTTCTTCGCATGTACCTGTCAATTCCTGTTATCATCTTTCTAAGAACCATTTTCAAGTCTCTATTGACCAGACATAACTCCCCAGTTCTCTAAGTGTCTATTGATTAATCATAGCTTTCCCTGTTTAAGTGTCTGTTGATTAGATATAGCTTCCTAATTTAACATCTGTTGGTCAGCCAGAGCTTCCTCAGAACAATTATGCAAGCAGGATGCACTGTTCCCCCAAACTACCATAGGCTTACTCAGTGTTACTGTAGCTATTTCTCTAGGGACATCTGCCCAAATATTCAGGATTAATGGGCAAATCTGGAGGAGCAATAGAAGCAAAAAAGAGGAGGGGGGGTGTTTACCCTTCAAAGGAGTATTGAGAAAATCATCCACAAGACTATAGGCCTGTGTAACCCTGGACTCGCCCATGACCAAAAAAGTGAAACTAAATTTTGCTGAGTATAAACAGCATAGTGAAAACTAGGGGAGCTTGTAGAACTAGTGATCTAGGTGATAAGCACTCACCACAGGTCCTTGACAACATAGAGTCCCATCAGTGAAACACTCATAAGCTGTTCCCTGTGGAGGGGAAAAAGAGTAACATATAAAGGTAGACTCATTTAAAAAAATCACCCCTGGGTATTTCTTTTTACCTGTTTGTTTAGATTTAACACTTTCTTTGAATGAGTTTTCTAGATCTTCTACCTTGTATTCAAGACACAAAATGATCTCTTCCACATCTTATCACCTTTTAGTGAGGCCTCTGAGATTTTTTTTTCTTTTTTTTAATTGGCTATTTTATTCATTTACATTTCAAATGTTATCCCCTTTCCCAGTTCCCCCTTCTGAAGCCCCCATCCCATATGAGTTTTTAAATTTCTGTTTTATTTCAGTTTTGATTTTCTTTAGTGATCCAATTTCTTTGTTAAGCTCTGCTTTTCATCAATTCTTTGTGTTTTCATGGTCTACATTAAGACATTTCTTATCGTTTTTTAGGTCCTTGAACATATTCATAACTGCTGTGTGCTTTAGCTAAGTTGTTTTCCCCTGGGTCTGTTATGATAGGATTGTTATCTTCTGGAGGAGGCATGTTATCTTTGCTGTTAATGTTGTGTTTTATAAATATGAAAAAGAAGCCAGGGATATGTTTGGTGGAGGTGGTGTGAGTGAAGAGAGTGCCTTGCAGACCCATGTGGAGGCATTCATTCCCCTTGAGGTACCAGTCACATGAAGATGTAATATAGAATAGAGTTTATTTAGATCATGGGGAGGGAAGTTGAAGGGGTAGTGTAAAGACAGAGAAAGGCAGAGAGAGGTGGGAAGGAAGGATGGAGGAAGAGAAAGAGAGGAGTAAAGGCTGGCCATAAACACATGGAGATAGAGCAGGGAAGGGAATGAGGAGAGAGGGGACAGAGGTGGAAGAAGGTAAGAGAGCAAGAGACGAGCAAGAGCAAGAGAAGGAGGAGGGGGCAAGCAGCTTCTTTAATAGTGAGTCAGGCACACCTGACTGTTTCCAGGTACCTGGGGGGTGGAGCCTAAATGAAATGCCAATAGTTAATGCTTGTGTTTTGTGCACTAGGATGTAGGCATCTTGATTCATATTTGGAGTGATTTTTTTTTTGTTACATATACAGGGTGAACTTTGTTGGGTGGGTTAGATTATTTGGTTTCTATTGCTTACTCTCGATCCTAAGCAAGTATGGTGGTTATAGGGTCCCTGAAGAGTATTTTTGCAGATCATTAAGTGTCACAAAGGAATGGAGATGGGTTTAAAGGCTGACAAGTGTGATAGGTAGCTCCTGGGTCTATACCAAAGGCAAAGCCTCCATTGGATGAAGGTGTGTCGGGAGTAGGAACTCCTACAGGAAAGTAGAACAAAGACTAAGAACAAATCTAAAGAGATTGGGATGGAGAGCAGGAATGATAATAAAGGTCACCTACATGAGTAGCTGCTTAGTGTGAGCACTGAGTATTTCTGGTAGAAAATCACTCTTTGATTCATTGAGTATTTCATGTGAATGGAGACAGGCTAAAAGGAAAGGCTGAAAGGGGAAAGCCATATACTAATTTTCTGAGAGCATAGAATATTATGGTTTCAGTAATATACCATCTGATTTTCCTGGAGTACCCAATAAAAGTATTTTATAAAGATCACAGCAGAAAAATTATAGTTATGTATAATTACTAATTATTTAGTCAATTATTTCACAAGCTTGTCTTCATTGAATATCTCATATATTTAGTTAAGTATGACATTCAAAGAAGCTAAACTGATGTTTTAGGGTAAACATTTCTTTAAATATGAATCCTGTTGCTGAATAGGATTTTCTATTTCTGTCTTTTCTCAAATATTTTGAAGGAAGTATCTCATAGAAGGCAAATATCACCCTGAGTAAGGTAACCCCATCACAAAGAACATACATGGTATGCGCTCACTGATAATTGGATATTAGCCCAAAAGCTCAGAATATTCAAGATACAATTCACAGACCACATGAAACTCAAGAAGAAGGAAGACCAAAGTGTAGGGGCTTCGGTCCTTCTTAGAAAGAGGAACAAATACTCAAGGGGACAAATACATAGACAAAGTGTGGAGCAAAGACTGAAGGAAAGGCCATCCAAGGACTGCTCCACCTGGGGATCCATCCCACACACAGTCCCAAACTCAGACACTATTCTGGATGCCAAGAAGTGCTTGCTGACAGGAGCTTGATATAGCTGTTTCCTGAGAGGCTTTGCCAGAGCCTAACAAATACAGCGGTAGATGCTCACAGCCAACTATTGGACTGAGCAGGGATCCCCAATGGTGTAACCAATGGAGGAGTTAAAGAAAGGACTGAAGGAGCTGAAGGAGTTTGCAACCCCATAGGAGTAACAACAATATCAAATTACCAAAAAAAAAGGCCCCTTCCCCCATCACCCTGGGACTAAACCACCAACCAAAAAGAGTACACATGGAGGAACCCATGTCTCCAGCTGCATATGTAGCAGAGGATGGCCTTGTCTGGCATAAATGTGAGGAGAGGCCCTTGGTCTTGTGAAGGCTTGATGCTCCTGTGTAGGGGAATTCGAGGGCAGGATGTGGATGTGGGTAGGTGGGTAGGGGAACACCCTCATAGAAATAGAGGAGAGGAAATGAGATGGGGGACTTCCGGGGGGGACGACCGGAAAAGGGGATAACATTTGAAGTGTAAATAAAAAAATATCCAATAAAAAGAAAAAGATACTTTGGTCATCCCAATAAATCCTTAGAAACAGTGATTACGGGTGTGTTCATGAAACTTTGTTATTGCCTTGCTTATTCTTTGACTATTTGTGTTTATTGTCTTGCTTGTTCCTTGACTATTTGCATCTATAGTATTGCTAAAGCCTCAATTTAGAACTGACGGTAATACATGCATGTAATCAAAATGGTATAAAAGCATAAAGGAGGAGAGGGTGGGGGATGGGGGTTCAAAAAAGCAGAAATGAGGAAAGGGGATGACATCTGTATTGTAAATAAATAAAATATCTAATAAAAAAAGAAAAAGAAAAGAAAAGAAATTGATAAACACTTTAACCAAAAGAAAAAAAAAGGGGGTGGGGGGATAACCTCACAATTGCCATATGGTTAACCCATGTTCTGCAATACATTTTACTTCATTGGGAAGTAAGAAGTTTTCTTTGTGGTCTAGATTAGAAATCATTTTGAATTCCATGTTCATTTGATTTAATGAAGAAGTTAATATAGCAACAGTATTAAGGTGATTTCTGAATGTTAATTATTAAATTGTTCTGTAATCCTAAAAGAAAGTGCATTTTCAATTCTCTTGTGTTCTTGTTTGTGTAAGATTGTATTAAACACTTGCAAATTATAATTCCATGCATATCATTCTGTGGGATTTTGCTTGTTTCAATTATAAAAGATAAAACTTTTTTTTGGTTTCCTTATGTTTCTATATGGAAATCACCTTACTTTGCTCATACTTGATCAAGTATCATCAACTTCTAACTTTCCCTTTTATGCTTCAGTAGTCCCTTATTATTAGAGTTTTCCTGTAAAACAAACTCTATTGATTCCATACCAGTCTAGCATTCATTCAGGTGTTTTCTCTTTAAAACACTTAACAATATGATTATACAATTTTTACTTAAATGAATTCAAAGTCTTTATCTCAGAATTCAAAAGCCATATGTCTGAGGTTTTATTTTCGTCTCGAGTGTGCATTTTTTGGGTTAGTATACTAAAATTTTATAAATAGAGCCATTTCGTGAGATCCAAATGCATTTAAGGCTAGTGCATATACATGAAATATTTTACAGCCTAAAACTTTGAGGAAAATGTTCATATTAAAGAATAAATTTGAACTTTTAATTTAGAGATCATTTGCACAGTGTGGTTCTTCCTTGTGTTTGACAATAAGATGAGTCTTGCATTTTGGTATACTTTCCTCCATAATCTTTTATGATTTCTCAAATATTATTTTCTCCCATTTTGCTGATTAAACTCAGAACCTTGTGCATAGTGGTCAAGTATTTTACTATTGACTATACTCTCTGCACATGTTTACTTCTTGTTGATTCTTAATAAAGAAAATAATGTTATTAAATATTGTGCTGGGTGTTGTCCTCCTAATTCATTGACATATCTTCATTTCAATTAAATGGCTTCATGCAAGTGAAATTTCTTAGGAAATAAGTATCCTTTCTATAATTATCAGTTCCTAGCTTTCTATGGTATGAATCACGTTTATTTTAAATGGTTTTCTATTTTTTTTTTTTGCTTTGCATATCATACTACATGCCAACTTTATGTATCTTCTCCTCCTGTTATGCAAATGCAAATGTGAATTACTGGCTCTTTATTAAAGAAGTTTGGATTTTAATGAAGGAAAATATTGCTTCTCTTAGAAATACTGTTCCAGAAGGATTAATTAGTGGAACTCTGATTAAAATATGTCCTAATCCTTACTCCTGAGGAACAATACTCTCTGAAGAGAAAGACTTATAGTAAATAGAAGAAAATTTCATATAACCTTGTACTTATAGTTTCTTATTTCACTGGGGAAAAAGTATAATGCATTTAAAAAGGATCTGAAAAAGTGTAAACAGGGAGACATTTGGTGATATTTACTAAACAAAAAAATGATTATGTGTATATGCTGTGCTATTACCATGTGGGCCTGTACATTATGACAGCCAAAATTAAAACTAATTTTGTAACACTCTTTCTTGTTTAGCTGAAATCTCAATTTTGTTTATCTAGAATACTTATTAGCATTAAATTGTGGGCAGGTAAAGAATAGTGTTGTTTTTTAAAACAATTGTAAGATTTGTTGAAGATTGTGCCTTAGATGTATTTTTCATCAGTGATAGGAACTTGATACTTTTAGGCATCTAGATTTACTATGAAAGTGAAATATAAACAAATAAAGAAATTATTAAAAAAATTTAGAAAACAGTAGTCATTGTGTATATATACATGCTTAATTATTACTCCCTGGTTTGTCCATGAAATTAGATAAACTAGCACATTTTCAGTACTCCACATTTAATGTGGGCCTTCTATTATACACAAGACTGAAGAACAATTGGCACAAAAATCATTTATTTATATTTCTTTATGATGTTCTCACAAACAAGTTGTTTGTGACATGATAAATTATTAAAGTAAAAGAACATTTTTTGTTCTCAAAGCCATTCCACACTTGTTTTCATATGTCTTCCTTCAAATTGTGGATATTCTTTGTAAGGGAGAGGAAGGGTAAAAGAAAGACGTAGAGATAGAAAGAGAAATGAGAAAGGAGAGAAGGAGAAGAGAAAGAAAAACAGGAGGGAGTGATGTAAATTCCAGAAGCTACAGCAGCAATGGGGAGGTCTTATGTAGTGGATATAGAACTTGAGCTTTGTATGATAAAAATATTCTGAAATTGGATGTGGACAGTTGCAGAATATGGGTGAATATAGTTAATGTTATTGAGTTACACTTAAACACTTAAAAATAATAAATAATATATATGATTTATTATAATTTTAAAGAATATCCAATGATACTTCCACAAAAAAAAAAAAACAAATCACAATATCTATTGTAGAATCAAATGAGATAATTAATGTGAAAATATTTGAAAACTTGTAAATATTAAAAAAAAAATCTGAACCCTTCTGCCCCTTGCCCAGACCCCAGTGGACTGAGCACCCAGACAGCTGATCTGCTACCCTGAGGAAACTACATCCAGCAGCATCCTAGCCAGGTCACGGACCACGGAATTGCAGGTAAGAGCAGCCGCTCACCACCCTAGGCCCCAGAAGCACAGCTGGCAGTAGGGAGATCCCAGAGTGCACCTGGCACCCAGAACCCGATCCTGCCGAAAACCATGCCCCTTCTGCCCCTTGCCCGGAAACCGGTGGACTGAGCAGACAGACAGCTGATCTGCTCCCCTGAAGAAACTGCATCTGGCAGCATCCTAGCCAGGTCAAGAACAGCAGAGCTGCAGCCAGGTCACAGACTGCAGAGCTGCAGACCAGGGAACACCATATCCTGAAGCATCCTAGAGGAGCAACTATACTCAGAGCAGCAAACACCTAACTGGTCTACTACCATGGAGACACCATATCCTGAGATAACCTAGAGGAGCCACTGTACCCAGAACAGCTGGAGCTCAAGATCATAGAGTCATCCGGACCCCGAGGAGTTCTGACACAACCAAGATAACTGGAAAGGCAGACTCCAGTCAGAACCAGTGAGTGCGAGTAGCACTACAGCTAACCAAATGGCAAAAGGCAAGCATAAGAATGTAAACAACAGAAACCAAAGTTACTTGGCATCACCAGAACCCAGTTCCCCCACCATAGCAAGTCCAGAACACCACATCACACCCGAAAAGCAGGACTCAGAATTAAAATCACTTGTCAAGATGATGATAGAGGAATTTAAAAAGGACATAAACAACACTCTCAAAGAATTTGAAGAGAACGCAGGTAAACAGGTAGAAGCCCTTAAAGAAATACAAGAAAACACAACCAAACAGGTGAAGGAATTACATAAAACCGTCCAGGATCTAAAAATGGAAGTAGAAACAATAAAGAAATCCCAAAGGGAGACTACCCTAGAGATAGAAAACCTAGGAAAGAAATCAGGAGTCATAGATGCAAGCATCACCAACAGAATACAAGAGATAGAAGAGAGAATCTCATGCAAAGAAGATACCATAGGAAACATAGACACAACGGTCAAAGAAAATGTGAAATGCAAAAAGCTCCTAACACAAAACATCCAGGAAATCCAGGACACAATGAGAAGACCAAACCTAAGGATAATAGGTATAGACGAGGGTGAAGACTCTAAACTTAAAGGGCCAGTAATTATCTTCAACAAAATTATAGAGGAAAACTTCCCTAACCCAAAGAAAGAGATGTCCTTAAATATACAAAAAGCCTACAGAACCCCAAATAGACTCGACCACAAAAGAAATATCTCCCGTCACGTAATAATCAAAACATCAAATATACAAAACAAAGAGAAGATACTAAAAGCAGTAAGGGAAAAAGGCAAAGTAACATATAAAGGCAGACCTATAAGAATTACACCAGATTTCTCACCAGAGACTATAAAAGCCAGAAGATCCTGGACTGATATCACACAGGCCCTAAGAGAACACAAATGCCAGCCCAGACTACTATCTCCAGCAAAACTCTCAATCAATATTAATGGGAAAACCAAAATATTCCATGACAAATCCAAATTTACACAATATCTTACCACAAATCCAGCACTTCAAAGAATAATTGGGGGAAAACTCCAACACAAGGAGGGAAGCTCCAACCTAGAAAAAACAAGAAAGTAATCCTCCAACAACCCAAAAGAAGGTAGCTATACAAACATAACTCCACTGTCAATAACAAAAATAACAGGAAACAACATTCATTTTTCCTTAATATCTCCTTAATATCTCTTAATATCAATGGACTCAATTCTCCAATAAAAAGACATAGACTATCAGACTGGATACACAAACAGGCCCCAACATTCTGCTGAATACAAGAAACGCACCTTTGTGAAAAAGACAGATACAACCTCAGAGTAAAAGGTTGGAAAACAGTCTTCCAAGCAAATGGCCCCAAGAAACAAGCTGGAGTAGACATTCTAATATCAAATAAAATCAATTTTCAACCAAAAGTAATCAAAAAAAAAAAAAAAAAAAAAAAAAA
>JANHMN010000005.1:27080107-27108093 GCA_030674055.1 Rhabdomys pumilio | reverse complement strand
AAAAAAAAAAAAAAAAAAAAAAAAAAAAAAAAAAAAAACAAAGAAGGTCACTTCATTTTCATCAAAGGAAAAATGTACCAAGAGGAACTTGCAATTCTGGACATCTATTCCCCAAATGCAAGGGTACCCACATACATTAAAAAAAAAACTTTATTAAAGCTTAAAGCATACATTGCACCTCACACAATAATAGTGGGAGATTTCAACACCCCATTCTCAGCTATGGACATATTGTGGAAACAGAAACTAAACGGAGACACAATGAAACTAACAGAAGTTATAAACCAATTGGACTTAACTGACATCTATAGAACTTTTCATCCTAAAACAAAAGAATATACCTTTTTCTCAGCACCTCATGGTACCTTCTCCAAAATAGACAATATAATTGGTTACAAAACAGGTCTCAACAGATACAAAAAGATTGAAATAATCCCTTGTACCCTATCAGATCACCATGGAATAGGACTCGTCTTTGACATGGACAAAAACAACGGAAAGCCCACATACACATGGAAACTGAACAATGCTCTACTCAACGATAACTTGATCAAGGAAGAAATAAAGAAAGAAATTAAAGACTTTTTAGATTTAAATGAAAATGAGGACACATCATATCAAAATTTGTGGGACTCCATGAAAGCAGTACTGAGAGGAAAAATTATAGCTCTAAGTGCCCACAAAAAGAAAATGGAGAGAGCATACATTAACAACTTGACAGCACACCTGAAAGCCTTAGAACAAAAAGAAGCTAATATACCCAAGAGGAGTAGACAGCAGGAAGTAATCAAACTCAGGGTCAGAATCAACCAAGTTGAAACAAAAAGAACTATACAAAATATCAAGAAAACCAGGAGCTGGTTCTTTGAGAAAATCAACAAGATAGACAAACCCTTAGCTACACTAAGGAAAGGGCACAGAGACAGCATTTAAATCAATAAAATCAGAACTGAAAAGGGAGACATAACAACAGAAACAGAGGAAATTAAAAAAAAAAATCATTAGATCCTACTACAAAGGCCTCTACTCAACAAAATTCGAAAATCTGGATGAAATGGACAGTTTTCTAGATAGATACCAGGTACCAAAGTTAAATGAGGACCAGATAAACCATCTAAACAGTCGCATGACCCCTAAAGAAATAGAAGCAGTCATTAAAAATCTTCCCACCAAAAAAAGTCCGGGGCCAAATGGTTTTAGTGCAGAAGAATTCTACCAGACCTTCCAGGAAGACCTAATACCAATTCTCTTCAAACTATTCCACAGAATAGAAACAAAAGGAACAAAACCCAATTCGTTCTACGAAGCTACAATTATGCTCATACCAAAGTCTCACAAAGACCCAACAAAGAAAGAGAACTACAGACCAATCTCTCTTATGAATATTGATGCAAAAATACTCAATAAAATTCTCGCAAACCGAATCCAAGAACACATCAAAGCAATCATCCATCATGATCAAGTAGGCTTTATCCCAGGAATGCAGGGTTGGTTCAATATTTGAAAATCCATCAATGTAATCAACTACATAAATAAGCTCAAAAAAAAAAAAAAAAGAACCACATGATCATCTCACTAAATGCTGAGAAAGCATTTGACAAAATTCAACATCCGTTCATGTTAAAAATCTTGGAAAGAGCAGGAATTCAAGGTCCATACCTAAAAATCGTAAAAGCAATATACAGCAAGCCAGTAGCCAACATCAAACTAAATGGAGAGAAACTTGAAGCAATCCCACTAAGATCAGGGACTAGACAAGGCTGCCCACTCTCACCCTACCTATTCAATATACGACTGGAAGTCCTAGCTAGAGCAATTAGACAACAAAAGGGAGTAAAAGGGATACAAATAGGAAAGGAAGAAGTCAAAATTTCTCTATTCGCAGATGATATGATAGTATACTTAAGTGACCCTAAAATTTCCACCAGAGAACTCCTAAACCTGATAAACAACTTCAGTAAAATGGCTGGATATAAAATCAACTGAAACAAATCAGTAGCCTTCCTCTACTCAAAAGATAAACAGGCTGAGAAAGAAATTAGGGGAATGACACCCTTCACAATAGTCACAAACAATATGAAATATCTTGGAGTGAACCTAACCAAGAAAGTGAAAAATCTGTATGACAAGAACTTCAAGTCTCTGAAGAAAGAAAGAGAAGAAGACCTCAGAAGATGGAAAGATCTCCCATGTTCCTGGATTGGCAGGATTAATTAAGTAAAAATGGCCATCTTGCCAAAAGCAAACTATAGATTCAATGCAATCCCCATCCAAATTCCAAATCAATTCTTCATAGAGATAGAAAGAGCAATTTGCAAATTTATTTGGAACAACAACAAAACAGGATAGCAAGAACTATTCTCAACAACAAAAGAACTTCTGGGAGAATCGCCATCCCTGACCTCAAACTGTACTACAGGGCAATAGTAATAAAAACTGCATGGTATTGGTACAGATACTGGCAGGAAGATCAATGGAATAGAATTGAAGATCCAGAAATAAGCCCACATGGTCACTTGATCTTTGACAAAGGAGCTAAAACCATCCAGTGGAAAAAGGACAGCATTTTAAGCAAATGGTGCTGGTTCAACTGGAGGTCAACATGTAGAAAAATGCAAATGGCTCCATTCATATCTCCTTGTACAAAGCTCAAATCCAAGTGGATAAAAGACCTTCACTTAAAACCAGATACACTGAAACAAATAGAAGAGAAGGTGGGGAAGACCCTCGAATACTTAGGCACAGGGGAAAAGTTCCTGAACAGAACACCAATGGCTTATGTTCTAGTATCAAGAATTGACAAATGGGACCTCATAAAATTGCAAAGCTTCTGTAAGGCAAAGGACATTATCAATAAGACAAAATGGCAACCAACAGATTGGGAAAAGATCTTAACCAATCCAACATCCGATAGAGGGCTAATATCAAATATATACAAACAACTCAAGAAATTATATTCCAGAAAACCATATAAACCTAGTAAAAAATGAGGAACAGAGCTAAACAAAGAATTCTCAACAGAGGAAATTCAAGTGGCTGAGAAGCACCTTAAGAAATGCTCAACATCCTTAGTCATCAGGGAAATGCAAATCAAAACAACCCTGAGATACCATCTCACACCAGTCAGAATGGCTAAGATAAAAAACTCAGGTGATAGTAGATGCTGGCAAGGATGCATAGAAAAAGGAACACTCCTCTGTTGTTGGTGGGATTGCAAGCTGATACAACCACTCTGGAAATCAGTCTGGCAGTTCCTCAGAAAACTGGACATAGCATTACCTGAGGATCCAGCTATACCACTCCTGAATCATATACCCAGAAGATGCTCCAACATATAATAAGGACATATGTTCCACTATGTTCATAGCAACCTTATTTATAAAAGCCATAAGCTGGAAAGAACCAAGATGTCCCTCAACAGAGGAATAGATAGAAAAAATGTGATCCATCTACACATTGGAGTATTTATTACTCAGCTATTAAAAATAATGAATTCGAAAAATTTTTAGGTAAATGGGTGGATCTAGAAATTATCATCCTGAGTGAGTTAACCCAATCACAAAAAACCACACATGGTATTTACTCACTGTTAAGCGGATGTTAGCAAATAAACTTAGAATAGGAAGACTCAACCCACAGACCACATGAAGCTCATGAAGAAGAAAGACCAAGAGGGGACTCCTCAGTTCTACTTAGAACCAGTAACAAAAATACTCAAGGGAGCAATTATGGAAAAAAAAATGGGACAGAAACTGAAGGAGGAGCCATCAGGAGACCATTCCACCTGGGCATCCATCCCATGTACTCTCAGCTAAGCTAGATACTGATGTGGATGGCTGGAAGTGCATGCTGTCAAGAACATGATATAGATGTCTCCTTAGAGATCTGCCAGAGACTGACACATTCAGAGGAAGATGCTCACAGCTAACCACTGATATGATCAAGGGTTTCCCAACGGAGAACTTAGAAGACTGAAGGAGGAGGAAGGGTTTGTGACCCCAAGAGGAAAGCAACAATACCAAACAACCAGAGCCCCTCAGGGTCTAAACCACCAGCCTGGGAGCACATAGGGAGGGACCTACGACTCTAGCAGTATATGTAGGGGAGGACGGCCTTGTTGGGCAGGTGGGGGAGGAAATCTTTGGTCCCATGAAAAACGAACACAGAATGGGGGAAAATGTGAGGGTGAGGAGGGGGTAGTGAGGGTGGGGGGGTAGGTGCATGCACAGCCTCATAGAAGGGATATAAACAAGAGGGATAGGATAAGGGGTTCCTGGGTGGTGGGGGAAATGGGATAAGAGGATAAAACTTGAAATGTAAATATTATAACCAACTACATAAAAGGGAAAAAAAGTTGTTAGAACCAACATCTTTAAAAAAAAAAGAAGTCAGCCCTCTAGGAAGAAAAAAAAATTCTTTTTCTTGATACTAAAACTTGTACAGAGAATTGTATATTGCAGAATACACAGCCTTGGTATATCTACTCATCAAGCAAAATGAGCAGACCTATTCAAACCTCCGGTGTCTGGGAATTCCATCTGGATGCAGTGAAGACACAGTGTCAGAAGCTTATCAATTTACTCTTCCCCCCACCCCACTTCTAATATCTCAAAGCCCGTAATCAGCTTGAAGAAGTTAAAGAAGAGTCAGCACCCCTATTCCCTGGGCTTGGGGACTAAGGTGGTTAATATTGGGCTGTCTTTCTGGGGAAAAGTAGTGGTTTTGTTGGAACATGTAGGATTAGCTAGGATTCATGGCATAGCCATAACCTATTGGTAGAAATCTGTATAATTTAGTATCAAGATGAAGTTATAATTTCTTAAATGCTACAAAATTCAGTTGGATTTTAAATTTAAGGTTTTCATTGGTATGAGCTTCTTATTGATATGAAAGTGAAATGAATATTGATACTCTCATGGGCATTGTGCCTGTATAACACATTTAGGAATACAAGGCTTAGACCCAGTCCTTCTTTAACTTTTTAAACTGATTTGGGATGGTTAGCCTGTGAGTTAAGGGACTATAGCAAATTCATGGCTTTGAGTTTATTGTTAGGGTGTTTTCTATATTTTATTTAGAAATAGCTGAAAGGAGTTAACAAACAACAGTCCAGGTTGTTTGTTAACCTTACATGGATAGTTGGATTTCTAAATTTCAGAAATCCATAGAAATGATGTCACAAATATTTCTATATTAATGTTCATTTTGATTAGAGACCTGTCTGCTCCTGACAACTTTCTGTCTTGGACTCTAAGAAGAAATTGAGCATGCTTGGAGTTACTCCAGTTGTGGCGAGACAGCCACTAGGCAAGAATTGTCTCTCTCCATCTACAGACAAATCACTGTCCAGAAAAGGACACACTTGCAGAATAGTCGACTGATTATATCTGCCTAGACAGAGTAATCAGCCCTTAATAAATCTGCATCACTAAGGTCTGTCAGATGAGTTTGGGCCACAAGGCTGAAGATTTGATGCTCCAACATTCGGTAGTATAGGGGCTGTCCAGGTGTTCAGAGGTCTCTATAAATTGAATAAGTTTTAGAAGCTATGCTTAGTGCTTATCATAACTCAAGTTAACTTAGTCATTCTGGATTTCTGATGGCATTGAAAACCTCTAGTCTCATAGCCAATCCTGGCTATTTACCTTGAGAGAAAAGATCTGAGTGGATGGTTTTCAGCTGACATTTATTCTAAAGCCAAGAAAAAGTCAGTTTCAAAACTAAGTGTTTTAGTCAAGAGAGACAACAGAGGTTCTGGTTAGTCAACAAAATGATGACTGGGTATTAAGGCTATCTTGTACCTCACTGGTACAAATAGGAATAATTATGCTCTAATTGTAATTTGAGAGAAAAGTTTTATTTTAACAGGAAGGGTAATATGTAGGAGGTGCTAAGGGGAAAGGAGCACCGAGAGGAAAAGATGGAGTAAGGAGAGGAGAAGATGAAGTAGATGAGAAGCTAGGTAATGAGAGAGAAAGAGAAAGAAAGAGACAGGGGGCATGGAGGCAGAAGTTCATGTGTGTCTCCACCAGTCAAAGATAGTTTACATATCTAGGTTGGATATTGGGTTACACTTCTGATTGAGCATTACCATACTTATAAAGCCTTTGATTAACATTTTTAAAAAAAAGTATAAAAGCAAACTGGAAAAGGGGGCACGGAATATTGGTTTTCTAGGGAGGGGAAATTGGGAAAGGGGATGGCATCTGAAATGTAAATAAAATATCCAAGAAATAAAAAGAAAATAAATTTGAAAAATCCTTAAAAAAAATCTGACAAGATGCACTCATTCACTTATTCATTCAGTTGTCCCATTAAAATGTTCAGATATACAACTATATTGCAAGAGTATTGACTATTAACTAAGTGCCAAATTAGCTATAGGATTGGGTCTTTATTCCTGTTTTGTTCAGAATTTTTAACAGCTTGAATCAGTGCAAAAATGTTGACTGGCTAAAGTGCTGTTGGCGAATGGGTACAGTGTATGAAGTGTAGAAATAATAGAATAATAATATAAAATTATACTCTAAATGACAACAATAAATTTCAGTGTGAATTATGAAAAACACTATCAGTCGTTTACAGAACTTAACCTTTTCAATTATATAATTAAACAATGAAACTTAACTAAGGTAATGAAAATATTATTTACAAGGGTCTGATAAATGTATTGCACAAAAATTTGATTTTAGCCATTTGGACTAAGGACCGTTGTCTATGCTATCAAACTATAGAGAGGATCATATTTTCTTTTCTTTCTCTAATCCTCATTGTGGAAAATTTAGAGATGAGAGCTCAAAACACTGAAAATCCTCCCAGCAAGAAGGCTATAAACACATGTGGCATTTCATGAATGTGGATATTTGTGAACTGTGAATTGAAAACAACAACAAACCCACAAACATTTGTTCTTTATAAATCAGTCAGTCTCTCATACAAAATAAAAACCATAATCACATTTGGAAATGTACATGACGTTTAAACTCTGTTGTTTTCTACATCTCTGCCTCTTCTTTTCCTTTTGCTCATTTCTCTCCCTTACTAATTGGAGCAAAATATCAAATTCTTTCCTTGCTCTGTTATAAAGAAGCTTCACAAATTGTTCCCTGAAGGTTTATTCAGAAGCTTATTGAAGGCAGCTTCCCATTTAAGAGAGATTTCATCACCTGCTGATCAGCTAACACTTTTAAATCCCATTTTAGAGGTAGTTGAAATGTACAATAGTGGCTAAAATATCTCATTCTGATTTTATCTAGGCTATTGAAGACAAAGTTATGTTTACAAGAACATCTAATATTTGTACTTTATTCAACTTTATAGAAGTCTAAGGAAATAAAAATCTTCCCTTAAAGTCCATACTCAGTAATACCTCTGAGGCTTTCTGTCCATTTCATGCATATTGTCATTTTACACGGCTAACATGACTCAGAGATTTCAGAGAAACTCTGAACTATATGTAAGTTTTTGTCATTTGAAATTGAAAACATAACCTCAAAATTTGAATACTTTATCTGTATATGTAGATACATGGGATTGGTTATAATTTTGTAAGTTCCTTTAGAGATTTATGATCAACTCTTAAGATAATATTTATAGTGTGGCTCCAACTTCAACATCAAAATAATGCAAATGAGAGAATTTGTCTTTTAGGAAACATTGACTACTTAGTGTGCTTTAAAGTAAAACAAGTAAACAATAAAGTAAACCAATAAATAAAAGTAAAACAGTAAATAAAATGCTATTCATAATATGTTGAATTAATTTTTATTTATTTTATTTTTATTTTGCTTTTGTTATTCATTCTATCAGATAAATTTACTTTCTTTTAGGATAAGGAAAATGGGTTCATTCAAATTGCTAATAAAGCATTTAATGTAAGTTCCATTGTTATCTGTAAACAATATGAAACATACATTGTTCTATTGAGATTAGGTATTGACATTAAATTGAAGCAGCAAATGTAATTATCACCATAGCTATTTAAGCCAAATGAAATAAAATTTGATATGTTTATAGTTATAATTTTGATTGAAGCTTGGATTAATTTTTTTTATATTAGTTAGATAATTTCTTGTTTACTTTCCTCTTTTCTCCTGGAGCAGTTTCTATATATTTGACAGGAGATAATATCATAAATGAAAATATGTGGTATCGATATGGTAATGTGTCTGTTGAGTTAGGAATAAGAGGTATAATTAATTTCTTGAGTCAACATCAAGTGCTTATTTCACATTCCGTTTTCCTAATCCACATTTGCATATGATTAGCAAGATCCTTTTCACATGTCTATGAGAAAGCAATATGACCCAGCAAATACCTTTCTTCTAAACAGGGTGACAAGTTTCACAAAGAGAAAGGTTCAAAATTAACTGACCGCATATACAAAGGATAATGTGGTTTGTTTGTATAATATTATTTAAGTGGGTTTTTGCTTGAAATATGCTGTTGTGAAAGCATTCGTTTCAATGGCTCATTATGAAGACAGTGTTTTTCAAGTTTAATATGCAAATGAATCACTCAAGGATCTTGTTTAAATACAGAACCCAATTTCCTAGGTCTGGAAAACTTCAACTTCTTCATTTTAATGACTCTCCAGAAGTGTGCTGATGCTGACCGCCCACAGACAGTACTTGGAGTAGTGCAGTGTGAATGTGTGTGATAGTGACACAATGACACAATACTTATTACAAGCCCCTATGGATGTCAAAGGGAAACATGTTTGTCTCTGTTGTATGTGTGTTGACAATCCATAAATGTGACATAGCTCTCTAACAACATGAAAGTATAAATTGCTGTATCAACACAAATATAGACCATTTAAGTGTAAAGTTAAAAGAATTCACTAGGCAATTATATGAACATTCATATTGCAAAAGTTGTTGTTTTATTGTTTGTCTCTAATGCTTTCACCCCTTGGAGCAGTCATATTGTCTTTATCCCCATCTCTAGCAACATAAGCAGGAATATAGCTTTGAATAGAAATTGTTCTCACAATTAAAATTAATATTGTATCATTTACTTTGTTATGCATATCCAAAATAGGTAGTAATATATATCACTTAAATTTTTCTTGAATACCTTTTTTTTATTCATCACCATATGTTATATGCATGTTTTAACATTTCAAACAATAGTAAAATAAAACCTTGCTGGAGTAAGAATGCCATTGGGAGTGTACCTTAAAGCTTATAGACCCACACTAATTCCTGTTCACATTATGTTTCCTGAGTACAAATGTGATGTAACCATTCAGCTCCCACACATAAACATAAAAACAGCCTTGAAAGCTCTAACAAAACAGGATTCATTTTCTCGAATGAGTCTCCCCATTTAAGATATTTAAGAGAACCTTCCCACTCATCTCCTGTCCTATAATATCAAAACACCAAATGCACAAAACAAAGAAAGAATATTAAATGTAGTAAGGGAAAAAGGCCAAGTAACATATAAAGGCAGACCTATCAGAATTATATCAGACTTCTCACCAGATACTATAAAAGTGAGAAGATTCTGGACAGATGTCATACAGACCATAAGAGAACAAAAATGCCAGCCCAGGCTACTATACCCAGCAAAACTGTCAATTACTATAGATGGAGAAACCAAGATATTCCACGACAAAACAAATTTAAACAACATCTTTCCACAAACCCAGCACTACAAAGAACAATAGCAGGAAAGCTCCAATACAAAGAAAGAAATTATACCCTAGAAAGATCAAGAAATTAATCCTCTTTCAACAAATCCAAAAGAAGATTGCCACACAAACAATGCCACTGCTAATAACAAAAATAACAGGAAGTAAAAATCTCCTCTCGTTAATATCTCTTAACATCAATAGACTCAATTCTCCAATAAAAAGATATAGGCTAATGGACTGGATACGTAAACAGGACTCAGCATTTTGCTGCATAGAGGAAACCCACCTCAGTGACAAAGACAGACAATAGAGGCTGAGTAAAAAGTTGAAAAACAATTATTCAAGCAACTGGTCCTAAGAAACAAGCTGGAGTAGCCATTCTAAAACCTCCAGAACACAAAGGGAGGGACTAAAGGCTCCACCTATATAGGTAGTTGAAAGTGGCCTTGTCAGGCATCAGTGGAAGTGGAGGGCCTTGGTACCTGAAAGTTTGGATTTCCTAGTGTTGGGGAATTCAAGAGCAGGGAGGCAGAAATGGGAGGATGGTGGGAGCACACCCTCATAGAAATAGGAAGAAGGGAATGACATAAGGGGTTTTGAGGGGGGAATGGAAGAGGAGATAACATTAAAAAGTAAATAAATAAAATATCCAATAATAAAACAGATAATGGGGCTGGCAGTTGTAGTTGAGCAGTGTAGACATTTGTCAACAATTTATTATGGAAATTTCCTTTAATCCTCAAAGACAAGGTATTGTGGAAGAGTCCCATGGAACTTTAAAAAGATTGGTGAGACATACTGTTGATAAGACAAAAAAATGATGCCGACTGTGAGCTTGCTGAGTGCCCTGACAAGGGTGACTGGGGAGCTGTATTGGACATATGTTTCTGGCCCACATTTGTTTGACTATATCCCAGATGGGACAAGCTGCCTTGCCTCAAGTTTTTAGACCTTGTGGGATAGAAAATTGAAAAGAGTAATTATGTCCCTTGTATTCTTCTTAAAGGTGCCCAGCTATTAGGACTCAATCATTTACTGGTCTAGAAATCAATCCAATATGGGAAATAACAGAGTTAGTTGTTAGAAGAAATCTGACCACAGTAAACAGACCACTCCAGACCACATGGTTCCAAGGGGGATGAGGTTTATTCGGGAGATAGGGCAAAGGTGGGGGAAAGGAGGTGGAAAGATAAGAGAGAAGAGAAGTAGAGGCTGGCCATGACCACGTGGTGAGAGAGGAGGGTGAGGGGACAGAGAAGCAAGAGGGTAAGAGAGAGAGGGGGTAAAAGTAAGAGATTAAGAGAGTGAAGAGGGAGCAAGCAGCACCTTTTATAGTGGGCCAGGCCTACCTGGTGGTTGCCAGGTAACTGTGGAGATGTTATTTCAACAGAATACCAACAGTTTATTTTTAAAAGACTGGATTTGGACTTTGTCAGAGACATATGTAGAAGTTAGCTGCAGCTATCTATGGTGTTAGGATAGCAAGAGATAATGTTGAGACAGGATCTGGATTTCAAACAAGGGTTAGTGCATGTTTTAAGACTCTTTTAATTGTCAAGCTAAAATTGGTTTTGTCTCTTCTGCAGCATTTACTGTAAGTTACATTAACTGTATAATTTTCAGTTATGTTAGTGTGTTGAAACCTGACATGTCTGTTACAGGGGTCTATCAATCAGCTTTTGTCTCACTGCCCTGAGTATTAGAAAACCTTGATTCTCTGACAAAAATCTTGAAAGTGTTGGAAGAAATGAGTTAGGTTTTAAGCAGAAACGAGATGGTATCAGGCTTGATTATTGCTGGTATAACAGCTTTAACTCCATTAATTGCTAGCACCACTGCTTCTGCAATAGCATTGACACAAGAGTTAAGACAACTATTTTTGTTAACCATCCAGCAAAAAATGTTAATAATGTATTGAGTATACAAAAGGATTTATGTAGGTACCTGGAACAATGAATGATGCTCTATAACCCATTCAAATTATCGGTAGGAGGTTCAGGGTTCAAGAGTTAGGAGCCATCCCAAGTGTCATGACAAATATCATTGGAGTAGCGTTACTTTTGAAATTCACAATGATTGTCATTGTAATTAGAAAAAAGATTATAGACACCTGTAGGATATTTGGCATAAACATAACACCTCTCTGGGTGTGTTAACTTTGCATAGTGAGATTATAAATTTAAAGAATGCCGCTCTGTTGATCTTTGATGCTGCAGATAATGCTGATAAAATTATCAATGGCCTGAGCTCAGTATTTCCATTTTGGACAAACCTTAGGAATGGCATATATAATAGCTTAATCAGGCTAGCCCTTCTTGTCATGGGAATACTTTTATTCCTGCCCATTGTGTTAAAGCTTATCTTTAACAACATCAACATTGTGGCAGCCAAAGTACATGGCTTAAAATAGAAAATGGACTCCCAGACAGAGTTATTAAATTAACAGGCTAGAAAGCCAAGGATTGGTATGATTCTGCACAGAGCCTTAACAAACTAAAACAGAAGTGCATTGCCTTTGATAATGCATATTCCGTGATGGGTAAGGAAGGCATTCTTGTCAGAATGACCTATGACAGACTCAGTCTTGTTAACAAAATAAAAAAGAGAGGGAGGTGGAGAGCCTTTGGAGCTCCGTGACAAGAATCTGACACTGGCCAAGAACAAGGAAAAGGGTTTTTTGGCAGAAATATGACATTGGCCAAGGACAAGGAAGTAGGCTTCAAGCAGGAATCTGAGATTAGACTAGAACAAAGAAGTAATCTCAGGTAGGAATCTAAATCATAGGCTACAACAAAGAGGTAATCTCAGGCAGGAATCTAAATATTAGGCCAGAACAAAGAAGTAATCTCAGACAGGAATCTAAATTTTAGTTTAGAACAAGGAAGTAGGCTTCAGACATATAAATGACCTTGGGCTAGGACAGGGAAGTGGGCTCAGAAACTTTGGTCATTCTGATAAGCCTTTGGAAACAGTGATCACAAGAGTGTTCACATAACTGGGTTCATTGCCTTGCTTTTTCATTGAATATTTGTGTTTATTGTATTGCTTGTTCCTCAACTATTTGCATCTATTGTATTGCTAGACCCTCAAACTAGAACTGACCTTAATACAGGCATGTAATCAAAATAGTATAAAAGCATAAAAAAGAGGAAGTATAGAATAGTGGGTTCTAAGGAGGGGAAATGGGGAAAGGGAATGAAATCTGTATTGTAAATAAATAAAATATCCAATTAAAAAGAGAAAAAACAAAGCAAAAAAGGATACACCCAACTCATATGAGAACAGCAGAGGAAAGAGAGACTATTTTAAGAGCAGTGAGCAAGGGAGAGTGAGAGAGCAAGAGAAAGTGAGAGAGCAAGAGAGAGAGAGAGGAAGTTTTACTCAGATAATATTAACAAGAAAGGTTTAAGAAAGCACAAGGTAGACACAGTTGAAGACAGAATGAGACAGAGAATGAGAAGGAGAGAAAGGATTAGAACATGTCGCCAAAGTTAGTATAAGGTCAAGCAGAGCAATTCAATCAGAATCTGAGAGATGAATCAATCAGCTTGGGATAATAGGTTGTATGGAGTCTAGAGACTTCCAGGCCTAGGCCTAAGGGTAGTTAAAACAGAGAAAGAAATGGCCTGGGCTCGGCTCCAGCTATGAATTCACAGAGCTTGGATATAGCTCCCATCTCATCCCTTAATCTGTATAAATAAAAGTGACATTTATAGGCTAGTATTGCATAGAGTGACTGCACCAAATTGATTAAATCATACCCATTTTAGGGTCAGATTAAGACTTTCTTTGTCTTAAATATGTTGCTAAAGTTTCAGCAGAAATCCAATATACCTATACTAGTGAGGTCTATGCAATCTCACTGACAAATAGCTCCAAATGTATTAACCTATTTCTGAAGCTAGACATATTTGTTAGCCTATGTTATCTGTTAGGAGCATTATTGCCCCAATATAAGATGCTTAATTGAAAATTTTTTTTTTTTACATTTTGTATGTATTTTAGAAAGCTAACATTGTAGTGAGTTTATATAACTTTTTGAAAGCACTTTAGTGTTAGTTACATCTTCCTGTATTTTCTCATCCACAATTACAATAGAATGTTTCATCTTCATTGCCTTTCACCCTACTTGTTCCATTATTCTGCTTTAGCTCTTTATGCCACATCATCCTAATGTCACTCCCCATAGCTTCTTACTCTATTTCTGATATCTATAGGTATTCCAAATGAAACATACATGCCCAAGATTTAAAGCTGATAGGCACAAATGAGAGATAAATGCCATTCTGCAACTGGATCATTTCACTCAGAATGTGTTTACAATTATATCCACTTACCTAATAATGCCATTGATTTCATTTTTCTTAACACTATATAAATATACCATATTATAGTTGTCCATTTATCAGTTCATAGTCATCTAAGCTGTATCCATTTTCTAGCTATTAAAAATAGAGCATCAATGAGCATAGATAAATAGGTATCCCTGTAATACTGTATATTTCTCTAGGAATGCAGCCAAGAAAACACAAGATAACATTAAAAACAACAAAACATGCATAATAAAAATGCTGTTCATGTTGGACATACTGCTGAATGACTTAGAATACTTACAGTTATTACAGAGGACCCAGGTTTGGTTCCCCCCACCAACACTGTGCCTAATGGCATCTGTAGGTTCATTTTCAAGATACTCAGTGTACTCTACTCTCTTCTTAGGGAAGCAGTTAAATACATGATGCACATACAGATAGGAATCAAAAGCACTCACATTTATAAAATAAAAATAAATCTTGATCCCTGTAGGATTTTAGGGTCACCAATTCCTTCCACTCTGTGCCTGAGCACTGAGTAGACCCTGAGATTCAGTTCTGCACCCAGTCCCACAAAACACAAAGGAGGTGGGACTCCCAGAAGCTCTAAACCCTTCACTCAGCACAATCTTAGTTAAAGAGGCAGCATCACCTGCCCCAACACAGGGAGTAACTGGGACCCACAGGAACCCAGGAATTCAGTCCTGGCCAGGAGCACCAGGTCCTTCCGGTTTGTACCTGAGCACTGAGCAGACATTGAGAGTCAGATCTGTACACAATACCACAAAACCCAGAGGTGGTTGGACTGCCATGTGCTCTAAAATTGTCAGGAACATAGGCTTATAGGATCACCAGATCTCAGGAGATTGGTCACACCAGGATTTCTGAATCCCAGAGGTAGCCTGACTCCCAGAAGCTCATACACCAAGGATCTCAGGATCACAGGATCACAGAGACAGTTAGATTCTTAGGAGTTCTGCCAGAACGAAGAAAACAGAAAAGACAGGCACCAGTTAAAGACAGATGTTGAAAGGTAAGCACAAGAACATAAGCATCAGCAATCAAATGTACTTGGCATCATCAGAACCTAGTTCTCCTATCATAGCAAGTCCCAAATACCCCCATCATACAAGAAAAACAAGATTCAGACTTAAAATCACTTCTCATGATGATGATAGAGGACTTTAAGAAGGACATGAATAACACTCTCAAAGAATTTGAAGAGAACACAGGTAAACAGGTAGAAGCCCTTAAAGAGGAAACACAAAAATCCCTTAAAAATTACAAGAGAACACAACCAAACAGGTGAAAGAATTTAACAAAACCATCCAGGACATAAAAATGGAGGTAGAAACAATAAAGAAAGCACAAAGAAAGACTACCCTGGAGATAAAAACCTAGGAAAGAAATCAGGAATCATAGATGCAGGTATCACCAACAGAATACAAGAGGTAGAAGAGAGAACCTCAGGTGCAGAAAATACCATAGAAAATATTGACACAACTGTCAAAGAAATTGCAAAGTGGAAAAAGGTCCTAACCCAAAACATCCAGGAAATTCAGGATACAATGGGAAGACCAAACCTAAGGATAATAGGTATAAAAGAGAGTGAGGATTCCCAACTTAAAGGGACAGTAAATATTTTCAACAAAATTATACAAGAAAATTTCCCTAACCTAAAGAACGAGATGCCCATAAACATACAAGAAGCCTACAGAACTCCAAATAGAGTAGATCAGAAAAGAAATACCTCCTGTCCCATAATATCAAAACACCAAATCCACAAAAAAAGGAAAAAATATTAAAAGCAGTAAGGGAAAAATGTAAGGTAATATACAAGGCACACCTGTCAGAATTACACCAGACTTCTCACCAGAAAGTATAAAAGCCAGAAGATCCTGGACTGATATCATACAGACCCTAAGAGAACACAAATGCCAGCCCAGACTACTATATCCAGCAAAACTCTCAATTACCATAGGTGGAGAAACCAAAATATTCCATGACAAAATCAAATCTACACAATATCTTTCCACAAATCCAGCAGTAAAAAGGATAGTAGAGAAAAAAAAAAACTCTAATACAAGAAGGGAAATTATACCCTAGAAAGAGCAAGAAAGTAATCTTCTTCCAGCAAACCCAAAAGAAGTTAGACACAGAAATATAATTCCATCACTAATAACAAAAATAATAGGAAGCAACAATCACCTTTCCTTAATATCTCTTAACATCAATGGACTCAGTTCTCCAATAAAAAGACATAGACTAACAGACTGGATATGTAAACAGGACCCAGAATTTTGCCGCATACAAGAAATGCACCTCAGTGACAAAGACAGACACTACTTTAGAGTAAAAGGCTGAAAAACAATTTTTCAAGAAAATGGTCCTAAGAAACAAGCTGGAGTAGATATTCTAATATTGAATAAAATCAACTTTCAACTAAAAGCTATCAAAAAACATAAAGAAGGACACTTCATACTCGTCAAAGGAAAAGTCAACCAATATTAACTCTCAATTCTGAACATCTAAGCTCCAAATGCAAGGGCACCCACTTTCGTAAAAGAAACCTTACTAAAGCTCACATTGCAACTCACACAATAATAGTGGGAGACTTCAACACCCCACTCTCAGCAATGGACAGACCATGGAAACAGAAAATAAAAAGAGACACAGTGAAACTAAGAGAAATTATAAACCAAATAAATTTATCAGATACCTATAGAACATTTCATCACAAAACAAAATAATACAACTTCTTCTCAGCACTTCATGGTATCTTCTCCAAAACTGACCATGTAATTGGTCACAAAACAGGTATCAACAGATACAAGAAAATTAAAATAATCCCATGCATTTTATCAGATCTCCATGAATTAAGACTGATCTTCAATAACAACAAAAACAATGGAAAGCACATATACACATGGAAACTGAACAATGCACTACTCACTGATAACTTGGTCAGGGAAGAAATAAAGAAAGAAATTAAAGAGTTCTTAGAATTTAATGAAAATGAAGACACATCCTACCAAAACGTATGGGATACAATGAAAGCAATGCTAAGAGAAAAGCTCATAGCTCTTAAGTGCCTAACTGGAGAGAGCATACACTAGCAGCTTGCTAACACACCTGAAAGCTCTAGAACCAAAAGAAGCAAACACACCAAAGAGGAGTAGAGAGCAGGAAATTGTCAAATTCAGGGCTGAAATCAACTAAGTAGAAATAAAAAAAAAAAACTATACAAAGAATTAATCAAACCAGGAGCTGGTTCTTTGAGAAAATCAACAAGATAGACAAACCCTTAGTCAGTCTATTCAGAGGGCAGAGAGACAGTATCCAAATTAATAAAATCAGAATTGAAAAGGGAGACATAACAGAAAACAAGAAAATTCAAAAAAATTATCAGATCCTACTATAAAAACCTATACTCATTATAACTGGAAAATCTGGATGAAATCAACTATTTTCTAGACAGATACCAGTTACCAAAGGTAAATAAGGACCAGATAAACCATCTAAAAAAATCCCATAACCCCAAAAGAAATAGAAGCAGTCATTAAAAGCCAAAAAAAAAAAAAAAAAAAAAAAAAAAAAAAAAAAAAAAAAAAAAATAAATAAATAAAGGCCTGGGACCAAATGGTTTTTAGTGCAGAATTCTATCAGACCTTCAAGGAAGACTTAATACAAATTCTCTTTAAAATATTCTACAAAATAGAAACAGAAGGAACACTACCCAATTTGTTCTATGAGGCCAAAATTACACTCATAACTAAACCACACAAAGACTCAACAAAGAAAGAGAATTTCAGACCAGTCTCCCTTATGAATATTGATGTAAAAATACTCAATAAAATTCTGGCAAACCGAACCCAAGAACACATCAAAGCAATCATTCATCATGATCAAGTAGGCTTTATCCAGAGGAATGCAGGGATGGTTCAATAAATGGAAATCAATCAATGTAATCCACTATATAAACAAACTCAAAGATAAAAACAGCAGGATCATCTCACTAGATGCTGAGAAAGCATTTGACAAAATTCAACTTCCCTTCATGGTAAAAGTCTTGGAAATATAAGGAAGCCAAGACCCATACCTATATATAGTAAAAACAATATACAGCAAACCAGTAGCCAACATCAAACTAAATGGAGAGAAACTTGAAGCAATCCCACTAAAATCAGGGCCTAGACAAGGCTGCCCATTCTCTTTCTACCTATTCAGTGTAGTACTGGAAGTCTTAGCCAGAGCAATTAGACAACAAAAGGAAGTCAAAGAGATAAAAATAGGAAAGGAAGAAGTCAAAATACCACTATTTGCAGATGATATGATAGTATACTTAAGTGACCCCAAAACATCCATCAGAGAACTCCTAAACCTGATAAACAGCTTCAGCAAAGTGGCTTCACATAAAATTAACTCAACAAACAAATCAGTAGTCTTCCCCTAATCAAAGGATAAACAGGCTGAGATGGAAATTAGGGAAAAGACACCCTTCACAATAGTCACAAATCATATAAAATACCTTGGTTTGAATCTAACCAAGGAAGTAAAAGATCTATATGACAAGAACTTCAAGTTCCTGAAGAAATAAATTGAAGCAGATCTCAGAAGATGGAAAGATCTCCCATGTTCCTGTATTCTCAGGATTAATATGATTAAAATGGCCATCTTGCTAAGAGCAATCTACAAATTTTGTGCAATCCCCATAAAAATTCCAACTTATTTATCCACAGAGACAGAAAGGGCAATTCTCAAATTCACTTGGAAAAACAAAACAAAACAAAACAAAAAAAAAAACCAGGATAGTGAAAACTATCCTCAGCAATAGAAGAACTTCTGGCAGAATCACCATCCCTGACCTCAAGCTGTACTACAGAGCAATAGTGATAAAAACTGCATGGTATTGGTACAGAGACAGGCAGGAAGATCAAAGGAATAGATTTGAAGACCAAAAAAATGAACCCACATATCTATGGTCACTTGATCTATAAGAAAGAAGCTAAAACCCTCCAGTGGAAAAAAAGACAGTATTTTCAACAAATGGTGTTGGTTCAACTGGAGATCAGCATGTAGAAGAATACAAATTGATCCATTCTTCTCTCCTTGTACAAAGCTCAAGTCCAATTGGATCATTACCTCCACACAAAACTTTATACACTGAAAGTAATAGAAGAGAAAATAGGAAAAAGCCTTGAACATATGGACACAGGTGAAAAGTTCATAAGTAGAACACGAATGGCTTATGCTCTAAGATTGACAAATGCAACCTCATAAAACTGCAAAGGTTAAGTAAAACAAAAGACACTGTTAATAGGACAAAGTGGCAACCAACAGATTGGGAAAAGGTCTTTACCAATCCTACATCTGATAGAATGCTAATATCCAATGTATACAAAAAACTGAAGAAATCAGACTCCAGACAATCAAATAACTTGATTAAAAAATGGGCTACCAAACTAAACAGAATTCTCAAACAAAGAAACTCAAATAGTCAAAAAGCATCTAAAGAGGTGTTCAACATCCTTACTCATCAGGGAAATGCAAATCAAAACAACCTCAGATTCCATCTCACACCAGTCAGAATGCTAAGATCAAAAACTCAGGTGGTAGCAGATGCTTGTGAGGATGTGGAGAAAGTGGAACACTCCTCCACTGTTGGTGCGATTGTAAGCTGGTTCAACCACTATAGAAAGCAGTCTGGCAGTTCCTCAGAAAATTGAACATAGTATTACCTGAGGACCCAGCTATACCATTCCTGGGTATATACCCAAAATATGCTTCAACATATATCAGGCACACATACTCCACTATGTTCATAATAGCCTTATTTATAATAGCCAGAAGCTGGAAAAAACCCAGATGTCCTTCAACAGAGGAATGGATACAGAAAATGGGGTACATTTACACGGTGGAGTACTTCTCAGGTATTAAAAACAATGAATTCAGGAAATTCTTAGGCAAATGGATAGAACTGGAAAATATCATCCTGAGTGAGGTAACCCAATCACAACAGAACACACATAGTATGCACTTATTGATAAGTGGATATTAGCCCAAAAGTTCACAATACCTAAGATAAACCACATGAAGCTCAAGAAGAAGGAAGACCAAAGCATGGGTGCTTTATTTCCTTCTTAGCAGGAGTAACAAAATACTCATGGGATCAAGTACGAAGACAAAGTGTGAGCAGAGACTGGAGGAGGGACTTTCTGGGAATGGCCCCACCTGGGTGTTCATCCCATGTGCAGTTACCAAATGCAGATACTGTTGTGGATGCCAGGAGGTGCATGATGGCAGGATCCTGATATACCTGTCTCCTGAGAGGCTCTCCCAGTGCCTGACATAAGCAGAGTATATGCTTGCCACTAACCATTGAACTGATCACAGTGTCCCCAATGAAGGAGTTAGAAAGAAGACTAAAGGATCTGAAGGGGCTGGCAGTCCCATGAAGAGAGTGACAATAACAAGCAACCAGAGCTCCCAGGTCTAAACATCCAGCCTGGGAAGGCAAAAGGAGGGACTCATGGCTCCACTTGTATAGGTAGTTAAGGATGGCCTTGTCAACCATCAGTGGAATAGGAGGGCCTTGGTCCCTGCAATCTGAATGCCCTAGTGTTGGGAACTTCAAGAGAAGGGAGGCTTGAATCAGTGGATGGGTGGGGGCACACCCTAATAGAAGTAGGAGGAGGGTGAATGGGATAAGGGGTTTTGGGGGGTAATGAGGAGAGGGGATAACATTTGAAAGGTAAATAAATAAAGTATCAAATAAAAAAACAGATAATGGAACTGGCAGTTATAGTCGAGCAGTTGAGAGTTTTTGACAATAATTTATTAAGGGGATTCCTTATAATCCTCAAAGTCAAGGTATTCTGGAAGGGGCCCATGGAACATTAAAACAATATCTTCATAAATTAAAAAAAGGTAGATATATCTCTGTTCATCACAAATTTATTTGAATCATGCTCTTCTTATTTCAATTTTTTAAATAAATTGTATGCCAACGAACATTCTGCCGAGTGTCTATGGCATCCTACAACTAGGCATACTTATGAAAAGGAAGGATCCACTTACTGGCATATGGCATGATCTTGACCAGGTATCTAATATGGGGAAGAGGGCATGTTTGTGTTTTTTCTGCAGGATGCTGAAGGAACATGGTGGCTGCCAGATTGATTGTTGAGACATGCTTTTGCTGAGACAAAGAATGATGCTGACCTGTGAGCTTGCTGAGTGCCCTGACAAGGGTGACTAGGAAAATGTATTAGGAATATGTTCCTGACCCACGTTTGCCTTGCCTATATTCCAGATGGGATAAGCTCTTTTGCCTCAAGTTTTTTTTTATATGTTTAAGTATTTTTTTATTGGATATTTTATTTACATTTCAGATGCCAATCCCTTTCCCCATTTTCCTTCCCCAGAAAACCCCTATCCCATGCCCCCCCCTTTTCCATTTGGCTTTTATACAATTTTTTAAATGTTAATCAAGGGCTTTGTAAGTATGGTAATGCTCAATCAGAAGTGTAACCTAATACCCAATCTAGCTATGTAAACTATCTTTGACTAGTGGAGACACACGTGAACTTCTGCCTCCATGCCCCCTCTCTCTTTCTCTCTCTTTTTCTCTCTCATTACCGAGCTTCTCATCTACTTCATCTTCTCCTCTCCTTACTCTATCTTTTCCTCTCGGTGCTCCTTTCCCCTTAGCTCCTCCTACATATTACCCTTCCTGTTAAAATAAAGCTTTTCTCCCAGAATACAATTAGAACACAATTATTCCTATTTGTACCAGTGAGGTACAAGATAGTCTTAATACCCAGTCCATCCTTTTGTTGACTAGCCAGAACCTCTGCCGTCTCTCTTGACTAGAACACTTAGTTTTGAACCTGGCTTTTTCTTGGCTTTAGAATGAATGTCAGCTGAGAACCCTCCACTCAGATCTTTTCTCTCAAGGTAAATAGCCTGGATTGGCTATGAGTCTATAGGTCTTCAATGCCATCAGAAATCCAGAATGACTAAATTAACTGAATTTATGGGAAGCAATAAGCATAGCTTCTAAAACTTAGCCAATTTATAGAGACCGCTGAACACCTGGACAACCCCTATACTACTGAACGTTGGAGCATCAAATCTTCAGCCTTGTGGCCCAAACTCATCTGACAGACTTTAGTGCTGCAGAATTATTAAGGGCTGGTTACTCTGTCTAGGCAGATATAATCAGTAGACTATTCTGCAAGTGTGTCCTTTTCTGTAGATGGAGAGAGGCAATTCTTGCCTGGTGGCTGTCTCACCACAACAGGAGTAACTCCAATGATGCTCAATTTCTTCTTAGAATCCAAGACAGGAAGCTGTCAGGAGCAGACAGGTCTCTAATCAAAATGAACATTAATATAGAAATATTTGTGACGTCAATTCTATGGATTTCTGACGTTTTAAAATCCAACTATCCATGTAAGGTAACCTGGACTGCTGTCTGTTATCTTCTCTAAGCTAATTCTAAATGAAATATAGAAAACACCCTAACAATAAACTCAAAGTCATGAATTTGCTATAGTCCCTTAACTCACAGGCTAGTCATCCCAAGTCAGTTAAAAAAGTTAAAGAAGGGCTGGGTCTAAGTCTTGTATTTCTAAATGTGTTATACATTGCCTCAAGTTTTTACACCTTGTAGAACAGAGAATCAAAAAAAAGTTATAATGACTCTTGTATTTTTCTTAAAGGTAACCAGTTATTTGTACTCAATGATGATGTACTGGTTTAGAAATCAGTTCAATATTGGAAATTATAGTCTTCATTTGGAAGGCAGGATCTGGACATTTTCAGAGACATATCTGGAAATTAGCTGCAGTTCTCTATGTTATGCAAGCAAGAAATTAAGTTGGGACAGCATCTTGATTTCAAACAAGTTTTAGTACATGTATTAAGGCTCTTAATATGTTACATGTTACACTGTTCATTTCCATTGTATCCCGAACAATTTCTTTCCTTATATCCTCCATATTTGAAATTACTACTGTTATTAATATTTACTACTAATACAAATTTAACAGCTCAATACTACCACCCAACTTTGAGCTCTTAAGGTAGGGAGTCTTTGCTCCTAAATCCTAACACATAAGTGCTTTGAGTTCTCTTCTTTTTCCCACTTATGCACAAGATCAAGAATTACTGGCAATTTGGCTAAAGCATTGACTACTCCCAAGAATAATATTTGTCTCTCACAGTATGTAAGAGTTGAAAATCTTCTTCTTAATTATCTAGTCTTGCCATGCTTCTGATGTCAACCTTCAGTAACTCTTGAAAGCCTAGCGAAAAATAATTTTAAAAATGTAAGAGAAGAGTGTGAGAAAACCAGCATAGAGAGGAAAGAACTCTCAACAAATCTCACATCCTTGATTAATTCCAAGAAAGCAATCAAGTCTAGATATTTTTACTTACATTTGTGAGGCATACAAGAAAAAATACTAATTAAGCATTATTGTATGGCTTCAACTTTCTTGGAAGAGCTGATTTGACGCCACTTCCCACAGCAAAAGCAGTAAGAACTTTTCTAAGCTGATTACTGTTAATTCTTCTGGTCTCTAGCTGTAAACAAAAATTTAGAATCTATGAAATTAGAAAAAAATTTAAATTTTATACTTTAACTTCAGATAATTTGAAGAAATTATCAAGCATACATTGTACTAGGTAGAGAGGGACAAAGAACTTGTGGTGAAGAGAAAGAAACAAAATCCAGAGTCAGATTCAACAGGGATACTGAACCCACCATAAACTGGCAATATTTACTTAGATGAACTGATTAGAATTTCTAAATTTTAGCTTATTATTTATGTATGATTTAAATAATTAAAGCCACTACTCATAAATAATATTTAATTATTACAATATGCAAAACACTTAACAAGAAACCCAATGACTAAATAGTATTTTAAAGTTCACTGGAAAGATTTAAAAAAATATAATTGACCTATATAATTCAAATATTCTATAACCTACCCATTTAGTGGGATCCAATGACTTTTCATATAACAAAAGAGAATAGATATTTTTATTTTTCATTATTTTTAATTAATTAATTAAATAGTTAACTAAGTAATTTTTAATCATCCTCTGTCTCCCTCTTTGGTTCACCCTCCCACAGTTCCTCAACCCATTCTTCCTCTCCCTGTCCCTGAGAGGATGCTCCCCCACCACAAGGCCTTCCCTTTCCTTGGGGCCTCCAGTCTCTCAAGGACTCAATGCATCCTCTCCCACTAAGGCCGGACCAGGCAGTCCTCTGCTATATATATGCTGCTGGCCATGGATGAGCTCCTGTATGCTGCCTGGTTAGTGGCTCAATGTCTAGGAACTCCCAGGAGTCTGGACAAGTAGTTCAGGCTTTAAGATCAACAATTGATAAATGAGACCTCGTAAAACTGGAAAGAATCTGTAAGACAAAAGGCAGTTAATAGGACAAATCAGCAACCTACAGAATGAGAGAATAGATTTTACATAAAGTTTGATAGAAATTATTGAAGGAAACATATAATGGTTTTAATATTATTGAAGGATTGAATAATCAACACTTCGTTAGTCACACAAATATGGACATAAATACTGGTAGATTTAATTAGGTTGTGAAAAAGTATATGACCAGAAAGAAACATTAATATATGCCAATATTTTTTAAATTATAAATCACCTCAATCTGTTTAATAAAATATAATATAATAAAATAGTATATAATAAAATAGTTGTTAGTAAAATTAGTAGACAGTTTTACATAATGGCTACATCATGGCTTCTTTGAGTCTATATAAATGGAAATTAGTGATGTCCTTACACATGTGCACACACACACATGAAGGGGGTACTGGGAGATTTACAAAAGATACATTTATATTTATGTCATGAATTTTATATATTTACATTGATTTTGAGACTTTGGACATAAAGAAACTGAACGATTTGCTATCTAAATTTCTATGTAAATCATGTTATTTTGATAAAACAAATGTTCCATGGAAAATAAAATATGAAAGGAGAGAAACAGGAAAAGTATATGAAAATTTTTATCATTAACATCTAAAAACAGAAATATGGCTAGTGATTTAACAAGTGAAACTAGACTATATGAAGATCTGAATGTCTTGAAGATCTTCCAGGTATAACATATTAATCTCATGAAAATTTACTTTATGATAATTAATTATATGAAACATTTTATTTTATGAGGTTATTTTATAGATTAACTTTGTGTATGTTCATGCTTTCATTTTATAGAAAGAAATCTTCCTGAACCTTGGCCAAATCACATTATTTAACTATATACTAGGTATCTTGCTACCATGACAGATTTACTTCAAATACTTAATCAATTAAAAAATTACATCATCAAGTCTTTTGACTTTAACAGCCCAAGTGTACTGGAGATGCCAGTACCATAGGATGACCACCAAGAACAGCAACTGCAGAGGGGTGGAGCTAGCAAGAATCTAGAAAACAAGCTGTGCATGCTTCAGAGGGTAGAGTCAGGAGTGATCTCAACACTTGGAGAAACACAGAAGATCATGAGAGACTTCCAGACAATGGGCTTTGCATTATTTACACTGCTGGGAGTTTGCTTTTGCTTTGGTCTGATTGTGACCATACCTGTTTTTTTCTTCTTAAACTAAGAGAGTGTTTAACAATTTTGATTTTTACAGGACACAGTTGAGGAATTTTGACTTTAAAAAGATTTTGAATTGATTCCAATTCTGATTTTCACCCTTTTTTCCCAGGTTGCTTTTGGTCATGGTGTTCCATCACAGAAATAATAATACTAATTAAGACAGATAGAAAATATATCTGCCTTCAAAACATACCTGGCATAGGTTACATGTCCTCAAATGTGGCAGAGGTAGGGCTTTGTGAGGTCTCAGCCACTGCTTAGCTGCTATTGGCTAGGGAGAACTTTGCTGACCAATAAAGGAGGAGGGTGTGGTCCACCATTGTTCTGACAGGTAGGTAAGCAGGGAGCTCAGAGCTCTGGGGCCAGTTGGTGGAAGAACACAGAAGGGCTCGCATGGCTAAGAAAGCCCTTAAGCCTGGTGCTGCTGCCAGGAGATCCAGGCAAAATAAACATAAAACATCGCAACACAGGAGGTCTAACTATTCCAACAAGAAGCAGGGTACCACTGGTCATCGCAGAACCAGTGCAAAGGTGAGAGGTCCCAGCTAAGCTCGTTGTCCCCCTTCTGAGGCCATCCCTTCCCCTAAGATTTTCTCAGACTTGCTATAAATTTCTCATCTACCTCTGTCCCTTTTCGTGAATCCCCATCCACATTCTATCTTTCTCCAAAACCAGTGCCCTTGTTAATTTAGTGTGTAATTATTTCAGATCATGAGGAAACGTAAAACATCCCAACAACAGCGGTCTAAATATTCTAACAAGAAACACGGTACCTGTAATTGTCGCAGAACCAGTGCAAAGGTGAGATGTCCCAGCTAAGCTCATTGTCCCCCTTCTGAGGACATTGCTTCCCCTAAGATTTTCTCACACTTGCTCTAAATTTCTCATGTACCTCTGTCCCTTTTCGTGAATCCACATCTACATTCTTTCTCCAAAACCAGTGCCCTTGTGAATTTAGTGTGTAATTATTTCAGATCATGGAGAAGAGGAAGACAAGTCTTCGACTGTCAACTGGGACAAAGTCGAAGGAATTTGTCAGAACAAGAATTCACAAAGAACGCAGAGCAATGGCACCATCTCTGGCCTTAGTTCAAGCTTGGGCTCTGGCTCCATCTTGGCCTCCAGCTCCAGCTCCAACTCCTGCTTCAGCTCAGGCTTCAGCTCAGGCTCTGGCTCCAGCTCCAGCTTCGGCTCCTACTCCAGCTTCGCCTTGCTCCAGCTCCAGCTTTGGAAGATCCACCTTACCCTGAAAGCGCCCCAGTTCATGATGAAGACATGGCCAGCTCCTAGGCCCCAAGTGGGTCCAAAGACCTAAGAAGCATCAGTGAATGGGTCTAGGAGCTGGGCCATGGTCAGGCTGCCAACGGCAAACTTTGCCACGTAAAAGTTGTATGATGCTGATAATAAAATCACATGAGAAAATATGTCACTCTCAGTCTCTGATGGTGTTTCGCAGGGTAACAGGGAAAACACAGGGTCTTCCTATATGTCACTGTCTAGGGCTGCAGCATGGTTTCAGACTATTACAACGATGTGAAATGAGGTGTGGGTGGCAGTTCAAACCCCAACTTAGGCAGACAAGATGGATCCCCAAATGAGGTGGTCCCCAGATGGCCCTTCCTTCGGTCTTTGCTTCATTTTTTGTCCTTGTCTTTCCTTTGGACAAGAACATTTCTGGGTTAAAAACTCTGAGATGGGTGGGTGGCCCCATCCCTCGACTGGGGCCCATGCCTATCTACTGGAGGTGGTCTCTACTGGTTGTATCTCTCCTTTGTTGGGTATTTCAGCTAAAGTCATCCAGGTTTGATCCAGGGAACCTCTTTCTTTCCTGACATCTGGGACCCTCCAGTGGCTACCCCCAGTCCCTCATCCCCCATTGCTGCATATTTTTATTCAGTGTCCTGACCTTCTGTACCTCTCTCCCATCTCTTCCAGTACCAGATCCTGTTCCCTGTTTTCCCCTCCCCTTCCTCTCTCCCTCCTATATCTTTCCTAGTTCCAGCTCTGGAGATCATCCTGTTCCCCACTCTATACAGGACTGAAGCTTCCACACTCTAGTCTTCCTTCCTCCTAAGCTCCATATGGTCTATGGGTTGTATCTTGGGCATTATGAGTTTTTGGTCTAATAACCACGAATCAGTGAGTAAATACCATGTGTGTTCTTTTATGTCTGGGTTACCTTTACCTCACTCAGGATGATGTTTTCTAGTTCTCTCCATTTGCCTATGAATTTCATGAAGTCATTGTTTTTAATAGCTGAATCTGAGTAGTACTCCATTGTGTAAATGTACCACATTTTCAGTATCTCTTCTTCTTCTTCCTCTTCTTCTTCCTCTTCTTCTTCTTCTTCTTCTTCTTCTTCTTCTTCTTCTTCTTCTTC
>JANHMN010000005.1:27057993-27080097 GCA_030674055.1 Rhabdomys pumilio | reverse complement strand
TCTCCCTCTCCCTCTCCCTCTCCCTCTCCCTCTCCCTCTCCCTCTCCTCCTCCCCCCATCCCCCTCTCCCTCTTCTTCTTCTCCTTCCTTCCCCTTCTCCATTCCTTCTCCCTTCCTTCTCCCTTCTCTCCTTCTCACCTTCTCCTCTCCTTTTCTTTCCTTCTCTCCTCTCCTTCTCTCCTTCTCTCCTTCTCTCCTCCTCCTCCTCCTCCTCCTCCTCCTCCTCCTCCTCCTCCTCCTCCTTCTTCTTTTCTTCTTTTTGCAGTTAGAAAATTGACTACAGAAGCCTGATATAGCTGTCTCCTTAGAGGTCTACCAGAGCCTGAAATATACAGAGGCAGATGCTCACAGCTATCCATCGAGCTGATCATGGGGTTTCCAGTGGAGGAGTAAGAGAGAAGACTGAAAGAGCTGAAAAGGTTTGCAGCCCCATGGGGAGAGCAAAACCACCAAAGAACCAGAGCTCCCAGGGTCTAAACCACTAGCCTGGGAGCACACAGGGAGAGACCCATGGCCCCAGCTGTATATGTAGGGAAGGATGACATTGTCAGGCATAGGTGGGTGAGGAAGTCCTTGGTCCAGTGTTTGCTGGACACCCCAGTGGGGGGAAATCATGAGTGAGGAGTTGGGAGTGGGAGAGTGGGTGGGGGTATATCCTCATAGAAGCAGGAGTAAGGGGGGTGGAATAGGCGGTTCTTGGGTGGGGGAGATGCCAGGAGCCAAACCCAGGAAATTACCTGCTGTTCTGAGAGAAGCTCAGGAAATTACCTGCTGTTCTGTAAAGACTAGTCAGAACAAGGTTAAGAAAGGACATTCACAGTTCTCAAGTCCCAGGAACTTAAAGAATGTCTGGCATTTCCTTGGGAGTTGGTCATGATAATGGGATGGTCTGTCTTAGACAATAAGGATTCCATAGTAGGATAGCCCTAAGCAATGACCCTTGCCCAAACTTCCTGGTTTGCTGTGTCTTTATAACCTGTCCCCAAAATTAAAGTTTCAGAGCTTGATCAGAACTTCAGACTTGCTCTCATTCTTTGTGTCTCTTGTCCTTTCATTCGTTCGCCCCCTTCCCTAAGGTCTCATCAAATCCCCGAGCGCCCGGGGGCAGTTGGCGCCCAATGTGTGGCCTGTGGGTTGGGGTCCGATCGAAAGTTGCTTCCACAGGGACGTCCTGAAAGCATAGGATCGACGCTTCTCTGGAGAGAAGAGAGAAGATCCACATTGTGATCACTGCAGAGTCACCCGCCTGTGAGATTGATCCGGTGAGGTAAGAAAAAACAACTCAATTCTGGGACAAGCATTTAAGCAAACATGATTTGTTCTTAAAGGGTCTCAAGGAGTCCCTCAAGGCACGAGGAGTAAGGGTTAAGAAAAAAAGGATCTTAAAAATCCTTTGAAGATGAAGGAGAGAAAGGGCTAATGTAGTTGTTCAATCTCCGTGTTGGAAAAGGAAAAGGAAAAGGAAAAGGAAAAGGAAAAGGAAAAGGAAAAGGAAAAGAAAAAGGAAAAGGCGATTTTAGAGCCCTCCTGAGACCAGGAGAAAATCAGGAGACTGTCCTGCCTTTTTCTCTGGCTTCTATGAGAGAGATCCTCAGTAATTTACTTTTTAACTAGTTTCAGAGATAGATAGATAGATAGATAGATAGATAGATAGATAGATAGATAGATAGATTAGTAGATTAGATAGGCAGGCACACATTCATAGGCAGGCAGGTGATAAATGGAAGATAGATAGGCAAGCAGGTGATAGATTAGACAGACAGACAGACAGACAGACAGACAGACAGACAGATAGATAGATAGAAAGATATAAAGGTAAAAGAAAAAGAAAAAAGAAAAAGCAGTTTCAAATGGCCTTTGGAGTCTGGCACCTGTGGTTAGAAGTCTAGCACAGATGGAGAGGCCCTGCCATGGTCTCATTGATGTAAAAGCTGCTCTTAAAGGGACCCGCAGGTTTTTTTGGCTTCTATGGTAAGGAGCTAATGGATGTTTCTCCTAGAAAAATCTGTGACTATGATTATTGGGTTCAGCAGGTGACAAGGTGCTTCTTTTGAAATTACAGCTAGAAAAAGCAAGAAAATTTTGTTTAGTCTAAATATATGTGCAGCCACTTTCATTTTTGCTTTGGACTGGTTTCAAAAGTATAAAATGTTCTGCATGTCTTGGTTGTACATTATTTACCTATAAGTTGTTGGGTATGATTAAAAATTTTTTGCAACTTTAGTAACAGAAAGTTGGCTTAAAACTGGCGACTCGGGATGGGAGTCATTCAGAAACTAGATGTATAAAGATAGGATTTAAAACAATGTCTCTTTAAGAGGTAGTAAAAGCTGCAATATAATGCATTCATATATAAGAACTGACAGCCAAACTTAGTAACATGAAAGTAATGTATTGAAAGACCCCCGAGGGGTCCCTACCTCCAGTCTGGACCGGCGCTCACCCATGGACACACGAGAGACCTCCTTGATGCATTTGCATAAGGTAGTTTAATAGCAAGGGCCCTTGGGTTGAAACCCGTCCCACGCAGGAGACAAGGGATTTCAACCCCGAGACCCAGAGGCGGGAGCTATTTATGGGTAGGGGTAGGGAAAGGCGGGGAAAGTTTGGCGCGGTTACACATGATTGGTTATTTCAAATATCAGCAACTTGCAGAGGTGGCAGGATGGCTAGTTAGGACTTGTCTGGGCATGCCTTTTTACTTTTCTTTGTGGCCAGGAATGTGTCTTCCTGCTTTGGGCCTACCCCACCCACAGGTGGATTTTCTTCCCTGAGGCTTGAGGAATGTATGGGGCAGTGAAGGCCCGAAATCCTACATTCAGTTCCGCCTTCCTGGAACTAATGAGCCTGTATATATTTTATAAAATGGTCTTTATAATTTTTCACTCTACATCCCCCACTTTTTCCAATTGACAGTTTTTAGCCATAAAAACTTAGGTTTTTAATCATAAAAACTCAATTATTAATAAGTCTATTTTCACCCCACTTTTTCCAATTTGGATCTTTAGAAAAGTTTAAACTCTAGTGTCATCATAATTATCATTTTCTTGACCTAAAACTCAATATTGATGGCGTAACACAAAAAACTGAACAGCACTTATTTTTTCTCTAACAAAAGTTTTAAAATGTAAGGACCTATGGTTAAAAGCAAAAGCAAAATTATAAGAGGTCCAGCCAGGGAGGATAACAGGGTCGTCATCTAAGGGGACCTATTGAACCAACTCTCAAACCAGTTTTGTTGTGCCTCCCTATTTTTCTGTCTCTGGTCTCTCCTGAATGGTCTACATAGAAGTAACATTCTTGTCTTAGAACAGCACACAAACTTCTTTCTTTAAGGAGCAGCAAGTCTAATCTTTTTCTGTTCTGCAGAACAACCTCAGAGGGAAGTCAATGATTCTTTTAACTTTGATAACAGGGTATCTGTATTAGTGCAGTAATACCTGTTCTCACACCTGCAGCCACCCAAGTCCCAGTATGACAGTTAGTGTCAAGAAAATAGGCTCTCTATGGAAGCGTCTAGGGTGTATCTCAAACTCACATTCAAGAGTGTCTGCAGGGTGGTGGTAGACCCAGGGGATAACTGAACAAGTACACAATAATCTTTGTTGTCATCAAAGACAGAAGTAGATATATAAAGGGTTAATTTTGAACTGCAAGCTCACTATCAATCTTAGGCACTAAGTATCTGTTAGCGAGGTCCTCCGGCTCTATTCTATTAGCTAGGGGTCTCAAGAAGATTCTTTTTCTTTCAAACACACTTTCAAAGTTGTCCTCTGACTTTTAACATATTTTGTGGCACATAGTTGTCTACATATACATATAATCACATACATAATAAAGAGAAATTGCAAAAGGAACAAATCTATATAACTCTAGATTTACATTTCGATCTCGATCTTGGAATCACAAGCTGTCATTTAACCTTGGGTGTACACACACACACACACACACACACACACTAAGCCCCACCTTCTAAGGCTGTATTACCCCTGTGTATCTAGGGTGGTCTCAGGAGTCAAGGCCTGCTGTTCTTTGACCTTGTAGAATAGCAGAAGACCTTGAGCTAAACAGCAGGGGGTTGCTCAGGCGTCTGGATCTTCTTCAGTTGGCATCAGGCACAGGTGTTGGTCAACTTCAACAGCTCAGGAACAGTCTCTTAGTAGCCTGAAAAATCATTTCTCACACAAGAGGGACATTCTTGGTATGGAACAAGGACAAGGGACACCCTAGCCAGCGCCAGTTCCCATGGGGGGAATTAGTTTTAGGGTTCTGTTTATTCTCTCTACCTGTCCTGAGCTTTGGAGACAGTACAAACAATGGAGCTTCTAACTAGCCTCTAATATCTGGCAATTCCTGACTTATCTTAGAAACAAAAAGCAAAACCATTACCTAATCTAATTATCTCAGCTACTTGAAAGATCCCTGTTTTAGGCTGTTTTTTTTTCCCTAGGTATTTTCTTATTTACTCTAATTCTCATAAGCCTTTGCTTGTTGGCATATCTTACACTGTCTTATTATTTCTCCGGCCCAAACCCTGAAGTCCATTATACGCTTTAAATCTCTTGGCTGTTTGGTTGTACTCATATCTTAAGGGTCCATCTGTGCATTTAGCCTGGTAAGTCTTTTGCCTTCTGGGGAGTATAGTTCTCCCTTCTTGTGTGCACCATTGTCTCTTTTCCTCTAGATAGAAGCTGGCAGGATGGCTCGCAATCTGAGTTCTTTCTCTTACTCTGTTTTAAGTGAGGCTATCTCATGGGCCCATAACAGGGACAGGCTTCCGTATCAAGCCACTTGATCTGTCCGGTTATTGCCTCAGGCCACTGAGTCTCCTCCCTTTTGGTGTCCTGAGCAATATTTACAGCTGCTGGCTTCATTAGGGTTTCCTCTCTTGGTATATAGCCCTGTGGACATGGGCTGTGGCAAAAGCATACCTGCTGTTGATTTTTCTTGTCGGCCCCAAGTTCCAAGGTTGTTCTCTGCACCGATGAACCCAGGGGTGAGGGGTCAGCCCAGATGACATTTGTGTCGTCCATCACAGCAGCACTGGCTTGTCTCTGACTGGCATGGAGAAAACTGCTCCCGTCTGTAAAGCAGGTTACCTCGGCTCCCGGCTGGAGTCAGTAGGAGAAAGCCTTTTCTCTACCCGTGAGTTCTTGTAGCCCGTCGGGTAGGAAGTGTATCTGGGCCCCCATCCTGGGGAGTAAATCTCAACCCGACAAAGGGTAGGAACAGTCATGACCATAAATGAATGGGATATCTAACCCATCTCTTAGTCCACTCTTCGGGTTAGTCCACAAATATATTTTGGCCCATTGGCCTGGAGGAGGACCCTGTGTCTATCAAAAGTTGGGTGGCTCCAAGCCGCCCCGTCTATCTCAATAGCTGTCTTCACACAGAGCTAATATCTGCACCATTTGGGGTGTCTTTCAAGGCCTGGGATTTCTTGGCCCTGGCTTCTATTTGTTAGGGCCCTCTTGGACCCCAAAGCTGGCTCCTTTACTTGCAATGTGCTCACTGGTCTTTTCAAGGAGTTTCTTATCTTCCTTTGATTGGAGTCCCTCTTCTCTGCTTTCTGTAAATTCTTTTCCTGTCATCTTCCCTTTTCTTCACCTCTCTCTAGTCTTAGCAACTAACACTAAACCTTTTATCTCCCCTACTCCTTCCCTCTAGACTTTCCCAGCAACTTGTCTCCACTCCTCTCTTCCACTCTTTCCTTCTAGACTTACACTAAACCTTCTCTATTCCTCTCCTCTATTCCTTTTATCTTATACTAAACCTCCTCATGACTTATCTTGTAGTCTCTCTAGCCTCTGAAGCCTTGTCTATACTGACAGAATGTCTAGAAAGGCTTGGGCAATCTATCTGATCCCTGCTTAATCTCAAGTGTCTTGGTGAAAATTAGTGGGGTCTCATGTTCTTACACAAGATCTATCAACGGGATCTGGCGTGGGCCTTTGGGTGTCTCTTACCTTCTGTAACCCGCTGTTGACCATGGCCTGATCAATTGATGGGGTCCCCATGTCTGAGGGGATATTCTTTTTCTCGGTATCTTCTCTTGTTCTTGACTCCTGAAGACCAGAACCTACAAGGGTCTTGTGGAAGAAAGGCTTTTATCGGAGGGGAAAGGTGTTCCTCCACTAGATTTATCTAGGTTACTATATTGGGCACTAGATCTAGGTGCCTGAGGGATCCTGGCCTATTTAATTGTTTTGATAACTAACTTACTTTTTACTATAAATTTGTATCTGTACCAAAATGGAGGCCTATTCTTTTGACTCTCTGCCTCGGGACAGCCTTTAACTTTTTGTAGCAGGCAAACCTGTCCGACCTGTCTGACCTGCCTGTAGGCAATTTTGTTGATTCAGAGTTAAGCTGGAGTCACGTCACATGACCTGTCTCAGTGCTACTTATTCGCTTTTTCTTCCTTTTTAAATCTCAGCTCTATTTACTCACTATTTTTTAATAAAAAAATATATAACTCTCAGGTGAATAATCTTGCTGGGGCTGTTTGTCCAGCTGTTCTGGCTCTACTGCCAGGTTTTTAAGTACCTGGGCCCTATCTATCTTCATAGGCAGCAGGTGGAAAACTGCCGATTAGTTACAGCATCGACTCCGGGGTCCCCAGTGCAGCCATGTCGGCCAACTTGCAAGGGGGCTGTTTTGGGAAGCCGCGAGCTGTCGCCCACCAAGTGCGGGCTGGGCGAGGGAGCACCCTCCAAGTGGTGTTACTTAGAAAACACCCTACATGCGGTAGGCAGGCTGTCCGAACACAGACTGTGGTCGGTGTCCCTTATTAAAGGACCTACCCGCCTTTCTGCTCTGCAGCAGTATTCTTGTACCCGGGGCTTCATCTCCTTTTCTGCTGGTGATCATGTTATCTATTTTTAACTCATGATGTTTAACACAGTAGATTAACATCGGCTAACATACAATTTGCCAGGAAAACACAAAAAAACAACACAAATAGTTCACCTCTCTCACGGGTGGCACATAAAACAGGTGATACAGACAGTTCTCGCCCATACCACGGGGCGCGACCAAGTTATACAATAGGGGCATAGAAAGACAGCCAGAAATCCGCCTGCCTCTGCCTCACAAGTAAGACTCTAATAACCAGACAACGCAGTCAGTCTTCACAGATTCAGATTTAACAGATTTAGACAACTTGGCCAGCCTATGCTGGACCAAGTCTAACAGATTTTAACACACCAGCAATGAACAACCCAATATTTCTCTCACAACGTTCAAGCTGTTAAAAAAAAAAAAAAAAACAATTTTAACTGGTGTTGATTTTAGAGAAAATAAATTGTTTACATTGTTAAAAATCGGTTTTGTTTCCCAAAATTATGGTTACACTCTAATATTGCAAAAGAAACTAAAACATATAGTTAAACTGAGATCTCAGTGGGAGTTTCATCTAGAACACACAAGGCTCTGGTAAACCATTTTAGGAATTTGTAGGTAGGCTGCTAAAAAGACTGGTAGAAATTTTAGAGACCCCGGGCAGGAGTTGTTTTTACACAATTGGCTTATGAGAATGCTAACTTCAGTCCAAGCCATGCTTTCACAGCGCTGAGGTGATAAGGAATGTTCTAGGTATGGGGACATGGGTCATTTTCGGAAAGACTGTCCAAAAAATAGAGGCATAGACAGACAGCAGAATCACTCCCCTGGAATTTGTCCTCAGTATAGGAAGGATAATTGTTGGACCAGGCCTCAGGAACTAGGCCTAGATTAAGAACTCTCACACTTGAGTTAAGACAAAGCTCAGAATGGGCTCAGCAAAAGCTTGTGTGACATTCCTTTTGTCATGGTCACTCTGACTAGCCCCTAGAAAGGTGTTTTCTGGAATTAGTTTATTACATTGCTTCTTCTTTGGGGAAGAAAGGTCAGCCTCAGACCAAAAGACATTCACAACAAACAGTTTATGGGTTAGGAGTTATATAATGATCATGCTGGAGAAATTAAAATTATGCCTGCTTCCCTCCATGGCATAGCCGTGCCTGCTACAAGGGATTGGTTATTCCATTAATCCAAAACAAAGTTCAAAGTTAAGATTTATGAAACTTGTGGGATATTGCAGCCTAATTTGCCTACTCCAGCTGCCTTTCCAGGAAATTCATATAGAATTATTATAAATTTAGAAGTTTTTTTTTTGTTTTTTGTTTTTGTTTTGTTTTTTTTTTGTTTTGTTTGTTTTTGTTTTTTTTTTTTACCGTTTCTTTACATCCTGGTGAAGGTGAGGGGGTTTGCATTCAGTAAGCATGCTTATAATTTTTGAGAGTCTATGAAGTGATATCATTAGAAAGTTTTGCCTCAAGGAGTGGCTAATAACCTTACATTATGTACAGAAATTGTTGTTGCTTTAACACAAGAAGTTAAGCTTTTGAATCTTTCACTGTATATTGTTCATTGTATGGCATTTTATTAGTGGATCTCTCTGAAGGAGTTTTAATGCAAGCCTTCGCGCTCATACAACGAGCTTCAAAGTTTTGGGAGTGCTTGTTGCTCCAGAAAATATTCAAAGGCAGAAAATATTTACAGACAGCTCACCTAATGGGAAGACTATATATATATAATTGGATCACATGTTCGTTTTCTTAAGTTTTCCCCTGCTTCAGCACAAATAATTGAATTATGTGCTGTAGCCACTGTTTGAAATGCTGTAAAATCAAGCTTTCAACTTGTATACTCATAGCCAGTATATTATAGCTCATGGTTTGTAATTGCTTAAAATTATTCCTTTTCAAGATATTGCTAATTCTCAAATTTTACAAATACAGCTTAATTTAAGAAACATGTACTTTTCCTTAACTTTATAAGACATTTAAGAGCACATGTTGGATTGCCTGAAACCCAGGGCAATGCCAAAGCAGATTTATATACCAGGCAGATTATAAGCCTTACAGTAACAATTGGCCAAACAATCTTATTCTTTATATCATCAAAATAGTAATACCTCGAGACAATAATTTGGTATTTCTAGAGAATGTGCAAGTCAAATCGCAAAAACTTGTTCTCGGTGTCCTCAATTTTTTGATAATGGTGTTAATCCTTGAGGACTTATACCTAATCAATTATGGCAAGTGGATGTTACTTATTTCTGATTTTGGAAAACTAAAACATGTACATGTGAATTGACACTTTTTCAGGCTTTCTAGTTGCAACTGCTTTAAGAGGAGAAGCAACTAAAAATGTAATTAGTTACTGCCTACATTATCTTTCTATGCTTGGTGTTCCATATCAAATTAAGAGAGAATATGGAACTGGCTATTGCAGTTGGACCTTTGAGATGTTTTGTTGACAATTTAATATTACCCATATTACCGGGATTCCTTATAATCTTCAAGGACAAGGTATTGTGAAACAGGTATCATAGAACTTTAGAATAATGTCTTCATATCTCTCTGAGTGTGGGAGGAGCAGCTACTGGTGCTTTTTCCCCGGTTTTGCAAGAAACTCAAACAAAAACTGGCTTTTAAAAAAGCAAAAGAATGGGAGTTGTATCCCCAGAAGGGGTCTCCTAGAAATATTCTCCATCATGCCTTGTTGTTCTCAATTTTCTAAATCTGGATGCTCATGGCAAATCTGCTGCCGATCGCCTCTGGCACCCTGAGACCAATAAAAATTATGCCACAGTTATGTGGAAGGACCTTCTTGTCTTTAAATGAAATGGCCTAGATTCAGTTCTCATATGGGGCCGAGGATCGATATGTCTCTGATACCAAAGAAGGCTAGATGGCTGCCAGAAAGACTGATGAAACAAACAGATACCTCCACAAAGCCAGACCCAACTGTGGATAAAATGGAAAACAACTAAAATTCCGGGAAGAGAGATCTCCCTGAGAATCCCCTTCTTTTTTCCTTTCCAGATAAAAATGAGCCACCCATGGTGTTCTCTGTTGGAAGTTCTGATCCTGATGCGAGCCTCCGGACTTGTACTACTCAGAACCTTGACGGGCCATTGACAAGGACATCAAACAGCTAGGGATTGGCAGCAGAGAAAAATCTCTCATCTGCTTTTCCTTCAGCAAGGGAGGCTCTGTGCCACCCCCAAGGAGAAGTGCTGTTTTTATACTGACCACACTGGGGTAGTTAGAGATAGTGTGGTCAAGATCAGAAAGAGATTAGAATGTTGAAAGAAACAGCGAGAACAAGAAAAATCTAGTTTTCTGCCTCGCCTTGACTTACTACCCTTCTCCCTTCCATCCTGGGCCCTGTGATCAGTCCCCTTCACCTTTTGGCTTTCCACCGGTGGGCCTTTAACAGACTCACTAGCTTTGTAAAACAACAAATTGACTCCTTGGCATCTAAACCCCTACAAATGCATTATCATAGACTTGATTTGGCTGATAGAGGCTTGGCTGAGCCTTGCGTTGACATATCTCCTTTAGGAGCTGCATAGAACTCAGATCTATGCACATTGGTTCGGCATGGCACGGACACAACGTGGGTACCTGAAAGTGGTGCGTGACGAGGTACCGCAGGGGGAGGACTCAAATTGTCCACTTCTGAGTCCCCGGAAATGCAAACCAGATTGCATAGAGGTTGGTATTGATTTCTTGTGTCTCAAAGCAGTTGGCTAGGACCCTCGATATCCTACATGGCCCATGAGACAAAATAACCCTCTCCTCCCCCAAAAGACACCATTACAAATAATACTGGGAGGATCAGGTCAATGCTTTCACCCTCTGGTCAATGCCCATTTATCTGCCAATGAGATTTTTTAATGTCCGCATTTGCCTGCCAGCCTCCTTTAAAATTGTTAAAAGGGAGCAGATGCCAGGAGCCAAACCCAGGAAATTACCTGGTGTTCTGAGAGAAGCTCAGGAAATTACCTGCTGTTCTGTAAAGACTAGTCAGAACAAGGTTAAGAAAGGACATTCACAGTTCTCAGGTCCCAGGAACTTAAAGAATGTCTGGCATTTCCTTGGGAGTTGGTCATGATTATGGAATGGTCTGTCTTAGACAATAAGGATTCCATAGTAGGATAGCCCTAAGCAATGACCCTTGCCCAAACTTCCTGGTTTGCTGTGTCTTTATAACCTGCCCCCAAAATTAAAGTTTCAGAGCTTGATCAGAACTTCAGACTTGCTCTCATTCTTTGTGTCTCTTGTCCTTTCATTTGTTTGCCCCCTTCCCTAAGGTCTCATCAAATCCCTGTGGGCCAGGGCAAGGAGAAATGGGTAAAGGGGATTACATGTGAAATGTAAATACAATATCCTATAAAAAATTTTTAAAAAGTAAAAAAAAAAGAAAAGCTAAAAAATAAATAAATCTTTTAAAAAATAAAAAATAATAAGATAATAAATAAAAATAAAAACTTTTTGATTAATTAAAAAAAGAAGAAAACTGACAAGGTTTATTGTAGAGCATCCCTTTGAGGGTGAGAGAAGACCATGACCAGGGGGACCATTTATGCCCATCTGCATTTTGGGCAGATTTATTTTTTTATTTATTATTAATTTTTTATTGGGTATTTTGTTTATTTACAATACAGATCTCATCTCCTTTCCCCATTTCCCCCTCCTAGAACCTTCTACCCTATCTCCTCCTCCTTTTTGCTTTTATACCATTTTGACTACAAGCATGTATTAAGGTCAGTTCTAGGTTGAGGTTCTATCAATACAATGGATGCAAATAGTCAAGGAACAAGCAATACAATAAACACAAATAGTCAAAGAAAAAACAAGGCATTAAACCCAATTACATGAGCACTCCATGATCACTTTTTCTAAGGGCTTATCAGAAGGACCAAAGTATCTGAGCCCACTTCCCTGTCCTAGCTCAAGGTCATTTTTATGTTTGAAACCTACTTCCTTGTTCTAGTCTAAAATTTAGATTTCTGTCTGAACTTACATTTCTGTTCTAGCCTAGTATTTAGCGTCCTACCTGAAATTACTTCTTCTAGCCTAAGATTCAGATTACTACCTGAAATTACTTCTTTGTTCTAGTCTAATGTCAGATTCCTGCCTAAAGCCTACTTCCTTGTCCTTGGCCCATGTCAGATTCTTGCCAAGCACCCCCCAAGTCTCTCTGCTTTTCTTCCTTTTTTTATTTTATTAACAAGACTGAGCCTGTCATAGGTCATTCTGACAAGAATGCCTTCCTTACCCATCATGGAATATCCATTATCAAAAGCAATGTACTTCTGTCCTAGGTTGGTAAGACTCTGTGCAGAATCTTACCCGTCCTTGGCTTGCCAGCCTGTTAATTTAATAACTTTGTCTAGGGGTCCATTTTCAGGTTCAAACCATATACTTGGCTGCCAACATGTTGATGTTGTTGAAGAAAAGCTTTAACACAATGGGCAGGAATAAAAGTACTCCCAGGACAAAAAGGGCTAGCATGATCAAGCTATATATGCCATTTTTGAAGCTTGACCAAAATAGAAATACTGACTGCAGGCCATGGGTAATTAAATCTGCAGTATCTATCACATCAACACTCAGCAGAGCAGCATTTTTAAAATTCATAAGTTCCCCGTTTATCATTAAAACATCAAGAGAGGTGTTAGAATTATGCCAAATACGCTGCATGTGTCATTAAGGTTCTTCCTAATTATAATGACTACCACTGTAAATTGTAGAACTAACATGAATCCAATGGAATTTGGCATGATACTCAAGATGGCTCCTTACCCTTAAATTCTGAACCTCCTTCCAGTAATTTGAATAGGATAAAGAGCATCAATCCATTCTTCCAAATATCCTCTGGTATATTCAACACATTAGTAGTAACATATTTTGCTAAGTAATTAACAAAAGTAGCTGTTTTAACTTCTTGTGTCACGGAAATTGCAGAAGCAGTGGTGCTAGCAATTAATGTAACTAAAGCTGTTATACCAGCAATAATCAAGCACATTACTCTCTTGCTTTTGCTTAAAGCCTGACTCATTTCATCTAGTGCTTGTAAACTATTTTTAGAATACCAAGGTTCTGTGATACTCAGAGAACTAAAACAAAAGCTGGTTGATAGACCTCCATAACTGACATGCCACATTTCAAACCACAAACACAATTTGAGGGTGTACAACCAATACAACTTACATTAAATGCTGTAGAAGACACAAAAGTATTTTTCACTTGTCAATTAAAAGAGCCTTAACACATGTGCTAACACCTGTTTGAAATCCAGATCCTGGCCCAACTTTATCTCTTGCTAACATAACATCATAGAGAACAGCAGCTAATTTCCATATATGTCTCTGAAAATGTCCAGAACCAGACTTCCAAATAAAACTTGTTATTTCCAATATTGGATTGATTTCTAGACCAGTCCATGATTGAGTCTGAATTGGTTACATTTAATAACAATATAAGAGGCATTATAACTTCTCTTTTTCACTCTCTGTTTCACAAGGTCTAAGAACTTGAGGCATTGTGTGAGGCCTTAACTGGAGGAGAGACCATCCAGAGACTGCCCCACCTGGAGATCCCTCACTGTATGCAAACACTGTTGTAGATGTCTGGAAATGCATGCTGACAGGAGCCTGATACACCTGTCTCCTGAGAGGCACTGTTGGAGCCTGACATATACAGAGGGGGATGCTCACAGATAACCACCACACTGACCACAGGGTTCCCAGTGGAGGAGTTAGAGAGAAGACTGAAGGAGTTGAAGAGCTTGTTGCCCCATGGGGAGAGTGACAATACCAACCAACCAGAGCTCCTGGGTCTAAACAGCTATCCTGGGAACACACATGGAGGGTCCCATGTCTCTAGCTATATATGTAGAGGAGGATGGACAAGGTTTGATGTGTTCCCGGACTTGCTCTGAACTTTACAAGTACCTCAGGATCAGCTTGAAATTTTCATCCTACTGTCTTAACCACCTGAGTGCAAGGATTCATGCTACTATACTTAATTTTAAAAATAGTGCTGGGTATTCAACCGTGGGTCTTTGCACACAAGACATTAATTTTACCAATAGATCTATATTACAGACTCAAATTATTTTCCCAAACGACCCTTTCTTCCCTTACATGACTTTGAATATTTGTTAAAAATTAATTGCTTATGTAAACATATGCCTATTTGTTTCACTTAATATGTTCTACTGCATAGTATACAATAAAACTTCAGCTATGTGCTTTATTTTTTAAAATTTGAAATTAAAATATAGTTACATAATTTCTACTTTCATTTTACTGTCTCCAACCCCTTTCATTTATCTCTACCTCTTTGATCTCTCTCATCAAATTCATTGCCTCTGCCTTTTTTTCTTTACTTATTGTTACATGTATACACACACACACACTGCTCAACACAATAAAATTTTTAAATTGAGTTCTCATCCTGAAGATAAATTATGCTAAACTCACTGTTAGTCCTTATTTTTTGGTAGAATATAGGTTTCTTTTAGGTTGATAATATCATTGAGTAGGAATAAGTACAGTTTTACTTTCTTCTCCAATCTGAATGTATTGAATTCCCTTCCCTTGACTCATTGCACAGGCTATAGAGTTAGTAGACTGCTAAACAGAAATAAGGCAAGTAGATACACTTGATTATTAGTATGTTAAGAAAAACATCCAGTCATTAACCAGTAAATATGATTAATGTTAACACAAAGTTGTTATGTGTTCTTTGTTATATTAATGACATTTTCTTTTATCTGTAATTTTGTTGAGAACTTTTTAAAAGAAGGATTTTGTGTTTGTTTTCAGCAAATATAGAGGAAGTTAATTTTTAGAATATGAGAAATTACATTAATTCATTTAGAATAAACTTGACTACATATCACTTGTCCTGATTATTTTTGGTTTTGTTTTTACCAACTAGACACAAGCTAGACTTATCTGAGAACTTCAAAGGTGAAAAAACCTCAAGACAATTTGTACTCTTAAAACTTATCCATGTAATTCTAACATGTCTATATATTTTGTTTTTCAATTTCCTTTTCCTTTAGTTCAAGAAACAATTTGACAAGATCTTTAGTGAACACTAAATTTTATGGTGTAGCAGAGACCATCTGGGAAATCCTACATAGGACAACTAGAAAAGACTTCTCATGGTGACAACTTTATGTATGCATTGGAGACTAATCAAATTCATGGTAAATAAATGGGGAATGAAAATGTAGTGAGACAGTATGATGGCTATTATTGGTCATCAACATGTCTACATTGAGTATTAGCTGAAACCCAAGCACAACTGGGTACATGTGTGAAGTTATTTTCTTAAATAAATCATATGAAAGAGGAAGACCTATATTTATGCTGGATCTATTGGGGTTGGACTTATTTCACTATGAAACAAAGTGGTCTTATTTTTATTTTCATTCTATCAAGACTGTTCCTCAGATTTCCCCTCATACATGTACTGTTTGAGAAAAAGCTTTATAAGCAAAGCTATCACCTCACCATATCAGAAGATCATGGAATCTTGTGATATACTTAAGTTCATAGAACTAATGTGTATTAAGGTCAATAAGGCATAATAATCCTTTCCCTATGTGGGGCAGTTAGCTCTCGCATGTGGGAGGGCATTGGTTCTGTTGGGTGGAGTTGTGGTTCCTGCTGTCTGCAGCCCAGGGCAGCTCAGAGAGGCGTGGCTCCAGGGAGCTGGAGTGCTGAAATTTGACTGAGTTACTGCCAGATAGACTCTGAACTGTGAGAAGCTGCTCTGGGCTCTGCCCAGGCATGAGGAGATCTCAGTCTGAAGCTTAGCCATGTGAATTAAAAAACAGAACCACAGGGTTAAATGTGTCCTCAAGATCACTGATGAGATTCTATAATAAAATCTTGTCTCTTAAGTCTTATATTTGGTTCTATATTTGTGATAAATCAGACCATATATGACTTTGGCTAGTTGTTGAACTTCAGCTGAAATAGTTCTGACAATACAAGGTCAATATTATACAAATGACAGAAATAGTTCCAAATGTTATATTAGTGCTGTAATGAAAAGCATAGAAATCATTCAATACAGTACATTTAAAACTCTTATCCTTCAAAATTTTCATCCATGTATACAATGGAGATTGTCTGAAGCCATGCTTTTAACATTGTCTACATTGTTTGGAAAACATTAGCCACATCTTTTCCTCATAAAAAAATTATTTATGGCAACAGAAGCGTTTGAAAAGGTAGGTAGCCGTCAAAATTTGGGGCTCACATTACCATTTGCTTTATCTAGGCTGAAAATAATAAAAATTTGTAAAATGTGTTTTGAAAAGAGAGAATTTACACTATTTTTTATAAATATACGCAGAAGACCTAGGTTAGACCCATGCAGGCTCCCTGATTGTCAGTTCTACACTAAAATTTTATATGAATTACAAAGGTATGGATATGAAATGAAATGGGGAAAGAGAGAAGTGAAGTGAAACACAGAAGAGTGATATTAAGTGATTCACCAGAAATATTCAAAACCAGAATGGACCCAGTTTTTCCCGCCAGGTTTAATAACATATTTAGCTGTTGGAACCTGATGTAATAGATGCCGTGTTAATGTTGTATGGTCTATAAAGTTTGTAAGTTTAGGCAGATATATAAAATGAAAAAGCTTACTAGTGAACCTTGTTCTCCCTCCCTCCCTCCCTCCCTTCCTCCTTCCCTTTCTCCTTCCCTTTCTCCCTTATTTCATTACTCCCATCCTTCCTTCCTTCCACCCTTTCTCTTCTCCTCTTCTAATTCTCCCTCCCCCTCCTACACCCCCTCCTAGGAGTTGAATATCAAAAGAACTCTTACACTTACTGCAGTACCTTACTGTGCTCTGCCATGATTAGGTACTGTAGTATCAGAATTACTTGAGTCTCTTTCAAGAGGTCTGTCTCCCATGGGGAATGTATTAAAAATCATCTCTATGCATTGCAAATTATCTAGCAATATCAAGAAGTGAAACTATTGTGATTCCTGTTCTAGAATATGCACCACTTCAATTTGTTGTGGGAGGAAATTCTATGTGATAGACATATTTTGATAGGTGAACTCAATGATAAATTTCCATCATTTCAAAAATGACCTCCAATCTGCTTCAGTAACAACATAGTTTATTTCTGTGCTACGGGACTCTGAAGTTCTTAAGTAAAAAAAATTATACCTCCTGGATGAGAAAAGTATACACATAAGTAAATAAGTACACAATGTTATAAGAAGTAGATAAAATTACCTCACATTTGCATTGGAGTGGAGGCCTCTTGAGTTTCTCACAGAGTTTTCTCTTGTTTTGGATTTGATACTGTTAAAGATTAGGAGAAAAACCAGTTGATGATCAATTCTTAACCAAAGAAGTCTTTTAAAGTAATTTCAGGGATTCAATTTGTAACATCACTATTCCTTTCAATTTTTATAAGTTCAAGTTTATTTTGTGTTTTTCTTTATTATTTTAAAGGGAGAATATCCTGTCAGTGTGCTCTTTTAATGTGGTATGCTATGAAGTGTAAAGTAAGATTTATTGCTTATCCTAAAGCACAAAAATGTTTTACTTTTTTCTTCTACTTTCATAATAACAGAAATCTCTCTCTCTCCCTCTCCCTCTCCTTCTCCCTCTCCTTCTCTCCCATATATATATATATATATATATATATATATATATATATATATATATAAAATATATATATATATATTTATATATATATAAAATCTCCCACATTTAGGCTCTGACCATCAGCCAAGACAAGAAATATGAGCCCCAAAAAATAATCTACTGGGCTTTTCAAGACAGGGAGATTCACTTATTCTCCACATTTTTGAAGATGAAAAGACAATACGTCACTTGGTCAGTTTTTCACACAGAGAAGAAAACTTCCTGCCAATCCAATCACTTTAGCATGAGAAATGACTCTTGTTATTTTTGGATGACAAATGTCAAAATCTGAAGAAACAGACTACAATATAAAGGTCTCTAGGACCATTTTAGTGCAATATATCAGTCTAGTGTTACAAGGAAGTAGGTAAAAAGAAACAAAGGAGAGACAATTGGAGAATATATATTAAATGTTATATAGAAAAGTCCACTGACAATACAGGGACAGAAAACAAAGTGATTTTTTTGTTGTGAGGGAAAAGTAGGAATATGGGAATCATTCATCATAATGGATGCATGGGAATTTGTGTAATGATCCATTAAAAATGATTTGTGGTTTAGAAAAAGCAAGCTTATTTGCATTTGAATAAAACACGCATAATAAATTCTAGAGCAAGAACAGAAAAGACCTCTATCCTATGTTAGAGGTCATCTCTTTCATTTTCCTTTCCTACCAATTTTGGTTAAAGTAAAGAAAACTGAATTCTGTCAAAAAATATAATACCATTTGGATGGAATCTTGGAAATCAGGCCTTACATGTTTTGTTTTGTTTTGTTTTGTTTTACTTAAAGATAGCTTTTAAGAGAACAAGAAAGAGAGTAAAATGCAGAAAATCATAAAATATAACTCCTGATTTTCTTTTACCCATTAACTAGCAAACTTCTTTGGTGTCTTACATGTCTTCTTTTATCATCTATGCAATGAGAGCCACTCTAAGATAACTTTCACATTCAATTTTCATTATGATATTCTTTGCCCTACAAAAATATGTTGCTGCCTTACTATTAATCCTGGAACTATATAACTCAAGTTTGAATCTTGACTGAAATTCATTGGATGTGTGACCCTGAATGGAGCCTGATGTGGCTATACTTTATTTTCCTCACTTACACTGACAGTTACTATAGAATGCAGTTATTTATGAAGTGTAATGGATTAATGTAAAATCATTTACAACAATTTAAGACACACGCTATATTATTATAGTTCATTTGTAAATACTAATGAAAAGAACACTACATTAATTGTTGAAGAATAAGGATAAATAAGAAATTACCTCTGCTTCTAGTATTTCAGAGTCTACAGGGTGAAATGTAAAAAGTACAAAGAGGGAATTATGATTAAACCTGTCCACAGGGTTAGAGAATGCTTTAAAGAGGCATTTGAAAGGGAGTCTTAAAGGTTTGGAAATCTATTTGTGTGAAAGAATGTTAATTGTTTTATGCCAGAATATGAGAATGAGATGGATACACAGACCTACCAGTAAATGGCACAAAGTTTATGACATATGGCTAAGTCAAGCTACACAAGGAAAAGTATTCATTATTTGTTGAAATGTTAATCATTTTCTCCCATATAGTAGTACATCTGTTGACCAGTTTTATATCCAATAAAGTTTAACCACTTTTCTTTTCCTGTGGGGATAAATTGATTCCTAATTTTTTAAGCAGTTATTCCAGTGTACTTGGGGTTGAAGATGTAAAAGTCCAGCAACTCTCTTAAGAAATGATCCTGTGTGTAATCTTGTGATGGTTAGTTTGGATTACCGAAGTTAGGTTGACTGAGAAATACCTAGGGCATTAGTAACAGATATGTGTATCGGGATATTTTCATAGACTTTTAATTAAGAGGGGGTTATTCGTACTAAATAAAATCAGCACTGTACAATAGTCTCTATGAAAAAAAGGAGAAAGAAAAATGGAGCAGTCCTGGGCAGTTTCTTTGTGTTTGCTTCTTGGCCACCATGATGTGAGACATTTTGCTGCATCACACTTTGCCATAAAGGACACTAAAGACATTAGGAAAATGACATCTTTCCTCACTAAATACTTTACATCAGACATTTCATAATAATACTGCAAAAGGAATTAAAACAGACTATGAGTAGTAATGAGGTGCTGCTACTAGTTGTCCATGTCAGTAAGAAGACTCTGGAACAGATTTGTTGGAGAATATTTTTAATTTGAGGAAGTGGGCTATAAAAGCGCTTGGCAGGTGATTGTGGTACAAGTTTGTAAGACCAGAATGCTCATGGGAATATGGATAGAAAGAACTGTGCATGATGTTTCAGATGGCAGTTAGAGCACGAATGGGAGCTGAGTTAGAGTCAAGTCATATTCCGTTGTGGCATAAAATGTACCTCCACATTGTTGATTCTCTAACAGTTAAAGGGAGACTGAATTACAAGTGAAGAGGTGACCAATGTGGTATAGAAAATTTCAAGCCAGGAAAGCATTCTGGTGGTCACATGGTCATTGCTGATTGCTTTAAGCCAAGTTTTCAGTGAGAATTGAGAGCAGAAATTACTGCATAAATATCTTTAAACACTGTAGGTTGCTCAGAAAAGAAGCATATGTAAATTATAGGTCAAGGAAAAGGCAGTTGTTGAAGATATTAGAACTATTACAAGATGGAGGGGGGAGGAAAAAAACAGTAATTGCAGTTATAATGGTATGTGCCTGTAATCCCATAGGTGGGGAGCTAAAGCAGGACATCGTGAGTTTAATACCCCCATGGGCTACATAGTGAGATGCTGTCTTTAAAGGGGGAAAGAAAAGTAAAGAAATCCAAAAAAGCAAACCAAACAAACAAACAAACAAAACCCAAGAATTTCTCACAGGGACAACAGACTGCATACACTACAGACTCTGGGATATAAAGATGTGAGTACATTGAAAGATTGCATTTAGAAGACTGATTGAGGCACAATGCTAGCAAAGAGATGCTTAATTTCCTAGGATCCATTTAATGTGATCAGACATCCAGAAACATGAGTGTATACTGCACCTGTCCTATGAGGAAGGCTGACTAATGTTGATATTAGTAGTGGTAAATATTGCTAATAAACTTTGGTGCTATTTTTTGTAGGTATTCACACATGAGAAATGCAAAAGTTATAGTGTTGTCGAGGCCTCCTCCTAGATTTCAAAGGAAGGCATGGCAGGCTATAGGGTGACGAGGTTAGAGTCTCAGTAGGCAGCTTCTAAGATAGTGAGACAAAGTTTTAAAATGGAAACAAGATACTGAGGATAAAATATAAAACTATAAATCTAGCAATATAGAATGTCTGATAAAGAAAACTGCCAGCAGTAGATAGAGCCACCCTAGCAGTGAGGCCATGAGGGCTTACATTGGAAATCCCATAGATGCAAGATTCCTCTAGGTCTTTGGAGCTCCCATAATTCCTGTCTACTCCAGAGGCTGGACAGGAGAATAAGACATTACATTTTTCTTTTTGGTTCCATATTATTTTCTGACTATCCATCCACAATTTAAAATGCATCCACCATTCACTTTTGGAACAGTAATTCTCACACCTTATGCTATTGTGTCTTGGAAATATATAATCATTTTTAATTTTTATAGAGTCCCAGACCTAAACTTATGCTTTGAGTCATAGAATTCCTTAGACTTTAACTTTTGAATAATACTTAAATTTTGAGATGTAGGAGAGGAAATTGGTTTATTTTCAATTATATACAGAAGACATATAGCATGCTAAGTGGAATTTTCAGTTCATTTTCTTTACTTACAGATTAATTATAGTTTGAGGAGTTGCATTTGAGTGTTAAGTTTATAAGAAATATATATGTGATTATTAATTTTTCCTGAATTGAAAAATGTCTAGGGCATTGATGAAGCATACTGCAGGGTGAATTATGTGGGTTGATTCTAAAGATGACTAAGGGGAAGCCCATTCTTGATTATAAGAAACAGTAACCCTCAGGCTGTGATTTTGATTGGGAAAAATGTGCGGTAGAAGTAGAAATCACTGTGGAGCAGACATTCTCTGCATCCTGAGTTACAAACCATGAGCTTCTGTTATGATGGACTGAAATTGAAAATTCTGAAACTATGAATCATAATTCCTCTGCTACTTTTCTTGGGTATTTGTCATAGATACTAAAATATCTCTAACTCATCTTCTTTGAGTACAATAAGCACTTCAAATACCATAGACTATCATATATATATATATATATATATATATATATATATATATATATGTGTGTGTGTGTGTGTGTGTGTGTGTGTGTGTGTGTGTGTGTATCTGTAGCCAACAACTAGTCCCTAATGACCACATAGCCTACCTAGTATGCTGTTTAGTCAAACATGATGAACTTTAACTAGGTAAATAAGTCCTAAGCTCTTTATTTTTATTAAGATATTATGGACAAATAAAATTCATATCTACTCAATATCTACCATGTAATATTTTGAAATGTGTTTATATTGTAGAGTAATTATTGAAACAAGATAATATTGTCAACATCTTTCATGATCTTTTATGTATTATAAGAATGTTACATAACAATTATAATAGTAAACTCAAGGATATAATATGTTATCTGT
>JANHMN010000005.1:27025888-27048477 GCA_030674055.1 Rhabdomys pumilio | reverse complement strand
CACACACACACACACACACACACACACACACACACACACACACACACGAGCAACACTAAATGCACCCAGTAGAGTGTGTGTGTGTGTGTGTGTGTGTGTGTGTGTGTGTGTATTTAAAGATGTCAGGAACTTGGGATGGTGTAGATACAAAAGGCATTGGAGGACGGAGAGATAGGCTTTAAATGATACAAATACAGTTCTGATGTATTAAATTCTTTTAAAATTAAACTATTGTTTAAAAGATAAGGCCTCCCCACTCTCTGGGACCCCAAAGTCTCTTAAGGGTTACGTTCATCTTCTCTCATTGAGGCCAGATCAGGTGGTTCTCTGCCGTGTTTGTTGTGGGGCCTCATATCAGGGGGAGTATGCTTCCTGGTTGGTGGATCAGTGTCTGACAGATCTCAGGGGTCCGAGTTAGTTGAGACTGCTGGTCTTCCTTTGGGGTCACCCTCCTCCTCAACTTCCTCCAGCCTTTACATAATGGCAACAGATGTTAGCATTTATGTTGAGAAAGAGGAACAATTATTCACTGCTGGTGAGTGTATACACTAGTGCATCCACTATGAAAATTAGTGTGGAAGCTTTTCAAGATGCCAGAAATAGAGCTACCACATAAATACTTATTTTAAGTATAAAACAAATTATAAAAGTGCATTTTATGGAAACTTATCTTTGTAACAAAGAGAGACCATGGCAAACAACTACTATCAATCACAATGTGTAGATGTGGAACCTAGTCCTAATGGAAAAATTCTCCAATACAACTTCTGCATCTAAGGTTGTGGGATTATTGTAGAAGATGAGGTAGACAGGTTGAGAGAGCCAGAAGAAAATTAAGTAGTTTACTCTGAGATTGTATTTCCTAGGAATATCTGAAGCTGCAAATATAAGCCTCACAAAATGAGTGCTTATTCATGTGCTGACAATACCAATATATATAATAGAAAAAAGAGAAAGAATGCTAATAAGGCCTCATCCTACCCAAAGAACTGTAGACAACTAAGGAAAATTGAGAGTTGGAGGAAAAATTGAGAGTACCTAGTAAGATGCATCTAATTGTTATCTAATACCAAATTGTTGATTCTAAAAATATATATGCAAGTAACATATACAGACCAAGCAACTTTTATTTATTCATTTTGGAATATATTTGAATATACATATTCATATATGTATGTATAATAATTAATGAGAAAGAAACCAATGCATTTGAGGGGTAGGATGAAAAAGTATATAGGAAGGTTTGGAAGATGAAAGGGGAAGGAGAAACAACATAATTATAATCTCAAAACTACAATTTTAAAAATTAAAAACAATGTGAATGTAAAGAAAGATATCTAGCATTATGAAACACTTAGATAAGATCTCCTTAACCAGTTGTTTTGAAAATGTTAAATATGTTCCTAACATGCAGATTCACTGCATCTCATTGAGTGACCTCATGCCATTCAATAGAATACTTGAATAAAGGATATTAAAAGTTCCAAATCCAATGACACTGACTACATATAATAATTTGTGTTGATATATATATTTGAGTTTTAGAAGTACTGGTTAGATAGATTCACAATGACTTCATTTGTCTACAAGTCTTAACACATAGGATCTTAAGTAAATTTTCCAGTTTTATTTTGGTATCTGGATCAAACTATGTTGTTACAAAATTTTCATAAATTATTAGGTTTGGGAAGGAGAAATGACTCTGTGTTTAAATATGCATACTGCTCTTCCAGAGGACCTCAGTGCTGTTTTCAGCATCCAAAATGGGTGGTTCTTAAGCATCTGTGATATCTACTCTAGAGGATCAGGCACCCTCTTCTGGACTTCATGGGTACCCAACACATGCAAAATTGATACACAAACCAAAATTATATATATATATGTGTGTGTGTGTGTGTGTGTGTGTGTGTGTGTGTGTGTGTGTGTATTTAAAATATCATTTGGGACTGGTTAAAATTTTAATACTTGAAACTGAATGTCCATATTTTTGAGAGGGGGTAAAGAGGAAGAGAGAAACAGAGACAGAGAGAGACAGATAAAAAGAGAGACAGAGAGAAAGACATAGAGACACACAGAAAGGTATCTTTGGGAAGAAACACAAGTCTAGTCATAAAATTATTTTGTTTCATGTATACCTTAAATACAATCTGAAAATAATTTATGTATAATACTGCTTATTAAACATAAATATTTACAGAGTGGAATTTTCTACTTGTGGCATGTTATCATTCAAAAAGTTTATATTTTGGATTTGAGATGTGGTTTAGGTACATTTAACTTGTATATTTGTAAAGAGACAACAACAGACTTTTGGGCCAATATATATTACTGCATAACACTCAAGTAGTGAAGTAGGACAAATCAGGTCCTTTGAGCAGTCACTGGCAGGGTAGAATACTGGTTAAGATTTAAACCATGCTAAAATCAATGCTTTGTGTAATAACTTTCCCTGTGACTGTTGCAAGTTATTTCAAGTATTTATTTAGTCTCATTTACTATTAGTCCCATTTACTAATCTATAAAGAACTATTAATAACAATAACATACTTAATGGAGTCAGTTTGTGGCAATTAATAAATAGCAAGCTCAAAGAATAGAATTTCAAATATAAGTATTCAAGAAGTATTCAATTGTTAATTAGCAAAACTATTGTTATCATTATAGTTGGATTTGATAAACTATAATTTTAAGCTCCACTTTATTTGGCAATATTGTGCTTACAAAGTAGCCCCAATTATATTATTCTATTAAAGAGCAAGTGAGTAGAGCTGACTTTAAATGACCCCAGGAGTTGGAAGTTGGATGGTTGTAGAAAAGCCACTTCCTGTATCTCCTTTAAAGTCTAATCAATTTCATTTACACAAGGATCTAGACAGAGTCTAAATAGCAATTCTACCCATGGAAAGCGGCACTGAACTCTGTAGTTTAAAATACTTTGCACAAACAACTGGTGTATATTTATTTTGAATCATCACAATTACATAGGAACTAAGTTCATTATATTGACTTTATTTATAAAAGGATATACACGTAGACCACTTAAGAGGTAAACAATCATCACTAAAATTTGATATTTATATCCTTACCTATATTTTGTTACCCATAATCACTTGATTTCTCTGGAGAATTTGGTCAATACATAGCAATTCCTGATTCTTTCTGAATTTATCCAGAATACCAATGACCAATGGAGCTACAATGCCTAAACTACATGGGTTGTTTATTGAAAGCAGAAAAATGTATGGAAAATTTCCTACAAATATTATGTGGAAATTAACTGGAAGCCCAGTCACCCAAAGTCATAATCACTGATCCATAGAATTCAGCACTGAATTTTCTTTTGATGAATTTGAAACTTGGCCCACTCAGAATCTGAACCTAGCCTAGAAAATGAAGAAATTTTACTTACCAAACCCAGTTTGCAAACACTGAAAGAAATGACATTCTTTAAATGAACAGACTGAGGTGTAAGGTACTAAAGATAACAAAGAACTAGGATAACATGATGCCAGCAAAGAAAAACTTCAATCTCTAGTGTTGACTGTAACGCAATGGAACTCTGTAAACTTTCTAATGAATAATTTAAAATATTAATCTTAAAGAAACTTGAGTTATAAACCAGAATTAACCTAAATTTAGAAATGCTTAAAATATAACAATTGAAAGCTATAAAGAGGGGAAAAGATAAACTGTACAGTTTTGTATTCAATTGAAGTTTCATTGTAACAATGTTAAAATATTGCTATCTTATAATTTTTCATTTAAGACTGTTAATGATGGAAAAAAGCCTGTAACACACAACTGCACAAGTGAAAGTAAATATCACCATGAAATATCATCTAATCACACAGGCACAGGGCAAGGGATAAAAAGAAAAATAAATAGTATGCAAAGAATGAAGACACAGCCCAGTGGTAGGGAGCTTCCCAAATGTGTGGACTTTCCTGTGTTCCATCTACAGCCTGGCAGGAATGAATGCTTAGGAGATCTATAAAACAAACACAAAATAACAAAATGGAAATAACACCTCATTGCCCATCAGAAATTTAATTCAATGAAAAAAATTGTATTTGCCATTGAACAGCAACTTAATTGACAAAGACAAGGTAATTCTCTGTACATTTTAAGAAGAGAATATATTTATATTCATGATATAAGCATAGACTGAACTAAAGCAATTGACAAGCTTTTTATGTGATTTATAACTAAAAGATAAGAAAGGTGGAAATGCTTACACAAAAGACAATAAAACTGATACAAGAAACAAATTGACTACAATTGTTACAAAATGATAAATATTTTAAGATTTTCTTTCTGAGACAAGGTTTCATTATGCCAAGCTGGTTGGCTTGGAATTTACTATGTAGACCAGGATGGTTTTGAACTCTCAAGGATCCACCTATAGGCAAGTGACACTACTGTACCTAGAAATTTTCAATTAGAGATGTATTTTGTTTTGTTTCTGTGCAAGTTTGTAGATTCTCTAAAGTCTATCCGTAGGCTCCTTGGAGGTCTGTAGTCTCCATGGTTAAAACTATATGGATAAAGTTGCAGAGATGGCTCAGTGATTAAGAACACTGGTTATTCTTCCAGAAGACCCAGGTTCAATTCCCAGCACCCACCTCTTAACTGTCTGTAACTTCAGCTTTAGGGGAGCTACTGTCATCCTCTCCCCTTCATAGATACTAGACCATGCATGGTGATACACAGACATGCACGCAGACAAAACACCTTTACATGTTAGAAAAGAATTGCATGGATGGTCTGTGAAAGTGTTAAACTTATTGCCTTAAAGGGAAAAAGATTAATCGTAGTGATGAGGAAGGATAGAGTCTGCCAGAGAAGAAAGTGCTAGAAGAAAACTGCCTTCTGAAGTGCTTCATGGAACTAGTGGGTGGGTCATACAGAAACATCCTCTTGGGAGGGGTATGAGAAAAGTAGTTCCTTAAAGAAAGAAACAGATGTTTTTTTTTTTTTTTTTTTTTTTTTTTTTTTGCCTCAGAATGGAGTTCAGTAAAGATAGCAACATGTGGTGAAGAGATAGCCACTGAGGGCAGATCTGCCATGGGGACAGAGGTGAGGGAACTCAGGACGTAGGTGGAATCCTTACTGTATTGTATACCAGACAGCAGACCAGACACTAGCAATACAAAGCATACTGAGACAAAGATGAGTCACCCATCTTTTGGATCTCATTAAACCCAATCCTGGAGGCAGTTTGGCTGGTTTATACACCATTTCAGAGACTCAGAGGGCCAGCGGCAGTGGGAATAAGATGAACATGAGGTTTCAGGTATTCAAGATGAAGAAAGCTGAGAAAAAATCTGGTCTTCTGTTTTCCCTGCCTCTTTGTGTGGAGCAAAACCTGAAGTAAAAGAGAAGTTATGTAATAGAAGAAAGCAAAGCCCATGCCCTGATCATATCATTCAAACCAGCTACCCAGCTAAAAATTAGCCATGTCTGAGGGATGCATCCTCTACTCTCACTATGAATTCTTTAGGAACCTTCTAAGACTCTTATCTAAGGGATTGTTTGTGCTTCAAAACAGTCTCAACTGGAGAAGGGGGAATCAAAGAAATAAAGAATAAATGGTATTTTTAGATTTGTTTTTCATTTGGGGTGCCAGAGACACCTTGCACCTGGTATCTCTGGTGTCCGAGGACACCGCTTCCTGTCCTCAGTTGGTTCTCAGAATGAAGGATGCTGTGGTTCTTTTTTTTTTTTTTTTTTTCTAAACTCACAGAATTCCTTCTGCTTCTCCCTCTGCTTTGGGAGTGCTGGGATTAAAGCAGTTTACTATCATATTGGGCCCAAGAAAAAGATATGTTAATAATAAATATTTATGTACCTTAGTTTAGAATAAGAGTATGTAGGCATACATAGTAATAAATTTACATAAAAAGGTACAAATGGAAAAATGAAATGATAGGAAACTTTAACACTTAGTTTAAATAAAAGAAAGACAATCAATTAGCCAATATCTGGCTAGAACTACACTTTAAACAAAATATACCCTGGTTAGGTTTATGAGATATTCTACCAAGTGGCAACATATATTTACTTTCCCAAGTACATAAATAACATTATTCAGGGTAGACAGTTATTAGCCAATGAAACAAGTTAAAATTTTTGAAGAAGTTTGAAATAATATCAAATATTTTTTCTGGTTCTTATAGAATTATACTGGAAATCAGTAACAAAAAGAATGAGTAATATTTTATAACTAACATTGAAACAAGATACTTGCTTTATTGGTGCTAATTCAAAGTAATGATCAAAAAAGAAAGTTATTTTTGAGTCAAATATATGTAGAAATGAAACATCCACAAACTCATGCTATCTGACAAAAGTAGTACAAAGAGAAAAGTTTATATTAAAAGAGCCTACCTAAACAATAAGAGGAATATGAGAAATCTCAAAGATATAAACTAATTTTAAATTTCAAAGCACAAGAAATTGTCAAGGAGAACACCTATGACCAATTATTTCCTGAAAAACTGGATAAATACAAGTTCAATTCCTAGAAGCATATATCCACCACTCTAATATGAAGTCAATAAGACATTAAAAGTTATAGCCACCTAAAAACTGAAAGGAGTGAATTAGTAATGTGAAACCTTCTAAAAACAAAGAAAAATGTAAGGCCAGATGATTGTAGACATGAATTCTGTTTAAAAATATTGGAAGAATTAAAACTAATCTTAATCTTTTATTTAAAGTAAGAGAGAAAATACATCCAAATACCTGCAAATTTATAAGGCTAACATCATGAATAGAGCAAATCCAAAGACCCCAGAAGAAAAGAGAAAAGGAAAAAAGGACAAAAGAAAAAAATAAAAGTATAAAACAGTATGTTTGTTGGAGCAGCACTTAACTCTATTGTGACAGGAAAAATACAATGTGTCCCCTTTATACAAACATGCTTCAATGTAAACAAATCATCACGGTCCATGAACTTAACAGAAAAATTAAAGCTATTATTACAAAAATTAAAACTTTCTGATATATTATGATGACACATGACTTATAGCAGAATCTTAGCTCAATGTTATTAGGGGTATATAAGAGTCACATATAAAATTATACTTATGGTTCCAAAATTTAAAAATCTTGCTCTAATATCTTGGAATGGTAAGGATGACATTATTACCATGTAAAAATCTAAATCAAACTTAGCTTTATTTAAAAAACTTATTCTTTTATATTACTTTATTAGTTTAATTTATATCTTAGTATCATTATTTTCCAAAATGTGTTACTAAGTACAATATTTTAGTATTTTTCAGGACATGCTATAGCGATAGCAATAGAGATAGAGACAGAGACAGAGACAGAGATAGAGATAGACAGAGACAGAGAAAGACAGAGAGAAACAAAGAGAGTCAGAGACAGAGAGAACAAGCTTTTAGTTGTAATGAAACAGTTGAGTTAATGTACTTAAAAGGAGAATAAATTGAGGTTACAGCTAAGTGGTATGTCTAAAAGCCTCATGTATTAGGTTTGTTATTTTGTGGGAGATAATTAGCAAGAAAGACAAAAAAGAGAAAGGATGAGAGAAGAGAAAGAAAAAGGGAAGGAAGTAAAGAAAGGGGTAAATAAAAAATGGGAATGGATATAACAGAAGTGGTGAAGGGGAGGGCATAGTAGAATAGAGAACACGGGAGAGATAAAATAACACTAAAGACATCTTTTGTAAACACATATGAACACCTAGTAGTGTAGAAGATTCCTCAAACACATCTGTACACATATATGAAAATGATTAAAATTGAATTATCATATGTTTGGAAAATGACTCCTGTAATAGACACCAGAGGCTAATATTCAATACATGTTAACTGCTATAGTACAAAATAAGATTTACCTGAACATAAATCTTATCGGAATTTTTGTTTTACAAGAACTGTATACAGATTTGCTATATTAATAGATATAGATGATATAGATGATATAGATATAGATATAGATATAGATATACATATACATATACATATACATATACATATACATATACATATACATCATATACATATACATATATAGATATTATAAATTATATCAGTAGATTTTGTTGTGTTTGATAAATTAAAAGTTGAGTATGTACATATGTATGAATTTTTCAGACAAATAGCAAAGAACACTTTTATAAGTAATATATTCTTTTGCGTCAGGCAAATGTCTACCATTTACCACTCATGTGTATCCCTGTTCTAGTTCTAGATCTCAACCACATTTATTATGATGATAATTACAACTATAATAACCATATTATTTTAATCACTCAAATCCAAGACTCTTGAAAAGTGGAATGCATGATAATAGATGTCAATAGAGTCTATTCAGTTAACTAACCTAAATCTAGTCTCTCTGAAAATTCCTTAATTTATCCACTACTATGTCATGTAAATGTGTTTGTTTCTGATAATAGTCTCTGAGGGCATCCTAGTCACAGTCATCATCATTCTTCATTGACCTTGTTCAAGAGTTGTTTAAAGGCTTCTTTTTCTCTGATTAGAATTCTTACCATTTATCTATCTTAGTAGAGTAAGCTTTTCTTAGTTTCTTTATTTTGTCTTATTTTTAATTTTAAAATATAATCTTTTTATGAAGTCTTTGAGATTGAATTCAATGCAATTTGATAATATTTAAATGTAAATTGGGGGCTGGTGAGCTAGCTCAACAGTTAAGGGTATTTGCTATTCCTCCAGAAGATTATAGTACTCACGTTATGTGGTTTACAACTGTCCATAACCTCAGCACCAGGGGAAATGATAACCTCCTTTGGCCTACACAGACACACTCCCACAGCCACCACCACCCCCCAAATAAAAAATAAATCTTCACATTTAAGTTGAATTGGAATACTTTCCTGCTGAAAATCTCAGATGCCTTCCCAAATCACTCAGAATGAATCCCAGCCCCCATTGCCTTGCTAACTTTATCTCTGATTACCAGCACCGCTTCTGTCATTCATTTGGTCTCAGCGATTCTAACCTATATTCTATTCAGTTATAACAGACTACCTCAGATCTTTTGTACTTTTCCATTCCTTCAGTTTGACTATTGAGATCTCTCCTTTTTTTCAAGTATTTTCTTGTTAAATATTTCCATTCTCAAGATATCCACATAGCTACTTCACTTATAAAATGTATTTTATATTTTATAAGATGTATTTTATATTTCTCTGATATTCACTTTCTTTCTTCCTGTTTAAATTTATTCTTTATCTTCTCTAATATTCACTAGAATGTAAGCCTGGATGAAACTTGATGCATTGCATTTCATTCCCTCTTAAAGCTAGGTACCCTCAACATTGTCTGACAAACTGCCAGTGCTTCGCATGTATTTGTTGATTAAAAATAAAAACAGGTTTGACCCAGTTCTCCACTTATGCTAAGCAGAGACTTGTTGATATTGATGCTTTGCAGGGAAAAAAAATCATTTTCTTTTGAGTCTGTCCTTTATCCTATAACTTTTATGAGCGTATTGTGAATCTAGCTCTAAAAGATCATGAGTCTAGAAAGATGCACATGCTATATGCTATAATTGTGTGCCAATTTTTAAAAGAAATGTCAACGTTTGGGGAGTGTCATCTTTCATTATGCTTTTAAACAGGTGAGGCTGAAAATGGGAGTCTGTTATCTGCACTAGTGCAGATCTTTATTTTATAGCCACTAATTCCTCAGAGGAGTAATAAAGGAGCGCAGCAAGAGAATGATGAGCTCTAGACTCATTTTTGTGTGATGCCTTGCCAAGAACATTTATCAGGGCAGTGCATACGGCACATGGGGTGGAGGGTGGGTGCTTGGCGATATTTGAATTTGTTTCCACCACCAAATTAACTGTGCTCAATTCTGTTGTCCTCCCAATTTTACATTCTTGATTACACATTCATAAAACTGTCCCTTCCATTGAGCATAAATACAACTATTCCAAAAAATATAATTGTGCATGTTTATCAACCACCTAATTTGTTTTACTTGCCAGTTACTAATTACATATGAAATATAAATGAATTTCACATCATATATTCTCTATTAACTACTGAAAGAAAAACTTCTAGTAACTTATAGTCAATACAGGACTTTCAAAAAGGACTAAGCTTGGTATCAAGACATTCCTAATATACTTCATTTTCAATACAGAAAACTCTGGATACACGGCTAATGAATTCAATGTTTTTTTCACAACCACCTTTACCCAAAAATGTTGTGTACACAAACACAAACACACACACACAGAGAGCTATTAACTTTTGAGACATTTTTCAAGCTAAATCAAGTACTTTATCAGAAGCTCTAGATAAACTGACTGCATCTACTGAGAGATTGTTTCATTATATCATTAGTCATGTTTATCACCTCCTACCAGTTGTGCTTTCTCCTGGAACAGTGACCAAAAAGCCAGAAATTTAGCAGCCTAAGACAATAAAATGTGTTAAATCTCTATCCTGGAAGACAGAAGTCCCAACCAGGTGTCTATCAATTCCTAATGGTTTCCCAGTATTCTCTGAAATACTTTACCCTGTGTTTGTTTCAATTTGATATATGCTGTACTTGACCTTATTGATAATTTGGGATAAAACTGTCAGCATTCTTAACATACTTATTATTATTCTGCATATGGCATTACAATTACTATCTTTTCATATAAAGTGATATTTACAGGTTTCAGGGATCATGAAACAATTATATGACCGGTAAATCAGCTTGTCATGCTAAAGCAGTCCCTGACACATGATAAAAATGATATATATCCTGAGGTAGCATTCTGTCTTTGTCTCTCAGTCTCTCTCTGTTATACACACCTATTGAAAATACTTAATAAAATAGACATTCAGACCTGAGTTGCCACAAAACAATATACCAATAATGAAGGAAAAACTTGAAATTGTGTACAGATTAAGATTTGAGTTTTATGTGGTTCATTTGAAGTCTTTGTCACAAAAATAGATATGTAACATGTCTTGGTGTTTCTCATTTGAATTACTCTGCAGCATAACAGTCCTCTCAATGCAATATAATAGAATTTGATAGACTACATTTGCTAATTATTTGAGAAACACAGACATTCTTATTGTACCTACATATGTTAAAGTGGGAGAAATCTCTCTAACATTATACTTACAATATGCTTGTTACTAGTGCAGAGACTAACACTTCTAACCATAGAGAACAATATTTGAATATTTTTCTGAATATTATGATAGAAAACATTTGAGGCTATGTAGATTACAATACCAGAGAAAACACTTTGTTAATGAAAACATTTATGTATAAACAATGTGCAATAGCTGTGATTTTAATACTTATTTGAACTATGAACATTTCACAAAATATTTTATATCACTTTTAAACAAAATCTAAATACTATACACATTTGATATTTGATAGTCTGTTATGGTAAATTTTTAAAGACAACGTATCAAACTGATTTTGAAATTTTTATGCAGACTAAGTTATCATCAAACTCATGATCTGCCAATGGCCAGCCTCTTTTTGGAGAAGGATTTTGAGAGAAGGAGTGTCTGGGAGTGGCAAAAAGGAATGGTTCAAAGTCAAATCTTGGATCCAAACTGACGACCTGTGTTCTGACTGATACAGCTTTTCCAATCTGCTTCTCTCTATGTTCTGCTTTCTCTCTGGAGATTTTTCTGTCTGCATTCTGCTTGCTTGCTTTTCTAAGAAATCTTTCTGTCCATGTTTTGCTTACTTGTGTGTGTGTGTGTGTGTGTGTGTGTGTGTGTGTGTTTCAGTGTTTCAGTTCTCCAAGCCAATTCTCATGTCCTGCAAACCACAGTCTTTTATTTTACATATCAATCCAGTCATTTTCTCTAGGTTTTCCTTTTGATTATCATATGAATCCCATGTCCCCAATCCCCTAGAATTCTTAGGAGACCTCAAGCATACATTTTTTTCTTATCATTGCAAAAGAAATCTGCCTTCGTTAATCACAGACAATAAGATAGTTGAGTGGGACCCTCCCCCCTTTCCCCCCCAAACCTGACCATTTCCACCAATCCTGGTCCTGGACTTCCTGTGTCTCAGGGTGACCTCAAACTCAGAAATCTGCCTGCCTTTGTATCTGCCTGTTTTTGTGTTTTTCTGACAAGCTGGCTCCTAGTGAAGCTACCTGTGTTCCTTTAGATTGATGAAGCCTCTCACACAATTTATATTGTATCCCTACTTTTTGCATAGTTGAGAAATTATGTATTTTCAAACTCGTGTATTTAGAGCTCTTTCCCATAGCCTTAATGGCTATCCTGAAGGTCCCAGTGTTTACCATTTTGCAGAGACACAGCCACACCCTCGACCCCTGGACTCATGTTGTTTCTAGTTATCATGGAACCATTAACAGGGAGGACATTCCTCCAAAAGAATTCCTTCCACTTCTAGTGGGTCCAGAAAATATGTACATTTTTACACAAACATAGCAACCATCAACACTCATGTAGACTCACACAAGGGCCCTGACCCAGGAACAGGAACCATGTCGTTCTGTCCCCATCAGGGACCCACTAGGCTCACAAGTCTTCAGTTTTGTATTGAACTATGATATGATGTGTATGGACTACTAGCTGTAGGCCAGCTTCCTTCACCACTAGACACAAATGCAGCAGCAGCTCCACAGTTACTCTGGTTTTGGACCAGGTCAGAAATCTGTGTCCACTCATCCTTTCCATCTCTTTCCACTCACCATGTGTGTGTTCTGGCTCCATTCCCACAAGACTTCAAGTTTCCCAGAAAACCTTCATGCCTTGGGATTTGGATTCAGGAAGCTGAAAATTCACATCACAAGACAACCATCGTTTCTATGTGGAATGCAGGTAGGTCTTTCTAGATATTTTTAGTCGTCATGTTTTTCTTCACTAAGCACTTAGTAATTTATCAATTTGGGTTAACATTTTCATATCCCTGTACTAGCTCTTTAGTTGCCTTTTTTTCTGGGTTTTTCCTCTACTAAGTTATAATTATTATTTGTCTTTCTAAGTAAGGGTAGTAGTTTTCTCTAAGACCTTAATTCTGTTGTTCAAAATGTTATTTCTTTTCACCTTATTCATCTCTGTCTTGGTTTTTAGGATAGAATTCTGACTTTCAGATTACTTTTTTTCTTCAGAGTTTTTTTGTGACTGAGGTTCCATTATGTATCACAGGCTCGCCTGCAACTGACTGCAATTCCACATTCTAATACTGTTCTGTGACATACTAGAAATTGTATCATTTAGTTTTCTACTAATGAGTAAGTTATCCTAATAGTTCAGTGTTTTTACTTATCAACTTCTTAGCCAATAAAAAGTACTGGTGGTTTAAGAACTTTGATGGTTGTTGTTTTCTTACTCCTGTTTTAGTTGCTGAGTAGATATGATTTGTAAATTTGATTGAGGTGAGTGTTTCCTAGTATTCCATTAAAATTACTCAAGAGATGTATTTATCATTTCTGGATGTATCGCATAAATATCTCCTAAGTTTTTAAAATTTAGAACTGAAATAATGGGTTTATGATCATCTTAAAGAATGAAAAAATTATAACAATCACTTGACATCTCATATAAAGCATACATGAGTTTGATTATGATCATGAGGGAGATCATAGTTTAAGGTTTTCAGCAGTGTTTTCTTTAATTTAGCTTTTCATTAAAATTTGTCTTGAAACCAAAAAAGACTGTTCTCAAAAAGGGCTCTTTTCCATGTTTCTTTTCTTTAAGGTAGTCAAAAAGTCTTCAATAGTTTGAAAAAAATGTGTGGTGTGACAAAAGAAGAACACAGCCAAAAATAACCTTAATTATTTAGTAATTCCTATGCATGTATGCTGTTAACATTTTAAATCCGCTTTTGTAATTTTAATTGAAAATTGTTTAAAAGAATGAAATTATTTCATATTTTTTGAACACCATAGAAAAGTCAATTAACATCCAGCATGTTACTGAGTTATCTTCAGTATTGCTCATGTGTATGAGGATAAGATGATTCAAAAAATATTTTCTCATCTTCCAGAAATTTTGTATATACTGTTTATTTATAATTTTTGTTTAATCAAAAATACATAGTGCAGATTATTATCACCAGAACTTTTATCCTTACAGTTATAAAGTCCATAATAAAATGCCTACTTTAATGACAATTTCTTTTCTGCATTTTTCATGTGCTATAACTTAAATATAATTAAAGTAACTCTTATGTGACACAAAGCATATGATTTTTTTTTGTAATTTTAAGAATTCTGATGTTTAAATCCACAGAGAAAAACTCTCTTTAAAACAAAACCAACAAATTCATTTCAGTGACAAGTAATATGTAGCTTATATATTAAGAATATTTTCTTCCTTAACCGTTTATTAGCTTCGACATTTCAAAAGACAGAGTATGAAGCTATGATCTGAGGTGGCTATTTATAAATTAATTGATCTTCCCAGGGATTTTATTGTCATGTTGTGTCCTATTTTACCCATTTAATTGAAAATAACTGAACTAAGTGACTTAAACTATTAGCAGATCTTTGTTCCCCTTTTTCACTTCATGTTGGGGATTGGTTCTGATGCTTTGAATTAATTAGACTCCCCAAAATTGTGAATCTGTATGTCCAAATGCTGAAAGTCCTTGTCCCCAGTTGGTTTTTTATTGATACCATAAAGAGCCATAGCCCACTGGTTGGGCAGATAGACTAAGACACGACCTTTGAATTTGTGTGGACTAGTTACTGGAAGATAGAAAAGAGAGATCAAGATGATAGGGAAGAAGAAAGACCAGACCTAAAGATCTGCCGACATGTGAGAATCAGGAAAAGTGTCCACACAGGCCACTTCCCCAATTGTGTTTGGGGTAGCAGAGATGAAATATAAATTTCAAAAGATGTTAACTCAGGAGTACCAGAGGGGAGTATTTGCTAGCAGTGGGAAAGATTAGAACTACCCAGCCTTTGAGCTAGCCAAGGCATTTAAAATTAACTGGTGTGTGTGTGTGTGTGTGTGTGTGTGTGTGTGTGTGTGTGTGTTCATCTTTCATTAGCAAATCCAGAGGGCTCTGGTAAGTGGCTGGGAGCATGACCCGCTGGGAGCATAAAGCAGTTTAGCCAATATCCACTACAACTTTATATTCAGACAATGCTGTTTGCATATTTATGGAAATATATAAAAGTCACAAATAAAATTATACATCAGTTTAATGTGTTTTGATCCATTAGTCTGTTATAACAGTTATGTGATGAAAAATGCTGACGGAACAGATACATAAGTACAAGCTGCAGGTCAGCTTCAAAGGCATGCCATTTTAGATAGCATACTATTCACAAACCAACTTTAGTCCTAATTATTTGTATGTAGCTTTGGATAAAGAATGTCAGATTGAAAATTTCTTTAGTATCTTTCTTAATGTTTTCTTTAGATGTCATCTAATTAAAACATAGCTTATAATTATATCAGTACAAAATGTTTTTATGTTAGTGGCACATATTATTTTAACAGAATCATGACTACTTTTAAATGCAATAAATATTTGATTTAAAACAAAGCAATTAGCCACAACATCTGAATCTTGGTGAGAAATAATTGATATAAGATATGAATATTACTTTGTTTTTATCATGCAAACATAATTAGTAGTTCAAATTGACTTAATTACTTCTAGACAATTTTCCTTTTTTTTGGCCATTGTTGCCCATTCAACAAGTGTTCGTTGACTATTTATTACACTGCAAGGTAAGTACATCATTTTATTTCTAGTTGTTCAGGTTTCAGGTGATCATACTAGGTTGATTCCATTGTCTTCTGTGGGGAGCCGACAGAAGGTGGCTATCATCCTTACAGCCATCTTGAGCCTTATACCCTGACAAGAGACTTGATTACATTAGCCTACAACAGCTAAGCACACTCTGATAACATCTTGCTTTAGATACCAGGATCTTCCCTTGGGTGTGTGAGACTTAAAGGTGTGATTTAGAGCTGAGACTTAAGGGCATGACTTAGAGATCAGACTTAGAGATAAGACCTAAGGGTGTGACTTAAGGACATGACTTAGAAGTGAGACATATAAAAGGCGAGAGGCAGACAGAAGAGTTCAGTACAACTTGGAACTAGGAATTAGGCAGTAAAACTTGGAACAGAGAATTAGGTATTAGGGGCTTGGCACTTGGAGGAAGAACGTGGAATTAGACAGTACAACTTGGAGTTAGTTATTAGGCAGTAGACATTAGGCACTTAGCACTTGGAAGAAGTAACTTGGAACTTGGAGGCACTAGAGACTAAGAACTAGGGACTAGGAACTCAAGACTTGGGACTTGGACTAGGAAGAGAGACTGAAGAATAAATGGGATTGAATCACACTCTGTCTGGTCTTCATTCTTCAAGTCAGTCCTCACTCTCTCTCTTGCTGAACCCCTACCCATGGACTGGAGCAGCTTGGGGCAGTACGAGCTCTAACAACTTAGCCCCCAAAGCTTTTGACAGTGCGGGTTCAAATATTGACAGAGCAGCTCTCGAAATTTTTGGCACCCAATGTGGGGCAGCTTGGTTCTCAATAGTCTTCTGTTGTGATCAGATCGTGAATAAGTATTAACGATAAATATCTCTATAGCAGGATATACAATATTTGTTTATATGTGGAATAGTATACTTGAGACTTAAAGTGATTTTTGATTTTTCAGAAACCTTCACAGATTACATACATGGAGGAAAAACACCCATACACATAAAATCATAGGAAATTTTAAAATGCATAATTTTCAAATACATTAATAAAGCAGTTATTAAAGCAATATCATTATGAAACATATTTAAGTGGGTAAACTACACTGTTCATTATTTTCTCCATGTAGTTCTGTAGTAGTCATTTTATAAGTAATTTTATTATAATTACTTTGTTTGGAAAGGTAATCATGAGAAATATATATATATATACATATGAAACCCTAATAGCCTATTCAGAAAATATAATTGCAGTTGGTAAGAATCAATTGAAAGAAATGACTGTTCTAAATTTTAATTTGGACTTGTGGAGAGAGAATGTGTTTACTTATTGATGATAATTACTAACAGACTCCTTTGTGGGGTGGTAGGCTGTGAGAGACAGTGGGGTACACAGTTGAGTCTGCTTCAAACTCTGGAGACCCTAAAGGAATGGTAGGAGTTTGGCAGTACTCCTGGGCCTCCCGGTTCCTCTCACTTAACTACAGCCCTCTATAGCCCCTCCCAAAGAGAGGTTTGTGTCATGTAGCACAGGTAGAGGGCATGATTACAGGCCATAGAGTCTTAAGAGATCTCCATATTCATGAGTTACCTAAAGGCTAGAGGATGTAGCATATTAAGCATTCCTTCCCAGACCCTCATCCTACTTGTAAAAGGTATTTAACCTCAGGCCCACCCTGAGAACGTGGGGTACAGATTCATCCACTTTCTGCCATAACAATAAATGTTTTAAGATTATGGACCACCTTTTGTTTCTGGAGCCCTCTGTGGAGAACCATAGAGGGGGCCTTCAACTAAGGAGCCACTGTCTAATCTCCCACCAGAGAACTTCTCTATGTTACAGCCATGGAGAGGCCACCAACCCAAGCAAAGGTAGCCAAGCCAGCTATGACCCAGTCAAGTGAGTCACCATGACCAAGAGTCTCTACCCCACAGGGCACCGCCAGAGCTCCTCTCCCTCATTCCTTTTGGCTGCGGGTCAATCCAGCCCATACACACCTCCCCATCTTGATCCTTCTGCAGCCATCCAGAGGAGCCTGGGAGCCCAAGGGCTTAAGACCAGCTGATTTCTTCCCACCTTCTTGCCCAGCGGTCCCCAATCTCAAGAGCTCCTGCTCATGCGGGATCTCAGACTGGGATCTCCCCATGCCCAGAGTGGAGCTCAGTGGTTTCCCATAGCCTGGGTGTCCCCACCAGCGCTTGGAGTGAACTCAGTTGAATTCCAGTTCTTCTGTCCCCTGAGTCATGGTCCTAGCTGCCTGGGGCAGCAGATGTGCCCGGGATCCACAAGTGAGCCCAACAGGACCCACACCCACACGTGAGCTAACACATGAGCTACAGCCCCACACTCCTTCATACAACAACCATGCTTTGTATTGTTTGTTTCATGCTGTACTATCTTCTGTGATTAAGTAGATGTGCATATCACTAAATGACAAACTTAAAAATGAATGACCAATATTTTGTTGAACAGTTGTTATCAAATTGGGTGTGAAGTTAAAGATCTAAGTGAGAATTTGCTGTAGTGACCTAAACTTATGGGAATATAAAATGCCAAATACAAGAGGGTATACTTAATGTGGTTTTGAATTGTTGTGGAAATACAATACATTCTGAAAAAGTTTCAGAAATTTGAAAAATACAATTATGTCTAAAGAAAAAAAGAAACCTTCAATAGTCAATATAATTTTGTTTTATATGTTCTTTTAATTTTTCATTTAAATTGTTTTATATAACTATATGAAGTTTTTAATATCCTTTTACAAATTGTATAAAAGCAAAAAGGAAAAGGGGTCATGGGATAGGGGTTTTCTAGGGAGGGGAAATGGGGAAAGGGGATGGCATCTGAAATGTAAGTAAAATATAAAATAAAAAAAATAATATCCTTTTACTTGTGGATTTTTATTGAGACATATATCTCATGTTTCTCAGGCTGATCTCAAGCTCATTATATGCTAGGAGAAGACTGTAAGTACTAGATCATCCTGCCTTCACCTCTCCAATTATGGGATTCCAATTAAGCACCACTACACCTAGCTTTCTACTTGTGTTTATATCTATTACTAAAACATCTTTTCAAACGTTCCTCTGAGCTGGGTGTGGTAGCATACATATTCCATTAATCTTTAGCATTATAGAGGCTAAGGCAGGAGAATAACACATCCAAGCGTCCAAGAGCAGTCAAGGATGCTTGACAAGACCCTGCATCCAAAAAGAAAATGAAAGAAAATGAAACAAACAAACAACCAAAAAAACCTCAAATAACACTACTAATGATATCAGCAATTTTGTAAATTACCTATTAATGTCTTGTAAAGTGATATGTACTACTGCTGAACATTTATTTTGTTTGCCTCCTACCCCATCAGTTGACCCTGAGGACAAATTGTCCCATGTTTCACAAATTACTTTGCGTGCCTATATAGTTGCAGAAACTAAAAATCCTCCTGTTTTATGCTAGCTTTTGTTCTATTCTGAAACTTACAACTAAAGGAGTCTTATTTTAAATACTGTATTAACATCTTAAATACTGTATTAACATCTTAAATACTGTATTAACAACTTAAATACTGTATTAACATCTTTGAGAATGGAACATGGATAAGGTATCAAAGGATTTACTGAGTTTTGTTTACTGCATTTTAAAGTCACTAAACAGGAAGGATTTAAACATACAATGTTTAAAGAAATTAGAGGAGACTTATCTGATGAGATACCATGTTCTAGTTCTTGGAGATAAATTAGAGAAAAAATGAGCAAGGAGTTTAAATCAGGTAAAGGTGCTATTGAAATTAACTGATGATAGTCTACTGGAGGGTCCCAGATACCAGAGAAATGTGAGGCTCCCAGGATCCAATGTGATTGACTTTAGCTATAATGCACAGATAAAGGGGAGATAGAACCTGTAGAGACCACCTCCAGCAGATAGACACTACCCCTGATTGAGGGATGAGCCACCCATCCATCTCAAAGTTTTTTAAACCAGAAATGTTCCTGTCCAAAGAAACAACAGGGACAAATAAAAACAAAAAAATGGAACAAAGACTGAAGGAAGAGCCAACCAGGGACATCCCCACCTGGAAATACATCATGTCTGAAGACCTTAAACCCAACACTGTTGCTGTGTTCGAGAGGCGCTTGTGGACAGGAACCAAGTGTGGCAGTTCCTGGGGAGGTCCAGCCAGCAACTGATCAATGCAGTGGCAGATGCTTGGAGCCAATTGTCAGGCTGAACTCAGGGAACTTGGTTAGGGAGCTGACAGAAGGAGTGGAGGAGCAACTAACAAAGGAGTGTACCTGGAGTGATGCATAGCTCCAGATATATATGTGTCTGACGATGGCCTTGCCTGACAGCAACAGGAAGAGAGGCCTTTGTCCTGCAGAGGTTGGATGCCCCAGAGTATGGAGATTCTGGAGTGGTGGAGCAGGAGAGTGTGGATGGGTGTGGGAGCTCTCTCATACAGGCAAAAGGAAAGGTGGAAGGGCAGGTGTGGAGTGTGGGGTCGGTGGAGTGGGTAACTGGGAAGTGGGATATCATTTGAAATGTAAACAAATGAAATGATTAATTAAAAAAAGAAATTAACCATAGAAAATACTTGGCACATTATAAACATTTCTGTAGACAAAATTAGTACACTTAAAAGAATGAATAGAAATATCATATACTCACTATCTGCTATGAGTTGTACTAAATTCAGTGAACTTGTAGAAAATAGGTTATACAACATCAGGTTTTGAGAATCACACAAAAATGTAAAGTTCTAGCTGTATACTTTTTGAGCTTTTACTTTTTTTCTTCACAGAGTGGCATGCCTTTTTTTGTACAAAATCTACCATTACTGTTACACTAAAATAATCTTTATATTAATATAACATATGCTAAAAATCTTTCTAAAGTTGTGACACACAGAAATTCATAAAGAGTTTTTCATCTTTTGGGTTTTTGGCTCACAGAGGTTTGTTGTTGTTGTTGTTGTTGTTGTTGTTGTTGTTGTTTGAGATAGTTCTGCCCAAATCAGATTGGTCATGTGTTACCTTACTCTGTGTATTATTATATCTTCAGATTATGCCATGCTTTTCCAACAGTGAAATTTGATATCAAAGAATGAGCATTCACTGTAATTTAGCATATATACAAGAAGGTTTAGATATCCAAGGCGCCAAGAAAACTCTTTTTCAAGTATGCAGCTGAGCAGTAATTTGTGCTGCAAATAGCCATGGTCTTGATTATGTTAAAGTGAATTTCACTCCTGTAGACACATGTGGGTAGAAGTGTAACATTTGTTTATGGTCATATTTCCTTCAGGAAAATATGCTACCTTCATCCTCATTTGAAATTTACTTTTTACCTAATGAGAACTCTAACCTACAAAGTCATAGCTTTTCTGATAGTGTAGAATTCTGCCTTCTATATAAAATACCTTCTGAAAATATCCATTGAATAAATGTGAGATACACTAGACTTTATGGTTCTTCTGTCATTCATACTATATCCTTCACTGTATAAAAATTTTTCCCCAGTTACCTTGATAAATATGAAAACATTTTGATTTAACTAAGCAATTACAAGCCCTGTGTTTAAATTCTAGTTTCTCCCTTAGTAAAATATTTTTTCACAGTAATTAATTTCAGTGGCACAATAATGAGAGTTTTTTCACCAAATGTACTTTAAAACACACAGTAAAGTAGATTAAATCACTATGATGTTTAATAATGATTTTCAACTTGATAGGATCTAAAACACCTAGGGAGGAAAAAATCATAGGCTGAGTCTGAGAGGAATTTTGTAGAAAAGTTAATTGAGATGTGAAGATCCATGCTAATTGTAGACAGTTCTGTTCAATGGGCTGGAGCCATGGACTAAATAAAATAGAGAAAAGAAACTGAGTTCTAGCATTTGTTGTTCTTTGCTTCCTTTTATTAATGCAGTGTGACAAGCTATTTCGAATTTTTGCTGCATGCCTTCCACCTCATACCTATAGGTATTCTCCAGAAATGTCCAAAACATTTCTTGGAGAAAACTTTAAAATATAACACAAGTACTTATATAGTATATTTTTGCCCAAACTGAGTGTCTAATTGCAACATTTGCTTCAATTTGCTCCAGTTTAAAACTGTATCTCAGCTGGAATAGAAGTATCAAGACAGACATTTGAGGAAGCAACCTATCCTCTATTCAAGATGACTTTTCTTCCCTAGAAATGTCATATCATGGAAGGAAGCTAGGGTATTTCCACTTCAAATCAGTTGTTACAAACTCATCATACACAAGTCGGTTAAGACACATCAATCTGTTTAAATGTAATCCAGAAGGTGTGCCCTACCTTTGCATTTACAAATGTCTCAAAATATATTTCACTTAGTGTACATACTGAATTGAGCTAAGTTCAGAGAAAATGCATGGAAATTTTGAAATGCCTTACCCACCTATTTCTGTCCAAAAGTATAGTATGTAATTACCATAGAACGTATACCAAATTCTCTTGAAACTAATGACAATCTTCTAATGATAAGGACGTGTTCCTGTTAAAATAAAGATTGTACAATTCATAATAGATAGTTATCAGATTAGTTCCAAAATGTCAAGAAGGTCATTTCTTCTGAACAGAGTTAGTAGGGTATGAAGAAGACCTAAGCTAAGAATGATAAAAGAAACATTGAAGGAGAGTAGATGTAGGGAAAGAGGCTTATGGATCTTATGATTTTGATGTAGTGGTATACAGTGAGAATTAAAATTAAAATCAAGCAGTGATGGGACTTCTTAAGTTATTGTTGTAAATTACAAAAATAAGATTTGGAAATATATATTGTAGGTTGCTGTTTTTCCCATTCTTTGTAATTAATACAAGTAACTCATAAACTCATAACTTTCTGAATGAGAGAGAGAGAGGGAGAGGGAGAGGGAGATGGA
>JANHMN010000005.1:27011844-27025488 GCA_030674055.1 Rhabdomys pumilio | reverse complement strand
AGAGGGAGAGGGAGAGGGAGAGGGAGAGGGAGAGGGAGAGGGAGAGGGAGAGGGAGAGGGAGAAAAAACAGCTAAATTGGGTGAAACTTCTTGAAACTCCTATGCATTTAACGAAAAGGTTAAAAGCATACCTAAATCCACCACAGAAATATTTCCCGAGTTAAAAAAAAATCATTATCTGTGAATGTATTCTATAACTCTGGAACAGAAAGTATAAGACCCAATGAAATACAGAGGAGTCTAGTAAGACCTTCAGAGTGCCATTCAAAATAGGATAAAAAGGAGCATTTGATCTTTATGATAACTAAGGATGTTCTGCTTTGCTCAAACAAATCTTTTTCATTGCAAACTTCTTCCTTCTTCCTCTTCTAATATGATAAATTGAGATTTTGTAAAGTGATTTCTTATATCCAAATCAAGAGCTGGGCATATGGTCTTGGGGTGATGTCTGATTTCTATGTTTTATTTATTTGTAATTTTGCACTTGACTATAATACATGGTTTTACCTGTATAAGAAATAGTTTTAGTTTTTCTTTTGTCAAATGCTGATATTGAGAGGGTAAATATCAGTAGATGTTATAGTATGGACCCCATGTTCTATCATGGTAAGGGATATGGATGGTGATAAAAACTAGAAGGATTTGGTCTTAAGATGGGCTATATGAGTTCAGTACTCTCAAATGTCTGCTATCATTTTCTGTGTCTGTCAGGCTAAAAATCTCTCTATGAATGTTTTAGGATTTGTTAGCATTCCAAATACAAATTAATCAGAGTTAGTCTACCAGTATGACATTTGCCCAGAACACTTGCAACTAAGTATATTTTGACCAAGTCTCTGGTCTCATGCAGAAATTTTATAGTAAAATATAGGAATGGGTAGAAATCACACAAATAATCACTAAGAAAAGACAGAAAATCCCTCTCCATGTCACTTTACTAGGTTTGAAACAGGAAGAGTGTCTCTATTTTTTTCCTCAGGGGCTTCTGTGGCCCCGGGGAATGTCAGATCCTTTCTGACTGTCTGGCTCAGCTCTAATGTTCTTTACCATCAGCAGAAAGTTATGCCTCACTGCTTGGCACAATGTTTCTCAATGCTCTTTGGAGGCTGCTTTCTCCTAGCAGCTGAAGGAGACATTTTGCTTTTGTCAGCATTTTCTCAGAAACGTATCAAGTGGAGCTCAGCTGCCTCTTAAATCAGTGGTGATGTCATTCTGTATTTTTGTGAGGGTCTGTAGCTTGCATTTAGAAGATGAAGGACAGCTGAGCATTCTCTTAATATCCAGAGCTTTTTCAAAGAAGTGCAGGTGAAGAATAAGCAGACCCACTTCAGTATAAGTAACTTAATAAACAGAATAAAACAAACAAAAAACAATAGTGGCAACTGCTACATGAGTTTCTTTTAATTTTATTCTAATATTTTGGCTCCATTTCTTAGTTTGCTGCATGGAATCCAAGGAAGTCAAGTAGTGCGTTCATTTTCAATTTTTATGCTAAAGTACAATAAGAGAAATAATGCAACTGGAAAAAATATATATCATACCTAATAAAAATTCCATGAAAAACCTTTACTAATGAAAAGCATTCTAATGTTTTCTATACAATCCTATACTAATAAAAGTCTATTTGTTACCACAAAAATGAATTCAAAACCCAATAATTGGTTGCCACCTGCAAATTAAAAATATTGATCTAGTATAACAACAATTTGATTAATTCCTCCTTGTATATGGATTAATCATTTACTTGTTTTCTTAATTAAAAATTGATTACTTTTAATATATATGAAGACAACTGGACTCTTCATTGCTGTAGTTTCAAATCTAAAAACAGAAGAAGGTAATCTCTTCTATTCTTGATATGTGTAAGAGGAAATAGACTGGAGTGCATTGGAAATTTGGCCTGGTGTCTGGCACCATTTAACTTGGACCCTTTAACACACATTTTTCCCCTTGGATTCCAATTTCCTAAAATACAATGTGATGAAAATTGTTGTAGTTAACTTCTAAGACCTATTTAAGATAGAATCTGTGATTTTTGTGCCATTGCTTTCCTGAAATTGCTATTGTGATGATAAGAGGTAACTGATATAATCAGACAAAATAAGCTTTTGTGACCCTTATGAGTTTATAAAACTAGCATATATTATGTATGTATTGGGCTCAACAATGTGTTGAATGCTGAGAAAATACCTTGAGATGATAGCTTGGGAAAAGTAGCAATGTCTGAGCACTTAGAGCCTACTACTGAAAGCTGAGTTGAAAGATTCCTAAACTGAGATTATGTCTAGTCTATCAGATCCCTGTCTGTGTCTGTTGATTTTCCTATCTGTACAAATAAAACCAAGGCAAATAAAAAATATAGAGCTGCATAATCACAATCTCTGATGTAGAAAAGAACTCTGATACAATTTAATTCAAAGTGCATTGTGGTGTGTCCAAAATATACCCAACCTTGGCAGAGAAATAGTGACTAGAACATCAGCATGGGATTTAGTCAAAAATGTGGGAAAATTCATAAATTCTCCCTTAGTGGAAAGGGACATATTTGTCAGCACATCATTACAGTGCTAATAAAATTGTTGACAAGTTGATGTGGGATCTAGCAAATACATTTTTAAAGAATCTTGGATGTTTGGGAGGATACTTTTAATAGGACAAATGTTTTTCTTTGGCCTGTGTCCAAAAAAGCTTCTAACTTTAGTGATAACAGTAAAGAGGCAAACTTGATTGCTCAGAGGTCCTTCTAGCACTCTTGTAGAGCTGAAAGTTCTGTGATGCCCACATGCAAGGTTCAAATCAACCCTGTTCCAGCTATAAGATGATAAGAAGACTGATCTGTTATAGCCCATTGGAGGACAGCAAAGCAAAAAAGCATGTATGATAGGGCTGTTGGGGGCTGACATTGAGTGCTGAGGTATTTTATGTAGCCTTTGTACTTCCTGGGACTCTTTCAGAATGATAATTCCCAAGGCTTTGTAGTTAACGTGAGAAAGATGAGGCACTATTGGAATAGGTCAGCATGCTGATTTAATTAGAAGTCAGAGTTTTTCAACCAAAGTTCTGACACTTTCCATTAGGATTCAAAACCAAACCAATTTATTTATTTATGACAAGATAGTGTTTAATAATGTTCCAGAAGCATTTGACTTCTTGATTACACATTCTAAAGGGAAGTAGTTTATGTCAGCAGGAAGAAAGTGTCCTCTGTGAGAAGCAAGCCCATAAATTCTACTCTAAGCTGCATGATTTAACTTATTAAGTTGCTTGAATTAACTGGTTGTTTTAACATAATTTACATATGAATTTACGATTCCAAAAAGCATATAGGCCATTTATTTCTGAGAGCTAGAGATTACAGTCTCTAATTCCCATTTCCATAATATAAATCTGCAGGGTCCACAATCATTTTACTGCTCAAACTTCTCAGAGAAACCGAGTAAGAGAACACCAAGTCCAGAAACTCTGATCACTCACCTGCTTTAGTAAGTAAAACAGAACATGCACTCACTTATGCTATCTGTCATGACTCACTTTGGTGTTCAGTGAGTAGTGAGGAGTGGAGATGGAAATTACTGGAGCTAAAACCTAAAACAGTTCCTCCTTAGTCTAAAATGTAAATATTATTTAAAATAGTATATGACAAATTGAATTAATCAAGAAATCCCTACCACCACCATGCCCCAGGTTCTTGATCCAAGCTCCTTCATTTCTTTGTGAAATATAGTTCAGTGAGTCGTGTTTTCTTGTGTTTACATTATCAACCTTTATGATATGTGTGTCTGAGTTGCCCAGATCTATACATATCCTATAACCTGTTCCAATTTCAAAACAAAACATTTTCATATCATTAAAACACACCAAACCATCCCTTTTCTTACTTTCTTTCCCTTTATATTTTCTCTTATCAAACTACTAACATTTCACATTTTTGATTGTTTGCTTGTAGACTGTTATTAAAGCTGACATGAGCTTGCTTTGCCTCATGTCTTTGTAGTTACTCTCACATCCTTTAAGTGCTTTGTGTTAATCACATTTCTCTGTCACTGTGTAAAATGCCTCGAAAAATCATCTTAAATGAAAAGATATTTATTGCATTTTAGGACTTCATTTGGCTGTATTGTTTCTGGGCCCTTAACTAGCAGAGGAGAGTATCATTTTGGAGGAAAGCTAATCACTGCATATAGAACTTAGATGGCATGATATAGGGAAATGTTAGAAACAAGATAACCTTCAAAATTATGTTTCAATTGACCTATTTCTTCCAACAAACTTTGCTAAATTCCAAAAGTTTATGATTTAATCAGTTGGATAATCCACTGATGAATCAAAGATTTCATGATTCAGTTACCTCAAAATGACCAAATCTACCAGCTGGTAGTGAATTTAAACACACAAGAGCTCTTTGAGGGATATTTTATACTTAAACCATAATATTTGACTATTACACCCTCACTATATATGTTTTTTATTACTTGAATAGCTTTTTGGCCATGTCTCCTACAGAATTTGTCTTAACTTATTTTTCTCTTAATATTGATAAACTTCTGGGCTTTCTTTTACATTGGGAATATGTGTAAAGGGAGAAAATTGAAGGCCAATACTTTACAGTCCATACATTATATATTTCTCTCCCTCCCTCCCTCCCTCTTTCTCCCCCTCCCTCCCTCCCTCCTGTGTCCCCCCTCTCTCTTTCACACACACACACACACACACACACACACACACACACACACACACACTTCTCAGATATCCTATTGACATACTGTGCCAGGTAGTTTATTTCAAATTGGTACAGACTAGGCATATCTGTGAAAAAAGAATCTCATAAAATTTCCTTTATCAGATACACATTTAGGCAACCTTGGGGAACATTTTCTTGATTAAATGATTGATGTTTGTGGGTCCAGACAACTGTTGAAAATGACACCCCTAGTCAGATGGTTTTGGGTTATATAAGAAATCAGGCTTAACAAATGATATGGCATAAGCTATTAAGCAGCATTTCTTCAATGACTTTGAATCAGCTCTAGCCTTAAGTTTCCTGCCTTGGATGCCCTAAGTGGGGCATAATTTGCAATATGTAAACCAAATAATCCATCCCAGACATTGCCTTTGGTCATGGTCTTTATCATAGCAAAGAAACCTAACTAGAAAGAGTACTACAAATGTAACTCATCGCATTTTCCCAGCTATCTTATCAGATGACTCTAGTGAAGTTACATCTGTCTTAGGGTTTCCATTGTTGAGAAGAGACACTATGACCAAAGCAACACTTATAAAGGCAAATATTTAATTGGAGCTGGCTCACAGATGCAGAGGTTTGATTCACTATCATAACAGGAAGCATAGCAGCATGCAGGCAGACATGGTGGTGGAGAAGGAGCTGAGAGTTCTGCATCTTGACCCAAAGGCAACTAGGAGAGGTTTGGAGAGGGCTTCTGAGAAAGCAGTGTTTGAGAGTGAGAGTGGTGAAAGAATATTGAAGTCAATCTCGGGTATAAGCTGAGCGAGCCTTGTGTTCTGCTCAAGACAGCTCTCCACAGATCTCCACACAGCTCAGCTCTTGTAGACCAAAGTCCAGTGATTCATTTAAATATCAATTCAATCATCTGCCCAAAGGTTTCCTTTTGATTATCCCATGAATTGGCATTTTAATACCTTAGTCCTTGATTCTTAAAAACTTTACCAAGTGTATTTTTTAACATAGCAATGAATTCAGAGATTCATTTTTGAATTCAGAGATCTGCCTGCCTTTGTAAGCACAAACTGCAACTAGCTCTAAAACTTGAAGCCTCACCTCAAGTAATATATTTTGTCAGGTGAGGTTCCACTTTCAAAATGGTCATTTTAAATAGTAGCACCAAATGAGAATCAAATGTTTAAACACTTGAGCCCTTGGAGAACATCTCATTTTCAAACTTCAATTGCCACTATAAGATTGATTAATGGTTGAATAGCATATGCACAAATATATATATATATATATATTTATATATTTATATATATATATAAATATATAATATATATTTGTGTTGACAATTAAGTAGTTCATGTCTCACTTGGGATAGAAATAAATTTAATCATGATATTGTAGTGCTCCCAAAACCAGACAGGAGCCAATCTGATACAACTCACAGCAGGATCATTATTCTGTTTGAGCTAGCTCGCCCCACCCCAAATGCACCACAATGAAGCAGGATCCTTTTTTTGGTGATGGGGGAGCCCTGAATATCTATCCAGGCAAGGCTTTATAGGAAGCAGCAACCTGGGGGTAGGGGTAAGTGTGCAATCATCTAATTGAAAAGCTACTGTGCCCTTTAACATAATTGGCTGGTGCTAAGAGTTATATCATAAACTTAGTTTTTTCTCAACTTTCATTGACACATTTTATTAGGCAGGGTGTGGGCTTGTAATCTGAGACCCTGGAGACACAGGTCTTGTTGAGAGTATAACCTGAAAATGCTGATCTTGTTGGGGATTAGCCTAGAGACTGGAGCTAGGCTCAGGTTTAGTTGCGGGGCAACTTGGAAACTAATGTTAGATACCAGTTTGTTAGTTTACCTGAGTTCAAACTTAGGTCAGGTTCTCTAAAATGGAGTCTGAACTTAAAAGATTTGGCCTCTCATCATCTAGAATAACATAAGTTTTAAGACTTATGTATTGTTTCTAAAATTTTTCAGTTAATGTTTTTAGACTAAATTGGCCACAACTGAAAAACTACAGAAATTGAAACTACAGATATAGAAAGGGATTATACTACACACACTAAATAAATACAAAATGTTTAAAGTATAATATCTACTATACCTATTCTATTTGTTTTTTTTTACAAAGCTGTAATAAGTATATTTCTATAAATCAAATATAATTTTTGGTGATAGGAAAACAGTATTCAAATATGATATATTTGATACAGCATTGAAGATTTTACCATTGAGCACCTGCATAACTTTTAATTTTATCATGTCCCTAGGTATAAGTTTTATAATTATTTATAATAATTTGAATCTCAAATTTCAATGATTTGAATTCTTTAAGATGAGACGAAATAATTACTGTTGTATGATGATGTAGTGGTATCCTGTGGAAAAAAGACTATATTCTGGGGAAAGGTCTTACTGAAAGATTAACCTTGCCAAATAAAATGCAATTAAAGTGGAATTGTGATACTTGTAAGCATGTGGGATTGGCATCAGTGGAATCCATTATTGAAGTGATGTAAGGCTTAGGATATAGTTCATTTATAAACTACATTTGCCTATTAATGAGTCCATGGGTTCTGTAGCATTGCCCACTGCCACAAAAAATTAATTATACTGAGGAAGGTCTTGAATACAATCTCTTTTTATTTTCTTATTTTTCTGTTTTGGTTTTTCAAGACAGGGTTTCTCTGTATAGCCCTGGCTGTCCTGGCACTCACTCTGTAGACCACACTGGCCTCGAACTCAGAAATCTACCTGCCTCTGCCTCCCAAGTGCTGGGATTAAAGGCGTGCGCCACCACTGCCCGGCTTGAATACAATCTCATACAAAGAGTTTGAGATTACTCATAACTGTAGTAATGTAGTTAATTCCTACAGCCTACTGTTTTCCTCTATGAATCATGAATTTGCAGTTTCTGGAATATGTTAAAAGCTCTAGTCTTCTATGACTTTTATTCCCATTATAACATCTTTTTTTTTTTTTTTGTAAAGTCTTTCTGAGTCTTCTCCCCATTCTGTTCAATTCATAAACTTAACCCAGTTTTGATCCAAGTATACCCTACAGAAATTGTTTCTTCACTCTAGGATGGAAAAAATTTAACATAACATGCTTATAGGATTTGGTAATAGAAAAATACAAGGAAAATCTCATTTTGTAACACTTCTACATGATACATCCAATCTTTCTAGATGGTTTATTTTAGATAGGAATGAATTTAAAATTTATGGATGTATAGGATACTGATGGCTAGGAAATAGAAGAGCCATGTCTGTGTAACAAATGGAGTGTGAATAGTGAACAGTGAGAGAGAGAGGTTAACTTGCAGAATGGATACAATCAACAGCTATTTGTAACTTGGAAACAAAACTGAAATTTACTGAGGTAAAGGGAGTTTGAATGAAATTATATCTGACATTCCAGGGCCTTTCCAGAGACAAGTATTTGTGTTTTGTGATTTTCATCCTATTAGACAATGAGGTTAGTGCTACATAGTATCTGTAATTGATTTACATCCACTTTGGCAATTTGAACCTTTCTCTTACTGCATTACTAAGAGCCAAATATTTAAAATAGACTTCATAGATGATCCTACACCCATGTACATATAGGCAGCACCAAGAAGAATCAGTGGATTTTTAAAAAGAGAACATGAAGTCAGGAGAAAAAAAGTGGTAGGGGGATAAATGGTTTGAAGGAGAGGAAACAATGGGTTAGATTTGATTTTAAAATGCTGTATGTATATATCATAGAAATCTTCAAATAATAATGCTAAAATCACACTCATCTATTATTTTCCTTTACTCAAGTGTAAATGAAATTGTATAAACTGACTCAAGTAGAAAACTAAAAAGATGCTAATAACTTATTCAGTTTTTCTTCCCCTTTGCCACACTAGCCATTGTAAATACTCCAGTGTTGTGGTTACAAAGACTACATTGCATTTCACTTTCTACTTTGTTTCTTTTCATTCCTTTTTCTCTTCCTTTCATATTCCCTTATTTTCTTTTTCTGTTTCTTTGTTTCTTTTCTATGTTTTCTCTGCTTCTTTCTATTTTTTTCTCAAATAGCCCATACATCTATCCAACTTACACTATGAGTGGAAGTATGTCTGTCCTTCAATTCATGATCCTCCTAGTTCCCACCTCCTAATTATTGTGGTTGGAGAAATGGATTGATTGGAGAAACACTCCTACGTTTCTCCAGCTCTTTTCACACGAATTGTTAGGTTTATATTTTTCTTAGAGCCTATTGATCCATTGCCATTGCTATTCAGTGCATTGTAAGAGAAACTTTCATTGTTGTAAATTGAATGCACACAAAATAGATTATTTTTATGATACTGGTTTTTGCTTCCATGAATACTCAGAATGTCACCAGTTTATTCATACATTTACTGACACATGTATTTCTTCTACAAAATTCACACTTGAATCTTTTATTAATCTTTAAAATTTTGTTTTCTAGCATTCATAGTAATAATAATTCTTAGTAAAAATATTTTACTGACTATACATACCATAATTATTTTTTCAGTTTCAGAATTATAATTTTACTTTGCTTAGAATATTCTTTGCTAAACAAAAACTGCTGATTTTTATAATCAATCTTATTTTCTTCTTTAAGAGCTAAAATGTTTTAAAATTTTTGTAAGATATCATTCCACACTTTGAGTAGAGAAATATTTTCGCTTATATTTTCAACTATGATTTGAGCTATTCTCTGACATTTTAGTATATATTTTACATGATGTTTTCTTAAGAAGAACCACTTTTATCTTCATTATTTATGTTGATTTTTTTCTAATGATCTTTGATGGTACTTATTTCTTATGACATGTTTGAGAATAATGCACAATTGTATACAAATGTCTTTTGTATTCTGTTGATGCGTTTGTTCCCATCAGTGAAAGTTAACATGGTTTTATAATTACAAATATAAAATAAATCTAGTAGACATGTCCATCTACAACGGCTTTATTGTTGGAAATTGGCTAATCTTGTATTTTTACTCTACCAAATAATGTTTTATAATTGTGTCTCCTAACAATTTAGTTTTTATTATAATTGGGATTTGAGTAACTATTTAAGTTAGAAATAATTGATAACCTTATTTTGATAACTTTCTTATCTTCTTTTATTTGTCATTATTATTAGTCATCCTAAGAAATGAACTAGTTTCCTGAGAGTGGAGTTTGCACATATTTTCATTATATTTACTTGTAGAAAGTTAATAGTGCTGCTACTATCATAAATTGTATTTCATGTTAAAATTTATTTTCATAATATTTTATGGATAATGTTTAGAAATGCAATAGACATTTGTTGTTATATCTATCAACTTATCAAACTGTACAATGATTTTACTAAATTACCCAAAATGTTTTCTCAATTTCTCAGCAAATGCTCATCTATATTCTACTGAGGAAAATTATACTTCTCCCTTTCTATTTTAATTATATTTTAAATAACACATGTCAATATTTGCCTATAGTAAAATTTCATGATATTCCTTATCAATATTTTATAAATACATTGCATCGATTGAAGAAAATTCCCTTACACTTGAGTTTTCACAAAGGTTTTAATGTTAAAGGATAGTCTGTGCTCTGTGTGTGTGTGTGTGTGTGTGTGTGTGTGTGTGTGTGTGTGTGCATATGAGAGAGAGGGAGAGAGAGAGAGAGAGAGAGAGAGAGAGAGAGAGAGAGAGAGAGAGCGAGCACTGCATAGAGGTCAGGATCAGGAGATACTTGTATATTCCACAGATTGATTGTGGAGGTCAGGGGATATAATTTCAAAAATCAGTTCTTACCTCACACCTTACCTTGCACACCAATACATCCAGCTTTAAAAAACTTAAATAATACATTTTATTAATTCTTTTGTCATTCCATACTATGTACTGTTGCCTTACTACTCACTCTCTCCCAAATCCATTCTTTCCTGTATAATTCCCCTCCCATATCCAGTTTATTTTCAAACAAAATATTGTTATTGAATTTTTGGGACTTTCATGTCATGCACCCTAATCACACTCAGTTTCTAGTCCTTCTATGTCTTCCCCTGCCCTTGTGACCCTCTAAAAAGAGTAAAGATAAAAATAAGAATAAAAAAATAAATAAATCAAGTCATGTGGGGCATGGTGTCTCTTGCCATCAATCCCAGCACTCAGGAGGCAGAGTTAGGCAGATGAATCTCTCTGAGTTTCAGGCTAGCCTGGTCTAAAATGTGAGTGCCAGGACGGCCAAGGTGGTTCCAGAAAAACACTTTGAAAAACCGAAAATAACAAATAAAATAAATCTAATTTGCGTTGTCTATACACGAAGCATGGTCAAACTGGAGCACTCGCTATACACTGAAACATGGTCAAACTCTCAATGTCTTGCTCCTTAAATATGAGTGAGTCTTTTGTTTCCCATTCCTCTGACAGAAACCATCAAGCCATCAATTGTAGAGAGCTACTCTTCAGTGTCCTCATCACACGTTTTTTAACTTACTCATTTTACAACCCAATCATTGCCCCCTTCTAGTCACCCCCTTCCAGAACCCTTGCCCCTCTCTCCTCTTTAGGATCTTCCTCTCACTGAGGCCAGCCAAGGCAGACCGGCCAGTAGAATATATCCCATATACAGGCAGCAGGATAGCTGCTGCTCCAGTTCAGGACCCACATGAAGACCAAGCTGCAGACCTACTAAATATGTGCAGGGAAACCTAGATCCAGCCTGTGTATGTTCTTTGGTGGGTGGTTCAGACTCTGAGAGCCCCACGCATCCAGGTTAGTTGATTCTGTTAGTCTTCCTATGGAGTTCCTAACCCCTTCTGGACCCAATCCTTCTCCCTATTCTTCCATAAGAGTCCCCAAGCTCCATCCACTGTTTGGCTGTGGGTGTCTGTATCTGTCTGAGTTAGTTGGTGGTATTTCTTCAGTAGCTTCCTATCTAGGCTGTTTCTTTTCTTTTTTCTTTCTTTCTTTTCTTTTCTTTTCTTTTTTTTTTCCGGAGGTGAGGTTGGGGTTAGGGTAGAGGTTGCGACAGAAACTTTCCATGTCCCTTCCTCTCAATTGTGCATCTGCAGTCATCTGTGTCTCAGCAAAAGTAGCCTTCTTGCTCTTTACAGTCAGCAGGAGCATGAAACATGGTCTTCCTCACAGTTTCTGGTGACAGCACAAACCACAAACACAACTCCCAGCAGCAGTAGGACCACGGACCCAGACATGTCCCTTGGAGGCAGCCCAGCCCCATGGATATTAACACGGCTTTAGGCTGCACCACAGACTACAGAGCTCCAATAGACCTTCAGTGGTAACTGGGACAAGAAGTCATCAACACAGACCCTGGCTGCACTAGGACCTTGACCCAGACATAGCCCTCTATGGCAGTACTGACGCCGATATCTTCATGGCATTAGGTGACAGCCTAGGCCATTGACATTACCATGCTTCTTAGCAAGAATGTGACCTATGAACATCAACATGGCTTTAGACATCAGTCCAGACCACAAATGTAAACATGGCATTTGGTGATAAAAGAAGCCATTAGCATCAACAGCCTGCCAGGCTACAAGTGCAGTAGAAACCCAGAGGGGTCATATCCAGTTTTTACATGGCTTTTGGGGATCAAACACAAGTCGACAGACTTAAAAGGAAGTTGTTTTACCTCCCCACATCTTTCCTATAGCTTTTGATGATAAATCCAACCTTTAAAAATACATAGTCAAATTTAATTTTGTTTTTTGCTAACATACTCAAGAGAGGAATCAATGTGTATTATAATTTTGTATTTTTACCATTCTAGATTTTATATAAATGTATAATTGTTTCAAGAAACAAATAAAAATGTATTCTGTATTCTTATACATTCTGAAGTTTTTTGTATAAGTTAAGAGCCACTTTTCATAAAAATGTGGTAGAATTCATCTGCTAATCTGTTTGGACATCATGCTTTATTTGCATAAAACTGTATATTTTCTATTCCAGTTTACAAAATTATTGTTGAACAACCCAAGCATATTTTCTTCCTTGGATCAGTTTTGATTGATTAATTTATTGTAAAATTTTCAATTCTAATCAATGCTATAAAAGTATTAATATAAATTTTAAGTGTTTTATTTATGTTTGATATATATGTAATACATTATTAATCTTTTTATCTTCTTTTGAGTATTAATAATCCATGCAATATGAAAACTCAGTTTCTGAATATTTTCAAAGATACACTTACCTTCTTTGTTCTTCTCTATTACTTCTTTGTTAATAAATAATGTCAGTCATTCATTTTGTAGTATTATGCTTATTGGATAATACTGAAACAATGGATTTAGACATTTTAGAATTAATCAGACAAACTATTATAATCTTCAGCTTTTAGGAACTGAAATCTTTTAGTCTCTTTTTACTTTACCTTTTCCTTTTATTGAAAATAGATTTTTCTCACATAATATATCCTAATTTTAATCTCCCTTTCCTCTGCTCCTCCCAGCTCCTCTCTATCGCCTCTTTCATCTGGATCCACCCACTTTTTGTGTCTGGTTAGAAAATGAGCAAGATTCTTAGGGATAATAATAAATTAGAATATAATATTATATAAAATAAAAAAAACTAGCATCATATTTGGAAAAGACAAAGAAAGAATGAAAGAAAGAGAAGAAAAAAAGGAAGGAAGGAAGGAAGGAAGGAAGGAAGGAAGGAAGGAAGGGAGGAAGGAAGGAAGAAGAGAAGGCATAATAATCAGAAACCCAGTTGTTCACACACTCAGGAACCCCATAAAATCACTAAACGAGATATAGTCGAGACTCATGTTAACCCTGTGCCTGTACCCAATACGTGTTACAGCTCTGAGGGGAAAGGTATCCTGCCAGTTGAATGCCAAGGGATAGCACCACAAAGACATACCACATAAAACACACACACACACACACACACACACACACACACACACACACACACA
>JANHMN010000005.1:27008118-27011834 GCA_030674055.1 Rhabdomys pumilio | reverse complement strand
ACACACACACACACACACACACACACACACACACACACACACACACACACAAAATTTACCTGGAGGAAAATACCCAGAAGGATGGCTGCCTCTGACATTTCCTGGGGTTCACAGCTTTCCAGAATGGAGATTTCCACAATTGGGATTGATGGAATTTCAAGTCCAGAGTTTGGACTTTTTACTCTGGTGGGGGCTAGGTTTAGCCCTTAGGGTGTTAGAGTGTTCTGTTGATTCCATTTTACACTTGTCAGACTGGCTAAGATAAAAATCTCAAGAGACAGCTCTTGCTGGCAAGGATGTGGAGCAAAGGGAACACTCCTTCATTGCTGGTGGGAGTGCAAACTTGTACAACCACTTTGGAAATCAACTGGGAGGTTTTTCATAAAATTAAGAAGAGTTCTACCTCAAGACCCAGCTACACCATTCCTGGGCATATACCCAAAAGCTGTTCCACCATACCATAAAGACATTTGCTCATTATGTTCATAGCAGCTTTATTTATAATAGCCAGAAACTGGAAACAACCCAGTTGTCCCGAAATCAAAGAATGGATTAAAAATATGATATATTTACACAATCAAATACTACTCAGATATTAGAAACCTGCATCCCTGCATTCCTGCATCCCTGCATCCCTTCCCCGTCTCCCCACACTCCCCTTTCACAGTTTCCACTTGTTTCATCACCATCTATCCATAACTATCTATTCTATTTTCCTCTTCAATGGAGATCTACCTGGGACATCTAGTTACTTACCTGCCCTCTCTGGTTCTATGAATTGCAGCTTGTTTATCACTGACTTAATTAAAGCGCATATCCATGTGTAAGTGAATACATAGCATATTTGTCTTTCTGTCCCTAGATTACCTTATTTAGCATGATTTTTTTTCTGGCTCCATTTATTTATATGTGAATTTATATGTGAACTTTCATAATTTCAATTTTTAAAGGTAGAATAATATTTCCCTGCATAAATGTACCACATTTTCTTTACCTGTTCTTCTGTTGAGATACATTTGTTTTCTATTTCTAGCTATTATGAACAGAGCAACAGTGAACATGGTTGAGCAAATATCTCTGTGTTAGGATGAAATATCTTTTAGGTATTTATGCAAGGGTACTATATTTTTTTCTTGTGGTAGATCAATTCCCATCTTCCTGAGTTACCACCACACTGATGAGCATAGAGGCAGTACAAGTAAGGAGTACTGCCATCAGCAATAAATGAGTGTTCTCCATTGTCATATCTTCATCAGCATGAGTTGTCACATGATTTACTGTTTATGGCCTTTATGAAAGGTATAAGATAAAATCTCAAAGTAGTTTTAATTTGCATCCCCATGAGGACTAAGGATGGTGACTGTTTTTTGTTTCTCAGCCACCTTGAGTTTCATCTTTAAAGAATTTTTTGCAGAGATGTACCTGGTTTTTTTTGTTTTTGTTTTTGTTTTTGTTTTTTAATACAGAGTTATTTGTTTTCTTGGTATCTGGTTTGAATTCTTTATATATTTCAGATATTAGCCCTTTATCAAATTTACAGCTAATAAAAACATTTTCCCATTTTGTAGACTGCCATTTGGCTTAATGACAAGTCCCTAAGCCATGCAGAAGTTTCTCAGTTTCATGAGGTCTCATTTATTAATAGTTCATCTTAGTGTCTATGCCAACAATCTTCTGTTCAGAAAGTTTTATCCCATGACAATGAGTTCAAAACTACTTCCCTCATTCTTCTATTGCATTCAGTGTGCATATTTAACATAATTTTTATTCATCTTGAGGTCTTATGTAAATTCTTTTAAACTGTTCCAAGCATGTAATGAATATTCTGTCTTTCAAATGTATTCATTCATTTGCTTCCTGTAATCCTCCATATGATGTAAATTTGGTTTATTGCTTTTAGAAAGTTCAATTTTTCTAACACATTGTTGATTTTCTCAAATTGTCCTTGGGGATCAGGAGATTTACTTTTACAGAATAGTATTGATGTATAATAAGTGTTCAGGAGTTTTACATCCTTTATTTGAATTTTTCTTTTCATGATGCATGATTTTGTTTCTGTTAGTACTATGCAATCAGTTTTGTCTATATGTGTCTTCATTATAAACTTTATCTGACATACATTTTCTGTTTCTCATTTTTCTAAGGCATCTAATTAAGTATCAATATTGGAAAAGCTTCCTTGGGCTTTTATAAATTTCTATTTGTGGATTTCTGGTTACTAGTGGATGAAATAAAGATGTCTTGGTTGTGTTTATTCATGTGTATTTATTTCACACATCTTATTTAGGAGCACATAACATAACACAGCTTGATTCAAAAGAATTCTACTTCCTATGTCTTATGAGAGTCACTAATCTTACTAGCATTATTTTTAATGTAATGGGCCAGCAAATATATTTGTATACATTTTCTCAATATATTTCATGAATATAATTTATAACTTCAATTTCTGTTTATTTTATAGTTGAATTTACATTCAGTATTAAAAATCTGGAACATAGTATATATCTACAGCCTTCTGAATCTCACTCCTTCTTGGCTACAATTTCAAACGTTTATTTTCAATTAAAAGATTTTTACTTCTTGTTTATAACATTAGGTCTCTTCTTTTTACAATAGTTATCCATGAATTAGATTTCAATAATCAATTACCTATGACTATTTTTCTTTGTCTTTGCTTCTTCATCTGTGCAGTTTCAGAAAGCAGCTTTAATACTTGACACAAGTTTATGCTTTATTATTCCTGTTCATACTTTGAGATATTTTATGTCATTCATTTCATGTGATACTATGTCTATTATACTAGCTGTTGTTTTATTACAATTCATTTTATCCACAAAGCTTTTAACTCTGCTATATAGTGTTTCTTTACTTTTTTGTGATTATAGTTTACATGACAACTCAAAAATTTCCCACTTATTTTAGTGATAACCTAAAAACTGTATTATTATTTATTATTTATCTTACATTTATTTCTTTAGATTATTCTGAAAATATTTTAAAGGACAATATGTTAATTATTTTCATTGGTAAATTGAATGGAGTTATAAACATTCAAGTTGTTTTGATGGCTATCATCAATATTCATTTGCAGAATTTTTTCATCATTGGAAAAAAAGCATTCTGTCCTATTTGTATAACTCCACATTCCCTATTAACTTAACTTTTCTATTACTAATGTGTCTCTTTCTAAATAGCCTACACAATTCCTATATGATTCAGCTTGAAACACATATTACTCCTTTTGTCTTTGACTTGTATTTAGATATTATTTTCAAGGCTGACATATGCTATTGCAAGTGTCACAATTCCATCATCTTTAGGGTTAATTCTATTTGAACCCTTGAATGCCCCACATTCTTTCTCCTCATTACTTTACAGGCACTAGTATCATTTATATGCTTTGGGTATTGTCAGGAATAATGTTATGAACAATGATATAAAAATACCCAAGCTTTTGTCTAATATCATTTATATCTATAAATAGAGATGGATTAATTGCCATTCTATATACTGTAATTTGATAAATATCATTCTTTTTCATTGTTTCCAAACCTTTTTATTCATTTAATAGCAGTGCATAATTAACCTAAAATCACTATAAGCATACCGATATTATCATTTTCTAGTTTTTTGCTATTAAGCATCTCAATGATTGGAAATGATGTAAAAATTTTTCATCAGGTATACTTAATAACTAGAGTTGAGCTCCTGTT
>JANHMN010000005.1:26958118-27003118 GCA_030674055.1 Rhabdomys pumilio | reverse complement strand
GAATTTGTAGTGGCTACTCCCATTTACCCATCCCCCACTGCTACACACCTCTGTTCAATTTCCTGACCCTGTATACTTCTCCCTGTCTCCTCACATGTCTGGTCCTGCTCCCCATCTCCCCCTCTCTCTCCACAATCTCTTTCTGTCTCTCCCTCACATGATTATTTTGTTCCCCCTTCTAAGTAGGATTGAAGTATCCACATTTGGGTCTTCCTTTTTCTTAATCTTCATATGGTTTGTGAGTTATATAGTGGGTATTCTGAGGTTTGGGGCTAACATCTGCTTATCAATGAGTACACACCATGTGTGTTCTTTTGTGTCTGGGATACCTCACCCAGGATAATATTTTCTAGTTCCAGGCATTTTCCTGCAGATCTCATAAAATTGCAAAGCTTCTATAAGACAAAGAACATTGTCAATAGCATAAAACATCAACCTACATATTGGGAAAAAAACTTTACCATCCTTACATCTTATAGAGGGCTAATATCCCATATATACAAAGAACTCAAGAAGTTAGACTCCAGAGAACCAAATAACCCTATTGAAAATGGGGTACATAGCTAAACAAAGAATTCTCATCTGAGGATGTCAAATGGCCAAGAAGCACCTAGAGAAATGTTCAACATTCTTAGTCATCAGAAAAATGCAAATCAAAAAAAGACCCTGAGATTCCACCTCACACCAGTTAGAATGGTGTGACCAGTCAGTAAGATCAAAAAACTCAGGTGACAGCATATGTTGTGGAGGATATGGAGAAAGAGGAACATACTTCCATTGCTGGTAGGATTGCAAGTTGGTACAACCACTCTGGAAATCACTCTGGTGATGTCTCATAAAATTGTACATAGTATTACCTGAGGACCTAGATATACCACTCCTGGGTATGTACCCAAATGATTCTCTAACATATGACAAGGACACATGCTTCACTATGTTCATAGCAGCCTAATTTATAATAGTCAGAAGCTGGAAACAACCTAGATGTCCCTCAACAGAAAAATAGATACAGAAAGGTACATTTACATAATTGCATACTACTCAGCTATTAAAAGCAATGCTGTTCTTTAAAGGAATGGACTTAACTTTCTTCCCTGTGTGACTTAGTTGTCCTTTACTTTCATTATCCCTTCTCACACATGGAGTACTTTCCTTTCTTTCCTATACCACTGGAGAATTGCTCTTGGATTTATGTTAAACTTCTTTGGGTTTCTTTCTGTAGCCATCATAGAATGGTTTATAGAAATATGAAATGATAGGTGGGTTAGTAGTTGGCATGATACTGGCCCCATAGCACTAATCTATTTGAATGCTTGGTCTCTATTTGTTGGAATTGTTTGAAAAGGATTAAGAGATGTATCCTTTCATTTCAAAAGCCATGTTAGGTCTCTGATCTGTACTTTATCATGTATTTATAATGAATTCTTAGCTAATTACTCCAGCACCATGCCTTCTTTCACGCTTTATACCATGATGATCATGGACTCATCCTCTGAAACTTTAAGCAAGATACCAGTTAAATGCTTCCATATATGATTTGGGAAAAAAGTAGTTACGAAAGCAGTATTTACTATGGAGGCCAAGTTCAAGAGATTTCAGTGATGAATAATAAATTCTAACAACTAACTGGACACCACTGTAATATTTTGGCAAAGAATGTGGTTGCTTTTTATCCTTTATCCTAAGAGTCTGCCTGAGGCAATATGGAAGAGTTTAGGACTAATTCATTGACATAGGAGATTTCAAGGAAAGCTAGTATTGGGTATTCCATATGGTTATTAGTGACCACTTTTATTCAATCTACAATGAGAAAGAGAAAATAAGACAAAAAGAAATACAAAATGTACCATTTGGGGAGAGAAAACAGTGTCAAGGAATGTAATGTTGGAGCCAACTCCTGTGCTCAAGGAGATAAGAAATTTTAAGAAAGGCCTGATACTGAGTGAAACAAAGGGATTGTCTGCAGGTGAAGATCCCACCCTGCTAATGCTACAGCCTATAATTGGAAAATTCTAGAAAACATTCCAGAGGAATTTCTTCCCACATAGTGTCAGCAAATTAACACTTATTCAAATACAGTTCGAGGAGGGCCAAGTTCCACCCCAAAGAGGCAGTACAACACTGCAGCACAGGAATAAAAAGTTATGGCACTGTCTGTACTGTCCTCTTTTATTAAGGAAAGCTGCTGAGCCCTGGCATGTGGTAAGCTTTAGGTCTCAGAATCCCAGGGCAAATGACTAATTAATGTATCAGTGTATCAAATCTGGCACTAGCCAGCTATCCTAGTATCACTCAGTACCTGTGGCTCCTCCCAGAGATTCTTACCCTGCCCACTACCTTAACCCTTGCCTTCCCAGGGACTGGGTTTTTGTCTCTGTTGTCCAACCTTAATCTCTATATAACTCAGTTATTTTGGCTAAGCTGATCTTTTGTTCTTGGCCTGGGCCACTTCTCTTAACAGCAGCATTTCTCTTTAACTCCCTCTTTTTCTCTCATGGTCAGGTTTAGTCTGCTGGCCAGGTTCATCCTGGGATTCTCTATGCTTGGTTAGTCTGGCTAAGGGTTTATCTATCTTGTTCATTTTCTCAAAGAACCAGTTCCTGGTGTTGTTGATTCTTTGTATAGTTCTTTTTGTTTCTACTTGGTTGATTTCAGCCATGAGTTTATTTCCTGCCATCTATTCCTCTTGGGTGTATTTGCGTTTTTTGTTGTTCTAGAGCTTTCAGATGTGCTTACAAGTTTCTAGTGTATGCTCTCTCCAGTTTCCTTTTGTAGGCACTTAGAGCTATGAGTTTTCCTCTTAGCACTGCTTTCATTTGTATCCCACAAGTTTTGGTATGATGTGTCCTCATTTTTATTAAATTCTAAAAAGTCTTTAATTTCTTTCTTTATTTCTTCCCTGACCAAGTTATCATTGAGTAGAGCAGTGTTCAGTGTCTTCATGTATGTGAGCTTTCCACTGATTTTATTGTTATTGAAGACCAGCCCTTAGTCCATAGTGATCTGATAAGATGCATGTGATTATTTCAATTTTCTTGTTGTTGAAGCCTGTTTTGTTATATTATATGTACAATTAATTATATGGACGATTTTGGAGAAGGTACCATGAGGTGATGAGAAGAAGGTACATTCTTTTGTTTTTTGATAAAATGTTCTTTAGATATCTGCTAAATCTATTGGTTCATAACTTCTGTTAGTTTCACTGTGTCTCTGTTTAGTTTCTGTCTCCATGATTTGTCCATTGATGAGAGTGAGGTGTTGAAATCTCTCACTATTATTATGTGAGGTACAATGTGTGCTTTGAGCTTCAGTAATGTTTCTTTTATGAATGTGGGTGCTCTTGCGTTTGGAGCATAGATGTTCAGAATTGAGATTTCATCTTGGTTGATTTTTCCTTTGAGAGTATGAAGTGTCCTTCCTTATCTTTTTGATAATTTTTTAGTTGAAAGTTGATTTAATTTGATATTAGAATGGCTACTCCAGCTTGTTGCTTGGGACCATTTGCTGAAAATTGTTTTCCAGAATTTTACTCTGATGTAGTGTCTGTCTTTGTCACAGAGGTACATTTTGTGTATGCAGAAAAATTCTGGGTCCTGTTTAAATATCCAGTTCAATAGTTTATGTCTTTTTATTGGGGAATTGAGTCCATTGACGAGAAGAGATATTAAGGAATAGTGATTGTTTCTTCCTGTTATTTTTATTATTAGAGGTGGAGTTATGTTTGTTTAGCTATCATCTTTTTGGTTCATTGGAAGAAGATTATTTTCTTGCTTTTTCTAGGGTATAATTTCCCTCCTTGTGTTGGTGTTTTCCCTCTATTATCTTTTGTAGAGGTGGATTTGTGAAAAGACATCTTGTAAATTTGGTTTTGTCATGGAATATCTTAATTTCTCCATCTACGGTAAATTTTTGCTAGGTATAGTAGCCTGGCCTGGCATTTGTGTTCTATTAGGGTCTGTAGATCTGTCCAGAATCTTCTGGCTTTTATTGTCTCAGGTGAGAAGTCTGGTATAATTCTGATAGGTCTGCCTTTATAAGTTAATTGATGTTTTCCTCTTACTGCTTTTAATATTTTTTTTGTTTTGTGCATTTGATATTTTGATTATTATGTGATGGGAGGGATTTGTTTTTTAATCTAGTCTATTTGGAGTTCTGTATGCTTCTTGTATACTTATAAGCATCTTTTTCTTTAGGTTAGGGAAGTTTCCTTCTATAATTTTGTTGAAGATATTTACTGGCCCTTTAAGTTGGGAATCTTCACTCTTTTCTATTCCTCTTATCCTTAGGTTTGTTTTTCTTATTGTGTCCTAAATTTCCTGGATGATTTGGGTTAGGAGCCTTTTGCATTTTCTTTGGCAGATGTGTCAATGTTTTCTATGGTATCTTCTGCATCTGAGATTCTCTCTTCTATCTCTTGTATTCTGTTAGTGATGCTTGCATCCATAACTCCTGATCTCTTTCCTAGGTTTTCTACCTCCAGGGTAATCTTCCTTTGTGATTTCTTTATTGTTTCTACTTCTATTTTTATTCCCTGGGTGGTTTTGTTTAATTCTTTCACCTTTTTGGTTGTGTTTTCTTGTAATTCTTTAAGGAATTTTTGTGCCTTCTACCTTTTTTTAACCTGTGTTCTCCTGTATTTCTTTGAAGGAGTTACTTATGTTCTACTTAAAGTCCTCTATCATCAGTGGTTTTAAGTCCGAATCGTGATTTTCTTGTATCATGAAGTATTCAGGACTTGCTATGGTGGGAGAACTAGGTCCTGAAGATGCCAAGTAACCTTGGTTTCTCTTGCTTAGGTTTCTTGTGCTTGCCTTTTGCCATCTGGTTATTTCTAGTGCTACCTGAACTCACTGTCTCTGTCTAGACCCTGTCTGTCCTGTTATTGTGGTTGTGTCAGGACTCCTCAGAGTCCAGCTGTCTCTGTGATCTTGTGATCCTGAGATCTTGTATGTAAGAGATCCTGGAATTCAGGCTGCTTCTGGGATTCTGACATTCCCATGAGACCAATCTCCTGAGATTCTGTCATCCTATTATTCTATGTTCCTGTTTGTGTTAGAGCTGCTGGGAGTCCAGCCTCCAGTGGGTTTGGGAAGATTGGGTGCAGAGCTGACGCCCTAGGACTGCTCAGGGCACCATCGCAAACAAGAAGGATTTTGACTGTGATTTTATAAGGTGTTAGAATTAAGAGATTGTCTTGAGTTTCAGAAGAGAAGGTATTTTTGCAATTTTAAACAGCCTTGAGGCTTTGAAAGATAGTGGAAACTTTTGAAGTTGGATTAAATGCATTTTGTGTTATGAGAGGTTCAAGCACATATATTGACCATGGAGGGAGTGAAATATGGTTTAAATGCAAAGGTATTGTAGGATTAATATTCTACTTAGTTGGTATAACTGTTTGAAAATGATTAGTAAATGTGGCCTTGTTGGAGGGGTGGACTTTGAGGTTTTATTAGTTTATACCAGGCCCAATCTCTCTTTCTCCCATTTGTGTTCATAGGGACCAGATATAAGCTCTCAGTTACTGCTCCAGTGCCATGCCTGTCTACTACCATGTTTCCTGTTATGTTGGTCATAGACTCATTCTTTGAAACTTTAAACAAGACCCAAGTCTTTCTTTTATAAAATTGCCTTGGTCATGGTATCTCTTTACAGCAATAGAAAAAATAAGCAAGATAATGGAGAAATAAAATAGATCCTAATATTTCTGTTTTCCAGATTCTAAGTTGGTGCCTTTAAGTCTTAGATTGGTGGTTATACCAGAGTAGGCATTGTAGCCAACTTATACATAGAGCAAAATATATATGAATCACACAGTGACAATGGTTAATTGCCAAAGGCCATACCAGAGAAACAACAAATGACTTTAGAACTCATGGACTGTGGTCCACCAGTTACCACAGCTGAATGGGTGAGTCTATGTGTCGTGTGATCCCAAGGACAGCATGTCCTGAGGACTTTATGCTGTTATAGAGTTCTTTCTGTTTGCTGCCCTCACATCTCTCTTAATCTAAAAATTACATGAAAACCTTAAGAGGATGCCAGTCCCTCACTGGTTAGTATCTGTGGCACTCAAAATAATGCTTGATCTATTTCAGATGTTGCTGCTAGAACAGATTAATGATTCAATTATCACCATAGAGAAGAACTTAAGAGATATAGATTGCTAACAATGACCACTACCCTTAGAAAACATTTGGAAAATAACATTGTTAGTGAAACTAGGTTGAGATGATTTTACTACTGGCTCTGATGTAGAAAAACTTAGGGAATAATTTGATGTTCAGAAAGCCACATTCTTATTAGCTGAGCTAGGGACCTTTTATGGTCAGGAAACAAGAACAATGGCAGCATTGGCTGACATGATTCTCACTAAGGATGGACTAGTGATGATTGATTTCTTATACCCAGTTTTTGCCCTCAGCTTCCTGATATGATTTAATAAGAACTGTAGATGAGTAGCTGTGCATTCTGAGAATTTAAAGTAGATATGACTGATTTTTATATAAAAGTTTAGATTTGTGATTCTTCTAAGATCTTATAAGATTACTTTTAAAAAATAACTAGTAAAATATTCACTTCTTTCTTTGTAACCACGAATTAGTGTCTGCCAGTAAGAGAAACTAGCTAAGAAAAGTGGCTTGCTTGCTTATACTTTATTGATCTATAACAAGTTGCTTAGCTATGAATGTATATGGGTTCTTGAGAATAATTTGTTTTCTTTACCTATAATATATAATATTATTTCTTGTAAAGGTATTGGAAAACATACTGTTTTTTTTTCATAATCATGTACTAGAAGATAATAAAAAATCATTATCCCATTGTTGTGTCCCTCCAACAACTATGTGTATGTTTGTATGTATGTATGTATGTATGTATGTATGTATGTATGTATGTTTGTGTGAATGGTGGATAGAACATTGTTCCTTCAATCCATCAACTATGTGCATGTATGTATATATGTAAAGCTCATCTGGGTGTGTTTTGCTGCTTATTCCATCCAGCAATTGTGTACATATATGTATGTATGTGTATGTGTATGTGTGAAATGCTTGGAGTCTGGTTGTTGGAGCTTTGCTCTAACTATTCAATGTGTGCATGTGTATATGTCTGTATGCCTATATGTATATATTTGTGTTATGAAGTTATTAGACTCTGTATTTTATTTAATCCACTCAGTGTGTATCTTTGTGTGTGTCTCTGTGTGAATTTTTTCTTTCCTTCTCTTTCCCACTGGAACCAAAGAGTTAAAAGTGTTCATAGTTTTTCTGCTGGGCACACGGCATGCTAGTTCCAATAATTTAAGCTTTGTTCTCTGAGAGAAAAGTCTGCCTTATAACCTTAGTAAATGCTGGCTGCCATTGGCAGCAGCCCCTATAGACATCTAGATCAATCCCCATTAGCAATAGTAAAAACCTATAAAAAACAATAGTAAAACCTAACCAGTATACATAGTGTGAATACAAAATATTGTAAATATTCTTAACAACTAATAAATCATATTCAGTCATCATATTCTTATAATTGTACCTTAAAGATGAGCAATTGCTCTGTTTTTAAGAAATATAAAGAAAAGGAAGTCATAATTCATGTACTTAGTTTACTTCATGAATTTGGAATCTATGTGTCATTAAAAAACATCCTACCATAATGACCATGTTTCCAAGTTATTTAAATTATTTTCTATATATTATTTTGAACAGAGGCTAATCATATACATACATACCACATTATACTTTATTTGGTATAGAGCTGAATACTTCACATGGTGCTGAATATTTGTGCAATTTCTCAAAATCTAGCTTACCTATAAGTCAGCCTTCATCTTTCAAACTAGAAACAATAACCTGACATCAATATTTTTTAAATAAGAAAACATTCCATTTATTTTCCAACAACTCAGCAGCTATCTTATGCAATGAATATTTGATAAACATTTAATAGTTATGGAACAAATGATAATTTCATGTGTAGTTAAAAAACATCACAAATCTGATGCACTGAAGAATGTGATAAAAATGATTGTGCAATATTGATGCACTGGAAATTTGCATAACACTTAAAATGCTAAAGTATCTTTTATTCTAGATAATATTCATAAATCTCAAAGTGGTAGGTCGATTGGTCATACTTATTTACAAAATGTGGTTGAATATTTTTCTTTGAATTTGATTCTTTCTCAAATTTAAAACAGCTAGATCATATAGTTTAGAAAATAATTATTTGTTTGCTGATGATTGGGGTTTATTCCTCCCAACCAACACCTTTAAACAAACTGACAATTAAATTCATACCTCAGTATTTGATTGTACATTTAGGTATGGCGTGCTAGCATTTTTTTTATATTGTATAAATGTTTCTTTTTTATTGGATATTTTCTTTATTTACATTTTAAATGTTATCCCCTTTCTGAGTTCTTCCCCACAAACCCCTTATCCCATCCCTTCTCCCCTGCTTCTATGAGGGTGCTCCCCCACCCATCCACCTACCCACCCATTCCCGCCTCCCCACCCTTGAATTTCTCTACACTGGGACATAGAGCCTTCACAAGACCAAGGGCCTCTCCTCCCATTGATACCATGTAAGGCCATCCTCTGCTACATGTGCAGCTGGAGCCATGGGTCTCTCTGTGTGCACTCCTTAGTTGGTGGTTTAGTTCCTGGTAGTTCTGGGGGGTCTGGTTGGTTGATATTTTTAAATGAGGTATTATTAAAGAAATGCTAATTGATACCTTGTTGAAAGCAATATACAATTATTTTTCAAAATTGCTACTCCTTAAACTTATAATTCTGCTCAAATTTAAGCTAACAGTTCAACTCATATAAGTTGACATTTATCTTTTCATATTATTTATAGCAAAGTTTTACAAAGAATTTTATTCTTCCCAGTATTTCTTTCTCAGTAAAAGCACAAAGTTTAAAACAATCCATTTGCAACAATAGTAAAGTGACAAAATCACCCATATGGGATATAATGGAGTCATTCAAGTGCATGTTTAAAATATTTAAGTTAAAACAATAAATGAAAAATAAGCTATACAGATAAACATGTTTACACAATCTTAGAACACATGTGATTTATTTAAAAATATTTGAGATAAAGAAAGTAGCTGGTTGTGTGGTAGCTTCTGCCTGTAATCCTATCACTCATGAGGCTAAAGCATCAATATCATGAGTATCAAGCATACCTGGTCTATGCATGGACTTCCAGGATAGTCTTTTTTTTTTAATTTTATTTTTATTGGATATTTTATTTATTTACATTTCAAATGTTATACCCTTTGCCGTTTTCCCCTCTGGAAACCCCCTATCCTATTCCCCTTCACCTTGCTTCTATGAGGGTACTAACCCACTCACCCCCACCCTACTCCTACCTCCCCACCCTGACATCCTTACACTGGGACATCCAGCCTTTCCAGGACCAAGGGCCTCTCCTCCCATTGATGACTGACAAGGCCATCCTCTGCTACATATGCAACTGGAGCCATGTGTACTCTTTGGTTGCTGTTTTAGTCCCTGGGAGCCCTGGGGTGCCTGGTTGGTTGATATTGCTGTTCTTCCTATGGGGTTGCTTTGATCCTTCAGTCCTTTCTCTAACTCCTCTTTTTTTTCTTTTTTTTATTGGATATTTTATTTACATTTCAGATATCAACCCCTTTCCCCATTTCCCTTCCCTAGAAAACCCCTATCCCATGCCCCCTTTTCCATTTTGCTTTTATACAATTTTTTTAAATGTTAATCAAAGACTTTATAAGTATGGTAATGCTCAATGGAAGTGTAACCTACTACCCAGCCTAGCTATGTAAACTATCTTTGACTGGTGGAGACATGTGAACTTCTGCCTCCATGCCCCCTCTCTCTTTCTCTCTCTTTTTCTCTCTCATTACCTAGCTTCTCATCTACTTCATCTTCTCCTCTCCTTACTCCATCTTTTCCTCTCGGTGCTCCTTCCCCCTTAGCTCCTCCTACATATTACCCTTCCTGTTAAAATAAAACTTTTCTCACAGAATACAATTAGAGCATAATTATTCCTATTTGTACCAGTGAGGTACAAGATAGTCTTAATACCCAGTCCCTCCTCTTTTTGACTAACCAGAATCTCTGTCGTCTCTCTTGACTAAAACACTTAATTTTGAACCTGGCTTTTTCGTGGCTTTAGAAGGAATGTCAGCTGAAAACCATCCACTCAGATCTTTTCTCTCAAGGTAAATAGCCAGGATTAGGTATGAGTCTATAGGTCTTCAACGCCGTCAGAAATCCAGAATGACTAGATTAACTGAAGTTATGGGAAGCACTAAGCATAGCTTCTAAAACTTAGCAATTTATAGAGACCGCTGAACACCTGGACAGCCCCTATACTACCGAACATTGGAGCATCAAATATTCAGCCTTCTGGCCCAAATTCATCTGACAGACCTTAGTGCTGCAGAATTATTAAGGGCTGGTTACTCTGTCTAGACAGATATAATCAGTCGACTATTCTGCAAGTGTGTCCTTTTCTGGACAGTAATTTGTCTATAGATGGAGAGAGGCAATTCTTGCCTAGTGGCTATCTCACCACAACTAGAGTAACTCCAAGGATGCTCAATTTCTTCTTAGAATCCAAGACAGGAAGCTGTCAGGAGCAGACAGGTTTCTAATCAAGATGAACATTAATATAGAAATATTTGTGATGTCAATTCTATGGATTTCTGACGTTTTGAAATCCAACTATCCATGTAAGGTAACGTGGATTCTTGTCTGTTAACTCCTCTCAGAAATTTCAAAATAAAATATAGAAAACACCTTAAAAATAAACTCAAAGTCATGAATTTGCTGTAGTCCCTTAACTCACAGGCTAATCATCCCAAATCAGCTAAAAAAAAGTTAAAGAAGGACTGGCTCTAAACCTTGTATTTCTAAATTTGTTATACAGGCACAATGCCTAGGAGAGTATCAGTATTTATTTCACTTTCATATCAATAAGAAGCTTATACCATTGAAAACCTTAAATTTGAAATCCAAGTGAATTTTGTACCATTTAAGAAATTATAACTTCATCTTGATACTAAATTATACAGATTTCTACCAATAGGTTATGGCTATGCCATAAATCCTAGCTAATCCTCCCTGTTCCAACAAAACCACTACTTTTTCCCAGAGAGACAGCCTAATAATATTAACCACCTTAGTCCCCAAGCCCAGGGAATGGGGGCACTGACTCTTCTTTAACTTCTTCAAGCTGATTACGGGCGTTGAGATATTAGAAGAGGGGTAGAGAGGAAGAGTAAATTGATAAGCTTCTGACGCTGTGTCTTCACTGCACCCAGATGGAATTCCCAGACACCGGAGGTTTGAATAGGTCTGCTCATTTTGCTTGATGAGTAGATATACCAAGGCTGTGTATTCTGCAATATACAATTCTCTGGACAGGTTTTAGTATCAAGAAAAAAAATTTTTTTTTCTAGAGGGCTGACTTTTTTTTTTTTTAAAGATGTTGGTTCTAACAACTTTTTCCCCCCTTTTATGTAGTTGGTTATAATATTTACATTTCAAGTTTTATCCTCTTATCCCATTTCCCCCGCCACCCAGGAACCCTTTATCTCATCCTCCCTCCTTATATCCCTTCTATGAGGCTGTGCCCGCACCTGCCCCCCACCCCCATTACTCCCTCCTCACCCTCACATCCCCCCCCCATTCTGTGTTTGTTTTTCATGGGACCAAGTATAATCCTCTCCCACCTATGCCCAACAAGGCCGTCCTCCCCTACGTATACCGCTAGAGTCGTAGGTCCCTCCCTATGAGCTCCCAGGCTCCTCATAGAGGAAGGGAGTGAGGAGGTCTAATGGGGTGGGGGTGGGGGAGCTGGGATATGGAACAGTCAGAAGGTGGACCTGGAAAGGGATAAAGATTGGACTCTAAAAAACGAATAAAAAATTAAAAAATTAAAAACTATAAAAGATTAATTTAAAAAATTAAAAAAGCAAAGGGACAGGTATTAAATAAATATATGAGATATTTTTAGCAATTATTTGACTTTAATGATTTACTATAATATTCTCTCTATTAAGAACTTTTTTATAGCTTCAAGAAAACTCCATCTGCAGGTAGAACACAGCACATATTTAGAGGACTGGAACTTTCCTCTGTAATAAAATGATAGGTGCATGCCATTATATACTAGTCAACATTTAGTAATATGTAACAACAAAAGTTGAGTCCTAAGTTGAATAGTGAAGCTTAATTAATGGTAAAGCGGCAAAATACTAATTGTTAACAAATCTATCTCATTAGTACAAGATATTAGTTATGGAAAAGGTTGTTGAATATCAGTGCTCAATATAAACTCTGTGTATATTTCACACAGTTTTTGTAAGTCTAAAATTGCCAAATCTAAAAGAATAAATAAGTAAATAAAAGTGCTAAACCTAAAAAATAAAATCTAGCTATAATTATAGTAAAGCCACTAAATGTGAGTTGTATATTATATTTTTATTGACTCCTTTATGCTTATTTAGAATGTAGGGGAGTGTGGCAAAGGGGTCAGAGATAAGGGGAGTCTGCAGGGTGTTCAGGAATGCAGTATCCGTTTCTGTAGGTGAAGACAAGAGGGCATGCATGTCTGTAAGCATTATATATTATTAATCTTATTTACATATTTGCATCTAATACATCCAATAAAAGCTGAAAATGAAATATATAAAAGCAAAGAAGAAATTTATCTGTAGTGGAAATTTGAGTACTTTATTATAACTAGCTTGTGTATGTTTTGAATCTTATTGTTTTTGAAAGTGAATACATATGCATGCCAATAAACAACAACTCCAGAATATCAGATTTCCTTTAGTATATCTAATTTGAACACATAATTATATATATAAAAATATAAAGTACAGCCATACATGTACTTACAGACATATACACGTGTATGTGTATATATAAATATACATACATACATACACACACATATACAACAAAAGCACCTATAGAATAAAATATAATTATTCTAATTTCTGCGATGAAAAACCAACTAACATTTGAAACTAGTGTATGAGTAAAATAAGTTTATTATTATGTTACTCTATTTTTGATTAATTTATAGTCTTTTCACAAGAACAAGAAGACCTGGAAATATAACTGACTGCATTACTATTAACATTTATTCTTGAAAAATCAATTTTGATTATTTGAAAATTGCTGATTCCAACCCTTGAGTATGGTAATTTCTTTTTACTTAGTCATTGAGTCATGAAAGTTTGAACTCAATCTCCAATGTCAACAAATTTATATAAAACAGTTTTATTTAAATACCTATGCTGGAACAGTTAACTTTTCTAGAGTTTTTGAATACCCATGTTTCCTCCCTGTTGTTTGTGAAGTGGACACAGAATTCTTTGCAAAATTTGCAGTGAACATAATGTGCTGACATGTGTGCACATGGTTTCAGGGTTGAATCAGGGTCAACACAAGTTTCCTTTGAAACATTTGTCATTATTTTTTTGTGGTAAAATTATCATTCTGCTAGACAATAGCCAGAATTTAGTTCTTCTACTCATTAACTTAGTGACAGTTGACAAGACAAGCCTCTCCTTCTTCCTTCTCCCTAATTTCATCATACATTTCCCATGCTTTGAAGCATCTTTGGGAATTGCACTAGTTCTGAACTATAGATCACTTTGGATGCTATGAACATTTTAACATTATTGACTGTTATACTCAGTGAACATAAGATTTCTGTTAACTTGCTTTCTGTCACTATGACAAAATACTAAAAAAAGTCTAGAAATAAATGAGAGTTTTCCTGGTTTCTGAAAGGTCAGTCCCTATTTATTTGCCCCATTATTTATATGCTCATGATAAGACAGCATATTATGGAAAGGAATGTAATGGAATATAGAGCCAGTTTGTTGATATTACAGTATCCATGAAGAAGAGAGTGAGAATAAAAAGGTGGACCAATAACCTGATAACAGTTTCAATGTTATGCTTTATGCTCCTACTTATTAGTCCAGTTACAAGTAATGGTATGGGTAATAAACCCAAAACATTCCATTTGTGGTTATATTTGGTGTGCAAACTGTAGGAATCCAGTTCTGGTTTTTATGCTCCCTCTACTTTCTTTCATTAGTGTTACATAATTCCTACTGTAGAGCTTTTACATCTATGGCTATTTTTTCCCTTAGGTTTATTCTTTGTAGCAACTGTAAGTGAAATTGCTTTCTTTATTTTCATTTCACATAATTCACTATTGGCATATAGCATCATGAGTGATTCACATATCTTAAGTTTTGTATCTCCCAAATTAGCTTGATAAATTAATTAGCAACAATCTAATAATGTTGTTGAAATATTGAAGTTTACATAAAAGACAGACAAACAGAAAAATAGACAGATTTTGTCCCCTGAAAATAGTAATCATTTGAATTCTTTTTCAGTTTTGGTGCCCTTTATTGTGTTTACTTGCCTAATTGCTCTGACTATGATTTGCAAAACTAGCTTGACCAAAAGTAATGAAAGTGGATTACTAATCTTAGAAACATTTTTAGAATGCGTTCCTCATTCTACATATTATTGTTGTTGATGATTTATAGCCTAGAGAGAGATAGGGTTCTACCTGATGCTACTTTCATTATTGTGGATCCAGAATTGAGTTTAAAGCCAAGTCTTGCATCTCCCTGTTTGCCCCCTAGTGGAGAGAGTGGATGAGCTGGTTAAGCTCAGGGAACAGATGCTCGAATTAGTGCCTTGTCTGGTCAAAAATGCTGCTGCTTTACAGAATGGTGACTGAGGCTTCTGGCTACAGAATCAGTTATTGGGATATTGGTCAATCGTCTTATTCTTATTCTTTGATTCATGGATACCATAATATCAACAGACTTGCTCTATATTCCCATATATATTCTATGCTGGCTTAGCAGGAACATACAAATACTAGGGAAAAGTGACTAGATTTTTGTTTCATGTTTAGGATCTGTACTTAATTCTTTTTATCCGATTCCTACCAAGTACCTCCCCATGCTCCATTAATATGGAACTATACAAGGGTTGATGCAAATCATTCCTCTTTGTCCATTTTTTCAAAAGGTCATTCATTTTCATTGTGCTAAAAGTAGAGGCTGTGATCTCTCAAGGTTTTATTCATTTTTTTTCATGTATTAAAATGAATGTTATCTGTGAAGATGAACCCTAGAAGATCTTACTATACTGAAACTTCACTATCACTTTATATTTACTCTCTTCATTGTCTTCTATGCATGTACAGCTATTAATATGTATTGCTCAGTTTTCAAGCATTCTACCACACTTGCATATCAGGGGGAAACATAATTTGGTTGTGGTATTTATGGGATTTATTATACCTACTTGCATTATATGAATAGACAATTCAACAATGGTCATATACATACTGGAGTGGTAGGAATATCAGTAGATGTTCAGTATGTAATGGTAGATGCTTTAGAATTCTCAGTTGGGTGCTAAAGCCTGGAAAATCCCTTCTTAACTACTGGTATATGTTCCAAGAAGACAAAAATGTTGGTGTTTGGTGTTCATAGAAGTGCTAACTTCAGAAGAAGGAATAGCAGCCAAGAAGAGAGTATATCCCTAAATGCTTTATAGCTGTGGCTCCCACCTTGGAGGTGCCTGATAGCGGGAAGGCTTCTTTCCTCAGAAACTCCTCTTTGGCAAATTCCTCACCAATCTGCCAGACGAGTATATTCAGAAGATTATAAATTTAGTCATGTTAACAATTGAAATTTATCATATCATCAACCAAGTATTTCTAGGTTCTTCTCATCATAAGGTAAAGAATTCTGAGACTAGACAAAATAAAGCATTGGCAGGAAAGAAAACATTCAATGGCAATGTGGGCTTCTAAACAATTTTCCTATGAAGAAAAAATTTAAGCAAAATTTCTATGAAGAACTGTAAAGAAATGATTATTACTGCAACAAATTGAGATAGAATTCTCCCATAAAACTCTTTGGGTCTGGTGATCTCTTTTTTGAAAGGTTTATTGTTGATTCCCGTTTCATAAGTATAAATTTTTAAATTATTATAAATGTATATATTATTATTTACATGATTTCTTTCTCCTTGTGTGAATTTTAGTAGCTCTTAAGTAAATCATTTTTTTAAGAAATTGGTAATAATTGTTTAATCAAAGTATAAGCTAATGAATACTCAAAATAATCTTACTAAGTGGTCATTTACAAGATTCTTATGACAATAATGATAGTAACAGAACATGCAGAAAAACCTGCAGAAAAGGGTAGAATTCTGAGCAATTTCTTATATTATTTCTAAATGTTTACCACATCAAATAACTTACATTGAAAATTAGAAAATACTTCATAAATTATTTACTCATTCAGTTAGAGTTGATAAAGTTGAAACATCAGAAAATTAAATGATTTTTATTGGACATTTTATTTACAATTCATATATTATCCCCTTACTCCATTCCCCCTCTCCCAGGAACCACCTATCTCTTTACCCCTCCTCCTGCTTCTATGAAGATATGCTCCCACCTACCCCCCACTCATTTTTTATAATATGGACTATCAAATGTGTGGAGGCACAGTTATTCACAGTACCTTCTGTGTGACAGTTTGATCTATAATTTCAGCTCACCTGTAAATCCTTCCCTAAAATGATTGATTTATAGTTTCTCTAGTTTGTTTTCTTTTGAAGATTGGTATGTAACAGGAATTCCAATTCTAAATATTTATGGTAATGGCTGTCATATATGCAAATTGTGTTCGTAATAATATTATGACAACTAAGCAAATCCTGAAATACAAAACTGAATTATGTGATATATCAATATTGTTATATGTTGCATCAGAACTAATTTTTTAATTAGATAGAGCTTTGGGGATTAAAGAAACTTAATATTATAGTTTTTTGTTAGTTGTCATACATAGCTGAGTACTTCTTGAGAACAATTACCCTTTTGTTTGAATATCAGAAATAATTCAGTATGATAACTTAAAAAGTATTTTCAAACACATTTTTATATATGCATATTATATAGAGAGATACACTTACATTTGTTTAGGTAAATGTTTTACCTGACATAGCTACACTTTCTTATTTTTTAAATTTTATTCTATTGGGTATTATATTTACATTTCAGATTTTATCCCCTTACTCTACTTCCTCCCACCACCCAGAAACCTCCTATCCCTTCCCCCCTCCTCATGCTTCTATGAGGCTGTGCCCCCACTTATTCCCTGCCCCCACTACCCCCTCCCCACCCTCACATCCCCCTCCACCACTCTGTGTTCGTTTTTCATGGGACCAAGTATCTCCTCTCCCACCTATGCCCGACAAGGCCATCCTCCCCTACATATGCAGCTGGAGTCATGGGTCCCTCCCTATGTGCTCCCAGGTTGGTGGTTTAGACCCTGGGAGCTCTGGTTGGTTGGTATTGTTGCTTTCCTCTTGGGGTCACAAACCCTTTCTACTCTTTCAGTCTTCTCTCTAACTTCTCCATTGGGAAACCCTTGATCATATCAGTGGTTAGCTGTGAGCATCGTCCTCTGATTGTGTCAGTCTTTGGCAGACCTCTAAGGAGACAGCTATATCATGTTCTTGACAGCATGACTATAAATTTTCTACTAACATGAATCCAATTTTATTTGGCATGACACTTGAGATGGCTCCTTAAACACAACATCTTTGCACCTGTTTCAGGGCACTGGGTTGGCCTATTCAGTGTTTTTGTTTCTTACTTTTTATTTGTCTTTTTTCAGCTTTTTCTTAAATTTTTGAGAATATAATATAATTACATCTTTTCTCTCTTTTTATCTCAGTACAACACCTCCCATGTAATCTTACTTTCTCTCTATCAAATTTACAACCTCTTTTTACATTGTTGTTATACACACACACACACACACACACACACATATATATATATATATACATATATATATATATATATATATATATATATATATTCCTAAATACACAAATATAATGTGCTCAGTCTGTATAATGTCAATGTTCTATCTTTTGGGTCCTGTTGTTCAGTATCTGAGTTAATTTCCTTTTCTAACTATTCTGTAGAGTAAAAATGCAGTATAAAAGTTTTAATTTTCAGATATTTATAAAAGAGGTTCAGGTTAATAGAATTTTGATTGATTTTGTAATTTATAGTTAGATCTCTAAATATTCCAATATCTAAATATCAAATATTTATGAAATTGCAAATTTTAAGTTATATCTGTAACTAAGCTTTTGAAGTACTGTGGAAGAAATTAAACTTTAGATGAGATAATACAGATGCTTAGTAGATGGTTAATAGTACTGGTTACTAGGTAGAGAACTAGTACTGAATAGAACATACTTAAGAAACTATTTCTAAGAGTAAACTCTTGCTACAGTGTGAAAAGCAATATTTCATGTGGAAAATGTTATCAACAGCCATGGGGTTTGTTCAGGGAACCAGTGAGCTAGAATTTCAGAGCTATAAAAATATATTGGAGTTGAAGTCCATGACTTTGTATAAAGGAAGGAAAAATAAATAGAAGAGAAAAATAAAAAAAAGTAATTAGAAATAACAGAGTAAGGAAACCAGTTCAGAGGCATGCAAATTAATGAACATATAGACTTGAGAATGTTCACATCTTTTAAAATGGATTTAAAATAAAAACAAATGAAGACTTCGATAAAAAAATCATATTAAAAAAGCAGGCTATTGCAATAGGGAGAATGTTCTGGCCTCAACAATTTGAAAATGTCTAAAAAAGTAAATACATAAGAATTTTTCTTTTAAAGGAACTGTAAGCAAATAGAATTCGTGCAACTGAGGGGAAATGATCCAAGGAATCTGATAGAAACTGTCCTTTACTGCTTTCCCCAAATTGCAGGGGCAGATAGGCTGGGATTATTTCCATGCTTCTAGTGTTTACGCAGGTCTAAGAGCCACAGAATTCACAGGCTTAGAGGAGACATAGGAATGTAAATAAAGTTTAGTCAAGGCAAAGCAAAAGGAAAACAATTGACCATGTGAAGAGCTGCTCAAAAGCACACAGTGCAATTCTATCCTCTGTTCCTAAAAGCATTCCAGAGACCAGTAAGTGCTCTACTGATACTCATTTCTTTCTAACCTACCGGGATTTTATTTTACTTTATTTTATTTTATTTTATTTTATTTTATTTTATTGTAGGTGACCTTCAAATTGTTATTTTAACTTGAAGAACAGTGTATAATTTATTAAATATTTAGCACATGTTGAGGAGAGACTGAGAGAGAGGGTTGAGCTTGGTACATATTACTGAATAATAAAATTTTCTACTTTATATAGCAGTTCCTAAGAAATGTTGTAAATCCTTAGAAAGAAAACTTTGCGATCCTAACTGTAGATTTTGTAAATGAATTATTCAGAACCAAGTATTCCAAAATATCTATTATTTCAGATTGAATAGAATTGCTGTGTTCCGATGTGCACTTCTTTCCTAAGAATGTAATAATAGCATGGAAAGGATGTGCAGTATTAACATTTTGATAGGTATCACAGGAAAAGCAAAGCTTAAAAATTACCTTGCTCAGAGAAAAAGAGAGGGAAGGGTTTGCTTAAATCTTATCAGACTCACCACTAGTCCATCAATTCACAGTCAGCTGGGGGGAATGATGTTGCTTTTCAAACTCTCATGAAAAGACTTCCTGCCTTGTAAAGGAGGCAAATTTATTTATGTAAATTGACCATTTGGCAGCACTATTGCTTCTTTTAGTGTTGACTAGTCCCACCTCTGATAAGACAGATCTAATTTCATTTCCATTAAAATGCAATAAAAGCACATTTAATGATTTTTTTTGCCTAGGTTAGATAGGAGAATTTAAGTTGTTAGCTATAGAGTGCCATTAATAAATACTGTTTTTGTTTTAATTAAAGTAGACCAAGAATTAGTTGGGCAAGTAATTTTACAATAGATTATGAAAAAAATATGAATTATTAAATGGAATAGTAACTTGCTTTAGGGTTTGTTTAATTGGACCCTATTTCTTATCTCATTGTTAACATATTTTCAAATGTAAGCTGTTCAATACAATTTAAATGTTGCTTTGCTTTCTGTTACATAACTTATTCATCTTCTGGAAAGGAACATACGCAAATATAAATTTAGGTCCCATAACAAAGCACAGAAAGATAAAACAGACAGTGAATTTTTCTTCCAATTTTCCTGTCAATACTGTTCCTTAAATTGTAGTTCTTCACACTTTTTTTAGAGACTGCCTATGTAGACATCATTGTTTCTGACAGAAATCTGTACTTCTATTCGAGACAAAGCTTTTGTTCCTGATGAAATAAGAATTAGCTGAAGCTCTTTTGTACAATCAGTAGGGTAAACAGTCAGTTGCATTTTTAAGCAAAGGAAGAGAAAATATGTTTTTAAAATGCAAGAAAAATTTTAAAGGTTTTGAGAATTACTGATAACAAAATTTACCCTTATTTTCTGTCTTTCTAAAGCTCTAAATTCTATTTTGTTTACCTTTTTGTTACTAAAAGTCACTTGATTGGACAGATAGATGAGGCAAAACAGTTGTGTTGCCATTAAAAAACAGGAAGAGTCATGCAAATAGAAAATTGTGCAAATACTGAGAAAACCTATATAAAACTAGAAATTTGGTTATATAAATTCACAGTACTGAAATAACATTGGAACAATCACATTGTGATTTAATTTTTTTCAGAAAATAGGATTACAAATCATATACTTGTCATTGTTCAGTCACCATAGATCACAATATATGCACAAACATATTTATACATATCCCAAATTTGTTCCAAACTGCATATAATCCCATAATTAGGTTGTACCATTTTAACCACGTATTTATTGAAGGGTGTTTTTGTTTACAGTTTGGGAAATAATTACTTAAAATTTAGAGTTCTTACTATTAAATCTACGTTAGATTTATATACAAATATCAATGTGAATCTGAGTTTTCAATTCATTGGTACAAGTACTACATGATGCAGTTTCTAATGGTTGCATGTGATCATACCTTAGAAACTGTCCTTCAACATTATTTATGAGCAATAAGAGTTTCTCAAACTTTATTTTGCTTTTTTCTAAACTTACTGTGTTATTCTGTTGATTTGTATCTTATATGTTATACACAACTTGTTTGATCATATATTTCCAGGAAAGATATATAATTCATTAGATTTAATTATTTGGACCTGATTTTCTCAGTTGTTTTGCAGGTCATTATGTTTTTTGTTAGACTAATAAGAAGTACTAAATGGAAGTCTCCCAGTCCATGTACTGTCACATGAGAATAGCCACTTTGAATGCAATTTTTAATACACTTCTATATCAATACAAAAATTTAGGCTCAAGGTCCTCAGATGTCAGACTGGGGAATACCTTAATTCCAGGGTGAAGTAAAATCTCCCAAAGCATAATTACACATAGAGACACACTACTATTCTGAACTGTGTCTATACAGTGGGAAATGGTCATCATATATTTCTGTGTGGACTGCTTAAGATAGCACAAGTTGACTGGAGCACTTTTCCATAGATGCTTATTAGAAGTTAAAACACATGTAATATGATTTCTCACCATCTCCCTATATTGGAGAATTGGGGGAAAAATCATGAAAATGAACATTGCCACAATCTTTTAAATTAACACATCTGTAGCTCCTTCTATATGCTGATTCAGAAATTAATCTTTATTCCAATGAATCAGTTCCAAATTGTACATTAGTTGAAACATTTATTCATGCACTCTGGGCCATGTTTAGATCTCGGAAAAAGTAACCTATCCATAGCTCCATGTACTAGATAATTTCATATCATGAACACACACATGCTTCAACTTATTAAAGAACAGATAAAATCTTCTGTGACTTAAAATTTAGCACTAGTACTTATAATCCTAAGCCAAACTTTTATGGATGACATAGTTTGGTTGAGGGGAGACACTTTTTCCACCTAACATGTCCTATGATTAAATGTGTCCAAATAAAACTAATTTTGTATATTGAAGACAGACACAGTTTCAGAATGTGGGGAACATTTGAGTACATTATGTAACAGGAAACACAAATTAGTTAACTTGTTCTATCTTTTCTCTCAGCATGAATTCAAATACACTTGCCTAATGAAGTATTATTTCTCAGAAAGTGCCAGCATCCTTTTCTTGCTTATCTCTATGTACCAAGTTTTATTTTTGGAAGGACATTTAAATCTACATGATTTTCATAAGGATAACAAATGCAGCTGAGGAAAACTCTCTACATTGCTTATTCATACTCCCTTTAAATGTGCCCATATTTAAATCAAGCTATATCATGTATCAAGTGGGATAGTAGTTCTTTATGTTGCCAATTATATATATATATATAGAGAGAGAGAGAGAGAGAGAAAAGAAAACTAAGGAATTATTTGATTGCATTTTCCAATCCAGGACCAATTCTTGTTTGACTAAATTAAAATATTTTAATTTTCACTAATTTAAAATTCAGTATCTGTTGGGTAAAATTTGTTCTTGGCTTAAAATAGTCAGTAGTATGTATGCATAAGTGTGAATGTTTGGGCCTACATATGCATGGTGTGTGTGTGTGTGTGTGTGTGTGTGTGTGTGTGTGTGTGTGCACTTGTGTGTATTAGCCCACATGTCATAACACACTTGTAGTGGTTAGAGGACAACTCTGCTGAATAGGTTTTCTCTTTCAGATTTGCGTGGGATCCAGAGATTAAACTCATGTCACCAGATTTAGGTAGAAAGTACATTTACCTGAACAGTCTCACTGGTCCTATTCTTGGCTTTTAATTTTATAATTTTGAATGACTAAAAAAATTACTTCTTAAATTATACATCACAATAATTTTATTTTAATGTATCAGTTTTAGTGTACAGCAATAATTTCAGGATTGTTTTTAACATGTTAATATGGTTATATTTCAAATTTTAAAGTTTGACATTTATTTTATTATTTTTGTATATTCAATCTACTGAATCTACTTAGTGCTGACTCTCTGTATATGTGTTTAGGAATGACCAGTTAGAATTCGATAAGCTAGCAGATGATTCATCCCTGGAGAGAACTGATTCTCTCCATTTAAGTAGCTGTTAATTGTATGTAACTCTTTATCTAGGGGTGGGCCTTGTGAGATTTCTACCACCAACATTATCAAAATGCAGGTCTTGTATACACAACCATGTTGAGATTTTATTTGCCAAGCATATATACAAGACACTACATCATAACAGAAATATTGTTTCTCTTACTCCTTACCATCTTTCCAAACCTCTGCTGTGATGTTTTCTGAGTCATAGATGTAGGGGTGGTGCTGTAGACTATCAACTGGGGATGAAAAGCCAAAGCTCCACATCTGTGACTACATTTTTGTTATCCTAATAGCATCATTTTTTTAAAACAGGAAAATTAAAAAGTGCAATGAAATCTCAAAAATGCTACTAGTATTTTGTGTATAATTTCATATAATAATTTATTAAAAAGGCCAGAACTATTAAGGAATTTAAAAAGTTTTTTTTAAATTTCTGTAACTTTTCCATTTTTATCAATAATTAATTTGAGATAATTGTAGCAAAATTGACTATAGTTACAGTTTTGAGTTATTAATTTGTATAAGAATAGCCAATGTTGTGCTGGGAAGAAGGCTTGGTGGTTAAGAGCACTGATTGCTCTTCCAAAATTCCTGAGTTCACTTCCCGACAAACACATAGTAGCTCACAGTCATCTATCATGAGATCTGATGCCCCATTCTGGTGTGTCTGAAGAGAGTAAAAAAACTGATCACATTAAAAAAATAGCCAGTGTTACTCAACCCTGTACTGAATGATCATCCTGTCTTGATATGGATACTCATTTGGTTATGGAGTCTGGTTTATCTGACTCTCTAGATGTCACAATAAAGGATTTTCATGCCTCCTCACTTCTCTGACAGGTTTAGAAACACTAATTTTAAGACTTTTAGTTTTATTTGCAAAGACAAGATAACAAGTTTTAAGTTGTTTTCACATTGGTACTCAAATTGTTTCCTAATTTTGATGCAAATTAAATTCTAAACATACATAGCTTATTGGCTTTAATTTTTACTGTTTATAGATTCCATCCATTTTATTATGGATATATATGACTTAAATATATTATCTTTGCTATGTTATGTGTATAACTCAATGACACTAATTACATGAATAGTGTTATATGATGATCAATGTCTGAAAGTGTTTTGCAAACTTTTTTTATGAAATCAGAGAGAAACTTCATTCATTGAGCATTGTCCATTTCCTGCTCCTGCATCACAATAGCCTTTCCTATAAATTCTATGAATTAATCTGATACATATATTGATTACTAGAAGAATCCCATGTTTCTATTCTTCCAATAATCTTTTTTCAGTTATTCTGTTTTCCAAGGCTCATCCATGGTTTAGGATACATAAGAACTTTATCTCATTTAAAGGATTTCAACAAGCAACACAAGAGGGTGCAAATTTCTCGGCTTCTCCTTCAACACTTGTTATTTCCTGTAGTTTCTATCTTTGTTTTCCTAGAATATATTTTTTAATTTATTTTTATTAGATATTATATTTACATTTCAGATTTTATCCCCAACCCCTGAGCTTTTAATGGGATGAATGATGAAAATCATTTAGTATAGTCATTGCTAGACTTATTTGTTCTTTGAAGAAATGTGTATTCAAGGTGTTTGCCCATTAGTTACTATTATTATTATTATTATTATTAGTAGTAGTAGTAGTAGTAGTAGTAGTAGTAGTAGTAGTAATAGTAGTAACAGTAGTAGTAGTAGTAGTAGCAAGAGTAGGAGAAGAAAGAGGACAAGTACTGTGTGTGTTATCTGTACTCCCATGCCATGTAACATATGTGGATGCAGAGGATAACTTTCATGAGTTGTTTCTGTTCTTCCATTGTGGGAAAGGAAGATGAAACTCATTTTGTCAGGCTTTCAAACATGTCCTTCTAAACAGTGAACCATTTTGCTAGACATATGCTATAATCTGATTGTTTTTGTTTTCATTATTGATTTGGAGGAGTTATTCACATGTTCTGGATAATAAATACTTATATGACTGAGAAAATAAAGTATTTTTTTTTTAGTTCAGTTGATTAAGTTTTCTTAATAATGTCTTTTGACTTCCCCCAGATATAATGTTTTAGACCAATTTATTTTTTATTCTGTTATATGTGCTTTAGCTAGATTATGTAGAAACCTATTTCAAATCAAATATCATAAAAATTTTCTTTTATACTACGTATGGTTAGTTTAATTCTTTTTTTTTCCCATGAGACTCGCCAAGAGAGCCTCATGGGATTCGAACTCAGATGGGATGAGGTGCACCCGCCCTCTGCTGGCAGACACCCAAACGCTGTGCCATGGAACGCTCGCTTATTTTAATTCTTATATTTAATTTCTTTCAGGGTATAAAATAAAAAAGATCTTTATTTATTTGTCCATGGAAATCTAAGAATCTCAGCACCATTTGTTGTAAAACAATACATAACTAAACATAATCATTGCCTTAAAAAGGTTCATCAAAATGAAAAATCTTAAAAAACAAATAATTTGCAAAATAAATAAATACATTTTAAAGAGAACATATCAAAATTGCTTTGAATTGTAGTTTTCTAATTACTAGGTATGAAGAACATTTTTTGAGATATTTGTTATCCATTAAAGAAATCTTTTTTGAACTCTTTATTCAGGTTCTAGGCCTATATTTAAAATGAGTCACTTGTTTGACTATTTTTTTTCCTTTGTCTTTGAGATATTTGTAAATTCTGAACAGTAATCCTATGGTGGGTCAAAAAGATATGAAGAACCAGAAGACCAGAGGAGTTGTATTGAAGTCATGTCTTTTAATAATTTCAGTAGCTATACCCATCAGGTCTCAGTAGCAAGCCTGCCTAAACATGAGCTGAACAAGAATAATTGACAAAGCCTAAATGGACAGTGGAAAGTCCATAAGTCTTCCACTCCTACATAAAGAACTACAAGTTGTTTTGTTCCACAAAAGAATTACAGCAGAACTTCCTTATGATTTGTCTTTATCACTTCTTGGTAGTATAGATACATGCATACACACACACACACACACACACACACACACACACACACACACACACATAACTGAGTAATGTTTAGCCATAAAAAAAAAATGAAGCCATTTGAAGGGGAAAAAAAGAACTAAGAAACACCATGTAACATAAAACCAACAAGATTGAGGAAGAAGTATCCCATTTTCTCTCAGGTGCAGTATTTAGATTTAACATTTTTAAGTTTTAGCATCATGTAAGTATGTATACACATGCATGTATGATTCCCAGGAAGTCCAGGGAAGGGCGGTGGATCCCATAAAACTGGATTAAATGATGGTTTTGAACCTCCATGAGGATGCTGGCAACAAAACCCCAGTCATTGTCAAGAGTAATAATTGTTCTTACCCACTAAGCCATCTCTCCAGTGTCAATATCTAGATTTTTAAAGATTAGAAAGTATAAGAGGTGATATTTGAGGGATGAGACACTATTAAGAGAAGAACAAATGACAAAAGAGTGATAGAGTTATTTTATACACACATGAGATTTATTTATTATTTTATGTAACACACACTTAAAAATGTTTAAAATGATAACTGTCTCTAGGTGGATAGACTATGTCTCAGTTTTACTACATTGGTCTATATATCTATTCCTATCCAAGTATAATACTGTTTAAATTATTGTCAACATTTTGAAAATTTGAAATACACGTGTTTCTCTAGGCTATTTGTGGCTCCAAAAAATTCTAAATAAATCTGAGGGTAATTTTTTTTTTAATTTCACCACAGTCTCATACTATTTTGGCAGGAATGACCATGTCAGATGGCAGCAGTGATATTAAGAAAGAGAATGTAGTCTTGCTGTGTCATTTTATGGTCTTCTGCATCACTGAATTTTCTTATTAGAGCTAGTAATTTTCCTATGAACACCTCCACACATATATGCACACATATATGTATTTACAATAAGGCCATTTTCTTGATCAGAGTTGACTTGGGCTTCGTTGATTTGATTCCTCTTTTGGTTAGACTTTAGCCTTGAGTACTATCCTTGGCCTTAGTAGAATAGTTTCTGTAATGATCCTGAAGAGTAAATTTAGCAGAAATATTCTTTTCTTAGCATCAGATTATCTCAGTGTCTGATTAGATTCATGATCCATCACCATTGATATTTCTAATCCTTGTAGTTTCATGGTGTCTCAGCTAGCATTCAATCTCAATACTAATTATAGTGTCTCATATTGGGAGTGGGGCTCAATCATGTTTGACATACTTTCAACTTCTATTTGATAGACAAATGAATTAAACAGGTGATTAGGGATATGAATTTAGAGACATTTTCCTCAGATACTAGATTGGACTCTCTATAGTTCCCCTTCTTATATGAAATGAGCCATTCAGTCATTTGTCTGCAAAAATAAATTTATTCATATGTATTCTCTGATAAATTCTACTAATCGCCATGTCTTTTTCCTCTTTAATATTCATCTGATAATGGATCAATATAAACAATATTAATTTCAATGGATAAAAGTTTCAAATAGCAAAACTCATGTAACCTCAGGATTAAATGGATATATAATATGGAATCATCCATTTAAATGAAGGTATCCATTTCAGTGTAATTTTCTCACATTTATGAAAAATATTTTCATAGTATTTCCTTATTATCTCTTAAAAGATCATTAGTACATTTGCATTAGATTGATATTTGTATAGTTTATTGTTGTTAAATACTTATTTAAGATGCACAATTTTACCATTAAAATTTCTTTCTTACTGATGACTTAGTTATTGAGCACTGTGAGGTGGTGGGCTGTGAGAAGCAGCTGGGGGTGCATGGTGACAGGTCCATGCACAGAGATTGGCCACCATCTGGGGGCCTTGGGATGCCTGGCAGGATGGAGGTGGGGAGCACATGGCACGTGCACACTGAGGAGAGCTCTGGAGCCAAGCCTCAGGGGAAGTATACCTGCTTAGCAGACTTGGCCAGGATGGTTCTTGTAGATGCATAGGTGTTCATGGTCCACGTTGGGCGCCATCTGTAGGTAATTGCTGCTGGAGAACCAGGGTTCCTCATGCCAGGCTGTGGGTAGTTGGCTGGGAACACTCTGCATTCCTCCAGCTGGAAGTTAGGCCCAGCTGCTGTGGCTCCATAGTTTCTCACAGCACAGCCCCAATGACACACGAGGAAGTCCATGGGTTTTTACAGGTTTTAATGTCATGGTGGATGTAGATGGATCTGGATGCACCACTCATAAAACCCAGGGCAGTCCTGAGTTAAATAGAGAGGGAAAGAGGGGGGAGGGGCTGGGAAGGAATGCTTAATTGAGTCCACCCTCTGGCCTTCAGGTACCTCATTAGTAATGGCCTCCATTAAAGCTTCTTTTAAATTTTATTTTTTTGACACAAATCTATTTCCTTCTAGTTTTCATATATATGTATATGTGTTTATTATTTTTATTTTTATTTTTATTAAGTTACATTAATATTCTAATTTATTATTAGGTTAGGTGTCTGGTTATGATAAATTTAACTCACAATAGTGAATGAAACTGTTGTATTCCATTTCTATGTTGCTAATATAAAGTACATTTTATATAGTTTATCCTTAATATCAAAGTTATAATAACACTTTATGTATTTGCCTTTAAATACTGTAGGAAATGCAAGCTGGAGACAATGGCCAAACATTTAATAATTGGTTTTAATATTCTTCCATGCATTTGGCTTTCTGGAAAATCTTTAGTTTTAAAAATGTCATTAAGTCATTTCTAGTATACATTCATTTCACTTGAAAGATAATAATTTATGTTTTATAAATTAATTTAGATCCCTATTGCAGTTTCCATGCCCTTCTCTCTTCCAAGTCCTTCTCTCTGGCCCCATACACTCTTTCCTTTCTCCTCAGAAAAGGGGATGCTTCCCATGCATATCAGCCAGTCTTGGCATATCAAGTAGCAGCAAGATTAGGCTATCTTCTCCTTTTGAGGTTGGACAAGGCAACCCACTTAGGGAAATGGTTTCAAAGTCAGACACCAGAGTAAGAGTCAACACCTGCTCCTGTTGTTAGGGGTCCCACATAAAGACCAAGGTGTAAAATGGTAACATTCATGGAATGGGCCTAAGTCATGTTTTCAAGGGTAATCCTCATGGTAACAAGTGAATGAGTTTGTTAATTTAAAGTGATGTCACTGAGGCATCCACACTTTGGTCTTCCTTCTCCTTGAGCTTCATATGGTCTTAGAATTCTATCTTGAGTATTCTGAGCTTTTGGGCTAATATCCAATTATCAGTGAGTACATGGGAGCAAAATACTCATAGGAGAGACTTGGGAGGAATTGAGGAAGGAAGTGGGAAAAAGGGAGTCAGGATCAAGTATGGGAGGAGATAAGGATAATATACAGAGAGTCAGAAATTTGAACAGAGGTGTGTAGCAATGGAATATGGGGAACTGGGTGTAGCTACCAGCAAGTCCCAGATGCCAGGAAAGCAAGAGGCTCCCAGGACCCAATGGGGATGAGATTAGCTGAAATGCCCCCAAAAGGAAAGAGAGAACCTTTAGAGACCATATTCAGAGGTTAGGCAGGACCCCCAGTTGGAGGATGGTACCACCCACTCATCTCCAAAATTTTAACCCAGAGTTACTCCTGTCTAAAGGAAATACAAAGACAAAGTGTGGAACAGAGACTAACGGAAAGCCCATCCAAAGGCTGTCCCACCTGAGGATACATCTCATACACAGTCTCCGAACCAAACACTATTGTGGATGCTAAGAAGTACTTGCTGATAGGAGCCTGATATAACAGTCTCCTGAGAGGCTCTGTCAAAGCCTGACCAATACAGATGCAAATGCCTGCAGCAAACCATTGGACTGAGCATGGGAGCCGAAATGGAGGAGTTAGAGATAGGACTGAGGAGCTGAAGGGGTTTGCAATCCCATAGGAAGAACAACACTATCAACCAACCAGACCCCCGAGAGTTCCCAGGGACTAAACCACCAACCAAAGAGTACACATGGAGGGACCCGGGGCTCCAGCTGCATATGTAGCAGAGAATAGTCTTGTTTAGCATCAATGGGAGGAGAGGTCTTTAGTCTCATGAAGGCTTGATGCCCCAGTGTAGGGGAATGTCAAGGTGGGGAGGCTGGAGTGGGTGGGTGGATGAGGGGAGAACCCTCAGAGTAGCAGATGGAGGTAGGGGGTTTGTGGAGGGAAAACTGGGAAAGGGGATAACATTTGAAATGCAATATATATATTATAATATTATATATATTAGTTATATATTTAATATTATATATTAAATATATAACTAATATATATATATTATATATATATATATATATATATATATATATATATATATATAATATATATATATATATAATCCAATAAAAAGTGATGTCACTAAATAATAAGAATAATAGAAAGTAAAATTCTTAGGATATTAGATCCGTTTTTGATATTTTAAAAAAACATAGTAGTATTCTTTTATAGTTGCCTTCTTTAGCTTAGTCCCATATTGTTTTTTGTCCCCTGTGTCAAATGGCTTTTATTATTTTCCAATGATAAAACACTGCATCTACATATTTGAATTATAGTAGTATCATCTTTGCAATCTTAACAAATGCTGTCACCCTCTGCTCAAATGACTCAATTCTTCTGATCATAGTACTATTACTATCCTCTTCCCAATATTTTATATCCACTGCCGGGATTCAGTAACAATTATATTAACCTTATAACTTACATTAACCTTAAAATTCGCCATTCTTTGTTTTTATAGTTTCCATTAGCTAAATAACTAAGAGTCATTGATAAGCCTCTGGAAAATATCTCTGTTTTTTTTTCCCAGCTTCCATGTGAAAATGTTGCATTTGCTATAATAGAAAAGAATGTGTTCCTTGCTACGGACTATGTTTAGGTGACATTGTGGATCAGGACTGCTGGTAGGGTGGCTGGAAATGCAGAAAGTTCCTCCAGGTTCGGGAAGTTAGGTGCAGCGGCTGAAGCTATAGCAGCTCACTAAAGGCCTTCTCCACGGTTCCTCATGGTGTGGCCCCAGTGATGCAAGAAAGTCCATGGGTTTCCAAAATGACTTTATTGGGATGACAGATGTTGGTTGAATCTGGATGTTAACTCCTGTGAAACTCAGGGCAGACCTGAGTTAAATAGGGAGGGAGAAAAGGGGGAGGGTTTGAGGAAGAATGCTTAATTGGCTCCACTCTCTGGTCTTCAGGTATCTCATTAGTATGTAAATCTCTTGAGGCTGAGGCATGTAGTCATGCCCTCTGCCTGTGCTCTTTGGGAGGGGCTGCATTGTCCTACATGACTGAACAGTGCAAGTTAATGGAGTTCCATACCACATGTTAGGAGCCTGGATTCTGGGAGCAAGGTGGAATAAATGCCCATCTCTTGCAGGGTCTCTGGGCTACTTCCAGCCAGTGCTTCTACCAAAAACCAAGACCCCTTCCAAGGCCCTACACAGGACCAGAAACTAATACATATCAGGAAGTTGCTCTTCCACAAAGATCCATCTCTACCTCTGAAATGATTTTGTAGATGATGAACAGTACATCTTTTCATTTCGCCAAAACCAGATATAGTAATTACTGATGAATGTCTATTTTATGCATTGTAAGATATATAATTTTGCCATTAAAGTTTATTCACTTTTACTGTGTTTAAAAATGTAAGACTATGCCAGGCGGTGGTGTTGCATGACTTTAACCCCAGCACTTGGGAGGCAGAGGCAGGCGGATTACTGAGTTCGAGGCCAGCCTAGTCTAGTGAGTTCCAGGACAGCCAGGGCTACACAGAGAAACCCTGTCTCGAAAAACAAACAAACAAACAAAAAAACAACAAAAAAAGTAAGACTATGTCTTATTATTCATGGGGAAAACAAAATACAAAAATTTATTTTGATAGGAAAAACTAAAAAACATACAATTAATCATTCCAAAATGGCTGAGATATGTACCCTTTCGACTATGTGTTTCAATGAAATTTTCATATACGTTATGACTGAATAGTTTCAACAATTCTTATTTCTCCTGCAGGTACTTTTGAGGTTAATTTATATACCATTTGTTGATGAATACATATTTTGTATTTTTACTGACTAAATTTGTTCTTTGACAACTTTATACTTGTATATAATGCAAACTGACCATTCTCACTTCTTACTATGAATGTCTACCTACTATTCCTTAAAAATATATTTTATCTTGATGTCTATTAATTCTCTTTTAAGGTCAACTGAGTTTAACAAGAGACCTTTGTATGATCATAGCTTTGTTGTTACTGTTTGGAGACTCATGTCTTCAGCAATGAGTATATAATTTAAAAAATTCCCTTGCCCAGAATTGATCAATTATGAATAGTTAATCAGTAACAGGCATGACCCTATGTATCGTAGTAAGACTCAGTGAAGGTAACTTCAGTTGAGAGTTTGTTATTTCAGTGGTCAGTCTGCAAAGTGATATTTCTTAGCTGTTCATCTTGTCTTGTGGCTATTGTAAACTTACTGTCCTCTCTTCTTTGAGCATAATAGTGGGTGGTAAAAGTGCCTTCTTTAGGGAGCCCTCAACTCACTTGTTTTCAGTATCTTTAACAGCCACGACACTGTATACAATATTATTTGCTGCAGAGAGGCTTTATGATTAGAATTTAGAGAAGCTTTAGTCTATGGGTATAAACTGATATTTAGAAGACAGGTTGATATTTTGCCAATTTAGTTAAATAAAAATACTAAGTTCCTGACTTGAGCCCATGATCTCCCAGGAATTAGTTTTTAATTGGACTGAAAATACTAGGTATAGGTTCCCTCCTGTGGAATGTATCTCAAGTCCAATCAAATGGCAATTAGTTACTCCCAAATATGTGTCACTAATGCACAGGTAGACACATTTCCTAATTTTTAAAATAAAAAATTTCCAATTTCTTAAAATTGTAACTCATATGAAAAAAGAAAAACTATCTCACGAAACTGTTCCACATACAGTCTCTGTATTCCAGTCCTATATGGTTATAAAAAAAGAAAACGGAAACAGTAATTTTTGACCCAGGGTTGAAAAAGAGGCAGTAAGTTATCTAAAGAGTGTTTATAACTTCGTGATGTTCTACTTTTGCTTTCTGATAAATTACAGTATTACAAAAGATAAGGTGACATAACACAAGAACAAAACTACTTACCATAGAAGCAAGTTTAGGTTTTCATATGAATTAAAAACTTAGACTAAATAGTTAGATTTATGTAATATATAAAAGTGTAAAAATAACTTGATTATTCACTTCCCTACTTTAATCATCCCTGTCACTATTCTTTAGATTCAGAACTTGCCAAAATGTATGCATTGCCACAACCTTTATTTTTAGGTATGTTGTTCTTTCTCAACTAAAAGTCACTGATGCATAGAAATTTTCCATCTATTCACTGAATTGAAAATGATAATATATGGTATTTTTATAACATGTCAAAGGAGCATACAATGCAGTCATTCTCTAAGCTATAATTGCAGGCAGTATTTCAGTTCCAGTGCGAAGCAATTTGCTTTTAAACATGAAATAACATAAAGGCCAAAGATAGTTCTAGAAGTATTATCTCCACTAGTTATTCTGGAATATTTCTCAAACTATGCAATTTATGTACTATCTAAATCACTCAAGACTGTGATCACAAAGTTCCCACAGAACACTCTGTCAAGTTTAAACAGGCAAGGCCAAATGTATATGAATACCAAGTGTGTATGTTTATATGTAGCTATTGTGAACCAAATATATGGAATGGTTCTAGATATCCATATATATTATACTTATGACAATTTCAAATGGTTCTCAACCTACAGGTTATGAAATATTTAGGGTCATATGTCACATATCTTATATTATCAGATACCTACATTACAACTCATAACAATAACAAAATTATAGTTGTGAAGTAGCAAATAAATAATTTAATGGTTGGGAGTCACTACAACATGAAGGACTGTATTAAAGGTTCACAGCATTAGGAAGCTTGAGAACCACTGACTTAGACCAAAAAGAAAAACACTGACACTTGGAACATTATTAAGCTACATTCTAGTATAATAACCGAAGAAATATTGACATGTTTATATTCTGTCACAGTAACTTTTGAACTTATCATGAAGAAATATGTTCAAAAGCATACTGTATAAAAATACTTATTTTTCTATGAAGTTATTCTCCAGAATAATTTGTAGTAACCAAAAATCATGTTACTCACCAACCAAACTTGTATGGTACCTCTCTTTAACTAGAGCCAGGGTAAAACAAAAATAATCAACTGACTTAAATTACAGAGTTATAAACATCACTTTTTTGGGTGATTTGACTTATTTTTCTTCTCTTTTTTTTTAAATTATTTTATTTAGCTAAATTTCAAATATTGCCTCCCTCAAAGTTCCCCATCCCAGACTTCTTCACCACATTCCCACTCCTGTTTTCTTCTGAGAGGGGCTAGATAAGGCGGTTTTCTGCTATATATATATACTTGTGGCCAAGAACCAGCCCATGTATTCTCTTTGGTTGGTGTCTTAGTCTCTGAGAGCTAGTTGACACTGTTGGTCTTCCTAGGGGGTTGTCATACAATTCTGTTCCTTCAATTCTTCCTCTAACTTTTTCATAGGGAAGCCAAACCTTAGTCCAATGGTTGGCTGTAAGAATCTGCATCTTTCTCAGGCAGATGTTGGTAGAGCCTCACCAAAAACAGCCATGCTAGGCTACTGTCTGCAAGCACAGCATAGAATCAGTAGTAGTGTCAGTGTTTGGTACCTGCCCAAGGGATGAGTCCCAAGTTGGGCTGGTCACAGATTGGCTTTTCCTTCAGTCTTTGCTCCATTTTTGTTCCTGCATTTCTTTTAGACTGGAACAATTCTGGGTCAAAAATTTTGAAGGTAGGTTGGTGACCCCATCCCTTCAGTGGGGCTCCTGTCTATCTTCTGGAGGTGGTCTATTCTGGTTCCATTTCCCCACTGTTGGGCATTTCAACTAAGGCCATCCCCATTGAATCCTGGGAGCCTTTTATATTCCAGGTCTCTTGAACTTTCTACAGGTTCTTTCTGCCCCCAAACCTTAACAGCTTCATATTTACATTTTTTTCTAGCCCTCTGGGCCTCTCTCTTGTCTCTCCCCACACCTGATCCTGCCCACCTTTCCCACAATCTCCTCTTCTACCAAGGTCCCTCCCTTCCTCTGACTCCTGTTCTCCCTTCTAGGTGGGATTGAAACATTCTCATTTGGGTTTTCCTTCTTGTTAAACAACTTAGGCTATGGGTTGTATCAAAGGTATTTTGGAATTTTTGACTAATATTCACTTATTAGTGAGTACATACCATGCATGTCCTTTTGTGTTTGGGTTACCTTACTCAGGATATTTTTTAGTTCTATCCACTTGCCTACAAATTTCATTATGTCTTCATTTTTAATAACTGAAGAGTATTTGATTGTTTGAATGAAAAACATTTTCTATAATCCATTTTTGGTTGAGGGACATCTGGGTAGCTTCCAGTTTCTGTCTATTATGAAATTGTCCCTTGTGCCAATGCCTTTGAAACTATTTTCCACTTCCTCTTCTATAAGATTCAGTATATCTGGTTTTATGTTGAGGTCTTTAAGATAAATTAATAACAATATCCAAAATAAGCTGGACAACATAGGTACAGCTCCCCAAAACATTTTTCATGCAACAGTAAAAATTCTTTACAATTAAAATATAAAGTTTATCATCAATAAATAGAAAGCCTAAAACATTACAACTGAATATAGAAAGATCCACAGACATCAAATGTTTGATTTGCTGTTTAGAGTGTCCTATAACAGCCCATTTGTGTTCAGTTTCTTTTCAATTATATATATATATATATATATATATATATATATATATATATATATATATAATATTTATATAATATTTCATGGATTTCAATGAAGATATAATGAACTTTTAGCCCTCTGCATAACTAAGAACACAGTTGCCTTTTAATTTTCCATTTGTGTCTCAGATGTAAACAATTGGATTCAGATCCATTTACCTTTTTGTCACACCTTGATGTGACCTGTGTATAGCTTTTCAGTTTCAAGAGTCATTTTCTTCATCATTAAGAAGAAATTCACAGTTTACACAAGGACAGTTTAGGAAATACTTGACCTTTGTTATAATCAATATTGTACATTTCCAAATGTTTCTTCTAAGGTGTCAAAAATTAGCATTAAATTGAATAACATGCTTTATTTTTCACCGTGTATGTCATGACCTTTAAATGAAATAGAGTTTGTTTAAGAAATAAATGAATATTTAATTCATTTATTTGCAACATGTCCTGAATGTTTTATTTTTGTCAAGTACTATGCTAAGTTTTTCACAAGTATCATTTCTTAGTTCTTACAAAATTCTTTCTTAAGAGGACACTATGAGTAAGAAAGTTCTGTAATTAAGGTTAAGGTAGCATAAGTAGTTAGGTGTAAAACAAATTATGAGTGTATTGGTTGAATTCATAAGTTCAAAGTTTTGTTCTTTTTCTGTTATTTTCCCCATTTTTAATTCCATCCCAACTTCTTTTTTTTATAGATTTATTTATTTATTTTATGTATATGAGTACAATTATAGCTGTCTTCAGACCCATAAGAAGAGGGCATCAAATCCCATCACAGATAATTGTGAACCACCATGTGGTTTCTGGGAATTGAACTCAGAACCTCTGGAAGAACAGTCAGTGCTCTTAACTACTAAGCCATCTCTCCAACTTCTTTACAATATCATAACACACTGCTATTTATGAAGAAACAACTATATAACACAAGCACATATGTCACCAGTTTATCTCAGTCTCAGTTTTTCTACTGTTTTGGGCCATATATTTATTTGTTGCTGTCTGGTATGGATTGTTGTGTACATTACAAGATGTCTTTTGCAGAACAGTTCCCTGCTTCAAATTATTAGATACCATTGGAAAGCTCCACCCACTTCTAGTTGTTCTCAATAAAATTCGCTGCAGAGTGGTTCTTTATGCACAAAAATTTTAGTTTTACTTTGAAGTTATTTAAGTCTCATCAGTGATCATCTATATCTCTCTTCTAGGGAGGACAGGCTGCTCAAAAGATTTGCAAATACGTTCTCAAAAGCCCCAGATGTTTTCAAATGAAAATAAACTACTCGACTAGAGAATAAGCAAAAGTTAATCTCTAGAAACTATAATATATGTGCTTGTTACTTCAAAGACTGCAGGTTTCATTTCCAAAAACACTTTTATACTATTCAGGGCCGCTACTTATATCCTCATTTACATGTTGATATAAAGAAGTATGAGGCTTCCATTGCAGAATTAACACACAATAATAAAATATAATTTTGATATATAAATGTTGGGCTAAACAACTGAGGTTTAAGTGGATCAGAGCTATGCTCTCAGAGAATCCATTTACCTCCTTTCTCATTCTTCCTTCTTAAGAAGGCTCCATACTATTTTACTAGCAGTGTTAATTACTGCTATTATTCTACCATTAACCCCCTTTCCAAAATAAATAACATTTATGAAGTACTAGAACAATACGTAAACTATATGTTTGTTATGATTTTTTTTTTTACATTGGGGCTTCCTTTCCAAATTATATTTCTCAGTTCTACTGCTGTTCAATCAAACCATCATGCTTTCCAAAATGTTCTGCCAACGTGCTTGTTTTTTCATACACATATTTTCTCTTTGAGAGCTAAAGAAGAGTAATTAGACAAGTCCAGGTGGTGGTTACCAGAAGATAATCACATCTTAGAGACATTTGAGACTTCCCACAAATGAGACTGAAATTCTCAGGGGTATGATTATCTCATTTTTGCTGCACTTCATAACATGTCAATATCCCCTTCTGTATTTACACCACAAAGTTACAAATTTTTAGAATTGCATACCCCCAGTTAGTAGTATTCTATTTTACTGTGGAATCATTCTAAAACCACTGTTAGAAAACAACAATTTAAAAAGGTCACCACCACATTGTATTAAGACAATATTTTTGTCTTCTTACAAGACATTGTATTATGACAATAGTTTGCATTTTTAACATTTAGTTGTACTATATCTTATATTTTAACCTAATTCATTATTGGTTGTGGTGCATGTATATAGACTCTAGAGAGATCAGACATTAGTAGAAAGCAGTCATGTCCATTTTCCTCACATTACAACATTCTCCTATTCTATCTTTTCCATGTAAACACGTAATGTGAAACAGAGTGTATATACAGTTTGCAAGTGTTTGCAGTTAATCAATGAAATACAAGAATACCTTTAACAACATATTTCAGCTTAAATGTTTATAAAAAATTATTTCAAATGAATATCTAGCTTATACTATATTCCTTTAAGTGAATTGTACCTTTGGTACAATGGTGTGCCTTGTAATGTTAACAAGCAATATAAAAATAGTGACCCATGGTTGTTCAAGGATTTTTTTTAAAAAATTAATTGATTATTTTATTTATTTACATTCCAAATGTTGCCCCCTTCTAGTCCCCCCTGTGAGAATTCATCACTTTCTCCCCCTCCCCTTTGTCTTTGATAGGGTGCTCCCCAGGGGAAACCCCCTTCCCTAGGTCATCAAATCTCTATATAATTAGATTCATCCACTCCCACTGAGACCAGACAAGGAAGTCCTGTGCTACATATGTGCCAAGGTCCAAGGATCAACCCATTTATTCTCTTTGATTGGTAGTTTAGTTTCTGGCAGCTCTCAAGGGTTAGGGTTAGTTGACACTGTTGGTCTTCCTATGGGGTTGCCATCCACTTCAGCTTCTTCAGTCTTTCTTCTAAGTCTTCCATAGGGGTCCATGACCTCAGTCTAATGGTTGGCTGGCTATAAGTATCTGCATCTATCTCAGTCAGCTGCTGGTAGAGCCTTTCAGAGGACAGTCATACTAAATTTCTGTTTGCAAGTACAGCATAGCATCAAGTTTTAAAATATCTAGCTTGCTTAAATTTTATTTGTGCTTTAAAATGTCTAAGAAATCCTTTGTTTTTGGAATTTGGGATTTCTCAGAAGAATTTTTTTTCAGAAAGGTATTTCTAGATTCATTTGATTTAGATTTCCTTGTTATTTACATTATATGCCATAAGAATGGATAAATTTCTCAATATGTATGACCCACTAAAATTAAACCAAGTGGAAAACAACCTAAACAGATCTATAATAAGCAATGAGACTAGAGTATAACAAAAAATCCTCAAACTAAAAAAAAGTCCAGATCCAGATGGATTCTCTCCTGAGTTCTATCAGATCCATAAAGAACTAATACCAGTGCTTTTCAAACTCTTCCACAAAATGAAAAAAGAGGTAATACTATGATACCTCAATCAAAAAAGATATTAACAACCCCACAAAAATGAGTGAGATAGAAATAAACAAGAAGAAAAATCTTCAATAAAACACAGGTAAGCCAAGTTCAACAACATGTCAAAAGAATCATTCAGTATTATCACATGAGCTTCAATTCAGGAGTACAAGCAAATCAATAAATGTAATATATTAAAAAATAGATATTTCTAGTTTACTTTGTGTCTGTATAATAAAACATAGACCAAAAACAACTTGAAGAGGAAAAGATTTATTTCATCTTAAGCTTCCAGGTAAGTCAGGTTTATCAGGGCAGGAGCTCAAGTTAGCAACCTACAGTCAGGAATGAAGAGGAAACACAAGGGAATAGTACCTACTGGGTTGCTCCATTCAATATTCTACTATTGTCCTTGATGGTCATCCCCAAATCCTAAAATCTTCAATATGTTGGGGATCTTCTGCAACTGAGACTATGCCTTCAACAATGGCTTCCACTAGACTGTCACCCTGGAGGTTTACAAAGCAGTAGTTGGTACCTCTACAAGGCTGGATGCCTCAACAATTCCAATATAATGCTGAAAACCAGGAGTTTCACATAATGTGTACTTAGTCCACATAGCAGTCTGGAAGTACTGGTTCTGATATCAGTAGAAAAAAAATCACCATCAGCACCACCAACAAAAGAAATCAACTTGACTGCAAAAGGAAAGGCCAAGTACACAAAATGTAAGAGCTTTTCTTTCTTTCATACACTTTCAAGTGTATGTCAGCAATAGATGGCTGGATCTTCTAATATCAGTTCACATCAGTAGGCTAGTTCAGCTTTGGAGCATCCATACTAATATGATTCTAATTTTTGTCAAGTTAACACTTAATAAACCATAATAGATAGCACATGATCATATCGATAGATACAGAAAGAAAGCCCCTTGACAAATCCAACATGGCTTCATGATAAGAACAAAACAAAATAGACAAAACACTGATGTAAGTGGGATTAGAAGACCAGAGTGATGGTGTCCTCCTTTAATGGCAGCACAGCAGCTTTGGAGACAGGCAGATCTCTGTACATTTAAGCTCTTCTTGACCTAATAACAAGTATCTGGCCAACCAGAGCAACACAATAAAATCATAAATTGAAAACACATGAATAAAAAATTAAGAATAGAAGGAATATACTTCAGTAGAATAAAAAGCAATGCAAGAAGCCTATAGCAATTATATTAAATGTACAAAAATCTAAAAAGAAAAATCAGGAAAAATTAGTCAAGGTTGGCCATCTCACAATTCAGAATAGTATGAGAAATCTCTATTAGACAAAAGAAAGAAATTATAGCGATACAAAATGGGAGATAGGGCTATAAATGGGAGAGAAAAAAGTGAAATCACCCCTGTTTGAAGATGATGTGATCCCATATGTAAGTGGCCTTCAAAATCTTAAAGCAGAAAACCTTTAGATTTGAGTGTACTTTCTGCAAAAGTAACAGAATACAAAATCCACATGCATAAATCTTTAACCTAAATGGTGAAATTGTTTAGAATGAAATGAAAAAAATCTGAAAATATATATTTTAAAGAAGATTAAAAATTTAAAGATCATTAGAGTACAAAATATAAGACACTGAAGAAAGAAGAAAGAAACAAAAACAAAATCTGTAGGATTTCTATAAAATGAAAAAAGAAATATGCTGGTAATGAAATCATAGAAACAATTCTATTCAAATTGTATAAAAATGCACTGGAATTAACCTAACAAAGGAAGTGAGCAACACTATAATGAAAAAAGTTTGGTTTCTTAATTTGGTCTTTGAGAGTTTTATACAGAGTAGTTTGATTAGCCACTCCTCCCAGACCTATCTCCCATTTCCTACTACTCATGTATCTTGATGTCTTTAGAGTAGGATATAGAGTCTTCTAGGTATAGATCTTAGAAGGGTAGCTGGATCTTGGGGGTAGATTTATCGCCAGTTTTCTGAGGAATCTCTACATTGGTTTGCAGAGTGGCTATATAAGTTTGGACTCCCACCAGCAGAGAATAAATGTTTCTCTTACCCCACATCTTTGCCAGCATTAAGCAGCACTTTTGTTTGTTCATTTGTTTGATTTTGGAAAGTAGCCATTTGTAATCATGTAAGATAAAATCCCAAAGCAATTTTCATTTTTTCAGTTTATGGGGATGTTGAATATTTTTCTAAAAAAATAATTCTAGGCCACTTGTATTTCATCATTTAAAAACTCTTTCTTGGAAAAACCAAACAACCCAATTGTGGGGCAGTGGGCTGTGAGAAGCAGCTGGGCACCTGTTTGAGCACAGGCCTCGAACCACGGACCCTGATGGAACAAAAAGCATTCGGCATCACTCCTGGCTCCTGACTCTTTTCACTCAGTCTCAGCTCCTTACAGACCCTCCCACAGAGAGATCTATGGCCAGTCACATAGGAATAGTGCCTCAGGTTCTCCCACATGTAGATGAGGCATCTCCAAGCTCTCAGACCAAGCCAAAAGGGGTTATCTGCTGCCAGACCCTAACCCACCCCAAAACTGTATATGAGGTCCCTATTTAGGAGAAGTAAAGGTGTGGGAGAATCATACCAGTGTCTGAGAGTTTCTTTGGCAAGAGCTGTAACACTAGAGCTGTAACACTTTGGAAGATATCTGCTCTCCCGAAATGCCTTCGGGACCTTCCAGTACCTGATAGTTAGCTAGCGTCTCACTGGCACAGCCTAGACCTGCTCAGCATGGACAGATGAGTGCAACACTTGGGAGTAACCTGTAACCGGACAGGAGCAGAGGAAAAAGGGACAGAGGCAGCAGTGGAGACAGCGGAATCAATTTCCCCTCCTGGCTCGCCCTCTGTCCCCTTGGCCTGGACCTCCGATACCAGGCCAGGCCAGAGATAGACGGACAGCTAAGACGTGGGTAGAGGCAGTGGTAGAGGCAGTATCGGACCCTCCCTGCTCGCACCCTGTCCTCAGCCAGGTCGGAAATCCGAGTGGGACACCCTCTGAAACCCGGACCCACACCCAATCAAAAAATTGCGTGTAGAACTAAACAGAAAATTTACACCACAGAAATCTCGAATGGCAAAGAAGCATTTAAAGAAATGTTCAACGTCCTTAGATATCAGGGAAATGGAAATCAAAATGAACCTGTGATTCCACCTTATACCAATCAGAATGACTAAGATCAAAAACTCAGGTGACAGCACATGTTGGTAAGAATGTGGAGAAAAAGAAATACTCCTACATTGCTGGTGGGATAGCAAACTGGTATGACCACTCTGGAAATCAATCTGGAGGTTTCTCAGAAAGTTGGAAATAGATCTACCTGAAGACCAAGCTAGACCACTCTTGGGCATATACCCCAAAGATTCCCCACCATGCTACAGGGGCACATGCTCTATTATGTACATAACAACCTTATTTGTGATAGAGAAAATCTAGACACAATCCAGACTCTCCAAAATGGAAGAATGGATACAGAAAACAAGGTTCATTTACACAATGGAATGCTTCTCAGCTATTAAATACAAGGATATCATGAGTTTTGCAGGCAAATGGATTAAACTAGAAAACATCGTTCTGAATGAGGTAACTCAGAAACAAAGGGACATGCATGGTATATATTCACTAATAAGTGGATATTAGCCAAAAAAATACAGAATACCCATGATACAACCCACAGAACTCAAGAAGGTTAACAGCTGAAGGGCCCAAGTAAGGATGCCTCAATACCACTTGGGAGATAGAAGAAAGCAATCGGGGGATGGGAGGTAAAGGGGAGGGGCAAGGGAAAGGAGAACATGAGCAAGTATTAAGGTGTGGAACAGGAATGAAGCCCTGAGGGCCAGCAGAATGAATGAAAACAGGCAACCTCAGGAAGTGGGAGGTGGGGGCACCCTCTAGAATGTACCAAAGACCTGGGAGGTGAGAGACTCTCAGGACTTAAATGAAATGCCCAACAGTGGAGAGAACTTGTAGACTCAATCTCTAGTAAAAAGACATGACATCAAGTAGTGAGATAAGGTTGCCATCTCACAATCAAAAACTCTGACCTAGAATTGTTCCTGTCTAAAAGAACACAAGGAAAAAAATGGAGAAAAGACTGAGGAAAAGGAAGTCCAGTGACTGGCCCAAATTAGAATCCAACTCAAGGGGAGGCTCCAAGGCCTGACACTATTACTGATTATATGGTGTGCTTACAAAAAGGAGCCTAGCATGATTGTCGTCTCAAAGGCCCAACAAACAGCTGACTGAGACAGCAGTAGGTACTTAAATACTGGACACAAGACAGGGACTCCTGTGTTTGAATTAGGAAAAGAATGGAAGAAGTTGAAGAGGAGGGTGACCCATAGGAAGACTACAAGTCTCAATTAACCTGGACCCCTGAAGTCTCTCGGACACTTAGCCACCAACCAGTCAGCATACACTAGCTGGTAAAAGAACCCTGACACATATGTAGCAGAGGACTGCCTAGTCTAGCCTCAGTGAGAGAAAATGCACCTAATCCTCCAGAGCCATGAGCCCCAGGGAGTGGGATGGCTGGAGGGGTGGAGTATGGTGGGATGGTGGGGTGGTGGGGTGGGTAGGTGGGTGGGAGGGTATGGACATCCATGTGGAGTCAATAGAGGAGGAATGGAATGAGGACCTGTTGTAGGGCAGACCGGGAGAAGGATAATGACTGGACTGTAAAATAAAATTAAAGGTAATTAAAACAATGATAATAAAATAAAATAAAATAAAATAAAAGCTCCTTCTTTAGTTTCATGCTCAGTTTTAAATTATGTTGTTTGTGTTTTTCTTTAATGTTTAATTTCTTTTAGTTCTTTATATACTCTAGATACTTACATTCTGTCAGATGTATAACTGACAAATATTTTTCTCATTCTATGATGGTGTCCTTTGGTGTATAGATTTTTTTTCATTTCATGAGTTCCCATATGGTAATTGCTGAACTTTAATGCCTGTGCTATATGGAGGTTCTGCTCAAAAAGTCATTTTCTGGCCCACAAAGCTCAAGCATGCTCTCTATTTTTACATCTGACAGATTCCGTGTTCTTGTTTTTATACTGAGAACCTTAATCTATTTGTAGTTGAGATTTATACATGGTTATAGATAAGGATTGACTATCATTCTTTTACAAATACTTACTAAGACTGAGTAGCACTATTTGTTAAGGATACTATTTCTTCTTCAATGTTTTCCATTGGCTTATTGTTGGCCAATGTGGGCTTATTATATATGTGTCTTTAATTCTGTTCCATTGATCAGTGTGTCTGTTTTTATTCCAATGAAATACTATTTTTATTATTGTAGTTATGAAGTATAATTTGAAATCTGGGATGGTAATAACTCCATCTGTTCTTTCATTGCTATAGATTGTTTTAGCTATCCCAGTTCTTTTGTGTTTCTATGCGAAATTTAAGATCATTTGTTCAACTTCTGTGAATAATTGCATTGGGAATTTGGTGGAACTGTATCTAATTTCAATTTTGCTTTTGGTTAGATGTCTACTTTTGCAGTATTGACTCCATTAATAAATGAGGAAGGCATGTCTTTACATCTTTGGTTGAAATGTGAGTATATATATATATATATATATATATATATATATATATATATATATAT
>JANHMN010000005.1:26922340-26958108 GCA_030674055.1 Rhabdomys pumilio | reverse complement strand
TATATATATATATATATATATATATATATATATATATATATATATATACACACACACACACACACACACACACATATATATATTCCCAGATTTTGAAGGGATGTTGGATTTTGTCAAAGGGCTTTACTTAATCTAAAAAAAATAATTGTATAAATTCTATCCTTGAGTCTCTCTTTTATATATGTGTATATTAGGTTTTGTTTTCTGAATTATATATGTTGAATCATACCTGCATCTCTATGATGAAGCCAACTGGTTTATGATAAACAAATTCTAGATATGTTTTTAAACTTGATTTCTGAGTATCTTATTGATATTTTTTAATTTAAGATTTGACAAACATATTGACTTATAATCTCCTCTTCCTCTACCTTCTTCTTTTGTGAGACCTTTCTCTGGTTTTGGTATCAGGGTTATATAAAGGCTTCATAAAACAGAATTTGGAAATGTATATTTTCTAGTTTATAAAGTAAATTGAAGTGGCTCATTATTTTGTGTAGAGTTCTGCACTTAACTACATATGTCACTGAGTTTTTTGCATGGATAGATATTTTGCCTTCATGTTTATCTTTCTATGTGTTTTGTACCCATGAGGTTCAGAAGAGTGCTTCAGATGAAATGGAACTGTAGTTACAAGCATCTCTTAGCCACATTGTGAGTTGTGAGACTGAACTTAGTTCCTCTGCAAGAACAGCAAGTGTTCTTAGCCAATAAGACATTTATCTAGCCCTGTCATGGGATGCTATTAATTATAACTTCTACCTAATTGGAGATTATGAGTCTACTTAAAATATTTTCTTCATCTTGATATATATATATATATATATATATATATATATGTGTGTGTGTGTGTGTGTGTGTGTGTGTGTGTGTGTCTATCAAAGAAATTTGTCTTTTATTTAGACTTTTAAGTTTTATAGAATATAAGTTTACAAAGTATGACCTAACTATTATATAAATTTCTCCACAGTCTATTTTAATGTCTCCCTTTCATCTTTAATTTCATTAATTTGAATCCTATTTAATTTTGTTTATTTTGCTAAAAGCTTGTTAATCTTATTTATCTTTTTGATCACTAGGCTTTGAAGTTTGTAGTTTTATTTTTATAGCAAACATAATTTTAAAAGCATGATATTTTCTGCTATTAGAATGTAAAGTTTATTTTTTTAAATTATAATTTAGTTACAATGTGTTTCCCTTCCTTTTCAACCCTCCCATATAATATTTTTACTTTATGTATACTTCTACAGATGACTCATATTGGGGATCCAGTTGGTGAGATTTTATGGGTGCAACTTTTTACATTATTAAGTGTCAATCTCAGTAAAATCCATAATTCTCTGGCTTTTAAAATCTTTCTATCCTCACTTTTTTTCTATTTTATTTATCTACATTTCAAATGTCATCACCTTTCCCCATTTCCCATCCCTAGAAACCCCCTATCCTATCCCACATCCTCCTTTTGGTTTTATATGACTTTAATTACATGCAAGTATTAAGGTCAGTACTAGATTGAGGCACTAGCAATACAATAGATGCAAATAGTCAAGGAATAAGCAAGACAATAAACAAAGTTCCATGAACACTCCCATGATCACTATTTCTCAGGGCTTATCAGAATGGCCAAAATATATGAGCCAACTTTCCTGTCCTAGCCCAAAGTCATTTTCACGTCTGAAGCCTACTTCCTTGTTCTAGCCCAAAATTTAGATACCTGTCTGAAATTACTTCTTTGTTCTAGCCTAATGACAGGTAAGGAAGGCACTCTTGTCAGAAGGACCTAAAACAGGCTTTGACTTGTTAATGAAATAAAAAAGGGGATGAGACAGAGAGCCTTTGGGACTGCTTGTCAAGAAACTGACATGAGCCAAGGACAAGAAAATGAGCTGCTTGTCAGGAAGGTTATCACTATTTCTAAGGGATTATCAGGATGACCACAATATCTGAGCCTACTTCTCTGTCCTAGCCCAAAGTCATTTTCATGTCAGAAGCCTACTTCCTTGTTCTAGCCTAAGACTTATATTTTTGCCTGAAATTACTTCCTTGTTCTAGCCTAATATTTAGATTCCTGCCTGAAATTACTTGTTTGTCCTAGCCTAAGATTTACATTCTTGCCTGAAACTACTTTTTTTGTTTTAGCCTAATGTCATATTCCTACCTAAAGCCCATTTCCTTGTCCTTGGCCAATGTCATATTCCTATCAAGCAGCCCATTTCCTTGTCCTTGACCCATTTCAGATTCTTGCAAGCAGCCCCAAAAGCCTCCACCTCTCCCCCTTTTGTTTCATAACAAGATTGAGCTTGTCTTAGGCCATTCTGATATGAATGCCTTCCTTACCCATCATGGAATATGCATTATCAAAGGCAATGCACTTATGTTTTAGTTTGATAAGGCTCTGTGCAGAATCCTACCCATCCTTGGCTTTCCAGCCTATTAATTTAATAACTCTGTCTGGGGGTCCATTTTCAATTTTAAGCCATGTACTTTGGCTGCCAACATGTTGATGTTGTTAAAGACAAGCTTTAACACGATAGGCAGGAATAAAAGTATTCCCAGGACAAAAAGGACTAGTAAGATCAAGCTATATATGTCATACTTGAAGCTTGACCAAAGCAGAAATACTGACCTCAGGCCATGGGTAATTTTATCAGCAGTATTTGCTGCATCAATGCTCAGCAAAGCAACATTCTTTAAATTCATAAGCTCACTATACAAAGTTAAAACATCCAGAGAGGTGTTAGACTTATGCCAAATACACTGCAAGTATCTTTAAATTTTTTCCTAATTATAATGTCTGCACCTGTAAATTTTGGAACTAACATGAATCCAATGGTATTTGGCATGAACCTTGAGATGACTCCTTACTCTTAAACTCTGAACCTCCTTCCAATAATTTGAATAGGATAAAGAACATCAATTCGTTTTTTCAAATGCCTATCTAAATCCTCTTGTATATTCAACATATTAGTAACATTATTTTGCTACATGATTTACAAAAGTAGTTGTCTTAACTTTTTGTGTCAAAGCAATTACAGAAGAAGTGGTGCTAACAATTAATGTAATTCAAGCTGTTTTACCAGCAATAATTAAGTCCACTATACTCTTGCTTCTGCTTAAAGCCTAACTTACTTCTTCCAGAACTTGCAAACTTTTTTCAGAATACTAAGGTTCTGTTATATTCAGGGCAATAAAACAAAGGCTGGTTGATAGACCTCCATAACATACTTAGTGGGTTTCAACACACTAACGCAACTAAAAAGTGTACAATCAATGCAACTTCCATTAAATATTGTAGAATAAACAAAAGTAATTTTAACTTGACAATTAAAAGAACCTTGATACATGTACTAAAACTTGTTTGAAATCCAGATCCTGTCCCACCTTTATTTTTTGCTTGCAGAACATCATAGAGAACTGCAGCTAACTTCCAAATATGTCCCTGAAAATGTTCAGAACCAGTCTTCTAAATGAAGACTGTTATTTCCAATATTGGATTGATTTCTAGTCCAGTACATGACTGAGTCTAAATAACTGGTCACCTTTAAGAAAAATACAAGAATCAGTATAACTTCTCCTTTTGATTCTCTGTTCCACAGGTCTAAAAACTTGAGGCAAGCTAGCTTGTCTCATTTGGGGTACAGGTAAGCAAAGGTAGGTAAGGAACATATGTCCAATACAGCTTCCTAAGTCACCATTGTCAGAGTATTTAGCACACTCACAGGTCAGCATCCTTTGTTCTGGCATCAGCATGTCTCACACATCACTCTGGCAGCCACCATGCTCCTTCAGCATCCTGCAGAAAAAACATAAACATGCCCTCCTCCCATATTAAATACCTGATCGAGATCATGCCATATGCCAGTAAGTGGATCATTCCCTTTCACCTATGCTTAAGTATGCCTAATTGTAGAGTGCCATAGACACTCAGCAGAAAGCTCCTTAGTATCCATTTATTTTTTAAAAAAATTAAAGTTAAAAGAGCATGATTAAATGAATACGTGGTATATGGAGATATGCTTCCCCCTTTTTTATTTTATGAAGAAATTGTTTTAAAGTTCCATGGGCCCCTTCCATAGTCCCTTGTCCTTGAAAAGTATAAGGGATCCCAGCAATATGGGTAATATTAATTTGCTGACAAAAAATGCTCAACTGTGATAGCCTGTTCCATCATATGTTTTTATTATTATTACTGGATAATTTATTTATCAACATTTCAGATGTTATTCCCTTTCTCCATTTCCTCCCTACCCCCCATCTCCCCTTATCCTGCTTCTATGAGGATGAGCCTCCACTATGAGGATCCACCCAATCACTTCAGCTAACCCGCCCATGAATTCCCCCACACTGGATCTTCCAGCCCTCTCAGGACCAAGTCCCTCCTCTCTCACTGATATCCCAGAAGACCATCCTTCAATATACATATACAGCTGGAGCCATGGGTCCCTCCCTTTGTGCTCCCAGGCTGGTGGTTTAGACCCTGGGAGCTCTGGTTGGTTGGTATATTTGCTCTCCCCATGGGGCTGCAAATCCTTTCAGCTCCTTCAGTCTTCTCTATAACTCCTCCATTGGGGACTCCATGATCAGTTCAATGGGTAGCTGTGAGCATCCACCTCTGTATATTTCAGGCTCTGGCAAAGTCTCTCAGGGGACACTTATATCAGGCTCCTGTTAGCAAGCACATCCACAATAGTGTTTAGTGTTTGCATTTGGTGATTGATCCCCAGGTGAGGCAATCTCCAGATGACACCTCCTCTAGTCACTACTCCACACATTATCTCCCTATGTATTCCTGCGACAGTTTTGTTACTCCTTCTAGGAAGGACTGAAGCACCCACACTTTGCTCTTTCTTCTTGAGCGTCATGTGGTCTGTGAGTAATATCTTAGGTATTATGAGATTTTAAGTTAATATCCATTTATCAGTGAGTACATACCATGAGTGTTCATTTGTTATTTGATTACCTCACTCAGGATGATATTTTCTAGTTTCATTAATTTGCCTAAAATTTTCAGGAATTCATTGTTTTTAATAGCTGAGTAGTACTCCATTGTGTAAATATACCACATTTTCTGTATCCATTCTCTGTCGAAAAACATCTGGGTTCTTTTCAGCTTTTGTCTACTGTAAATAAGGTTGCTCTGAACATAGTAGAGCATGTGTTGTTGTTATATGTTGGAACATCTTTGGGGTATATGCCCAGGAGTGGTATAGCTGGATTCTCAGGTAATATTATGTTCAATTTTCTGAGGAACCACCAGACTGATTTCCAGAGGGATTTTACCAGCTTACAATCCTACCAACAATAGAGGAGTGTTCCTCTTTCTCTAAATCCTTACCAGTATCTGCTGTCACCTGAGATTTTGATCTCAGCCATTCTGACTGGTGTGATGTGGAATCTCAGGGTTATTTTGATTTGCATTTCCCTGATGACTAAAGATATTGAACATTTCTTTAGGTGCTTCTCAGCCATTTGATATTCATCAGTTGAGAATTCTTTGTTGAGATCTGTACTCCATTTTTAATAGGGTTATTTGATTGTCTGTAGTCTAATTTCTTGAGTTTTTGTATGTTTTGGATATTAGCCTTCTATTAAATCTGGGATTAATAAAGATATTTTCTCAATTTGTTGGTGGCCATTTTTTCCTATTGACAGTTTTCTTTGCATTACAAAAGCTTTACAATTTTATGAGGTCCCATTTATCAATTCTTGATCTTAGAGCATAAGTCATTGGTGTCTGGTTCAGAACCCCTGTGCCCCTGTGTTTCAGCCTCTTCCCCATTTTCGCTTCAATTAGCTTCAGGGTATCTGGTTTTATGTGGAGGTCCTTGACCCACTTAGACTTGAGTTTTGTACAAGGAGATAAGAATGGATAGATTTGAATTCTTCTACATGCTGACCACCAGATAAAACAGCACCATTTGTTGAAAATGCTGGTTGAAAATTTCCACTGAATGGTTTTAGCTCCTCTGTTAAAAATCAACTGAGTATAGGTTTGTGAGTTCATTTCTGGGGCTTCAGTTCTATTGCTTTGATCTTCTTGCCTATCTCTGTATCAATACCATGCAGATTTTATCACTATTGCTCTGTAGTAGAGCTTGAGGTCAGGAATGGTGATTCCCCAAGAAGATCTTTTATTGTTGAAAATAGTTTTTGCTATTCTGCATTTTTTGTTATTCAAAATGAATTTGAGAATTGCTTTTTCTAACTCTGTGAAGAATTGAGTTGGAATTTTGATGGGGATTGCATTGAATCTGTAGATTACTTTTGGCAAGGTGGCTGTTTTTACTATATTAATTCTGCCAATCCATGAGCATGGGAGATCTTTTCGTCTTCTGAGATCTTATTCAATTTCTTTCTTCAGGGACTTGAAGTCCTTGTAATACAGATCTGCCACCTGTTTGCTTAGATTCACACCAAGGTACTTTATATTATTTATATTATTTGTGATTGTTGTGAAGGGTGTCATTTTCTTAATTTCTTTCTCAGCCTGTTTATCTTTTAAGTAGAGGAAGGCTACCAATTTGTTTGAGTTAATTTTGTATTCAGCCCCTTTGCTGAAGTTGTTCATCAGGTTTAGGAGTTCTCTGGTGGACGTTTTGGGGTCACATAAGTATACTGTCATATCATCTGCAAATACTGATATTTTGACTTCTTCCTTTCTAATTTGTATCCTTTTGACCTCCTATTGTTGTCTAATTGCTCTGGCTAGGACTTAGAGTACTATATTGAATAGGTAGGGAGAAAGTAGGCAGCCTTTTCTAGTCTGTGATTTTACTAGGATTGCTTCAATTTTCTTTACATTAAGTTTGATGTTGACTACTGATTTGCTGTATATTGCTTTTACTATGTTTAGGTGTGGGCCTTGGATTCCTGATCTTTCCAGGACATTTACCATGAAGGGGCACTGAATCTTGTCAAATGCTTTCTCAGCATCTAATGTAATGATCATGTAGTTTATTTCTTTGAGTTTGTTTACATAGTAGATTACATTGATGGATTTCTATATATTGAATCCTGCATTCCTTGAATGAAGCCTACTTGATTGTGATGGATTACTGTTTTGATGTGTTCTTGGATTCGGTTTGCAAGTATTTAATGAGTACTTTTGCATCAATATTAATAAGGGAAGTTGGTCTGAAGTTCTCTTTCATTGTTGGGTCTTTGTGTGATTTAGGTGTGAGTGTAATTGTGGCTTCATAGAACAAATTGGGTAGTGTTCCTTATGTTTCTATTTTGTGGCACAGTTTATAAAGAATTGGTATTAGATCTTCTTGGAAGGTCTGATAGAATTCTGCACTAAAACCATCTGGTCCTGTGCTATTTTTGGTGGGGAGACTTTTAATGACTGCTGCTATTTCTTTAGGGGTTATAGGATTATGGAGATGGTTAATCTGATCCTGATTTAACTTTGGTACCTGGTGTCTGTCTAGGAAATGGTCCATTTCATATAGATTTTCCAGTTTTCTTGAATATAGGCTTTTGTAGTAGGATCTGATGATTTTTTAAATTTCCTTGTATTTTTGTTGTTATGTCTCGCTTTTCAGGTCTGATTTTATTACTCTGAATACTGTCTCTCTTCCCTCTAGTTAGTCTGGCTAAGGGTTTATCTATCTTGTTGATTTTTTCAAAGAACCAGTTCCTGGTTTTGTTGATTCTTTGTATAGTTCTTTTTGTTTCTACTTGGTTGATTTCAGCCCTGAGTTTGATTATTTCCTGCCATCTATTCCTATTGGAGTACTGTATTTGCTTCTTTTTTTCTAGAGTTTTCAGGTGTGCTGTCAAGCTGGCAGTGTATGCTCTCTCCAGTTTCTTTTTATAGGCACTTAGAGCTATGTGTTTTCCTATTAGTACTGCTTTCATTGTGTTCCACAAGTTTTGGTATGATGTGTCCTCATTTTCATTAAATTCTAAAAAGTCTTTAATTTCTTTCTTTATTTCTTCCTTGACCAAATTATAATTGAGTAAAGTGTTGTTCAGTTCCCACATGTATGTGGGTTTTCCATTGATTTTTTTGTTATTGAAAATCAGCTTTAGTTCTTAGTGATCTGATAAGATGCATGTGATTATTCCAATTTTCTTGTCTCTGTTGTGACCAATTATATGGTCGATTTTGGAGAAGGTACCATGAGGTGCTGCGAAGAAGGTATATTCTTTTGTTTTTTGATGAAATGTTCTATTGATATATGCTAAATCCATTTGGTTCATAATTTCTTGTAGTTTCACTGTGTCTCTGTTTATTTTCTGTTTTCACGGTTTGTCCATTGAGGAGAATAGAATTTTGAAGTCTCCTGCTATTATTGTGTAAGCAGCAATTTGTGCTTTGAGCTTCAGTAAAGTTTCTTTTATGAATGTGGGTGCCCTTGCATTTGGAGCATAGATTTTCAGAATTGAGAGTTCATCTTAGTTGATTTTTCTTTGATGAGTATGAAGTTTTCTTCCTTATCGTTCTTGATAACTTTTGGTTGAAAGTTGATTTTATTTGATATAAGAATGGCTAGTCCAGCTTGTTTCTTAGAACCATTTGCTTGGAAAATTGTTTTCTAGCTTTTTATTCTGAGATAGTGTCTCTCTTTGTCATTGAGGTGCTTTTCCTGTATGCAGCATAATGTTCGGTTCTGTTTAAATATCCAGTCTGATAGTCTGTCTTTTTATTGAGGAATTGATTCCATTGATGTTAAGAGATATTAAGGAAAAGTGATTATTGCTCCCTGTTATTTTGTTATTAGAGGTGAAGTTATGTTTGTGTGGCTATCTTCTTTTTGATTTGTTGGAAGAAGACTCCTTTCTAGGGTATAATTTCCTTTCTTGTGCTAGAGTTTTCCCTCTGTTATCCTTTGTAGGATGGTATTTGTGGAAAAATATTGTGTAAATTTGGTTTTGTCATGAAATATCTTGGTTTTCCGTCTATGGTAATTGAGAATTTTGCTGGGTATAGTAGCCTGGGATGGCATTTATGTTCTATTTGGGTCTGTATATGATCTGTCCTGAATCTTCTGGCTTTTAGTCTCTGGTGAGTTGTCTGGTGCAATTCTGATAGGTCTGCCTTTATAAGTTATATTTGACATTTTTCCCTTACTGCTCTTAACATTCTTTTATTGTTGTATGCATTTGGTGTTTTGATTATTATGTGACAGGAGGAATTTCTTCTCTGATCTACTCTATTCAGAGTTCCATCAGCTTCTTGTATATTCATAGGCATCTCTTTCTTTAGGTTAGGGAAGTTTTCTTTTATAATTTTGTTGAAGATATTTACTGGCCCTTTAAGTTGGAAATCTTTGCTCTCTTCTATACCTATTATCCTTAGGTTTTGTCTTCTCATTGTGTCCTGGATTTTCCAGGTGTTTTTGGTTAGAAGCTTTTCCCTTTTGTATTTTCTTTGACAGTTGTGTCAATGTTTTCTGTGGTATCTTTTGCCCCTGAGATTCTCTCTTCTATTTTTTGTATTCTGTTGGTGATGCTTGCATCCATGACTCCTGATGTCTTTCTTAGATTTTCTATCTCCGGGCTAGTCTCCCTTTCTTTATTGTTTCTACTTCCATCTTTATGTCCTGGATGGTTTTGTTCAATTCTTTCACTTGTTTGGTTGTTTACTTTTAATTCTTTAAGGAATTTTTGTTTCCTCTTTGCAGTCTTCTACCTGTTTACCTGTGTTTTCCTGTATTTCTTTGAGAGAGTTATTTATGTCTTTCTTGAATTCCTCCATCATCAACATGAGAAGTGATTTTAAATATGACTCCTGCTTTTCCAGTGTTATTGGGTATTCAGGACTTGCTATGATGGGAAAACTAGTTTCTGATGATTCCAAGAAACCTTGATTTCTGTTGCTTATATTCTTGTGCTTGCCTTTTGCCATCTGGTTATCTACAGTGCTACCTGCACTCACTGTCTCTGTCTGGAGCCTGCCTCTCCTGTTATCTTTGTTGTGTCAAACCCCTTCAGAGTCCAGCTGTCCCTGTGATCCTGTGATTCTGAGAACCTGGGTGTAAATCCTGATATTCAGTCTGCTACTAGGATCCTGAAATCCTGTTGTGCCCAAGCTTCTGAGAGCCTGTGATCTTACTATCCTATGTGCCTGTGTGTGTTAGAGCTGCTGAGAATCTAGCCTTTTCTGGGTGTTCTGGTTTTGAGTGCAGAGCTGGCATCCTGGGACTGCTCAGGGCATTGAAGCAGACCAGAATGAGCCACTGGCTGTGAGGGAGTTCCTTGGTCTCCTGCAGTTCCCATCATTCTCTGCTTGGAGGGGGTCTCTTCATCTATGATCCTAGGCATGTTAAAACTCCTGGGAGTCCAGCATCCACTGGGTGTTCTGGAATTGGATGCAGAACTGGCACCCTGGGACTGCTCAAGGCACTGGCACAGACCAGAAAGCTCCATCAGCTCTTCTTTGTTCGTCTTGTGCCTTAGGTGCTGGAATATTTTGTAGGTATATTCCACTGGGACTGGGCTCCACAACTCTTTATTTTCATTGATTGTTGTTTCTATAGTGGTCTCCGATTGCTACAGTGAGCAATTTTCTTCATGAGGGGTGGAGACTACACCTCTTTATGGGTATATGTATACATGTTTATAGATTGTTGTTGTGGATTATTCTGTTTTAATAAATTAGTAGTTGCAGATTCTTCTCCAATAACAATGACTTCACAAGTACTCAATAGTTAGCAGTAAGTTTCCAGTATCAGGCATGGTTTCACTCTTGTTGGTCATAAGTCAAATTAAAGAGCCTTGGTTACCTTCAAGGTATGGGTACCTATATAACACTGTAATGTTATTTTTTTCTTGCTGGTCATTGATGTGGTCATAGGTATTGTAGCTGGGTAGGATTGTTAGTTGCCACCATTTTGTTTTGTTTGGTTTCAGAGATTTTTTTGGAAGTTTGTATGATGTATTCTGCAATGTCTATGAGTGATAATGGTCAGGGAGGGGGCATTTAGGTAAGTTGAAGTTCAAGGATTTCGGTGGCCTTCCTGCTGAACTGTGTAGTACCTTCAGAAATAGGGAATCTCTGGGACAGCTCTAGTCAACAACTCAAAAGATGGTTTCTCATGATGGGTATTGAGGTTTGTTAGGTGGTCTTTGGCTCTTGGAGGGAGAATCACCAAAACAGATATTAAAAGCTCATTAAATGATATATGCATATTTATACACAGAATTATGTGTGTTGTAAAATTTTAAGGCAAATAGTTGATAATATGAGTCCCTGTGGCTTTTTCAGACACCCTTCTCATTACTTTACACACACCCTTTTTTTCTCTTGCATTTTCCTCCTTTCCCCTTCTCAAAAGAATTTTCTTTCCCCCTTATCCCTGATCAGATCACTTGAACCCTGTTCTTCCCCTTTCTATTGTTCTTAACCCCCTATCCTGGTAATGGTTCATTTTACTTCTTAGTTTTGGTAGTTATGGCAGGATATGTACTCACATTTGAAGACTTGGAGTCAGCAGACTACTATGAAAGAATGCATATCACATTTTTCTTTCTGGGCATTCTGGTTGTTAACTTATGTAATATGATCTTTTTAAAATTTTATCTATTTACCTCCAAAGTTCATGATTCCATTTTATAACTGAATATTATTAGATAGCTTATATGTACCAAAAGTTTCATTATCAATTTGCTGTTTTTAGGATGTTTAGATTGTTCCCATTTTCTAGCTATTTTGAATTGAGAAGCAATGAATATGGCCAAACAAGTATTGGGAGAGTAGAATGTTTAGTCTTTTAGGCATTTACCAAGAAGAGATACAGTGAGGTCACATGTTAGTTTTATTTTTAATTTTATGAGAATTCTCAATACTGATTTCCATAGTAACTTTGCTCACTAGTTTGTAGCGCAACCAACAGTTAATGGTGATTCCCTTTTTCTTTTTTTGTTTGTTTGCTTTTCATTTTTATTGTTTACATTTTATTTCATTTTTGTTAATTATTTTATTCATTTACATTTCAAATGATATCCCTTTTCCAGGCTACCCCTTTTCAACTCCCCATTCTATCTACTCTCTCCCCATCCCCTTTAACTCTATGAGGATACTCCTCCACCCATTCATCTATTCCTGCCTCACCTCTCTAGCATCCTGCTATGATGGGGCATCAAGCTTCCCTCCCCTCCCATTGGCGTCAGATAAGGCCATCATCTGCTACATATGTATCTGGAGTCCTGGCTCCCTTCATGTATATACTCTTTGGTTGACAGTTTATCCCCTAGGAGCTCTGGGTAGTCCAATTAGTTGATATTGTTCTTCTTATGCAGTTGCAATACCCTTTTGCTCTTTCAGTACTTCCCCTAGCTTTTCCATTGGGGTTCCTGGGCTCAGTCCCATGGTTGGCTGTGAGCATTTGCATCTGTATTGGTCTGGTGCTGATAAAACCTTTCAGGAAACATCCTTATCAGGCTCCTGTCAGCAAGTACTTTTTGGCATCAGCAATAGTGTGGGGATTTGATATCTGAAGATAGAATGGATCTATAAGTGGGTGGTCTTTCCTTCAGTCTCTGTTCCAATTTTGTCCTCATCTTTCCTTTGGACAGGAAAATTTCTGGGTTAAAAATTACAAGATGTATTGGTGGCCCTATGCCTCAACTGAGGGCTGTGCCTATCTACTGGAGGTGGGCTCTACAGGTTCTCTCTCCCCTTTGTTGGGGATTTCAGCTAAAATCCCCCCATTAGGACATATTTCTATTCAGTTTCCTGACCCTCTTTTCTTCTCTCCTGTCTCTTCCAATACCTGTTCCTGCCCCCACTTTTTCCCTCCCCTTCCTCTCTCCCTCCTACATCCCTCCCTCCTTCTACTTCCTGTGATTATTTTGTTCCCCTTGCTATGTAGGATTGAAGTATCTACAATTTGGTTGTCCTTCTTCTTAAGCTGCATATTGTTTGTAGGTTGTATCATGGGTATTCTGAGTTTTTAGGCTAAAATCCACTTATCAGTGAGTATACACCATGTGTGTCCTTTTGTGTGTTGGTTATCACAGTCAGGATGATAAGATCAATAATTGACAAATGGGACCTCATAAAATTGAAAAGCTTCTATAAGGCAAAGGACACTGTCCATAGGACAAAATAGTAACCTGCAGATTGGGAAAAGATTTTTAGCAACCCTACATCCAATAGAGGGCTAATATCTAATATAAACAAAAAAACTCAAGTTAGACTCCAAAGAACCAAATAACCCTATTAAAAAATGGGGTACAGAGATAAACAAAGAATTCTCAACTGAGGAAATTTGAATGGCTGAGAAGCACCTTAAGAAATGCTCAACATCCATAGTCATCAGGGAAATGCAAATAAAAACAACCCTGAGATACCACCTCACATCAGTTAGAATGGCTAAGATCAAAAACTCAGGTGACAACAGATGCTGGTAAGAACATAAAGAAAAGAGAGAAGAAAAGAGGGTCAGAAAACTGAATAGAAATATGTACCAATGGGGGATGGGGAACTGGGGGTAGCCACTAGATAGTTCCAGGACATAGGAAACACTCCTCCATTGTTGGTGGGACTGCCAGCTGGTAAAACAACTTTGGAAATAAATCTGAATGTTCCTAATAAAATTGGAAATAGTTCTACCTGAGGACCCAGCTATACCACTCTTGAGCATATATCCAAAAGATGCTCCAACATATAACAATGACATATACTCCACTATGTTCATAGCAGCTTTATTTATAATAGCCAGAAGCTGGAAAAAAATCCAGATGTCTCCCAATGGAGAAATGGATACAAAAATTGTGGTATATTTATACAATTCAGTACTACTCAGCTATTAAAAACAGTGACTTTCGAAATTCACAGGCACATGGATGTTTTTCATGCATTCCCTTCAGCATCTTCGGTTGTTGGCTGTTCTATTGATCTTTGCCATTTGTCTAGGATAAGATAAAATCTCAAAGCTGTTTTGACTTGCAATTCTCTAATCTCTAGGAGTGATAATTTTTTTTATTATTGTTTGAGATATTTATTAGCTATTTTTTCTTTTTGTGAGAATTCTCTTTTGAAGTATCAGTCTCAATTTCTGAATCAATCATTTAGTTTTTCTTTGTTTCTTTGTTTTTTTTTTTTAATTTTGTTAAGTTCTTTGTATATTTTGCATGTTAATCCTCTGGCAGATTTAGAACTGTAAAAGACTCCCATTTGGGGGGTTTTTTCTTCACCTAGTTAATTGTTTCTTTAGCTTTGTAGAAACTTTTAAGTTTCACCAGGTTCAATGTATAAGTAATTGGTCTTATTTCTTGGACAAACATCGTCTTATTCAGAAAATTATTTCCTACATTTACCTCATGTTATATACTACCTGTAGTAATTTCTATGTTTCATGTTTAGGTCTTTAATCCATTAATAGGTAATTTTTGTAAGAGGGGACATATGTGGGTCAAATTCCATTCTTCTCCATGTGGACCTCCAGTTTTCCCAGCATCAATTGTTGAAGTTTTTCTGTTTTACAGTATATGTTTTTGGAGTCTTTGTCATGTATTAAGTGACTGCAGTTTCATATGCTCAGGTTTGGTTCTTCAATTTTGTTCCATTGGTCTATGTCTTTTATGCCAATATTGTATTGTTTTTTAGTAACTTGGTCCTGTAATATATCTTAAATTCTGGAATTATACTTTTTCCAGAATTATTCTTTTTGTTCAAGATTGTTTTGGATATGGAGAGTCTTTTCTGGTTCTGCATGTATTCACGATATATGAGACATATGTGATTTCTGTTAATTTTACGCATGATAAGGGGTTAGTGGGTTAGTGTCTAGAATTTATGAAGAACTCTTGAATTTTTGATATATGTATATATATATATGTGTGTGTGTGTGTGTGTGCTTGTATATATACACATATATGTATATATGTATATATATAGTGTGTGTGTGTCTGTGTAGTCGGGATTTTAATTGAGATTGTATTAAATCTAAAATAGCTTTTAGTAGGATAATAATTAAGTGATGAAGGTGTCACTATCTCATATACAAATGGTACTGTAACTATTGTAATAAAAATAACGTACTATTGACATAAAAATGTAAAAGTGAACACACTGATTAATTGAATCAAACTGAAATCTCAGACATAATTCCTCACATCTAGAGTCAACAGACTATCGGAGGAAGAAGACAAAAATCCATACTTGGAAGTAGACATTATTTTCAACAGATGGTGCTTGTCAAACTGGATGGCTATAAGTAGAAGAATACACACATATGTATATGTGTATGTGTATGTGTATGTGTATGTGTATGTGTATGTGTATGTGTATGTGTATGTGTATGTGTATGTGTATGTGTATGTATATCACTCAGTTCCAGAAGGATCAAGGATATCAACATAAGGACAGATATACTAAATATGATAAAAGAGAAAGTGGGAAATTGTCTTGAACTCATTGGCATAGGAAAGGACTTTGTGAACACTACACCATTAACACAGACTATAAGACCAATGGCTAATAAATGGAACCTCATGAAAGTAAGCTTCTATATGGCAAACAAAAGGATACTATCATTTGGAATTGGCAGGATAACAAACAGGAAAAGATCTTTGTTAATTATATATGTGATAAGGGGTTAGTTTCTAGAATATACAAAGAATTCTTGAATTTTTTAACATACATAGGTATGCTGTGTTATAAACTTTCTTCTTAGGACTGCCTTCATTGAGTCCCAAAAATTTCTGTATGTTGTTTTAATTTTTATTGAATTCTAGGATTTAAAAATAAATCTCTTCTTTATGTAATCCTTGGCACAACTATCTTTCAGTGGTGTGTTATTTAGTTCCCTTGAGTAGTTTAATTATTATACTTTCTATTGCTATTTATGGTCTACTTTATATCACTGTGGTCATATATAATACAGACTGTGATTTACCTATTGCTATGTGTCTTACTGTTGATCTAATTTTGCAAAACTTCTGTGGACTAATGAGAAGAATTATTTATTGTATTATTTATTTTGGGGATATACTTTCTATATCTTTTAGATTCATTTAATTTATGATGTCATTACTTCATGAGATTTTCTATTTAGTTTACTCCAACATGACCTGCCTCTTGGAGAGAATGTAGTATTAAAATATTTGACTATGCCTCTATTAGTGTCAATCTATGATTTTAAGATCTAATAGTGTTTTTCTTTTTTATGAAATTGGACCCACCATGTTTGGTGCATAGATATTTAGGATTGTAATATTATATTAGAGGGCAAATGGAATGTTTTAGTCAAGCAGCCTGTAGGACTCTGGGACTTCAGGTCACATGTGGTGGCTACAGTGCCCCATGTAGCAAGTAGGCTGGGATCACATGAGTTACAAAAGAAATGAGATAAGATGAGATGTCAGAGGCATCTCTATTATGCAGCTGTGGAGCTTGGGTGACTGCAGTGGAGGAAAAAGGGACAAGGAATGCAGATAGCTTATTTGGGTCTACAACACATCTTCATAATGAAAAGATTCAAACATTCAAGACATAAAGAAGATAGAAGAATAAGGAAAGAGCTCTCATGCTCATGGATGGTAAGGTCAGTACTGTGAAAGTGACCCTGTTAGCAAAAAGCAGCCTATGGTTCCAAATGCAATTAATTATGATAAAAGTACCAACATCATTCTTCATTGAATTTAAAAAAAAATCTTAAAATTCTTTTGAAAACACTGAAGAATTTTAATAGCAAAAGCAACTCTGAGCACAAGCGTAAACTTATTTTTAGCTGCCACTGTGATGGTTTTCAAGACATATTAATAAAACAACATGGTATTGGCACTAAATGCATAAATCAATTAAGTAAAATAGAAGATCCAGACATAAACACTAATTTATGCAGCCACTGAAGTTTTGAAAAGTATACTAAATGCATTCACTGGAGAAAAGACAGCCTCTTTTAAAAAATGAAACAAATGGTCCTGAAAAAACTGCACAGCTACATGTCCAAGTAGGAAACTTGGTCCTTATGTTTTCATGCTACACAAAATATAACTCCAAATGGATTAAAGACAACCTGAAATTCTAATTCTAATTCTTCTAGAGGGAGAACAAGAAAATACTTCACAAATATAGCCACAGATGGAAATTCTGAAGAGGGCTTTAGTCACTCAGGAAATAAAGTTGATTATTGACAAAAGAAAAGTCATGAAATTGAAATGCTTTTTTACAGCAAAGGAAAGAGCTGGATGAAGAGACAACCAGCAGCGTGGGAGAGAATCTTTGCCCTCTATATAACTGACAGAGGATTAATACTTGGAATGTACAAAGACCTCAACAGTCTAAACAATAGGAAAACAAATCGTCCAATCAAGTGGCAGGGAAGGAGATAAACAGGGATCTGTCAACAGAAGAAATACAGATGGACAACTAATCTTTGAAAATTTGTTCAATATTCTTAGGAATAAGGGAAATGTGAATTAACACTACACTAACATTCTATTCTCTTCAAAATAGCTATCATCAATAAAAAAATGATAGCTAATGTTGGAAAATGTGTATTGAAACAGAAATACTCATGCTCTGTTGGGGTATAAAGTGGTGTGACCATTGTGAAAAATCAATGTGGAGGTTTCTCAAAAAGCTAAAAAGAACTATTACCCAGCTATACCACTCCTGGGCATATATCCAAGTGACTCTATATCCTATTCCAGAGACACTAAGTCACCCACGCTTATTGCTACTTTATTTACAATAGCTAGTAAGTGCCTGTAAGTCCATCAACTGATAGAAAATGACAATTATATATAATTTTATTTATTCACAAATAAAAATAAATGTATATTAAAATTTATGGGAAAATGGATAGAACTGAAAAATATATTGAGTGAAAGCATAAAAAAACTATGAATAATTAAAGATAGTCTTGAGTCAAAAGAACAATGCTGGAGTCATCACATTATTTCAATTCAAATTACAGAATACATTAATAATAAGAAACAATCATAGTACTGGCATCAAAATAGACAGGTGGACCAAGGGAAAAGAACACACAACAAAACTGATGTGACTTCAATTACCTGCTATTTGCTGAAAGTGCTCAAAACATACTGTGGAAAAAAACTTCAATAAATACATAATGACATGTTGAAAAATAAAAATCAGACCCTGTCTTATTTCAAAGAAGACAATCAACTCTAATTAAAGATCTGATAATAGGAAACATTTAAAGGGAATATAGAGAAGATGGTTCAATATGTACACACACATGTAGTTTCTGAAAAGTACCTCAGGAAATAAAAACAAAAACTTCCCATTGGAAATACATCATATTAATAACAACAGAATCAACCTAGATAATAGAAAGTCTATAGAATTTATAAAATCTTTTCTGGCTATATAGGAGATTACTACCTAGAGTCTACAAAGAAGTTTAAAAATCCTGAAATCATTCAATAAATCAGAAAGGCTAATATAAGATGTTTTCCCTCCCTCTCTCTCTCTCCCCTACCACACCCCATCCCGTCCCTGTCCCTGTCCCTGTCCCTGTCCCTGTCCCTGTCCCTGTCCCTGTCCCTGTCCCTGTCCCTGTCCCTGTCCCTCTCCCTCTCCCTCTCCCTCTCCCTCTCCCTCTCCCTCTCCCTCTCCCTCACCCTCTTTTTCTCATTTGTGAATATAAGATTATACACTGACAAATACAATCATTTGTAATATAAAAAATGAAAGTAGATGTGAGATTGTCTAGAGCAGTGGTTCTCAAACTGTAGATCCTGATTCCTTTGGAAAACTTCTATGTCAAAATATTTACATTACAATTCATAACTGTAGCAAAATTACAGTTATATAGTAGCAAAAACTAATATTATGGTTGGGGTCAACACCACGTGAAGAACCACATTATTAGAAAGATTTAGAACCATTGGTCTACAGGAGCAAAAAAAATAATCTAGTAAGTCAATGAAGGAGCAGAGAAAATAAGATTAAAGTACATCGTATACTTGCATGCCAATGTTCTGTGTAACTTATCACCATGTAAAATGAATAAACACCAACAGAAATTTAAAAGAGAAATATAAAAAAGTAACTGGCAAAATGAAAATGTTTCTCATTTAATATTGAAAGTAATATACAGTATAGGTGTTTGAAGCTCACAGTTCATAAACATGTTTCCAAGGATCATTGCTGACACTTGTACTTTTCTAACCCAGGCTTAAATTATTAATAATGTAAGTTCGTTCCTATTGGATTTGTAATAAATATTAGTTACATATAGATTCACCCACTAGAAACCAAACACAGCTCTAATTTTGAAATATTTTTCTCCAACATAATATTTTTATTAATTTAGGATTTTCATACAAATTACCCTATCAACTTGTTTCCCATAATTTCTAGGTCTACCATCCCAACCTTGTGCCTTCCTCCCCTCTCCAAACAAAGGAAAAAAAATACAAGTCCAATTTGTGTTTACCATATGCTCATTGGGCCATGCTCAAAATCCCAATGACCAGCTTCTTAAAGAAAACAGATTTGTATTAGTAGACACCCACAGCTAGTACATGGAGCATGGGGACTCAGAGAAAAAAATAGGAGTAAAGATTATGGCTTTGGAGGGCATAGGAACTCCACAAGAAGATCAACAGAGTCTACTAACCTGGACTCTTAGGGCTCTCAGAGTCTGAACCACCAAGCAAAGAACATAAATGGACTGGACTTAGGTCTCCCAGCTCATATGCAGCAGATATGCAGTTTGTCTTCATATGGGTCCTGAACAACTGGAATGGGGGACTATCCCAAAAACAGTTGCTTGCAAATGGAATACATTATACTATCTGAGCTGCCTTGTATGGCCTCACTGGGAGAGGGAGCACCTAGACTTATAGACTTGAAGTACCAGGGTGGGTGAATACCCAGCAGAGCACACAATTCAGAGGCGAAGGGGATAGGAGAAAGATTGTAGGAAGAGGTGACCAGGAGGAAGGCAAAGAACAGGATCTAAAGTGGATAAGTAAAATACGTTAAAATTTAATAAAGAATGGTGAAAAGAGCTCTAGCTTTTGCTGTTCCAATAGCAATTATTTTTGTGAAAGTTACTGTTACAGGTAAAATCAACCTGAGAAATCAAATTACTTTTGATTATAATTAGAAGACTGAAATCCAAGTAAAGTACATGAAATCTCACAGATTATTTATTGACAAATTTATTTTTTATTGGATATTTTATTTACATTTCAGATTCATCCCCTTTCCCCATTTCCCCTCCCTAGAAAACCCCTATCCCTTGCCCCCTTTCCCTTTTTGCTTTTAAACAATTTTTTAAAATGTTAGTCAAAGGCTTTATAAGTTTGGTAATGCTCAGTAATCAATTGTATGTGATAACAACTTTAAGATCAAGTTACCTTGACAAATGAAATGAAAAATATGCCGTGTATTTATTCTTCTGTTTCTTAAAGTTAATGGTTTCACTCAACAAATATTTACTTCACATGTAGTAGGTGTCTGACTTTCTTAAATGTACTAATGTAAATGAATAATTTAGAAGATAGTGGCCTTCCCTTTAACATATACAGTATGTTACTTAAAATAAGAAGGATCAAATCTTAGATAGTAATTTATTCTCTTTAGTTGGTTCCTATTTTGGATCTGTTTACCATGCGATTTCTCATCTTTCTCTTGCCCCTTTAGGTTTTGAGGGAAGATCTCAGTCTGTAGCCCAGTGTGGCAGGAAACTCACTCTGTAACTAAGGCTATTGGCAAACCTATAGCAATCTTCATGCCTCACCCTCTCAAGTGCTAAGAATTACATATGTGATCCAACACATAATGCCTTTAACATATTATTTTAACACACATATTTTTGCCTATGTTGTTCAATATGGTAATTGCTCGTTATATATAGGTACTTACATTACTTAAGACAATTTTATTGGAAAGCTATTATGTAAGCAAAAAATATGTACAGCATCATAGCAGCCTAAATTCAGTGGTTATGAATAGTTTGTTTACTGTTGGCTTTGAGGCTCATTGATTATTAATGAAAGGAAGTTTGCTGGTTTTTCTAGCCTACACTTTCTGCCAAGACAGTGTCTTTTTCCTCTTCTCCTCCTCCTTCTCTTCTTGTTCCCAGAACCTTCATTCCACATATATCTTTCTAGTGTGTTTTCACAGCGCTCATTGCCTATCTATTTCACTTAATGCAAAAATATTAGGCTTATTTATGTATTTCCTTCCTAAATATTGCATCTAAAGTATCTAGCAGAGTAGATTACCCAAGAATCTTAAAACAAAGCTTCTTAATATATTCTTATTAATGGGTATCTTAACCGTAAAAGTACCCTAGGTTTGACATCAGCAGGGCATGGCATGAAGCATTTTGAATTAAAGTTGTGTGTTAATTCTACTTCTCAATCCCCCTTTGAAAGAAAAAATTTCTTATCCCTAAGTTTTATTTGCTGTGCTGAGTGTCAGAACTGAGTGTGTATGGTACCAGCACATCAGGTGCAATATATTTTTTGTATCGAGAGTCATAAATATAATGCAGTGGAAATGAGTCTTTCTTGGTAGTATGAAAAACAAATACAGAAGTGGAGAAATTCAGCTAATTTGATGGTTGGAAGACAAAACCTAGTCAATTTTTTCATTGATGTGTGTTAAAATGCACAAGATGCAACTTACTTGTTGCAGCAGAAGCAGAGCTTGGAAGGCAATGCAATGTAGCTAAGCACCCATTCTGCTTTGTGTTAATTAATTTCCCAGGGTTATTTTTTCTCTCTTTCTGTAATGAAACAAATGTACAGAGACTGACTGCACTGGGAAATGGAGAGATCACAAGCTTAGTCATAGTGAAATATTTTGCCTCTCCATAAAAGTAGAATTGGCTGACATATACATAAAGGCTGGGACACCTGGGATTGCATATTATACAGCAAAGCAAGTATGTAGACAAGATAGCTGCTTCTGATAATTAAAGCTGGCCTGCTTAGTACATTAAAGGCTCTCAAGTTTCCCCTCCCCCTCCCCAGTAATATCATAGCTATCAGTACTTTCTCTGACAAATGAGGCCACGTCTCTAGGCAAAAGCCTGAATCTGACTTCAAAATCTTATAGAACAATGGCTCTCCACTTTGCTGGTATGTTTCCTGAAGTGGTCCTTAATTTTGAATCTCCAATCCTTGCATTTCTGTTTCCCTTATGAAACCTCAATTCTCACTGTTGTCAGCAGAAGCAGTTGCTCAGTGTGGTACAACAAGCCTGATGGATGGCTTTAATTCACTAGTCCCTGACTGCCTTTACAATTGCTGAGGTCTGACAATCCCAGACAGTAATCAAATGCCTCTGTGACTTCTGCCTCAGTGGCCTGGAGGCATGGGAATTGGTACCACTAAAGAGCTATAGAAGCATATGCTTTTCATACTTTCTTCCATGCCATATTTTAGTGACATATTGGAGGAAGTGTTAAGGTACATCACAGTTGACTACAAGTTTCCATTTGTCAAGATTCTTCCTGAAATTTAAATTAACTATAAAATTTAATTTGCATATATAAGATGGGGTGTTTCTTTCCAAAAATGTCTCCAGCTTCTATAACTTTACTTTCCTTTATTTTAGATTCTTTTTCTTCATTATTGTTGCTTTTGCTTTTATCTATTCTTTTCTTTTGAGATTATAATTACATTTCTCCTTCCCTTTCCTCTCTCCAAACCCTTCCATATACCTCTCCTTGTTCTCTCTCAAATTCATGGCCTCGATTCACTATATATATATATATATATATATATATATATATATATATATATATTCACTATATATATATATATATTCACTATATATATATATATATATGTCAAAATATATATATATTTGTATTTTTTAATGTAGAAATACAACATTCTCCATCTGTATAATGTTACTTGTATGTATGTTTTCAGGGCTGAGAAATTGGTATTGGATAACCAGCATGTGAGTTGGTCCCTAGGGAAGATTGATTCTCCCTCAGCACTTCATAGTTGCCTGTAGCTCTCTGTGTAGGGTTCAGATTTCATGAGCTTTCCTCCTGTCCTTTTAGCATGTTCATTTTTATCTTTAATTTTAAGACACCCCCGGATGTCCTATAACTATCTATTTATACCAGAGGGTCCTTAAACTCACAGCGATCTGTCTGTCTCTACCTCATGAATTATGATGTTAAAGGTGTGATATCACACTCACCCTTGTTATTGCTCTTTACTAATTATTTTGCTTACATTTTATTATTTATTGTTGTAGACACACCATTGTTGTTACTTATTTTAAAACATTCCAGGAAAATAATACATTCTTGTGTAGAATAAATTAATGTCAATGCCTAGTATTACTGCTTTGTTCATTCTAATTGAAGAATACAAATTTTCTGGGCTTTTCATTCTATTCTTTTCTGAGAAAAATAAGAATATTTAAATTTGGACAAATACGATACTTTTCTAAATATAGAGATCCAATTTATTAAGTTTGTGCAACCACAGGAGATGTAGAGTTATCTGCCTCTTGGTTTATAAATTTTAATTTGGTTAAAATTATAAACTGTCTACAGTCAACTTAATGGTAGGAGATCAGGAGAATTTTTTTTTTCCTTGCAGGTCTCATGGAGGTGAACCACAGTGGCAGTGAGATCATAAGTGCAATGTCATGTCCCAAAATTGTCTCTTTCACATCACACAAAAACCTTCAGTTTTTCCATTCTCCACACTCTTTTCTATGGTGTTGATTCCCCCCCCTCTCTCACTCACACACACACACACACACACACACACACACACACACACACACACACACACACACACCAAGGCCAGGATGGTGTTGAAGAGATGTTCTGAAAAGAGATGATTTAGTTGGAAAAGATGAGGGATTAGAGAGAATGAAAATGATTAGTATTCACTGGGTATAAATATTATGTATGTGTTTGTATACATGTATGTATATAAGTATTTAATAATAAAAATATATTTAAACTATTAACATTTGTAATATAGACTTTCAATTGTTATTAATAGTAGCTGTGCTTGCACGTTTTTGGTCTGTACTCAGAGATATGTATTATTCTCCAACTCTAAACTTCAAGTCCCTTCCTTATTCCTGCAAATGGACATTATTTTTTGGCGTACAAACTCATTCATCATCCTCTCAAATCCACTCACTGAAAAAAGTCAAGAGCTACATAGGCCATAATTCAAGATACTCAAAATTACTAGTTTTCGACAACCTAAAATATTTTTTAACTACAATGAATCATGTTTATAATCAAATATATAATTTGGAAATGAATCTATTATAAAATGTTTGTATAGTAGATAAAAGTTCATTTATTAGAAACAAAGTTTCCCAAGGGCCATGAGATGGGTTTGTAAATAAATGACCTTATATATAAGCCTGATTCCTCAGTTCAGTCCCTGGATTCCACAATGGAAGAAGAATAAAGATTCTTAAAAAATTGTTCTTTGACCTCCACATCTGTACACCATGAAGATAAATAAATAAATAAATAAATAATATTTATACAGAACGAACATTCCCTTCCCAGTACCCTCAAAGAAAAGTTGTTGAGAGAAAAATAATGGGTTTTTTAATTTTCTCACTGGAGATAACTATGAAAATTTCTGCAATCTCTTAAAGTCTAAAACAACAGTTTTATTTTTTCCTGCTGCCAGCATCAAATGAGTAGGTGATAGGTTTCTGCAATGAACAAAGTATTTTTAATAACAGTATTCATCTACACTCTTTTGTGTCTTCAATTGCTAGGTGACCTTATAGAAATAAAACAGTACTTTATTTTCCTTACAGCTTTATATATAATTTAAATTGAACAATATTTTAACAACTTTTTTGGAAACAGAATTACAATTTAGAAATGTTTTATTCCCCATGTAAAATGTATTATGATGCATTTGGATTAGGAAAATATTTGCTGTTCCATTAAGGAGAATGATGTGCTGTTAGTGCTGCTTAAAGTAGTAATGTAACAAATTCCTTTCCCAATTTCATTAAAAAATATACACTGAAAGTAGGTTAAAATGTTATCTATAAATTAATCAGAATAATTGACACCTTTAACATTGTTAAAGCTTGTCAAGTATTAGATTTAAAAATCATACTTTGGCAAAAATAACTTCTTTTCTAAGGTTCATGACATCACAAAACACAGAAAGCTGGCACTTTTTTTCTACCGCAAACAAAGTTCCTCCAGTCAACTCAGACAACTGTTAATTGTCCTTATTATAAATAGACTACGGAGGGAGAATCTGTCTACTCCAGGGCAAGTCCTATGCTAAGTTATTTAGTTCCAAGTCTCTCTCTCTCTCTCTCTCTCTCTCTCTCTCTCTCTCTCTCTCTCTCTCTTTCTCCTTCTCCCTATCCCTCTCTCTGCCTCTCTGTCTGTCTCTCTCATGCACACACACACACACACACACACACACACACACAGAGAGAGAGAGAGAGAGAGAGAGAGAGAGAGAGAGAGAGAGAGAGAGAGAGAGACATACACACACACACATACATACACACCATATAAACACACCATCATATAATGATTTTTACCCATTTGGACTAAGACCTACAAATTCTACATTTTAATTGGTGGCTGGTTCTCTACTGGTCTCCAATTGCTACAAAATGAAGTTTCTTTGAGGAGGGATGAAGCACTTATCTCCATGTATGAGCACAGTCGTTTATAGATTGTTTTAGAGATTGTGTTAGTTTAAAAAATTCATGGTTGTAAATTGTCCTCAATAATCATGACTTCACTAGCACAGAAGAGTTAGGCAGGTTAAGAGGTCTATTGGACCTCACTGACTAACAGCTCCTTTGGACATAACCTATTTATGGCACAGAAAGTTTGTTTTTATTATCCTAATGCATCTTTATAGAAATATTATTTCTCCATTGTAGAATATTTATAGTTTTTAAATATGGATGTATATATTAAAGAATGCTCTATATCAGTCAGTTTCCAGATAATGTTTTCAAAAAGATTTTATGTAAATATAACTTTTATTTGCCATATGTAATTGTCCTCTTGAGAACTGTTAAATAAGCTCACCCTTTCTATGTCTCTGAAATATGGACAGCTGGTCCAACTCAGCTGGTTTTGGCCCAAAACACTCTTCTCCAAGGTGAGTGATTCACTCCTGCTTCTCTCAACATCTAACTGAATTGCTCCTCTTGGCCTCAAACTAACCCTAGTTATGTTCTAATCTTCTGGCTCCTTCTCATTCTTTGGCTCCTTCTATTTTCATCTGCAACCTGCCTCTGTAAATCTGAAACAGTAAAACTCCCTCATCTATCTGTCTGTCTCTGCCTCGATCTCTGTCTGTCACTTTGTTTCTCTGTTTCTCTGTTTCTCTGTTTCTCTGTTTCTCTCTCTCTCTCTCTCTCTCTCTCTCTCTCTCTCTCTCTCTCTCTCAAGTTGCTCTCTATCCTATCTGTTCTCTTGAAAGTTGAGCATATCCTATCTCTTACTCATTCTGTCAAATCTTTCTGATTTCTCACTTTGTCCACTCATCAATTAGACATCGCTGTTTGCGTTTAAAGATGTATACTAAGAGCTAGTCAGAGCATACATCCAGGGCATGTATATATTCTGGTTGGATCACAAAGACATAGAAGGTCTTTGGATGTGATTCTTTGCCTAAATATCCATATTGATGGAATGAAATTACTCTACACTCTACTCTTAACTATCCCTCCCTTTATTTGCTTCTCTAATGTTCCCTTTATCCCCAAACTTATATGACATTTTCTGTTCTATTAATCCATTTTAGCTCTTTATGTAGTCTATTTACCCACTTCTTTTGAAATATGCATCCTTTTCCTTGTCTCTTTAATAATTTCCTGGCTCCTGTTGATATTCCAAGTACAGTAATATATCCAAAGCTTCAAATTAACATCCACAAATGAGAGAGAATATTTAGTATTTATCTTTCTAAATTTTTGTTACCTCATTCAGAGTAACATTTTTCTAGCTTCATCAATTTACCAGTATTTTTTATAATTTAGTTTTACTTGCTAATTGAATAGTATCCTATTTTGCAATTTTACCATATATTTATTGTCTATTTATTATTTGATGGACATCTGAGATGTTTTCATTTTTTGGCTACTGTTGATAAAGCAACAAAGACATTGATGAGCAGGTATTTTTATTGTAGGTTATAGAGTCTATTGAATCAATTCCCTAGAATTGTGGAGCAGATTCATCTGGTAGGTTTTTTTTTTTTTTTTTTTTTTTTTTTTTTTTTTTTTTTTTTTTTTTTTTTTTTTTTTTTTTTTTTTTTTTTTTTCGAAACAGGGTTTCTCTGTGTAGCCCTGGCTGTCCTGGAACTCACTCAGTAGACCAGGCTGGCCTCAAACTCAGAAATCTGCCTGCCTCTGCCTCCCAAGTGCTGGGACTAAAGGCGTGCACCAGCACTGCCTGGCCATCTGGTAGTTCTATTTCTAGTTTTTAAAGAAATATGAGATCAAATGTATAAATTGAAAATATATTCTCCATTGTCTGCCACTTTTAGTTTTTTCAACTTTGTTATCTCTGAAATAGTAGATATTCCTCTGGTAAAGCAATGTTCTCTTCTCTTCTCTTCTCTTCTCTTCTCTTCTCTTCTCTTCTCTTCTCTTCTCTTCTCTTCTCTTCTACTTTACAGATATTTATTTTATTTAATGCATTTGGTGACTTTTTTTTGAGACCAGATTCTTTTGTGTGTGCAACAGCCCTGGCTGTCCTGGAACTCACTCTCTAGACCAGGCTGTCCTCAAAATCACAGAGAACTGCCTGCCTTGGCCTAATGAGTGCTAAGATTAAAGACTTATACCACTGCCTGGCTCGAGACATTTTAAAGAAATCTTGCCTAAAGTTTCTTATTTGCTTTTCCTCTAAAATTATTATTCTGTAGGGTCTTATATTTAAATTGAAGAGGTTAAAAAGTAGGTTTAAAAACAATTTAAGACATTATTGTTTTGTAAACTTGAATATTTTGTACATAATTTGTTAGAAATGCATGCTCTAATGATTTAATTTCCTACACACTTTGGTAAAAAAAATCAGTAAGATTATCTGTGGGCTGACTGGCTGACTATAAGAGAATACAACATGAGAGCTTTGACATCAATGACCATTCATTGTTAATAATGAACTTTTCGAAACTTTCTTTGGGGAAGCTGAAATGGTAATTGTAAGAGTAAGTATAGAAAATATGAGGAAAGCAGATGGCCAGAGAAAACATTAGACAGATTAGGAAAACATGTTGGTATAAAGATAAAGTTTGGAGGACTTGAAAACTGGAATAAAAGAATACACCATCAGAATAGATAACACAACTGAAGCAAAAATGTATTGGCACTTACCTGGCATCAATGAGAGTGGAGGCCCTTGGTCCTGTTAAGGCTTGATCCTCCAATGTAGGGGAATGGTAGGGTGGTGAGACATGAATGGGTAGGTGGGTGGGGGAGCACCCTCATAGAAGCAGGACGAGGGAGTGGTATAGGGGGTTTTCAGAAGGGCAACCAGGAAGAGGGATAACATTTGAAATGTAAATAAATATAATAACAAATAAAAAATTTAAAAAATGTATTGGCACACAATTGAAGGGAATGGATCCCTTTTGCTGAGGACATCAATGAAAGAGTGATTATATATACCTTGTTCATCTTATAACTGAAATTCTGTATCACTGATCATCTATTTCTTTTATCCCCAATTCTGTCACAGGTATGGTTGTATTATCTGCTTTTATATTTTGGAAAAATAAGGAGCCATTTTGTGTCTTGTAGGTCTGTCACTGGCTTATTTCACTTAATATAATTGTCTCCATGTTTATCCATGGTTTACTGGCTCAATTGTGTTCTGAGTGACACTCCAGTTTTCTGAGACTGGCTTAACTGTACTATTTATGCATTTCCTATACTTATATGCCTATATTTATATGCCTATACCCTAATACATGTCAGGATACTCTAATTGAATTATGCCTAATAACATCTTCTTTTCTTTCTCATGCACACAAAGGCCAAACTCTAATATTAAATATGTGTGAAAATTACACGGAAAGGCTTATTTTACTATAGAACATACTGCTGATTGGTAGATAATGTTCTAAAGACAATTGTATAAGTATTTTAAGAGGAATTTTTTTCCTACAGAGTCAGTGAGTTATAGTTTAAAATAAATATATGCATTTCCATGTGCAAAGTGGTTATCTGATTAACATTTATATACAGTATATTAATTTTTACCACAAGTGAGTTAGTTAGCATACTTATCACCTCATATAGTTAGCATTTTTGTTTAAGTATGAAATAAAAAATCTTAAAATATTTCTGATCAGATTAGTTTCAAGTATAAAATTCATTCTTAATTATATTCACTATGTTGTAAATTAGGTCTATAAATCTTATATTCATCTTATAACTGAAAATTTGTAGCCATGACCATCTACTTTATCCAAAATTTCATCAAAGGCATAATTGTATTATCTGTTTTAATGAATTAGAATATTATAGATATTATAGAAAATGGAATGTTTTTGGTGTGTTTTGGTCTGTCATTAGCTAATTTCAGTTAGTGTAATTCTCTCCATTTTTACCAAAGCTGTGACACTTTTCAAGACTTCTTGGTTTTTAAGACTGACTAATATTTTAATGTATGTTATGTTTCATATTTTTGCATTTTATCCATGAGTTAAATCAGCTTATTAGAACTAATTTAAAGTTTAAAATAAAATAGATTTTCACTGGTATATAGCATAAACTTATATGTATTAATGGAATTCTATTAATTTTTGTATTAATTTATATTATGTGAGGTTCAAACATATTTATTGCTTTTATTAATGATTCTTATGATAAAAGCTTTATTTGTCTTACTAATCGTATTGTATCAGAACTTTGTTTTAATACCTGTGACCTAAAAGTGACATTGACAATGAATTTTGTACATTCTTTCACTCTCCATAAACTTCCCCACCTTTGGTGAGCATACTTCTATTCTTAATTTCTATGAGAAAAAAGTCTAGATACTACATATGGGTAGAATCATGTCTTTCTGTGCCTGTTTAATTGTATTTGTATACTTAGCTTTCTCTCTAGCTGTTTTATTACAAATAAGAGGTCTTTATTCATTTTTGTAGATGACTAGTTTTCCATATGTTTGTCTATATATTCAGTACATATATATGATCTTTATGCATTTCATAGTTGTTGAATATGTTATTTCCATACATTGGTTACTGAAATTAGTGCTGCAAGAAACACTGAAGAGCAATTGTCTCTTAAACATGCTGATTTCATTTTGTTTGCATTTATACTCAAGATTGAGATTTGCAGATCACCTGTTAATCCTAATTTTTATTTATAGGAGCATTCAGACTGTTTTCTCACAACCATTGCTGTCTCAGTACCAAAGGACACACCAACCCCAGTTTTACTCTAAATATTCGATTCTCCAGAAAGATACATGCAAATGCAAATAAAGAGTATCTTCTTCCTACAAACTATTTTCTGGGGACAGAGTAGACTCAGGTATCTCTTCTGAAGTTATTGGCAGATTGCCCTTTCACCTGTATGATTTGTGCCAATTTGAGCAGAATTACTATGGAATGACTAAACACAGGCTTCTATGCCACGTCTGTAGCCAAGATCTGTCATATACTGACTGAACCCCTGGATCATGAAAATATGCACAACATTGAATAAACAGCAAGATACATAATTTTTTTGTTTCCTATTCTGGAGATGGTCATTGACTCAGACGTCTACATAGCTATGGCTAACTAAAAATAGAAGTCTAGCATAATAGGACCACTTGTTTTTTGTCATTTCAGATGATGTATCCATAGATAAGCCCAATGAAGTGTCCTAGGTTGAGCTTCGCCAGATTTACATTAAGTTCTACAAAATACTGTGTTTTCACTATTATACTACCCCAAGGGAATGAGGCCATATAGAGTGCTGTGATTCTCAAGAGTACTGAAAGGAGAGCTTTGGCTACTTGGAATATCTTTAGGATTGTCCTTTCCATATGTTTGTAGATACAGGATGTTAGGCTAGAACAAAGAAGTAGGCTTCAGGCATGAAAATGACTTTGGGCTAGGACAGGGAAGTAGTCTCAGAGATTTTCATCGTCCTGATAAGCCCTTAGAAATAGTGATCATGGGAGTGATCACAAAACTTTATTGCCTTGCTTGTTCTTTGATTATTTGTGTTTATTGTTGCTTGTTCCTTGACTATTTGCATCTATTGTATTGCTAGTTCCTCAACCTAGAACTGACCTTAATACTTGAATGTAGTTAAAATGGTAAAAAAACAAAAATTAGGAAGGGGGATGAAATAGGGGGCTTCGGGGGGGGGGGCGGAAATGAGGAAAGTGGAATGACATTTGAAATATAAATAAATACAATATTCAATAAAAAATAAATAAAAATGATGTAGGCTAACCAAAGATACGAATGGTTTATATTCTTCAACTTTATGTCAAAATAATTCTAAAGCCCCATTATTAATCACTATTATGAATGTCAAGCTGGAGTTTGAGGGCATAGGTTCAAGATAGCCCCTTAATTGCAAAGCTACTGGTAAACTTGGTGCTACTTGAAAGTCAAAGGCCTAGGACCTTCACAGTCAACATAAGAGTGGGGATCTGTTTTCCAGATTCATTTCTCAACTCAAACTAACACGTATATATCTCAGGTTAACTCTACAACTACACAAGTCTTTACCTGATGCCATATCTGCTATAAAAGCTTTGTTTGCAAGCTCTAGCCCTTAGTTTCTACTAGGTACTTGGTCTCACTAACTAATCCTGACACTTGGCTATGAGACAACCTCTTTATCTGGTATTTTTCCCTATCTATGGCATGTGAAAGTTCTATATTCTACACCAAGTATCAGGATAGAAAAATGCTGATAAAGTTAGTCTTCTTGGTATCTATTATAAAATAGTTGCAACATTTCAGTCTACAGGGATTGGCCTAGTGGTAAGAGTTCTGGAGATTGTATAAACACTGGAAATTATTTTGGTAAGTCTGTTAAGTCTGTTATTGGGTTTCACATCTGAGTTCTGGTGTTAATTCTCTCTCTCATTCCCAAATAGGAGATTATTTTTCCTCATTGGACTACTTGAAGATATAAAATGGCTGTGATTTGGGAAACTTTTCTCCATTTTTGGTGTTCTTTTTTTGTGTTGTTACACTAAAAGTATGTCCTATGGTCTCTCAACTTAGCTCTTTTAGTATATGAAACTTTACTATCATGATAGCTGTTTAAGTTGATGTACCTCTGTATGGGTAGATGATTTAAAAATACCTCACTCAGTCACTGCCTTTTGTTTTTACCTATTTCATTGATTTCTGGTAGACTCTTCTAACATTTTCTGTTCAGAATTATTGATCATTGAATTTTCTTACAATAAGTACCTTGAATTCTCTATTCCAGAGTTATTTAATTCTTGTTACAATCTGATCAGGTTCTGATGCTTATTTTGAAGGTCAATGTTTACCAAAAAAAAAAAATGAGGTTGGTAACACACAATGTCTTGAACTTGAACACAAAGAACTTAACACCTGGAAAGTAATAGGTAATTGTTTCTATTGTTTACTGTCCAACATTTGTATTTATCTCATTCTTCATAGTATTGCTTGGATGTGTTTGTAACAGAAAGTCAACCAGGCTACTTATTTTCTTTGAACCTATGATCTCTTATATTATTTCTATACTAAAGTGGTACCCATGTCTCAGTTTTCAGGGCTACTGTGGTTATTGTGCTGTAATTGTTTCAATATGGGTGATAGTCTAAACCCAACCTTTTTTCCAATACATAAATTGAATGTTTTTCAGAATAAAACAGTATAACACCTAAGTCTCATTTTGTGGCCAGTCACAGTCAAAATGCCTCATTCATGAGATAACCCCTATTGGATTATTTCAGATTGTATTTTGTGTATAGATACATGTAAATGGAATGTCTCTTTTAATAATATTGAATATTGAAATAATGGAATATACCACATTTTTAAAGTTTCTTTTGATGTTTACATCAATGATTTATGTGATTTTTATGCATTTAATGTCTTGATATTTTGTGGTTTATGTATTATAGTTTGTACTTTCCAGTTAGAATTTATTGTTGTAGGATGGGTTTTCTTTTAATTCAAAATTCTCAATCTCAGCCTTCTATGCTGGGGTTGCAAAAGTATACACTATGCCTTGGAATAATTTATATATTTAAAAACTAGATGTGAGATTGGCTATTATTAGACTGTATAAAAATATAATATATTCCTTTTATTATTTGTATTATATTTGGTGAAAATACTATATATAGTATTTTTTGTTGTTTTCAATTCCTTGAGATTCTCCATTAAGCAGTTATATTGTATCCTTACAACAAGTTTAGATCTTCCTTTCCAATTTATGATTTCATTGTTACTTTTTCATTATGGTACTTCCTTGCATATTGTTTACTTGATTATGAAAATAAAATATTATGTTTCTTAAAATCATTGAAAAAATGTATTTAGTTCCCCACTCAAGCTCAGCAAACAGATACTGGATAAAAATAACAACTTCCTAAGTGAGTTTTTGAGTATAAAAGAGAAGGTAGAGAAAACACTAACTTCCAAGTAGATTGATTACAGAAGAGGTCTCCCCTATATGAGAACAATTCAGGAAGACCTGGAATATTGTCTTATTTATAAAATGTAGACACCAACAGAGCTCAAAGGAAAATAAAGAATTACAAATCTTTATACTTAATGAAACCACACTGTATATCTAGCTTCATATAATGTAAAAAATAATTCATAATGAATTTTTTTGACAAGAGAACAAACTCAAGCACAGAGTTTCAACAAATATCAAAAATGGGTTTTCAAAGTAGCCAAAAGAAATATTGTAGTTCAGAACACAATTACTGAATAAGAAAACTTGCTAGAGAGGTAAACTAGGAGAGTGCATACATTAGAAGAAAGGATTCATAAATCTAAAGGCAAGACATTTGAAATAACGCCAATAAGATAATAATAAAATTAGATCAGTTTAAAAGTTTGAAAAACTGGAAAGGAATTATAGGGTAGAATAAAACAGTGGATGTTGAAATGAAAGAATAATTAAATGAAAGAAGCAATATCTAGGACTGGAAACAGATCATTGGGTACAATGCTTACCTAACTTCCACAAAGTCCTTGGATTCCCAGGACTGCATAAATGAGGAGTAGTCATGAACACCTGCATTCAAGACACCATCTTTTAAAACTTCAGTGACTTGAAAATTTTCAAAATATGAAGAAGTCAAATATTTGAAAACATGAAATAAAACAGCACCAAAATTTTCACAGCAAGATATTTTGTAAACAAATTTTCAAAATTTAAAAAACAAAGAGTCCTTTAGAAACCAAGGAAATTCATTACATGCAAATATCTGCAGTAGCTAGGAATGGCTTTCTCTTTAAGATGTAATAGGTGAGTGGAATCACTTATTTAAGGTGATTAATATAAAGACTGCCAATCAAGAATAAGATACCTAGCAAAACTTCTTTCAAAATAGACATCCCCAGACAAACAAATTCAGAAATAAATCATGAGCACCCAAACTGTGATAAAAGAAATGCTAAACTTTATGTTGAAATAAAATTAGTGTAAGAGATATCTGAAAATAGAGTAAAGCATGCAATTCACTTAGTTTCTAATCAGGTGGCTGTCACAGAGATCCCTCTAATCAATATGGCTATTTGTTAGTGCGGTGGTTTTCCTCTAGAATTTTATGGTAGAACTTCATTGTTGAACATAGACACACTTGATCATTTGATCAGAGAATATATAGAAATGAAGTTGGCACTAGCCTGGAGGTTTCCTCCCTTAGATCTTTCATAGTATAAAAGGTGTTGTGCAGGCTACTGAGGGGAAAGGTCATTGACATTTACTCAGCTGTGAATCTATAAGCAACAACAATAATGAGCCTGGCAGATATGCCCATTGGAACACATACAGAATGAATATTATAGAGGTAAAGAATTTCTTTCTGATTAGATTTAAGGCCCTCTTTACAGGAAGGAACATATGCCAGTTACTCTACATCTGGTTACAAGCCCATGGGCTGGAGAATCACAGAATATATTGGAAACCATATTACTATAAATTTGCTAAGTGGGCATGGTATCAAGATACCTTCTGAATACGTGTCTTTATAGTCTTAGATTAGTATAACTGTCAGTCTTCATCATAGAAGATTCTTTGTGCAGTGCATGGTGGTTGATGAAGGAACTCACAGCACCTAGCACAGAGAATAAGCATCTGTAGAGTGCTCACCCACAAATGGGGCAGTGAAACTTTCTTCACAATGCGCTGGAAACATCATAGATATCATAGATGTCTTGGTGGAAAGACTGTAAGAGCTGGCAGACAGGGAACACTACTGTGAACTCAGGAACAGCCTTGGTTTACTTTATGTCTAACAGAATTTTCCCTCTTCCTTTTGTTGCTCAGATCATCACTCACTCAACAGTACGATGTAGTATATCCTGGATGTGAAAGAGATACTGTTGTCATGAACTCACAGTAGTCATGACAATCACAAATCATGTGCACAGACACTCCAGTATGGAGAAAAATTTCTATTAAGGCCCCTTCCCTACTTAATGTTCTCTTGTCTTGTCTTTTGACTTCTCTTCTCTTCTCTTCTCTTCTCTTCTCTTCTCTTCTCTTCTCTTCTCTTCTCTTCTCTTCTCTTCTCTTCCTTCCTTCCTTCCTTCCTTCCTTCCTTCCCCTTCCCTCCCCTTCCCTCCCCTCCCCTCCCCTCCCCTCCCCTCCCCTCCCCTCTCCTCTCCTCTCCTCTCCTCTCCTCTCCTCTCCTCTCCTCTCC
>JANHMN010000005.1:26851342-26922330 GCA_030674055.1 Rhabdomys pumilio | reverse complement strand
CTCCTCTCCTCTCCTCTCCTCTCCTCTCCTCTCCTCTCCTCTCCTCTTCTCATTTTCTTCTCTTCTCTCTTTCTTTTTCCATGTTTTCCATTTCACTTTTTTATTTACTTACTATAAATTTTCTGCATCTAAATACAGCAGCTTCTGTGTACACAAGTATAGAGCCATGACCCGGAGCATGGACAAACTCCCCGGGCTACCCCCTTAATCATAAACAACTCACCCTCCCCTATCAGATAGCAACTGTCATTATCTCCTCAGAACAAATATTACCAGCTTAGAATTAGCTGTCTTATCTATAAAAAATTCACTTTAGGGGATAGAAATGGCTTAAACACAGTGCTTAAGAACCTCTATTGCTCATAATCCATGTCAGTCTTTCTAGTACTTCACTTCCAGGTGATGCAAAACCATCTTCTGGCCTCTGTAAACAATACACTCATAAGCACAAACCCATATACAGAAACATACATATTTACATAATAAGAATAAAAATAATTTCTAAAATGTTCATTGCTAGAAAACATTTCAAAACAAAATGTCAAACCGAAGTGCAACACAAATAAAGAATAATAAAAACAAAAACAGTATAACTAGAAGAAAACACTAACAAAAGTAAAATAGAAAAACCTTCCCTTTGGTAACTACTTAAATGTAAATGTATTAAACAAGTATTAAACTCACCATTTGAGACATAGTTTGTACAAATAATGAAACTCAATTCAGATTCATGGAGATAGAGACTTAAAGTTGAAAGACCCAAAAAATAGTCCATATGAATAATAATCAAAACAGAGCAGGGAAAATCAGTTTGTATGAGATAAAATAGAGTTTTAGTCCAAAACTTGTACAAGAAATGATAATGTTTTAAAATGATAAAAGTATTCTTGTTCCCTTTCTTGACAAACTTCTCAAGAGAAGCAACTTAAAGCAGTTCATTTCAATCAGGATGAATATATTTTAAAAAGTGAAAGAGAGCTGGGAGGAGTAAGGTTTTAGGGACAAAAGGGAAAGAAGAAATTAATATATTATAATTTCAAAAATAAAATGTAAATTTCTATCAAGAAAATAAGATTTTTAATCTTTCTCTACAATGGTAACTAAGTATTTAGTTCCTTACATATTTGTTATTTAATTTTTATGTTTGCGATTTTGGCTTTTTGAGCAATTCTTCATTTAGCCCAGGCTTCCATGTAATTCTCCAGGAATCCCAATCTGCCCTCTATTTATAATGATCCTCTTATATCAGCCTAGTGAGTGCTGAGATTATGGGCATGAACTGCCACTGCAGCAGTAGCTGCTTCTTTTCAATACATTTTTTACATTATGTTTAACATATCAGTATTGTGACTATCATTAGATTGAATAGAAGATCTACAATTAAAGAACATTAGTATGTACTGAATATGTCAAGTGGCTTTAGGTGAATTGGACCATGGATAGTATATCAACTTGCATATCCTAAAGACAAAATATGCTTTCTGGTTTACCAAAGAAAATTATAGTTTATTTCTCCTTTTCCAACCATAGTTATCAATATTTCTTCATACTTTTTTATTGTGTCTTTATTTGGATGACAAATTATATATATATACTTAAAATTGTGTTCACTACATTAAATCAATAACTTATAAAAACAGACAAACAAAAATTAAAGTGTCCAGTAGAATTTTTGGAATAGTTTATACCAATTAGCAGTATGGGGAGATAGATTGATGGCATCATAAAGACAAAACTAAGTTTATTTCTAGATATGTACTTTGGGACAAAGATGTCAGAACTATCAAGCCCTCAAGCTCTCTTAAATTTACATAGATGTCATAGTCATTTATTAGGCAGTGGAAAACATTTGCTGATGCAATTTCTATGATACATTTGTATTAGATGTCTTGAATTTCTCAAATGCCCAGCTGCTCGTTAAATTCAGTTCACTTTGTTCTTGCTCGACTGCTAGCCTAATGATCAGTGTGTGCTTATGGAAAGTCAATTGAATTGCCTCAATGCATAACAAGGGCAAAGATAGGCACAGTGTTCCTTCCTTTAAATTACAGGCCATTTTAATACTGTAGAAAAGAATGCTTAAAACTGGTAAATACCTACTTACATAATGTTTTACTTGTTCAGGAGTTTACAAAGATGTTCTATGTGGAGAAGCAATTTTCAAATTAATTTTTTACAATTTGAGATAGCTTCAATGTGAGTGATAGGGACTTGTGTCTACTTAAAGCACTGGGACCCCATCTAGCTTAAATCTGTGTAGGCCCTGTGTGAAAATAAAATTTGAAAACACCTTAAAACAGACATGCCCCCTCCAGGGGCAAGGTGACCAACAGAAAAATAAAAAGGCATGCCCCAGACAAGTCCAAACTAGTCCAAGTGAGTAATGGGCCATCCAGTGTTTACTTCTCTCTCCCTCCCTTTCTGGGAGATCTGGGATTACTAGCCATCCTGCCACCTCTGCAAGTTGCTGATATTTGAAATAACCAATCGTGTGTAACTGCTCCAAACTTTCCCGCCTTTCCCTACCCCTACCCACAAATAGCCCAAGCCTCTGGGATTCGGTGTGGAAATCCCTTGCCTCCTGCGTGGGACGGGTTTCAACCCAAGGGCCCTTGCTATTAAACTACCTTATGCAATTACATCAAGGAGGTCTCTTGTGTGTCCTTGGGTGAGCTCTGGTCCGGACTTGAGGTAGGGTCCCCTCAGGGCTCTTTCACCTGTGTGCTGCCATATTCTTTATGAGTTCCTATGAACATTTGTCCTATTCTCTCAAGAAGACATTGTTTCCTGATGTCTTCCATTTTCTTTGATTCATCCAGTCTTCCTGCTTCCTTTTTCATATTTTGAGCTCTGAGGGTAGGGAGTTGATGGAGTCATTCTATTTTTATTCAGTGTTCCAAGGTCTCTAACTCCCTGCACACTGTCCATCCATGGGTCTCCGTATTTGTTCCCTGTTGTACTGTAGAAAGAAGGATGTCTGCTGATGGTTGGGTAAGACATTGACCTATAAGTATATCAGAATGCCATTAGGAATCCTTTAACTGCTACATTCCTTTAGGTGAACAGTAGTATTTTGTTTCCTGTTAGGTCAATAGCCTATCTAGTCTCAGGTTTTGGTTACCTAAGAAATATTGGGCATGAGTTCCATCTTACTGAGTAGGCCTTAAATCCAATAAGATACTGATTGGTTACTACAAAAGGTTTCTTCCACTATTGTACAAATGCATCTTGTGAACAGGTCACCATTGTAGATGCCACGGTTTGGCCCTGGATTAGTGTTCATCTTTCTCTTCTTGTGGTGGAGTACAGAGTATTCTCCAGAATCATGAATAGTAGTCAGAAAGTGAGTAAAGGGTATAGAATGGCACAAGCTTGGCTTCACCATGTTTACTATGTTATGTCACTGTTGTCTTCAACAACAGGGCTTATCAGTTCTGGAGAGCACAAAATATATTTGGCAGTAGCATGGGTAGTTGGGGGATTACATGGAGCCCCTTTAGCCAATAACTCAATTAGATATAATCTATTCCATGATGTGGGGGCTTCATTTCATAGCCCTTATATGACTCTTAGCCTTGGCTGTCTCACCTCTACTTCGAATATTCTCCCCAACACCCTTTCCTATCCCATGCCATTTGATCCTCCCATTCAGTTTACATCCTGCCACTGTCTAACACAAGCTATCATCTATTTTATTGATCTTGGCCATTCTGAGTAGTAGAAAATGAAATATGAAAATAGTTTTCATTTGTATTTTTCTGATAACTCATAATTGTGAACATTTCTTTAAGTGTTTCTCAGCGATTTGTGATTTTAGTCTTGAAATCTCTCTATTTGCTTTGGTCCTTCATAATTTAATTGGAATATTTTTTTATTGTATATTTTGTTGAGTTCTTCATATATTTTAGATATTAACCATGCATTGAGTGTGGAATTTGTAAAGATATTTCCACATTCTGTAGGCTGCCACAATTGTCTGAATAGCAATGTCCTTTAACATGTAGAAGTTTCTCAGTTTTTTAAGAACCTATGTATTACTACTTACTCTTACAGCTGTGCTATTGGTATCCTTTTCAGAAAATCATTATCAGCACAATGAGTTACAGACTATTCCCTACTTTTTCTTCTGTCAAATTCAGGGTATATTGTCTTATTTGATATTTGTTGATCCATTTGAAGTTGAGTTTTATGTGTGCTGATAGATATAGATCAATTTTCATTCTGTACACACAGCCATCCAGTTTACCAGCACCATTTCTTGAAGATACTGTCTTTTCCCTAGTATGTATTTTTGGATTCTTTGTCAGAAACCAGGTGCCTGGAAATGTATGGAGTTACATCTGAGCCTTTAATTCAATTCTATTGATCCACATATTTATTTTTATGTTAACAACATGCTGTTTTTATGGCTACATCTCTGTAACACAATTTGAGATTGGGGTGTTGATACTTCCAACAGTTATTTTATTATTCAGAATTGTTTTAGATTCCTTGATTTTTAATATGTGTGTTTTTAAATGAAAGTGAATATTGTCTTCTCAACTTTTATTTAGAATTGTGTTAGAAATCTGATGGGAGTTACATAGATTCTATAGATTGCATTTGGTGGGATGGCTATTTTCACCATTTTAATCCTATTGATGAGCAGTATGTGTTCATACTGTTATAGTGTGAGGGCTTTACCATTCTTTTGATTTGATTGTCTGAGCTTTTTGTTCCCTGTATTTTCTGGGGTGTGATTAATAATTTCCTGTTAAATTCTCCTTCTAGTGCCTTCTGTTAGCATAGGATTTCTAGATATATACTGCTTAATTTTTTACCATGGAATATTTATTTTTCTCCATCATTTGTTGAAAGTTTTGCTGGGTATTGTAGTGTAGACTCAAATCTGTGGTTTCATAGAATTTATAGGACATCCATTCAACTCCTTCAGGATTTTACAGTCTCAAAGGAGAAGTCAGGTATTCTTATTATGTGGTGGTATGAATATTTTGGCCTATGAGAAGTGCTACTATTCCAGGGTGTGGCCTTGTTGGAGTAAGTGTGGCCTTTTTGGAAGATGTGAATCAATGTAGGGGTGATCATTGAGGTCTCACGCTCAAGATCTATCCAGTGTAAAAGAGACCCTGTTCCTTGATGCCTGTGTAAGACAGTCTCTCCTTGTTGCGTTCAGATCAAGATGTAGAGAACTCTTGGTTCCTCTAGCCCCATATCTGCCTGCATGCTGCCATGCTTCACACCATGATAATAATGAACCAAAGCTCTGAAACTGTAAGATAGCTTCAATTAAATGTTTTCCTTTATAAGAGTTGCCTTGGTCATAATGTCTCTTCACAGCAATCAAACCCTAACTAAGACAAATGGGTTTGTCATTATATGTTATTTGCTAGTTTCTTTAGCAACATTTGATGTTCTTTCTTTGTTGTATATATTTAATGTTTTGATTATTATGTATCATGTGGAATTTCTTTTCTGGTACAGCCTATTTAGTTTTTATTATGCTTTTTGTACCTTGAAAGGTACCCCCTTCTGTAGGTCAGAAAATGTTTCTTGTAAGATTTTGTTGAAAATATTTTGTTTCTATGACCTCAGCGTCTTCTCCTTCCTCTATTCTTAGTAGTAGATTTGGTCTTTTCATAAAGTCTCAGATTACTGAATATTTGAGCCTGGATGTATCTATTGGATAAAGTAGAGTTAAAAGAAGGACCAGAAAATTTTGGAACCAGACAGATTCAAGTTGAAAAACAGAAGACTAGATATCAGGAATGAGAAGCCAGATTTTAAAAAAAAATCAGATGGTGATGTGGTAGTAGTAGTTAATATAGCTCTTGACTGTTTATTTTCTTCTTCAGATTTTAGAGACAATATATTTAATGTTCTGTACATTTCAAATAAATTAAATAAAGATTTAAACAAAGCAAATTGTAGTGTTACTGAAAATAAAACATCTTTCTATGAGCTTCAGTCAAGAATTAAGATATATAACTGCAGTCTCCAATTCAATGCATCTTTCTTAACTGTACCTCTACAAAACACACAGTTAGAAGTCCAAAATACAATAAATACAATACCCATATTTTACCCATACAGCAGGTATTATAGTGTTGTATAGATGAATGAGATGAACACAAATGACTACTGCAAATTGCAAATAAATTCCATATTGTATTTGTTTTATTATCCTTTTCATCAAAATAAGTTGATTGCTTTTCATATTTAATATATTGTGATTCCCTGGAGGGAAAGGTCTGTCTATCTATCTATCTATCTATCTACCATCTATTTATATGTATGTGTGTTTTCTTTCAATTACCCTCAGTACTCAGTACATATTTGTATAAAATTTAGTATATCTTTGTAGATTTGAATGTGATGTATTAAATTATAATGAAAGCACAATGCTAATCTGTTACCGAATATGTTAATGAAAGGTTCTTTAAAATTTTTCAGAGTAAAAAGGAAACTCAACATTATGTAAATTTCTCAAATAGTGTTTTTTCTAGTAAGTATCAACTTTGTAATTACATTCCAGTAATATGACTCTAGGTTAAGATAGCATTTGATAGTTTCCATCATTTGGACATCCATGTACCACTATAAATAAACATGTTTAAAATTATCTGCCTAGACTTATGGACATACTATATTCTTGTGGCATGAGTAAATAATTTACTCTAATTCCTTATGATTCAGATTAGGATGTTTTTAATTCCATAATTAAGACTCATTTACACAATGGATTTAAAACATCGAAACTTATTTTTTCTTTATCTATTTCTCCACAATTTTATCTGTTATCTCTCATTTCACTTTTCTCATAAATTTTCCTAGAACATGGGCAGACTACGTCACCTATTTCCTAGTTCTTTTTCAATAGCCATATAAAATAAAAATTGGGGGATGTTGTTTTCCTTTTGGAAATTAACAGGAAAGTTATATGAAAAAAGACTGAATTCTGTCTCTGAATTTAATGGAAGTTCTTAGTTCAAGAATAAGTTGGAAATTACAAATAAGACTTTACCTGACTGTAAGATATAGAATTCACTGACTTTTCCACATTCTGAAATAGATATTGAGAAAATCATTAATATGACAAAGAGTTGAAAATAAATGATGCAAATAACAGATATAATGTTCAACTATTGTTGAGTTGGAAAACATCAAAGAAATGGCTCCATTTGAAAATTTGAAGCCAATTTTCTCTGTCACTTTTAACTGCTCTGAGACAAATTGTGAAGATTTACTAATCCTCTTACACAAGTTTATCTGCCAAACAGCATGCTTACTCATGCTCTTCTCAGATAAGTGAATTTAAAGACATATGTTAGGAGGTGGGCAGGGAAATGGATTTGGAATCACACAATTTCTGCTTCAAATGGAATATGATGAAGAGCTATTTACATAAGTGCTTCCTGGTGCTTATTAGAATTGTTGGTGGGGAAAGAGTGAAAATGGAAGGACAAGTTACTCACTGCAGAGGAACTGCAAACTCTTGCCTGGAGAAATTCAGGAAAGTCAAAGTAAAACATCTGTGCTAGAGGTAAAGACAGTTTCTACATAAGTCTCCTTAGTATTCAAGGAGCTGCTGATTGTATCAGGCAAAACCAAGATGTAGATTTTTCATGTCTTCCTAATGAGTTAAAAAATAGAGATGACTAAGATGATTTCTGCTTCACACTTAAGTTTATATTTAAACATTCAGATAGAGTTATGTTTGATACTGAAAATTTCCATGGATTTCAGCTTTCAGAAGTTTGGGAGGAACCTTTAGGTTTAGTTCTCTAAAGGAAATCTATAGCACAAATCATCCTCATTTCATTGTCTGGAGTGCTTCAAAAGTATCCCAAAACCCCAGATATGCTAAGAAGCACTCTACTACTAAACAATATGCTCAATTTGTTTCTCCATTATAGTTGCAGAATGGTAAGAAGCATCTTTCAGCTTCAAACACCATCATCAGTCATTCTGTTTTGACACTAATCTATGAGTTCAGCGCACAACTATAGTGACTTATCCTCACAGTTCTACCAGAGGCTAAGGGAGAAGAATTGATTGTTTAACTATGGATTGTATGAAGGCCTACTTTGACAACCCTGCAAGACTATGTTTCAGAGTAAATAAAGGAATAAACAAATACTTAGAAAAAAAACAGGAAAATAATTAATCCATGGAAAACAAACAAACAAACAAACAAACAAAAACTCTGAATGGAAATAAAAGAAATGGGTCAGAGTAGCTAGGTAGAATATAGCTATAATTTCCATTGGTCAAAGCACATTTTTTCTACATATATATGATTAACTTGACCATCTAAAGTAATAGAAAATTTAAATACTTAAGAAGCAGATAATGAAATATTTTACTTAACTGTGTTTGGAAAGATTTTAAACTTAGAAAGAAGGTTGAAAACAAAAACCATAATAGAAGAAATCTCAAATTTCATCAAAACAGATTGAGTCAACTATGAATCAAAATAGCCACATTTCGAATCAATATATTAAGTTTTAGAATTTCCTTCAAAACTCAGAAATAAAACATTTTATATTATATTCAAATCAAAAATTACAAATTACTTAAATATTAGTAGTTAATTGTAATGAACTCATTCTTGTAAGTTAGAGACTAAGGAAACTATGAATAGAGAAATAATTAAGATAAATGACTTAATGTAACTGCATATTAATCATTCTGAAATTGGTAAAAGGACAAAAAGGATGAAATAATTCAAAAATGAGACTAATTTTCTGTAATTTTTTGTTGAAAATAGTTTTTTTTCTCATACAATGCATCCTAACAAGAATTTTTCTTCCCTCTACTCCTTGCAGCTTGCTCTGACCTCTTCTCTGCCCCAGATTCACCCCTCTCCATATCTTCTTTGGAGAACAGGTTTCCAAGAGACAACAGTCTTTAGCAGAAATTTTTCTGCCCAATCTGTTTGCAGTGGGAGGCCTATTATTGGACAGGAAAAAGGGAGGTGGAGCTAAGGGAGGCAAGAAGACAGAGAGGCAGAGAGAAGCAGTAGGAAGTGAGGGAGGTGAAATGGTTGCAGACGTGGACCTGTGTGGAATCAAGTAAATAGGTAGATATAAAATCTAAAGGTTAGTGTAATTGGGAAAATCTTCTAAATTGTATGGTTATCTTGTGTGTTGATATATATATATATATATATATATATATATATATATATATATATATAGAGAGAGAGAGAGAGAGAGAGAGAGAGAGAGAGAGAGATATATCCATTGGTTAACTTTAAGGATCAAGAGTTTTGATTTACTGGGTTACTGGAAGGTTGGTCCACCCACAACTGGGTGGTGGTCATGTCTGTGAAGGAACTAGCAGCTTCAAGGACAAGCAAACCAGAGCTGGAAGCGTAGTGACTGGTCACAATGGGGGCTAGATAGAGAGAGGAGCACAGAGGACACCCATCTTGGGACCAGGTAACCAACTGGTAGCCAGAATTAGTGTGGGAACATGGCAGTTAAGCCGGGAGCTAGCTGGACGCTGATTCTATAATACCTCCAGCTACAACAGTTACAACAGTCAAACAGGACAAAACACAATAGAATAAGACAAGGAAAAGTCTCCTATCAAATCTAGACAAGATAACCCAAAAGGAAGAAAGGCATTCCAAGAGGAGGCAAAAGAGTCAGAAATATACCCACTTCCACTGTTAGGAGTCTCACAAAACACTAAGCTAACAGATGAAACATATATGCAGAGTACCTAGTACAGACCCGTGCAGGCCCCATGCCTACCCCTTCAGACTCTTAGGTTGATTGGGTAGGGTATGTTCTTTTGGTGTTCCACGCTGACTCCTACAATCTTTCTCCCCATTCTTTCACATCCTTCCCCAATTCTAAGGGGAGGGACTTGATGGAGATCTCTAATTTAGACACTTTCTCCATATATTTTTTTATTGGACATTTTCTTTATTTACATTTCAAGTAATATCTCCTTTCCAGGTCTCCCCTCCGGAAACCCCGTGGGTTTCTAGACTTGCTCCCATCTGCTTCTAGAGGAAACCTCTCTGATGATGACTGGATAGAACTCTGATCTATGAGTATAGATTTTCTTAGAAATCATTTCATTGATTATTATTATTTTTTTTGCCAGTTGTGTTTGGATCTACCTTAGGTCTCTGGACAAGCTAGGTCATCCATGCCATGTAAGGCATGGATTCCCTGAATCCATCAAGTTAAACCAAACATTTGTTGGCCACTCCCACACATTTTGAGCCACTATTTCCCTAGCACATTTTGTAGGCAAGAAAGATTTTAGGTAGAGGATTTTTTGGCTGGGTTTGGTGTCTAAGTTTCTATTTCTGTAGCCTTCAGATTATCTTCTTATGCCATAGAGGTTAAAACATGCGGCTTGAGGCTCCATGCAGGTACCAGCTCTACCTCTGTTGAATCTCTTTGTTCAGTAAGCTATGTAGATGCTGTTCTCAGCAATGGGGCTCTGCTGCAAGTTTTCAGAGAGGGACCTTCTGTCTTAGCACTAGCACAACCAACTTCCCTGTTATTATTTTTTTGAATATTTTATTTATTTACATTTTAAATATTATCCCCTTTCCTTGTTTCCCCTCCAGAAACCCTCTATCCTATCCTCCCTCTCCCTGCTTCTATGAGGGTGCTTACCCACTTGCATACCAACTCCTGCATCCCTACCCTGGCATTCCCCTATACTAGGGCATGGAGCCTTCCCAGGACCAAGGGCCTCTCCTCCCATTGATGTCCAACAAGGTCATCCTCTACTACATATTTACATATGGTAAATAAATTCTGAGTCCGAAACTTTTAAATACTTATGCTTAAGGGATTAACATTAAGACTACCATGTACTTGAAATTCTATTTTAGTTGTATTTAAATAATACTGTAGTGTCAGTATAATACATTTCTGTGGGTAAAATCTATTTGAGTTAGTGTTTAGGACATCACAAAAATCTGAGGCAATGTTTCAGAGTAACAAATAGTACACTAAGTCTAGTGCAAGGATATTTATGAAATAGTTTTTAGAATAAGTCCATTTGGGCGTGTAAAATTAGATAAAGTGTAGTCTACCTTTTTCCAATATTTATGCTCAATGAGCTGTATGGATGCTGTGGATGTTGTGGAACTGTGTGGATAAGATTTAGGATGGCCTTCATGGTAACATCAAAAGTTTGTTGTCAAGGGATTGGAAAGATAATTTAGTAGTTTAAAGCACTTTCTCTTCCTTCCAAGGATCTGAGTTCAGTTCTCAGCACCAACATGATGGTTCAGGACAAGCTACCAGTATACTGTGCTAAAAATACACATACATAGAAAAATATTTATACATAAGTTCATTACATACATCTAAAAAATTAAAACATGGATTACTGTCAAACTTGTTTTTTTAGAATATCCATATTCTATTATATGCATATTTATTAAGTGTGTTTCTCAAATTTCTGCAACAAAGAACTAATACACCTATCTTCTGAATATATTGTATAAGACAGGTCATGAATCAATAGCCTATTATTGTATAGACTAGAATATTGGTAGAGACTGTGGCAAGAAAGAAATGATGATTATACATTTCATGGGAAGAAGATTTTTAGAAATAATTATTTTGTTTAATAAGCAAACTAGCATCTAGCAGAGTACTCATCATATAATGTATGCAAAACAGAACTTTGGAACTGACAAGGTATGAGATTTGGAAAAATGATGAGTTAGATAAAAGGTCATACTGTAAAATTATGTGAGTCTTATTCAGTTAGTACTCTAGATCTTATTTCTGAGGATGTCAAATCTGGGGAAAATATAATGTTTTACCTGTGATCCTCTTGCCTGTCACACACAATTGCTTATCTTTCATGTACCAAACAGATAAATGGATAAGATATGATTTGGTAGACTTGACACTGGACTACACACACTACCTTTATTCAATGACAGAATGCATTTTTGTTTCTGAAAATAAAATATGAAATAGTAAAAAGTAATTTCAAGCTGTGTCTCTCTGATTAAATCTTTAGAACCCCCAAATACCTAGTCATTTTAATAAGTTATATAAAATTTTCTATAACTCTGAAAATATACAGTGATATACCTAAGACATTGATACATATAATTATACTTTGCTTTAAAAGTAAGTAGTTGTAGCTTTTCTGGCCTGCACCTGCTTGGGGGCAGATCATCCTGTCTCCCCCTCTCTCTCAACACCTCACCATCTGCAGGGCTCACAAAAGATCTGCTGTAGCCAGGAAAACAGGTAGGATAGCCGCCCAAATAACTGAAGCAGCTGGGTCCAACAGGTGCCCAGTAGATGCACAAATCCTCCCCAACACACTAAGGTCATCTCGTTTCTGGTTTGCACCTGCTTGAAGGCAGATCAGAAGGTCTTCCCCCTTTCGAAACACCGCACAGTCTGCAGGGCTGCCAGAAGATCTGCTGTAATCCAGGGACACAGGCAGCAGGTTCCACACAGAGTCATCAAGGCCAGCTAACACCAGAGATAACCAGATGGTTAGAGGCAAGCACAAGATCATAAGCTACATCACCAGAACCCAGCTCCCTCACCATAGCAAGGCATGAATAACCCAATATACCTGAAAAGCATGATGCAGACCTAAAATTCCATCTTATGAAGATAATAAAGACCTTTAAGGGGGATATAAATAGCTCACTTAAAGAAATACCAGAAAACACAGTTAAACAGGTAGAAGACATTAAAGAAAAAAGAAACAAATAAATCCCTCAAAGAAATACAGAAAAACACAATCAAACAGGTAAAAGAATTAAACAAAGTGTCCAAGATCTAAAAATGGAAGTAGAAATAATAAAGAAATAACAAATAGAGGCAACCCCGGAAATGGAAAACCTAGGAAATGGGTCAGGAGCTACAGATACAAGTATCACCAACAAAATATAAGAGATAGAAGACAGAATTTTGGGAATAAAAGATACCATGGAAGATTTTGTCACAACAGTCAAAGAAAATATAAAGCATAAAACCTCCTAACCCCAAAACATCCAGCAAATCCAGGACACAATGAGAAGACCAAACCTAAGAAAAATAGGAATAGAAGTGAATGAAGATTACCAGCTCAAAGAACCAGAAAACATCTTCAACAGAATCATAGAAGAAAACTGCCCCACCTAAAGAAAGAGATGCCCATAAATATACAAGAAGCTTATAGAACACCAAATAGATTGGACCAGAAAAGAAAATACTCCTGTCACATAATAATCAAAACCCGAAATGCACAGAACAAAGCAAGAATATTAAAAGCTGTAACAGGAAAAAGGCAAGTAATATATAAAGGCAGATTTATCAGAATAACAACAGACTTCTCAACAGAGACTCTCAAAGCCAGAATATCCTAGACAGATGTCATGCAGACCTTAAAAGAACACAAATTGCAGCCCATAAAACAATATCCAGCAAAACTCCCAATCACCATAGATGGAGAAAACAAGATATCCTGTGACAAAACTAAAATTATACAATATATATCCACTAATCCAGCCCTACAGAAGATTATAGAAGGAAAACTCCAACACAAGGAGAGTATCTACACCAAAGAACAAACAGGAAATTATTCACCTTTCAACAAACACAGAAAGAAAGAATCACATGCATATAATTCCACTTCCAACAATAAACATAACAGTAACTACCAATCATATGTCTTTAATATCTCTCAACATCATCATACTCAATTCCACAATAAAAAGATATATGCTAACAGACTGGATATGCAAACAGGATCCAGCATTTTGCTGCATTCAAGAAACACATCTCAATAACAAAGACAGACACTACCTCAGAGTAAAAGGGGGAAAACGGGTTTCTAAGAAAATGGTTCCAAGAAATATGCAGCAATTATCATTCTAATATCCAGTAAAATAGACTTCAATTAAAAGTTATCAAACAAGATAGGGAAAGATAGTTCATATTAATGAAAGGAAAAATCCACCAAGATGAAATCTCTATTCTGAACATCTATACCTCAAATGCAAGGGCACACACATTAATAATAATAATAGTATAAAAAAATTTACTAAAGCTTAAAAAGTACATTGAACCTCACACAATAATAATGGGAGATTTCAACACTCTACTCTCAACAATGGACAGGTCATTGAAACAGAAACTAAACAGAGACATAGTGAAGCAATTAGAAGTTATGGACCAAATGGATTTAACAGATATATACAGAACATTTCACCTTAAAAGAAAATAACATATCTTCTCAGCACTCCATGGTACATTCTCTAAAACTGACCATATATTTGGTCACCAAACAAGCTTCTACAGATAGAGAAGATGAAAAAAAATTTTGTGTATTCTATCAGACTACTGTATACTGAGGCTAGACTTCAATAACCACATAAACAAATAAAAGCCCACATACTTCTGGAAACTGAACAACTCTTTACTCAATGCTAACTTAATCAGAAAGGAAATAAAGAAAGAAAATAAAGACTTTTTAGAATTTAATGAAAATAAAAACACAGCATACCCAAACTTTTGGGACACAAGGAAAGCAAGGTTAAGATGAAAGAGTTTAGTACTAAGTTTCTTAAAGGAACTGGAGAGACCCTACAGGAGCAACTTAATAGAACAACAACAACAACAAAAAAAAAACACATCCAAGAGAAGTAGATTGCAGGAAATAATCAAACTTAGGGCTGAAATCAACCAATTAGAAACAAAGAGAACAATATAAAGACTCAACAAAACCAAAAGCTTATTCTTTGAGAAAATCAATAAGATAGACAAACCCTTAGCCAAACTAAAGAACAAAGAGACAGTATCCAAATTAACAAAATGAGAAATGAAAAGGTAGACATAACAAAAGAAACTGAGGAAAGTTAAAAAACAAATCATCAGATCTTACTACAAAAGAATAGCTAATTACCAATACTCCTCAAATATTCTATTAAATAGAAACAGAAGGAGCACTACATAATTTATTCTATGAAGCCACAGTTCTTCTGATACTTAAACCACACAAAGACCCAACAAAGAGAACTTCAGATCAATTTCACTAACAAATGGTGATGCAAAAATACTTAATAAAATGTTAAACAAGCAAAATCCAAGAACACATCAAAGTCATCATTCACATGATCCAGTAAGTTTTATCTCAGAGATACAGGGATTTTATAACCTATGAAAATATGTTAATGTAATCTAGTATATAAACAAACTCAAAGAAAAAAATCATATGATCAACTCCTTAGATGCTGAAAAGGTATTTGACAAAATATAACACCCTTTCATGTTAAAAGATTTGAAGATATCAGGAATCAGAGGCCTTTAGCTAAATATAATAAATTAGTATATAAAAATCATCAGCCAATGTCAAATTAAAAGGTAATATATTTAAAGCAATCACAATAAAATCAGGGAAAAGACAAGACTGCCCATTCTCTCTTTATCTATCAATATAGTACTAAAATTTCTATCTAGAGCAATGAGACAACAGGAGATCAAGAAGATAGAAATTGAAAAAAAAGAAGTGAAGGTATCACTATTTGTAGATAATATGATAGCATACATAAGAGGCCCCAAAAATCTACAAGAGAACTCCCACAGCTGAAAAATAACTTCAGCAAAGTGACTGGGTATTTAATTAACTCAAATAAATCAGTAGCTTCCCTTTATACAAATGATAAACAGGCTGAGAAAGGAATTAGGCATACAAAACCCTTCACAATAGCCACACATAGTATAAAACATCCTGGTATAACTCTTAAAAAGCAACTGTAAGATCTGTATGACAAGAACTTCAAATCCCCAAAAAAAGGAAATTGAAGAAGACCTCATAAGATGGAAAGATTTCCCATGCTCATAGGTTGGTATGATTAACATAGTGAAAATAGCCATCCTACCAAAAGCAATCTACATGTTTAATGCAATCCTCATCAAAATTCCAAAAAAGTTCTTCAGATATAGATAGAGCAATTCTCAAATTCATCTAGGGAAACAAAAAACATCAAAAACACAGGATAGGGAAAACAATTCTTAACAATAAAAGAACTTCTGGGATAATCACCATTCCTGACCTCAAACTATACTACCGAATAATAGTGATAAAACCACATGCATTGTTATAGAGATAGACAGGTTGATCAATGGATAGAATTGAAGACTCAGAAATAAACTGACATGCCAATGGACAATTGATCATCAACAAAGAGCCAAAAATATACAATCAACAAAAGAAAGCATCTTCAAGAAATGATGCTGGTTAAAGTGACAGTATGAATGTAGAAAAATAAAAATAGATACATATTTATCACTTTGCATCAAGCTCAAATCCAAGTAAATCCAGAACCTAAACATAAAACCAGATACACTGAATCTAATAGAAAAGAAAATGGAAAAGAGCCTGGAACTCATTGGCACAGGGAGAAATTTCCTAAGTAGATCTCCAGTGGCTCAGGCTCTAAAATCAACAATTGATAAATCAGACTTCATGAAACTGAAAAGCTTCTAAAAGGCAAAAGAAACAGTCAATAGGATAAATCAGCAACCTACAGATTGGGAAAAATTCTTCAACAGATCCACATTCACTAGAGGGCTAATATCCAAAATTTATAAAGAATACATGAAGCTCACCTCCACAAATCCAAATAACCCAATTAAAAATGGGGTACAGAGGTAATCAGAGAATTCACAACTGAAGAATCTCAAATGACTGAGAAGCACTTAAAGAAATGTCCAACAGCATCAGAGAAATGAAAATCAAAACAACTCTGAGATTCCACCTTACACCAGTCAGAATGGCTAAAATAAAAAACTCAGAAAACAGTAGATGCTGGAGAGGATGTGGAGAAAGTGGAACACTCCTCCATTGCTGATGGGATTGTAAGCTGGTACAAGCACTCTGGAAATGAATCTGGAAGTTCCTTAGTAAATTGGGAATAGTTCTACCAGAAGACCATGCTATACTACTCCTGGGCATATACCCTTGTGATATCACAAGGACACATGCTCCAGTATGTTCATTTGTTCATAGAAACCTTATTTATATTATCCTGAAGCTGGAAACAACACCTATGTCCCTCAACCAAAGAGTGGATACAGAAAATATGGTACATTTACACAACGGAAAACTATTCAGCTATTAAATACAATGGCTTCACAAATTTTGCAGGCAAATGGATGGAACTAGAAAACATCATCTTGAGTAAGGTAACCCAGGCCCAAATGGACACACATGGAAATGCAGGGACAAAAACAATGGAGCATAGCCTGAAGGAAAGGCCATCTGGAGATAGCCCCACCCTGGGATACAACCCATCTGTAGATACCAAACCCTGACATTATTGTTGATGCCAAGAACTGTTTGCAGACAGGAGCCTAGTAGGCTATCCCATGAGAGGCTCTGAGAGCACCTGACTAAGTTAGAAGCAGATACTCACTGCCAACCATTGGACTGAGCCTGGGGACCTCAATGGACAAGATAGGGAAAGACTGAAGGAACAGAAGGGGATTGCAACCCCATAGGAAGAACAATGTCAACTATCTGGACCTCTCAGAACTCCCAGGGGCTAGATCACCAACCAAATAGTGTACATGGGTGTGTCCATGGCTCCAGCTATATATGTAGCTGAGAATTGCCTTATCTGGCATCAATGGAAGGGGAGGTGCTTGGTCCTCTAGAGGCTTGTTGTCCCAGTGAAGGGGGATCCTAGAAGGGTACAGATGGGAATGTGTGGGTAGGTGAGAAAGTAGCCTCTTAGAGGCAAGGGGGAGTGGGGATGGCATGAGGATTTTGCAGGGAGGAGACTGAGAAGGAGGACAAAATTTGAAATGCAAATAAATAAAATAATCAATAAAAAAGAAAATCAGTATGGAGGTTACTCAGAAAATAAAGATATATTCACCATAAACTGCAATTTGGCAATGTATAGGGCCATCTAAAATTCAACAGACTGAGAACAACACAGCTCCTGAGCCCCCTCATTCAAATGAACCTAAAGATCAAGGTCCCCAAAATCATCCTATTTCAGACCTTGCAGCCCTCATCCAACTAATAAGAGAGATAAAATCCATCTACCTACCCCTCCCCCCTTATGCCTTTAAGGAAATGCCAAACAGATGGTCTGCTCCTCCTGCCCCTCCCTCCCTCACCCAGAGGCAAGGCTCCATTAAAATACCAAAGGAACTCTTGCCTGCCTTTCCCATTACTCCACCAATTCCTATCAAGCCAAAGAGAGATAAATCCCCTCCCCCTTCTCCAAGCCACAAAAATGAGAGACCTTCAAAACCCATAGTCCCTTATACTCAACCATCAACCACTGAACAACTCTGCAATTTCAGGGACTCTCCTGCAAAAATTAACCCCGCCTCCCATGCTACTCAGGAGTCTGATACAGAATTTGAAACCCAAACTGCTCGAGCATTCCCAGTTAATATCAACCCCACTTGAGCTAAACCACTTAACTGGTACCCACTCCAAGCCTCAGACTTAAAAGAACTCAAGCAAGCAGTGAAGGAAGATGGCATTCATACACCATGGACAAAATCTCTCCTACAGAGCTATATTGCCAATTTAAACACCCCCCCCCAAGATTGGAGAGATATTTACTGTTCTACTCTTTCAATATGAATGAACGATTCTTCCTGAGGGAATGACTAACATTCCTACCATTTGTCAGGAGGCTGTAGCCACTGCATTAAAACCTTATTTAGACAAAGGACTCAACATCTATCATTACATGGATGACATCTTGGTATGGGGAGATGCTTCTAACTTTCCCTCCCAACTTAAGGACCAGATAATACCTTCCCTATCTGCCCTATAATTCAAAATAGCCCCTCACTAAATCCAACTTGTCCTTCCCATTGCATTTTTAGGAACAGAGATCTCCCTTACTGTGGGGAGCTGACAGAAGGTGGCTATCATCCTTGCAGCCATCTTGAGCCATATACCCTGACAAGAGACTTGATTACACTAGCCTACAACAGCTGAGCACACTCTGATAACATCTTGTTTTAGATACCCAGGATCTTCCCTTGGGTGTGTGAAACTTAAAGGTGTGATTTAGAGCTGAGACTTAAGAGATTAAATTTAGAGACAAGGCCTAAGGGCACGACTTAGTGGCATGGCTTAGAAGTGAGACATATAAAAGGCAAGAGGCAGACAGAAGAGAGATCAGAGAACCAGACAGCAGATTACTTGACGCAGTACAACTTGGAGTTAGTATTAGGCATTTGGCACTTGGAGGAAGAACTTGTAATTAGACAGTACAACTTGGAGTTAGTTATTAGGCACTTGGAAGATCATTAGACATTAGGCACTTAGCACTTGGAAGAAGTAACTTGGAACTTGGAGGCACTAGGGACTAAGAACAAGGGACTAGGAACTCAAGACTAGGGACTTGGAGAGAAGAAGAGAGACTGAAGAATAAGTGGGATTTAATCACACTCTGTCTGGTCTCCATTCTTCAAGTCCGTCCTCACTCTCTCTCTTGCTGAACCCCAACCCTTGGATAGGAGCTGTTAGTCCCCAAGGCTTTGGGCAGAGCAGTTTCAAACATTGACTCAGGGGTCCACAACATTTTTGGCGCCTAATGTGGGACAGCTTGGGCCACAACACCTTACTTCAATACTCCCCCTCAAACCCACCCTTTCCTTCCCTCAAAAAATTAACTCTTGCCTCCCTCCAGAGTGTTTTGGGCAACCTCAATTGGCTTCGACCCTGGCTCCACCTTCTCACAAGCACCCTTCAACCCTTCTCTAACCTTCTGATAGGAGATAAAAGTTTCTCCTCCCCAAGAACACTGTCCCCAGAAGCAGTCCAAACCTTAAATTCTATCAATTCATCCAAAAAGCTATGTTTTTTGCTAGGTATGACCCAAACATACCTGTACACCTCCTTATCATTAACTCATCCCCTACTCTTGTAGGAGCCCTTTACCAACCTCAGGGGGTGCTAGAATGGCTCCATACCCCAATGGGTGGTGCACTCTGAATTTTAAATGAAGTAGATGCACTTGTCAACATGATTAAAAATGGCAGGGATAGAGCGCTACAAACCCTAGGAAAAGAACCTGACATTCTCGTCACCCCTTTCTCCCTCTCCGACGTTCAGTGGCTAATCAAAAATCATTCCCACTTCCCTATCAGCTAAATAGGATTGTTAGGACAAATTAACAACAATTATCCTGATGAAAAATGGGCCTCTGCCCTCCCTCTGTTGTGATGGCTACCCCTCAAATTATTCTCAAGAGAGCCCATAGCAGGAACCCCCTCAATATTTACCAATGGGGGGAAGAGGTGAGTGAGCTGTAGCAGTAATATACTACTTCCTTGAGGATGAATCCCCATCCTCTGATTCAAAGAGCTTCCCCACCACTCCCCCCAGTATAAAGAATTGCATGCCATTTACCTAGCTCTAAAAGAAGTCAAGGGCCCCCTTAACCTCTTTTCAGACAGTGTATATGCTATCAATTTGCTCCCCTGGTTGTCAAGATTATTTGTCAAACTAGATGACAAACCACTCTCCCCTCTACTCATACAGGTCTCCACCATTCTACAGGAGAGAGCTTCCCTCATCTATATCCAGCACATCCTTTCTCACAGTTCCCTGCCAGGTCCTATATCTGAGGGAAATGCACTCGCTGACCAAACTACCTCAACAGGGACAATCATAGCCTACACTGAGCAAGCAGACCAATTCCATTCACGCACACAAACAAATATAAAGGGGCTTCATGCTCGCTTCCCCCACATCCTCCTTACTCAGCTCCAAAGAATAATAAAACATGTACCTCTTGTACATCCCTCATTACTACCCCAGCTTTACAAACCATGGGCATCAATCCCTGAGGCCTCAAATCCAATGCCTTATGGCAAATTGATGTCACCCATATTCCCCAGTTTGGTAGACAAAAATATGTTTTGTCACCATAGATACTTGCTCACATTTTATATGGGCTACAGCCCAGGCAGGTGAAAACTCAAGAAGGCTGATCTACCATATGCTCTCTACCTTTGCCATCATGGGCATTCCTCAACAGATAAAAACTGATAATAACTCCGCCTTCACTAGCTCTCAATTTAAAACCTTCTGCACAAGCTAGGAAATTGCCCATCATAAGGGAATTCTCCACAACCCTCAGGGCCAAGGAAAAATAGAATACATCAGACCCTGAAGGCCCAACTCCTGAAACAACAAACCACCACTTATCCCCCTAATGTACAATTAATGATGGCCCTGAGTACCCTTAAACATATTTAACATCTACAAAACCTCCAAACACCCTTCTATTTCTCTCCATTGGCGCACATCAAAATTACTTCCCCCTATCCTAGTAAGAGGTGAGATCATTTAGATGGAATTTGGAAGGGACCAGACCCCCTCCTTACAACTGTGAGGGTTTTTGCTTGTGTTTTTTCACAGGACCAGCCTAAGCCTATCTGGGTCCCTGCCAGAAATGTCCAATACCACCCCACCAACCAAGAAGATGGCCCACCTGTCACTGACAAATCAAGAACCAAGGAGGGGAAAGAGAAAGTGGAGGAGTCACCACACCCAGAGGAACAGCAAGATCTCTTGGAAGGAAATCTATGACTTGGTGATGGCTACCCAGGCCATGTGCCTTCCACAAGCCCCCCTCTCCTCTATTCTCTTGGCTATATTTGTCATCCTTCATGCTAACTCTGCTACCTCCCAGCCTCCCCCTAGCCTTCCCAACACCTACCATTGGAGATTCTATGCTAGGGAAACCTACAAGGGACACAAAAACATTATATGAACCCAGGACTGCCCACTTGAAGGATGTCAAACCAGGGTTGAGATTCCCCTACACCCAGAATCCATCTCCACTATCTCCAGCCCTTTCCTCTGCTTTCCTTACCAAAACACAGGTGAATGTCTCCAGAATGTCTCCACATATGGAGGTTGTAGATATTGGAGCTGCAGGATGGAATCCACCGGTCACAATGGCACCATGCTCACACACCTTAAAAATCATTTTCAGCTTTTCATCAGTGATCCATAAAATGTATGTTGGTGAACTGGAGTCATGGGTAAACTTTACCCCAACAGTTATGCCAGATACCCTGTAGCTGGCCTACACGTCTCCAGTGAACTTGTCTCTGCCCCCAAATCTGCCTTTATCCATGCTAATATTATCAAACAGGAAAACCAGTCTCAGGAAGAACTACAAGCTACCCTCTCCTGGCTACTCTACATCCAATATGCAACAGACCTCCTTCCCTTAACAACTCACCCCAATTCTTCCCAGTGCTTTTTCTGTGCCTCTCTCTCTTGACCATTATTAATAGCCGTTCCCATTAACTTTTCCCTTTATGACCTCCAATAGACCTCTGCCCAAGAAAAAGACACAAGACATTCCTCTCTTTGACCTACCTCCACCTTTTTGTTTTGTAGGGCCCTCCTCAAAACCCCATCTCACATGTACCCATGACATCACCATTATCAAATCAGTATGTATTAACCCTCCTGCCCTCCTCTTGTGCAAAGGCACTATAGGTGCCTGTATCAACCCTCATTTTCAGGGTTCCTGTGCCCCTGTGATCGTTGTCCCCCAGGTTTATCTCTATGAACCTGAAGAACTTGCCTTGCAAATGGGAGGAGACCAAAAGAAGAGAGAGAGAGATCATCATCCCTCTGCTCATTGGACTAGGTCTTGCTGTTTTACTTGGTGCTACTGGAACTGTTGGAGCAGCCCTTGTCCAAACACATCTGACTGGCGACTTCCAGGACAAGCTTGACCAGGCACCAGGCAATGTCTTCTACTATGGACAGCCATGAATCTCTTCAACGACAGATAACCTCTTTATCAGGAGTTGCTCTCCAAAACTGGAGGTGGGGGGGGACTTGTGTTTTGCTTCTATGTCAATGAATCCGGCCTGGTAGAACAAGATGTACAAATGCTTAAAGAGCCCCTGAGGGGGGGGGACCTCCGGGTACCCTATACTCCCAACACCCCTACCTCTTGGCACTCTAATTCCTTGATGGCTTGGATTCTTCCACTCCTTGGTCCCAGACTAGCCATTGTAGCATTGCTTCTCTTGGCACTACGCCTCATTCAGTTTCTAAAGCAACAGATAAGTAACATTGCAAAGGTAACTACCAATCAGGTCTTGATTCAGTATCAAACTGTTTCCAACATAAGAGACACATTCTGATGACACCTCTTCTTTATAAAAGAAAAAGGGGGAGTTGTGGGGCAGTGGGCTGTGAGAAGCAGCAGGTCAAGCATAGGTCTGGAACCCTGAACCCTTATTGGATGGCAGGTGTTCAGCTCTGCTTCCAGGCCCTGGTCCTTTTCATTTAGCATCAGACCTCCACAGTCCCTCCCACAGAGAGGTCTATGGCCATCAGCCATGATGAACAGTGCCTCAGGCTCTCCCATATGCAGATGAGGTCTCTCCAGCTCTCAGACCAAGCCAATGGGCATTATCTGCTGCCAGACCCTAACCCACCCTGAAACTGTATATAAGGGCTCTATTCAGGGGAAGTAAAGTGTGCAAGAATCATCTTGCTGTCTGAAAGTTTCTTTCACAAGAGCTGTAACACTTGGGGAGAAATCTGCTCTCACAGAACCTGCCTGGGACACCAAGCTGCCTCCTTGCCAGCTAGCCAGCTTCTTATTGACCCAGCCCTGGCAGGCTCAGAGCAGAGAGACAGGTGCAGCACCTGGGAATGACCAGGCTGTGACAGTGGCGAGAGCAGAGGTAGCAGTGAGGGCAGGCAATCTCCCCTCCCTGCTCGCACTCTGTGACCTTTGGCCAAGACCTCCCGCACCAGTCCAGGCCGGAGACTGGCGGAAGCAGCAGCAGAAACAGTAGTGAACCCTTACTGCTCTCTCCCTGTCTCCAGCCAGGAGATTGTCATGGAACACCCTCCTGAACAAGGGACCCACAGTATTTGGTTTATTTCTGAATTAGTTTTTCTTCTACTCAATAAAGTATTTTGATCAGTATTGTTGTGGCTATAATTATAAAATTACCTTAGTCAGTATGATGATTGCTTGGCAGGTAATGGCACTTTTCTGTCAAGCTTTGTGACTGGAGTTTAAATCCCAGGACCTGCACAGTAGAAGAATGTAGCCGCCTGCAGCCACGATCACCAGGTTCTCCTGAGACGAAGCCTAGGAATTAACGGGAAGGAGGGCGAGAGAAACGTGGGGCCAAGACAAAGTATTCTGATCAAGGCCCGAAGTTTAATAATTTGCTTTCACATATAAAGGGGAAGCCCCACCCCCCAGAGTCTCTTCTCGGTACCGCCCAGAGGCTAGGTGAGGAGATAGTAGTCTGGAAGGTGTCAAGGCTAGCTCAGCAGGCAGTCCATTCTTCTTAGCTCAGTAGCAGACCTCAGGGGCCAAGACTGGCAAGGCAATGCCTCCTTCTAGGTCCTATTGTTGTTTGGTCTTGCTGTGGTCAATGACTTGCAGGCCTGCTTAGGCCTGGGGGAAGGGCACAGAAGAAGAGTACCTACTCCTCTATATTGCCCTCTGACCTGCACATGGACACCATGATTCACACACATGTTTGCTACAAATAAAAATTGATGTAATAAATTTGTTATTTATTATTTAACATCATAAGTAGCTCAAAATAGTATCAGCATTTTAAAATCTCATTTAAGGTGAATATATATATATATTAGTTTAAACTTCTCACCATGTGAATAAGGAGAAATGTCCATCACTTTTATTTTGTTATCTTTATACTTACATATTTGTCAAACTAAGGTTGCATATTTTTATATATTTGATTATATATATATCCCTTTTTGTTCGCATGCAAATCTGTTTTAAAAACTACCATATATTTCTCTGTGAAGAGAAATGGGATTTCTTTATTGGTTTAGATTAGAGACAATACAACCCCAGAGAACAAAATGGAACCCCAGAACCTTACTGGATGGCAGGAGTTCAGCTCTGCTCCCGGGCCCTGGTTCTTTTCATTTAGTGTCAGTCCTTCAACAACCATTCCCACAGAGAAGTCTATGGCTAACAGTCACAAGGAACAGACCTCAGGCCCTAGAGAGATTTATATACTAATGAGGTACCTGAAGGCCAGAGGATGGAGCCAATTGAGCATTCTTCCCCAGCCCCTCCCCACTCTCTCCCTCCCTATTTAACTCAGGTTTACCCTGGGTTTTAGGGGGGGGAGGTGCATTCAGATCTATCCACCATCCACCATGACATTAAAGCCTGTAAAAACCCATGGACTTTCGTGTCATTGGGGTCACGCTGTCAGTAATGGAGCCACAGCAACCATGCCTAACTTTCCCCTGGAGGAACCCTCAGTGTTCCCAGCCAACTACCCAAAGCCTGGCGTGAGGAACCCTGCTTCTCCAGCCACAATTACCTACAGCTGGAGGAACTCTCAGCGTTTCCCAGCAGTCAATTATCTACAGTCAGGTCTTCTTGATTACCAGGCAATTCATGCAGTTTTATTAATTTACTAAGAATTTTCTTCCTGTGTAACACAAGCAGAAAACCAGTGCAATGCCACCTCAGCTTTCACAGAGACCGTCCCTTTGTATGAAAGACCAACAGCTGCAAAAATTTAACAGCAATAAACAAAAGCTTACTGCAGTAAGGAACCAAACCAAAAAAGCTCTCCCAGGGGTTTCATTTGCAGGGTACAGAATTAGCTGGAAGAAATGAGCAATCAATTGACATTGGTGAACAAAGTAATAGCTGCTGATAGATTCACCCTGGCAGTCTTCCTTTTTAGTAGATTTATTCATTATCTTTTCACACCCATAGTGAGGTGTGACTGTAATATTTGGTGTATTAATTTCTTCACACCTGAATTGTCAGGTTCATCACAATACCAGAAAAGATTTAGAAAAGAAGCAAAAATTTTAAGAGAAAAGTCAGAATGACATGAATTTTTTATGCTTTCCTTTTACTATTAAACAACAAACACAACAACTATTAGAGTGCAAATGAAAATACCCATATCCATGTATTTAAAATGTCAAGAACAGAGGAAAATGAAACACATGTATTTCCAAACAATAAAAATAAAATTGTCTCACAATCTTTTTGTAAGTAGAATTATTGTTGATTATTTGCTTTGTAATTTGTTTGCTTAAATTACAAGTAAAATGTTACATCATTAATAGTTGTTAGGTCTAAGTTGTAAATGTAATTTACAAAATTTTTTATCATCCTTTGCTGTCAAGGAATCTGGTTTGTAGGTGCTCATGTGTTTTTGTCTAGGAACTTGGGTGTGTTATTTTCTTTTGTTGTGGCTCTTGGCTTTTTGAGACAGGTTCTTCAAATTCTGGTAGCCTTCAAATTTTCTTTCATCCTCCCATGGGCTGGATTCTCAGGTTTGTGATACCACTGACGGCTCTACTTGTGGTTTTCATAACTATTAAAAGTTTTAGCACCAGAAATGTATGTGGACAAATCCTTACTTATAGATCCAAGTTATACAGAATAAATTCTGGCTTCCTAAAATTACTAAAGCTCATTTTGCTCACTTTTTTTTAGAATTAAATTTAGTGATTGTTACTACGTATCTAAAATTTTTAATCTTCTTTTATGATCTAGTCAATATTTAAAGAGCTAGTTACCCACACTGCTGTAACAAGCTTTCTGAAATGCTGTGCTATTTAGGGGGAAAAATTAATCTCTAGATAATGTTGGACAAATCAAGAAAATATTTGATTAACATAGCTAAGTTCATTCTGTTATTACAACTAGTTTCATGTTGACAAAAGTTTTCATTTTAAAACAAAATGTATAAAATGGTTAATTTAGTTTAAACTATTTTAAATGGAATTCATTTTCAAATCAATTTATTTAGGATAATTATTATAACCTTATCTCCCAAGATATGTCATTTTTTCAAAATTCTATATTGTTTCTTTTGTTGCTGTTTTTTTTTTTACTTTTAATATACATTTCATTTATGAAAATATAAGGCACTGCTTTTGTGAATGAGCCATTGCTGAAGATTATGTTGAAAAGTAGTAATTTGATTTTGTAGTTTACTGCAGCTTTGAAAATATGTGGATGGTCAACTATCCATTTCCTGCTGTAAAAAGAATAGATTGGGTTTTGGCCAAAATTGAAAAATAAATGATAATCAATTGCTTATTCACTTCAATATGTAGATCTCAGACAAGCTCACAAAACAATAATCACATTAGACTAAATGTGAATTTGGTTGCTGAGCTGATTTTGAGGGCATAAGAATTGTTCTTTTCATTTGGCTGTAGTTTTATTTATTCTGTTTAGTGTGAGCCCGAGGTTTCATTGTCAATCCCATGGCATTAACCCCTGTTTGTAATGTATTGAATAATTTAGTTCACTTGGGTAGGTCTAGATAAAAGTTTATAGAAACACTAATTTATTTTGTAATTTGTAGATAACCATTTATTTAAAGGGGGTAAGTGTTTGCATATAGGTCAGAAAGAATATATTTTCTCACAGTGAAAGACAGAGAACCCCAATTAAATGATGAGTTCCTATATGAGGAGGAGAAAAAAAACACAGACACACATTTAGAAACAACAAATAGAAGGATCAGCATTTTTTAATGGGTTTCCTCTCTTTGGTTCCATAGAGAGAAAGTATTTCAGTCAGATATTACCAGCGTTGAAATCATTACCGAGTCTATGGGCAGATGGCTGGCCGATAATTGTTTATAGGGACAGATGGCAGTTCCTTGTACCCTCTTTCTGGTTTCTGTGTTTTTAAAGCTCAGCAGTTGTAATGTGAAGCCTTCATAGGACCATAAAATACAAACCACTTTAAATAACTCTGAACCAGAGTTTTGACTGATGCACTTAAAAGAAATAGTCATAGTTTGAAACTCTATCTGCAGAAATGAAAGGTGTATAGCTCTGCAGCTTGTAATTTATAGGAATATTAGGCTAATTCCAGCAAGTTCTACATACAGACATTTAAAATGAAATAAATACAATAAATATTTGAATCCAATCAAGTGCCTTTTTACCTTTCAGTGGGCAAAGACAGGCTGCAAACTTTGAGTATATATTCTGTAATCAAACACCAGTAAATGTTAAGCAGTTAGTTAGATTTCATGATTGGTAGGGCATGTACTATCCTTAGCTGGCAGTGTAATGAGAAGTGAACAGATATATAGACATACACATACATAGCTCATTGGAGTACAGGAAGATGGTACTAAATGCCAAGTGACAAATATTATAGCTTGAAAAGTGTAAATGGGGATATGACGGTGAATATGACCACTTGAGAATGGGTAGGCATATCTTGGACAAATAAAACATTGGAAGCCGGGTGGTGGTGGTGCACACCTTTAGTCCTGGCACTTGGAAGGCAGAGGCAGGTGAATTTCTCAGTTGGAGGCCAGCCTGGTCTACAGAGTGAGTTCCAGGACAGCCAGGGCTACACAGAGAAACCCTGTCTCGAAAAACAAACAAAAAATAACAACAACAACAAAACAAAAACAAAAAACATTAGAAAGGTTTTTCTGGTGGAAAGAGAGGCCTCAGCAAAGATGCAGATCATGAGGCACAGGGTGTGTTCTTGCTCATTGTATTATATGGCTTTTCTCTTATTTCTATGCCCTTTCATGATGGAATAATAGACACTAAACAGTGTATTTATTTGATTGGTATACAAATAATTTGAAAGAAGTGTAGCCAATGTTGGATATCAGTGACATGAATGGATCCCTATTGATTTCAAACATTGCCCCTAAAAATAATTTGGAAAGCCATCAAAGAGCTGTGAGTATATATGAAGTGTACAAATGGCAATGTAAAATATTTTGTCTGGTAGTTATGTGGAATAGATTGAAAGTGAGTGAACTAATTTGGAATATTACAAGAATTTTTATGATTAAAAATGGTAAATCTCTAAAATTGTGAAAATGCATGAGGGAATGGATTGTCACGTCTGGTTATGTACGAGAGGCTGAAAGTCATAGGTAGGTCAAGTAAAAAAGATCTATAGCCTAATTATCCAAGTTAGTTTTCCTCTTAATAATAAAAATTGGATAGCCCTAGAGAAATGAAAGGAACTATACAATTAAATTGGCATTTGAAATATTATGGAAATATCAAAATGGAGAGACACTGATGACATTTGGTAATAGGAAGATAAAACAAATCAAGTACATTTTGCAGTAATACTTCTAATGATAAAAGTATATGGGGTTGCTAAAGATAAGTGTACAAAGGAAATGATAATGCAATGAAAACTAGGGCTTTGGAGAAATATCTATATTCATGTCTCAGTCTATCACACGCAAAATGGAACCTGTTGTTAACCTTGAGTTCTTTTCAATTCTGTCTGGGTGGTTCTACATGCTGTTCTCATCAACAATGTGGCAAGAGTAGAAGGGTTTACAACTTACCTACAAGTAACAGGTCAATGAACTTTGGCATGTCTTTGTCAGACTCCTGCCTTCTGGCATAACTCATGTTAAGCCCATGTAATTACACAGTGAGTGAGGTTCTTCCAGAGATGAACATGCACAAGAACAGGCTAAGATTACAATATGAACATGGGCTTTCATAAATAATGCTGTCATTAACTCCTGTAAACACAAAAGTTCATAAAACTTTCCAGAAATTTCTACATTAATTATTACCTTTCTTATACAATAGTCACATTCTAAAAACACTACTTCCAGTAAACAATTGTAATGTGATGGACCCACCATGTTCATGGAAGACTTCTGTTATCTTTGATTTCCTTAAACATATTCCAACCTACCTTGTATTCTAAAACCTGACTTAACATGATGTTTTCCAAGTTCATGTATCCTAAGTAACCTCTACTTTCTTAATGTTAATTCAGAGATGATATTCTTTCTGGACCTGGATTTCTCTTGACTATCTTTTGGATTTGTCTTTTAACCATTTTTTTTCTATTTTTCTTGAATAAAACTGTCTTAAAATGAGTAAGTTCCATGAATCTTTTCCTTTTCAGTCATGATTGTCATTTTTGTACCTGGCTTTCTCAATACCATTACCAGACCTTAAGTAAGAAGTAATTTTTCTTTTCTTCTTAACGTTTCTACTGCCTTGTCTGACCTCAGTGGGACAGAATACACTTGGACCTGTGGAGGCTTCATGCCTCAGAGAATAGGGATGCTAAAGAAGTGAGGTCTGAATGGGTGGGTGGGTGAGGGAGCATACTCTTAGTGGCAAAGGGCAGGGGGATGAGATGGGGCTCTTGGGGGACAACATTTAAAATGTAATTATACAAAATAAATAATAATAATAATAATAATAATAATAATAATAATAATAATAATAAAACCTGACTGTTAAATTTCTTAGTATCTCTGTGTGGGTGGGCACATATCCTGTTAGTATTTATAGGTATAAAGTGGTATTTCTTCATGGTGAATATAGTCTTATTTATGTTTTTTTTTTTATTTAGAATAAAGAAAAGTAGAAACTCAACAAAGTATTCTTTAAGTAGATGTTATAAAGAAGCTGCCAAGCAAAACAAACACATACCCCAGTAAACAGTAACATTCCACAGAAAGTAAAATAAACAACCAACCAAACAAGCATGTAAATTGTGTGCTTGAAAGAGCAAAAACCTACTTAGTTTTGATTCTGCTGAAATATTTTCTATGTCTCAAAGGAAATAAATGCAGTGGGCCGATTCTTACACAAATCATGTTGATTTTCCTAAATAGTTTTTTTTTATCAAGAATAAACAACAATATGTACTACAGTAATTTTGTTTCACATTTATTTGTTTTCACTGTAGATTAATTCTACAGCATATCTCTAAAATTCTTGCCAGATATCAAATTCAATTCAAATGTAGAAGGAGGATGAACACCATTTACTCACAAGTAATAGGGGCAAATCACTTTGGGATTGAGCATACAGAGGGTGAAGCAACCTTACAGCAGGCAGACTTTTTGACATGGAAGAAGATGCTACTTGACACTTATTTACTTGTCTCTGAGTCAAAGTAATGTACAATGTTTGAACTGAAGAAAATGTTTAAAAATACAAGTATTAATTGTTGCGCTATTTTTGAATTATTTCTTTAATTTTTTTATTTTTAATAATAATTTCACTGATTTTTTTGAGATTTTCTTTTTTCTTTCTTTTTTATTGGATATTTTATTTATTTACATTTCAGATGTCATTCCCTTTACACATTTCCCCTCCCTAGAAACCCCCTATCTTATTCCCCCTCCTTCTTTTTGCTTTTATACTATTTTAATTACATGCATGTATTAATTTCAGTTCTAGGTTGAAGGTCTACCAATACAATAGATGCAACTAGTCAAGGAACAAGCAAGACAATAAACACAAATAGTCAAAGAACAAGCAAGGCATTAAACTCAATTACGTGAACACTCCCATGATCACTGTTTCTAAGGCCCTATCAGGATGACCAAAGTATCTGAGCCTATTTCCCTGTCCTAGCCCAAAGTCATGTCTGAAGCCTACTTCCTTGTTCTAGCCTAATGTTTATACTCCTGTCTGAAATTACTTCTGTGTTCTAGCCTACGATTTAGATTTCTGCCTGAAATTACTTTTTTGTTCTTGCCTAATCTCAGATTCCTGCCTGAAGATTCCTTTTTCTTGGCTAATGTCATATTTCTACCATACAGCCCATTTCCTTGTCCTTGGACCATGTCAGATTCTTGCCAAACAGCCCCAAAAGTTTTCTGCCTCTTCTTCTTTTTTATTTCATTAACAAGACTGAGCCTGTCTTAGATAATTTCACATGATTTCCTCTTTCTCTATTATCCCTTTCAAACTCTCCTTCTTTTTTTAAATTTATTACCTCTTTTTTTCATTAATCATTTTACATATATATGCATATATGCATACCTATCCTTGATGATTCAACATTAATATTATAAATAAATTAATGGGATCTTATACCATAATATAATATAATTTTCTATGTTTAGACTCAATAAAGGCAAAAAATTCATGTTTGATTACTGGATTACTGAACATAATACAACAGCATACTTATACAACTTGATTGTTGCTATTTTCAGAAAACTAAACAAGATGAAGTTTTTTACTATGTTGAGCTGAATTCATATTTTAGCTGTGAATCCTAGGTAATAATTTTACAAAAGATTATCAAAGTATTTTTGTGCTTCTACACATCTATTTTTAGTTCCTGTTTTATATCACTTCATGGATATATTTCCCAAACTAGAGATGCTGCAGTAGTAGATTGCTTCACGGTCAGTTAACAGAAGAGCTGAGTAGATAGGTGGACACCAGACTATGAACTCCTTGTGTACAAAAGTGTTTTTCTCATAGATAATAGTCAGAAGCATGTGTGATATAACAGGAGGTTAGATAATAAAAAAAAGAATAGAAATAAGAGTGAAAGGAAAATGGAAGAGACACACCTTTGTATTAAGAATCTTTTGAGACAACAAATGTACTTTTTACTAAGCCATTCCGCCTACATCCTATTCTAACTAGTATTAGCTGAAGGAGAGGTAATAGCACATGTTGAGATTCTTTTTTGTTTTCTTACTTTTTTTGTTTTACTTTAAAGACTTTGTAATCTAGACTATCTTTGAACTCACTATGTGGTAGAAGTTATCCTCTAACCATGTGGATATTCTTGCTACAGCCTTCTGAGTGCAGCTATTCCATGAATGAGCCATTATGCCAGGTGAAGCTGTTGGAATATTTATAATGCAATTGATGCCTTCTCTAGGAAAAGAAGATATTCAGTCTGGGCTAGGGATAATAAACCATTCTTCAGTTGATATTGCATAATTTTACTCACAGCATGTTTCCTATAATGTACCATCAACTATTCTCAAAACTTGAGTTTTATTTCCTTCTTTAGTAACACAGAACATGTCCTATTACTGCTTTTCCTCCATTTTGTCAGAATCCAGAGTATGTGTAAAACACTTTCCATTTTTTTTTCTTTTTTGGTTGCAAGGGTGGGAGTATAAGATACTATAGTATATACTTTGCACATTGAAACACCTATGTTAAGTAATATTTCATAACAGGTTAATCTATAAATCTACTTTCAATTTTCACAAGTGAATCCTTAGCAAAAAGGCCACTTAATCAAGCTACCTAAGTTTTAAGAAAGTAGTAAATTCTTTTAGCTAAAATGTCTATATTAATATGGAAGATTATTTTTCAGATTTGAAACTAAGATCAGGGATCTGTCCTATGTGTGCATGGAACATTAGAGAGCAGGAGAGGTACAACAATTTCATACCTTCTGAAAATAGATAATAGAAGATACAGGTCATTAAGAATAACAGAAAAACCAACTAAAGTGCTACAAACTCAAAATATTCAACTTGAAACATGTAGTAATTAAAATACTTGCTGCATACAGCCTAGTTGAAACAGATTTTGTCTTCAAAATGACCCTAAACATCAAAGGCTCTAATGTTTCCATTTTGTTTCTTCTGCAATAAAAGAAAGAGAAGCACCTTATTTTGTCGTCTTGACATAATACTTGTCAGAGTTGATGTTCAATACATTTCTGTTTAACTAATACTGATTATTGAGAGTGACTTACTGGAAAGCACACATAATTGGTGGTACAGAATACATGATCAGAATCTTTATTTTAATTATACAATATAATAATAATTATTTATATATTTATATGTATATTATATAATTATAACTACTCTCATAGTCACACATTGAAACACTAGTGTATCACTTTGTAAGGAAAGAGCCTACTCAATACTAGATGGCCATTAGACAATGGCATAGCTTTCTGATATTTCATTGTAAGTGGAACTTTGGTATTTATTTCTAGACATACTCTTTAACCTTTGTTTTCCAAATAGAATGTCTACATGACTCTCCAGTCAATAGCCATTCAATAAAATTATTTTTCTTTGGGGATAGGCAATTTGAAAAAAAATGTCTATAGAAGACACTGTCTTCATACTCCCATTCTGTAAGAGTTCAAGATAGGAAGTAAGAACTATTCATTTTAACCATAATTATTATGAAAGTGTTACTTATTTCACCTGAGGGACAACAAAGAAAGAGGAAAAAGCCATTGCAATTGGTATAAGTGATATTTCAAGCAGCAAATGACACTTAAGGGACTATTCACACAGCCTCATTTTAAAAAGTCCATTTTCTCAGTTTTATATTATTTAAAATATTAACTTATTAACATCTGAGTTGCATCTAGAAGGAACCACACTGCAGATGTCAGGACCACTGTGGCTAAGTAAAAGATATGCCAATAAATTACCAAGACACACAGTTAATTAAAAGCTTCATTGTAGATGAGTAGGCTTTAAGGTACCTTTGAATATGTAGGCACAATGAAATAAATTAAGCAATATAATTAAAATAACTCAAATGTGTGTGTGTTATTCTTTCCTTTTCTCAACCTCTGCACCTATTGTAAAAAAAAAAAATTTACCAGCAGATTCATGCATGCCCAGGCTTTGATGCATTTCTGATGGAAGAAGATAGATTTACATTAATAATAGTTAGAACATTGAGTTTCAGACATTCTACAGTAAGTTTGCAAAGATTATTTTAATCTACAATATAATCTTGTGAAAAAGAAACTAATACTCTTTTCACAGAGGAATATGCACAAAGAAGTTAATTTTCCTATGTATCTTAGCTGCAATAATTCTAGTTGTTGTGATATATTTGGTTCAACAAGAAATATTTATTTTATGCAAGATTTTATACTCATAAACTGTGAAGTATTTTGTTCAAAGCCAACTGGCACTTAATGTTGAAAGTATTTATTTTCCAGCTCTACAGAGTTATTGTGAGACCAAAATGTTAATATCTATACTTTGGGGTAAAATCTAGGTATATTCTTTTGGGAACAAGTGACTATATTACCTATGTACTTTGCATAATAATGAGGTAACACATGGTTAAATTTATAGCAAAATATGTACATTGAAACCTTTTGAAGCAACAGTGAACAACATGTATCATAATAATAAATATCTAAATGATGTGTGCTCTTTCTTATCACACATTCTCTGTATTTTCTTTTATTGCAGTACTCAAGATCAAAGCTATTACCACCTGTGTTCTAGAAACATGTATTCCACTATGCTATCCATCTACAGAACCTTCACTTAATTCTTACTAATTGATACAAACAATAATGTTGCCCTTAAATTTTTATGAATTCATTTCTCCCCTTATATAATTTGTACTTAATATTTTTATTATAAAAAAATGCAGGCCACCAAATTCACTGGAGGGCTACATAGCATAATATCAGTTATTATAAGGCAATTTACCCCATACCCAAAATAATAGGTTAAGACTCAGCTATACCCAAAGTCCTTAAATTTTTATTCTCAAATAGATCATTTTCTTCTCCTTTGAAAGAACTTTTGCATGTGATATATTTTATTATGTTTCTCCATTCCCAAACTTCATGCTCTGTTTTTTTCTAAAATAAAATCAAAACAAACAATAAAAAACCCAGCAAGACAAAATAGGAAAGCAAAGTGAAACAAAACAAAAGTCCCTGCCATCCCGCCATAAAACCAAAGCCAAACACATGCAGTCCATCTTGTATTGGCTAACTAATCCTGGACATGGGGCCAACTTTACAGTATGTCACACAGTTATATACCACTTGGGAAAACAGATATTTTCCTTCTCCTGGCAGATATCAATTTCAAATAGCTTCTTAACTAGGGTCAAGACTTTATGTCTACTTTCCCTTCTCAGTACAGAATGCTTTCTGATTTGAAAATGTTAAGGTTTTTTTTTTTTTTGGTTATTTTTTTGTCTTGCATGTGATTGTAGTCTTTGAGGTTTATTGTTGTATCAGTTTTATTTCCTTGCAGTAATTCAACCCCTGGTTCTTGAAAATCTTTCCACATCTTCTTCTAAAATTGGTCCCTGAGCTCTTGTAGTAAGGGTTTGATGAATATCTACTATTCAAGACTATGTGTTCCAAAATCTTTAGTACTCTGCATATTGTCCAGTTGTGAGTCTCTGTGTTAATTTCCATCTTATGCAAGAAGCTTCTCTGATGAGGGTTGAACAATGATGAGGCTCAATCTATGAGTATAGCAGAATGTTATTTGGAGTCATGATGTTCTATTATGATGTTCCTTTAATAGAAAAATAGTATTCCATTTTCCCGTAGGCTCATGACCTATCTAGTTTCAGTTTCATTGGCACTTTAGTAATGTCAAGTGAAATGGAAATTTTTGGTTTCTTTGCAGACTTATTTGTGTCATGTGATGTTTTTATGGAGATTGTCTTATGAGAAGATGTTTTGCTGAAGCAAATACATGAGAGGATGTTTCCTGAGAAAAGACATGTGATGTTTCTCTGTAAGGTGTCTTATAAAAGGTCATTTGATGTTTTGCTGATATGGACATTTAAGAGGACATGTGATGTTTAGAAAGAATATTAATACAACCCCACAAAGAGTGAAAGGACACTCTTGCATTGGTTCACCTTGCATGCTTCACAGTCATTGCTGACAATACTCTTGCATTGGTATATCTTGCAATGCTTTGCTGGTCTTTGATGATCTTAGCTTGTTTTTATTTTATAGAGAGAAACAGGCCAGGGACCTTTCTTGTGGTATTCTGTTTTTTTGTCCCTTCTACAGACTTATACCAATTAAGAGGATCATCATAGTCTCTTCTGGATAGAGCTGATAGTACTGATTCATGTTTGGTGTTATGGACTGGACTTCTGATTTTCTGACAATAAAGATGGAGTCACCCCATAGAAGTACTTCTAATCAGGTTCACATCTCCCATTTTCCATGACCCTTTCTTTTTCGGTACCACTGGTAGATGGGCTAGAAGGAGGTTGAAGCACTTAATAACACTTATTAAAGTAGGTTTTGAAAAATCTAAACCTACAATCAGGTACAAGATTCATCTCATGGAGTCATCGTTAAATCCAACTAAAAGGTGGTTCAATACTGCCATGATATGGAAACCCTGAATAATAAAAGAAACCCTGAATAGTAATAATAATAATAATAATAATAATAATAATAATAATAATAATAATATAATGATAACTCCAAATGCTGGAGCTATCACCATTCTAGTATTCAAGTGGCATCATAGAGGTAAAATAATAGAGTATAGTATTAGCATAAAAACAGGCATACTGATCAATGGAATTGACTGAAGACACAGACATAATTTCACACATGGAGATACCCAATTTTTGATAAAGAAATGCACAATGGGGAAAAAAGGCATCTTTAACAAATATGCTGCTCATACCAGACAGCTACATGTCGAGGAATCCAAATAGATCCATACTTGTTGCTCTGCATAAAACCAACTCTAAATAGATTAACAAACTCAACATATAGTCAAATATATTGAATTTGATACAAAAGAAAATAAAATAGCAGTCCTGAATTCACTGGTGTAGCCATAATTGTCTCTTAGGTAAAGAACAGTATATTGCATAGCTTGACCAAAAATATATTCAATGTTTTCTTTACCCCATTATGTACCTCAGCTAGTTGCCATTTTACAATGAATATTAGTTATTAATTCAGGTAACTAATTCAGGTAAAGCAGAAGACTACTAAATGGAAAAAGATGTTAAAAAATATTAGATACCTAGTTTTTTTTTCTGCTTTCCCTTGGTTTCTTTTCATTCTATTTGTCCAATTACAATGTGTTGGCTTTTATTTTACTACATTTTATTTTATTTTATTATTATCTTTTAGAAGACTTTCTTTTCTAAGGGGAAACAGAAAGAAGGTAAATCCATATGGGAGGGAAGGTGGAGAGGAATGGGAATAACAGTGGGAGGGGAAAATATAATCAAGGTATATTACACGAGATAATAATGTGAATAAAAGGAAAAAACAAAGCAAACAAAAAGTAAAATAATGAAATTTACAGATAAATTAATAGAACCAGAAGAAAAGGATTTTCAGTGAAGTCTCTCAGACCCCAAAAGACAAAAAATGGTATGCATTCACATATATGTGGATATTCAATAAGCAGGGTATTCATATTTCTATAGAGTTCCCAAACCTGGGTAAGGAACTCTTAGCAAATGATAATTTCTTGAAGTCGAGGCACTGGTAATCACTAAGTGTGTAGTCTCATGGTCACAGGTAGATAGAGCACACTTGATATTCTGAAATCTATCTTTTAATATTACAAATATTTATGGTTTCTCCAGTATAGTGTATTATTCATGGCAACAATTTTGAATAGATGAAAATTTTCAGCTTTTAAAGGTTCCCCCTTTTCTTCTTTTGTTAAGAAATTTCTGGTTTGTTGTGTCATGTAAAAAATTTAGCCCAACGTCCACAGAAAGTTTATGTTTTATGTATTTTTGTGGATCATTATTTGCTTTGTAGACCATAAATGTTAGTTATTTGAACAATAGCTTAAGAAATAAAACCTAATTGATGAATCTGAGAAAATAGTTTGACTTTACTTGTTTGAATATATGATTTTAATATATATTCAAATTAGTAGCTAGATTACATATATATAGAAGACTATTATAACTAATTTATCCAGAACAGAAATATAAATTTTATTTCTGTTTTAAGAATATTTTTACATTTAAGTTATTTTATTCCTGATACCTTATTCTTCTCTCGAAATATTCATAGTCTTACTTATAAACACTTAAACATAGTGTTACTTTTTTGAAACACCAAATGCATTTTCTTTGTATATAGATCCAGAATTGTTGTTGCTGGAACATGTGATAGCTTTTTTTTTTTTTTTACAGTTTCATTTTCTTTTACCTAAAATAATAATGAAGAATAGCTGAATATTTAATACATGGGTCCCACATTACTTGGAAAAGTTTCATGGTCATATATAGTGTGCTAACTAATTGACTGAAGAAGGGGAAAATGTCATCTTCATTATTTTCATGGAGCTGGACTTACTCCAATGCCTGAAAGTAAAAGGCACATAGCCTGATGCTTAAACAAACAAACAAACAAAACCAACCAACCAACCAATCAAGCAACCAACCAACCAACCAACCAACCAACCAACCAACCAACCAAAACCCCGTTTCTTCTGAAAACAGACTTCTGTGTGTTAATTGAGCAAAGATGAAGCAAAGAAGAAAAGACTTTGACTTTCCTGGGTATTTTATTAGAGCTTGTCATTGCTCAAATCTTCAAAGAGGAGACTGGAAAATAATTATACTATGTGATGTGGTGCTCAAGTACAAACTATTGTTATAGCAATATTTGCCACTCAATAGTGTTTTGTCTTCTTTTATTGCCAAAAAAGCTATTATTTTTGTGCATATTACTAAGATCAAGGCAACTAAAATCAGCATTAACCAACAGCCATATAAAATTTGTGTGAAATATGTTACAGTTAATGCCTTTAATATTTTCTGTTCTTTGTGATAGATTATTCCTTATGGAAAGAAAATCTCTGTGGTTATCTTTAATTTTTATAGAATTGGTGACTGTCACTCATCAATAAAACACACAATACATACATGCAATTTTAGTATCATGGAAAATAGATCAGAGTGCTAGGAAATCCTCTCAATGGTAACTTTGTCATATGATAACATTGCTTTGATTTTGGAGCTGCTCTATCATGCTGCATATTATTCAGCATCAACATTTCTGGCTATAAATTAAGAATCACCATCATAAAAACATGCCAGTGTTTCAGTCTCACTGTTCATATCATTGATTTAATTTTTCAAAAAAAGAAAAAACATAAAAAGGAATTGCAACCGTGAACTGCAATAAATTTCTTAATAGAATATCTACTTTAAAATAGTAATATAAGACTACATAGGTTAGTGTATTTTAAACAAATTTAAAATGTATTAGACTCATTAAGGCATTAGTATAAATATAGTCAAATTTAGTCTTAGAATATTTCAAAAGTTCAATATTTGTGATTTAAAACAATAGTGTATATTCAAGTCAGAGTGCTGTTATTTAATATAGACTTCTTAAAAGCTTTGGAGATGTGAATGTGCTCAGTCAACATTGTTTCATTTTAGGTGCCTTAGAATTAATTTTTTATTGAATATTTTATTTGTTTACATTTCAGATGTTATCCCTCTTTCCCCATTTCTCTCCCCAGAAAACCCCTATTCCATCCCCCCTCCTCCTGCTTCTATGAGGGTGTGTCCTCATTCACCCACCCACTCCTGTCTCCTTACCCTCAAATTCCCCCACACTGGGGCATCCAGCCTTCACGTGACCAAGGACTTCCTCTCTCACCTATGCTTGACAAGGCCATCCTCCCCTGCATATACAGCAGGAGCCATGGGTCCCTCCCTATGTGCTCCCAGGAGAAGTTAGAAAGAAGACTGAAGGAGCTGAAGGGATTTGCAGCCCCATGGGGAGAGTAATACCAACCAACCATAACTCCCAGAGTCTAAACCTAGAATTAATTTTGATGTGACTTGGAAGATTAAAAATAAAATGTTTTATTAAGATCTAGTCATAGCTTTCTGTCTAAATTGTTAAATGCAAATATTTTGATGATAATCACAGAATTTTATGATAACTATTAAATTTCAAAACCTGTTTGTCATCCAAATCCTATATACATCAACAGTCATTTCTCATTTTCCCCCTAAGACTTTGGCACATAATATTAACTCTTGTATCTATAGATATTTTTCCTTTGGACATTCCACAAATGACTCTATTATTCATCCAGTATGTGAATTTTTATGACTGGCTCATTTCATTTGGAATTACATTTTCAATGTTAATTTTGTATTGTAGCATATTCTCTGTATGGTGAATTGTTAATTCATCATGTGGCTATACTACTATCTATTGCTTCATTCTTTAGTCGATGGATATTTGGCATATTTCCAGCTTTTGACTATTCTAAATAATGTTGGAATGTATAATAATGTATAGAATTTTTATAGATGTATTTTCTCTTAAAATTGCTGGGTTAGAGAGAGCTAGGTTATTTGTTTAACATTGAAGGAACTGTCTAAATGTTTGTTTGTTTGTTTCAGTACACTAGTATCATTTTGCATTCTCACAAACATTATTTGAGGCCTTCAGTTTCTCCCCATTCTTACCAACCCTTTATTGGCCCGAATCTAATACTCTAATGAAGTGCTACACTCTCAGTATCAGTTCTTAAAATTGTAGTCATAATTGCAGCTTTTATTTGTGGTGATTTTCTCTTTTGTTTAAATGTAAACTGGTCATTTGTACATTTTCTTGATTAAAATTACTATTCAGACCCTTTGCTCAGGTTTCTCTTGGGTTTAATTGCCATTGTGTTAACTGAGTTATTCTTAAATTTTACTGTAGATACAAGTCCCTTCTCATAAACATTATTAACAAGTATTTTTCTATATTTCCAATGTTTTCAAGTATTTGGCTTTAACTTTTAAGCCTATTTTATTATGGGTAATTTTATGTTATATATACTTTATAGTACAAAGACAAAATAATTATTCATTACCATGCTTTCTTTTAAAAATTTTTAAAATTTTAGCTTTTACACTCAGGTCAATGAGAAAAGATATAAAATGGGGTTCAACTTTAATCTTTATAGATATATTTTTGTTTCAGAACTACTTGTTGCATATAATTTTTTATTTTCTTTTTTTTTATTGGATATTATGTTTACATTTCAGATTTTATCCCCTCACCCCATTCCCCCCACCACCCAGGAACCCCCATCCCATCCCCCCTCCTGCCTCCACAAGGGTGCGCCCCCAGCTACCCCCCACTCCCCTCTCCTCTTCCTACCCTCGAAATCCTCCCCGCTTGGTGTTCAGCCTTCATGGGATCAAGGATCTCCTCTCCCACCCATGCCTGACAAGGTGATAGCTTTAATTACAAAAAAGAAAGTGTTCTTTGAGATATTTCTATCATGTGGTTTTTCCTAAAGGATATTGTCTTTGTTTTCTATTGCTGTGACAAAAACAACATACCCAAAATCATGTCTTAGGGCTACTATTGTGATGAAACACCATGACCAAAAAAGCAAATTGGAATGGAAAGGGTTTATTTGGATTACACTTCCACATAACTGTTTATCATTGAAGGCAATCAGGACAGAAACTCAAGCATGGCAGGAAACTGGAGGCAGGAGCTATTGCAGAGGCCATGAAGGGGTGCCGCTTACTGGCTTTGTCCTCATGATATGCTCACCCTGATTTCTTATAGAACACAGGACTATCATTCCAGGGTTGGCATCATCCACAATGGACAATTACCTCCACCATCAGTAAATTAGTGTTAAAAATGTTCTATAAGTATTCCTATAACCTGAACTAATGTAGACATTTGTGAATCAAGGTTCCCTCTTCACAGATGACTATAAATTATTTCTAATTCATGTAAAACTAGAGAGCACAGGCAATTTATAAAAAGAAACATATATTTTGTGCTTTGTGCTTCTAGTTCCTAAAGGGTAGGAATTCATGTTTAGAATGTTGGGGAGCATGGCATCAGGCAGGTAGACATGGAACAATAGCTAAGAGCTCACATCTGGACCTGAAAACAAGAGGCAGAGAGAGAACACACACACTGGGATTATCCTAAGTCTTTTGAAAACTTAGGTGCTTCCCCAGTTACATATTTCTTCTAAGACCACACCTAATTCTTCCTAAACAGTCAACAACTGGGGACCCAGTGTTCAAATGCTCCGACTTATGAGGATTATCTCATTAAAACCATATTTGTAGTTCTACCAGTGGTATAAAATTATTTTTCTCTATTTCCTCATCAAAATTCATTTTGATTTAATAATACCCATCCTAAGTACCAAGAGGTAATAGTTTTATAACTCTATGTATGTAGTCACACATTCATATTATACAAAATATGTGTAGGAATGAGATAATGTTTTGATATGTGTACATATTATATAATGTTTAAAAAAATGAATATATCTGTGTCCTTGAATGTTTACCATTTTTGTAGTATGTCATTCATTAATTTTTTTCTAGCTTTTGAAAGAAAGATAAATTATTACTGTAAAATGCTATTTATCATCAATGTTTTATTAGTGACTTTGATGTTGCTGTGATGAAACATCATGGCCTAAGAAACTGGAAAAAGCCAACCCACATTAACACACCTTTTGCAGCAAGGCCACTCTACCTAAACATGACTGAAGCCTGGCCAAACAGTGTCACCATCTAGGAAACAAGTATTAAATAGCTAAGCTTGTATAAACTACAGCAGTCTGTTTATGCAACATCACATTCAATCTTCCTATGTCTAACTAAAGCTTAGTTTTCGATGATCAACATAGATATCATAAGCAACATTCCATATATCTTGATAACACTCTAACTTTTGTAAGATGAAATCTTTTTATATTGTTCATGTGCGTAATATTATGCAACATTTTGTACTTTTATGTTTATTTAACTTGTTACAAATGATAGGGCATTTTTTTCCTCGAGGTTAAGTGATAATCCACTGTTTATATGTGTTCTACTTTCTTGATCCATTGATCATTATTGGAAACAAGTTGTTTCCATTTTCTTATTGCAGATAATGCTGCTATGAACATATTGATGCATATATGTCTTTGATTACTGACTTTATTTCTTTTAAATGTATATCCATTTATCAGAATATGTAACTGCATGGTAGTTCTAATTAGTTTGAGGATGTTCTCATTGTATTGAATAATAGTCACAAAAATCAATATTCTCACCAACAGTGTGTAGTGAATTCTCTTTCCCCATGTGCTCAATAGTACTCTTTATATTTTATCATTTAATAATGCCATTTGTTTTTTGTTTGTTTGTTTGTTTGTTTGTTTTCTTTCATTGGATATTTTCTTTATTTATATTTCAAATATTATCCCCCTTTCCCGGTTTCCCCTCCAGAAACTCCTTATCCCATTCCCTGTGTCCCTGCTTCTAGTCTAAAGGTTCTGTGATGAAAATTGACCTTTGCCATGTGGAGTAATTCTAATTAAAAAAAAAAAAAAAAAAATATATATATATATATATATATATATATATATATATATAAAATACACTATGTCATATGTCATGTGTAATGTGTAATATATAATATGTACTATATATTATATAACATATAATACATAATACATATGACACATCATACATAATATATATACATATAATATATAGTATATCAACTATAAATTAATAACATCAATACATTGCACATTATACACTATGCATTATACTGTATAGTATGTACTATATACTGCATATTCTATATATTTTATTATATAATAAACAGTTATATAATGTGTACTGTTATAAAAATTATATATATTATAAGTAATATATACAGAATATAAGAGATTATTCTGTTCTATAATATATTGTATATGATATAGTATATAGAATATAGTATATTCTATGTATTAATATGCACAATATAAATATTATATTCTATATAACAGTATATAATATAACATATACTATATGTATAAAGTATATAATATATTAGCATTATTATGAAATGGTTAGTGCCCATATTGATTTATCAAAAATTGATTTCATGGTTTTTGTAAAACTAGATTTTATTTGACAGATATAATTATTTTATCAGAGGCTTATTGCTGAATAAGCTCACCCTTTCTAGCTCTTTTTGAACTCCTGCTAGCTGTTTCAACTCAGCTGTTCTAGCAACTCTCCAAGCTGACTGATTCAATCTGGCTTCTCTCTGCCTCTGACTGAATCTTTTAGATTGTCTTCAAATTAAGTCTGGAAATCTACTCAAATCTTTTGATCTATTCTAATCTTTTGACTCCTCATTCTCTGGCTCTTTCTTTCTTCACTTACAAGTTACATATGTAAAACTGTCCTGGTAAAACTGCTTGTTTCTCTCCTCTCTCTCTCTCTCTCTCTCTCTCTCTCTCTCTCTCTCTCTCTCTCTCTGTCTCTCTGTCTGTCTCTCTTTCTGTCTCTCTCTCTTCTCTCTCTCTGTCTCTCTCTCTCTCTCTTTCTGCTGCTGCTCTTAAGTAACCTCTTTTTCCTGTGCTGTTCTCATGAGAGTTGAGTGTATCTGACTCATTCTTTCAAATCTTTCTCTGAGTTTTTATTTGACTGAAACCTGGCTGCTTGCTTGTGTCTACAAACTAACCTTATCTTCACTGCTTCATTGTATGGGATTAAAGTTTCTCTGTAGTCTAGCCAGATCATACTGTAATCCACAGAATATCTGTATTCTAGTCTGATCACATAGACCCAAAAGGTCTTTGGATGAGATCCCTTGATAAAGGAAACATCCTGCTGAATTAAAATTCCTCTACAGGTTTTATAGTTAAGTAGTTAAGTTTCTGTCTATCCTCAGTATCAATCAACCCCCTTGTCATTTGTAATGTGTAGAGATCTTCTTCTAATCTCCAGGTTGTGTCTGTATTGTGTTGAGTGTTTCTTTAATGGGAAGAGGAGTTTGGAAGAGAATATTTTGGTTTGTCTCTTCATTCCTATTTATTCTAACACAAATAATCATGTTTTAAGAAGAACATAAAATAAATGTGTTGAAAAAAATAAGTTTATATTAAGCTATCTCTCTCTCTTTCTCTTTTTGCTCTTTTATAATTTATTTATGTCTTGGATGTTCTATTTTTTGCCATGTAAAGTTACATACACATTTGGAATTTGTGAATATACAAATACATTCAGGCAATGCCCTTCTGAAGGTTCATTTACTAGAGGCCAGTTATTATAAATTTGGGTGTGGTCAGAGAATATAAAGATGATTTTTAGTTTTGCAGTTGAATCTAGCTTTCAAATGTAGAACTCGCCGTAGATAAAGATTACTTGAGACACATTTGCCTGTTTGTATTTATTCTCTATCAATAAAAGAACTAAGTATTTGTTATCAAAATGAAACTACTATTAAGTACAGTACCATTTATTAGTACTAAATATTTGTTAGTAATAAATATTTTATCAGCAATATAATTGCTAAATATAGTATTAATGAATCTAAGTTGATAAGAAGAATCTTTACTCTCATTTTCTTCAATGTATTGCTGAGTACTCAATGGCTGCATACCATAGCTGACCAACAGTTCACTAACTTTTTATTTTGTAAACACACAAACATATATGAATATCCATTGGATAAAAATAGCTTGCCTTGCCAGGAAAAGTACTCCTTTTGGTCCATTTTCATAAATAAGTGCATATATTGGCTAATAGTCTGAATATTATGTGAATGTATCTATAGATGTGTGATCTCAGAAAAAGTACCACTATATTCTGTTAATTCCATATCATTTGCTATTATAACAAGGCTTAACATTGTTATTGTTTTGTGTGGTTTAAAATAGGACTTATGTGAAAATATAATACAATATTTGAAACTAAGGAATAAAATTAGAGACCTCCTCTTCATTTATTTTGTACACAACTTCCCTTATTTCTTTCATTTAGTGCATAACCCTGTATGTAAGGTGTTAATACTTTTATGAATTAGCATTACCTAGAAGTCTACTGAAAACACATGTTCTCAAACTCTCCTCCAGATTTTTTTTTTGTTTAAGTCTAAATGTTAAGGTTACCTCTAGGTAATCATCATGCATATTATAGTGTAGGAATCACTGATCTAAATGGTTATGCTGCCTCACCCTTTAAGTATGTACCAATCTTTAGAAAATGCTGTTGCTAAAAAATGAAGCTTAGAAGAAAGTGGAAATTGAAGAGGATCACAGAACAGAAGAGGCTATGCTTTGTTTCTAACTAGAATTTTTTTAGTATGTAAAATGTGTCTAATTTATTAATATATATTATGAATAAAAACAGTCATCATGATAATTTCAGTGAAGATGTTATCATTTGTGGTACCTTGGAGTAGGGTGTTAAGTTATTGAAATAGGGGACATTTATGAGAAATGATTCTAAATAGAGAATATATCTACTCCAAATTGGGATTGAAGTTCTGTAGTTTTCAGGGAATGGAAATGTTACAAAAAATACACAGACTTACCTATTTTGTACCAAGCACAAGAAGATCTTCTTCTCTAATGGTATAACTGTTGTGGTAGAATATGTGTACACACTTTCATACAGGTACTTCTTTATTTATTTTATTGTTTAAAGTTTTTTTTAATTTTTATTGGATATTTTGTTTACATTTCAGGTGTAATCCCCTTTCCCCCCACTTAGGAACCCCCTATCCCATCCCCCCTCCTCCTGCGTCTATGAGGATACATCCTCACCCACCCTCCCACTCTCCCCTCCCCTCCCACAATTTCCCCCACATTGGGGCATCCAGCCTTCACTGGTCCAAAGACTTCCTCACCCACCTATGCCTGACACTGTCATTCTTCCCTACATATAGAGCTGGAGCCATGGGTCCTTCCCTATGTGCTTCCAGGCTGGTGTTTTAGACCTTGAGACCTCTGGTTGGTTGTTATTGTTGCTATCCTCATGGGGCCTCAAACCCTTTCAGCTCCTTCATTCTTTTCTCTCATTCCTCCATTGGGAACCCCATGATCAGTTCAATGGTTATCTGTGTGCTTCCATCTCTGTATATTTCAGGCTCGAGCAGACCTCTAAACAGACAGCTATATCAGGCTCCTGTCAGCATGCACTTCCTGGCATTCACATCCATGTCTACTTTTGGTGAATGCACAAGGGATGGAGAGCCAGGTAGAGCAGTCTCTGGACAGCCAGTCCTTCAGTCTCTGTCCCATGCTTTGTCTCCGTATTTGCTCCCATTAGTATTTTGTTACTCCTTCTAAGAAGGGCCAAAGCACCCACACTTTGGTCTTCCTTCTTCATTAGCTTCATGTGGTCTGTGAGTTAATCTTGGATATTGTGAGCTTTTGGGCTAATATCCAAATACCAGTGAGTACATACTATGTGTGTTCTTTTGTGTTTGGGTTACCTCACTCAGGATGATATTTTCTAGTTCCATCCATTTACATAAGAATTTTTCAAATTCATTGTTTTTAATGGCTGAGTAATACTCCATTGTGTAAATGTACCTAATTTTCTGTATCCATTCCTCTGTTGAAGGACATCTGGGTTCTTTACAGGTTCTGGCTATTATAAATAAGGCTGCTATGAACATATTGGAGCACATGTCCTTGTTATATGTTGGAGCATCTTCTGATTATATACCCAAGAGTGGTATAGCTGGGTCCTTAGTTAATGCTATGTCCAATTTTCTGAGGAACCACCAGACTGATTTCCAGAGTAGTTGCACCATCTTGCAATCCCACCAACAATGGAGAAGTGTTCCCCTTTCTCCACATTTTTGCCAGCATCTACTATCACCTGAGTTTTTGATCTTGGCCATTCTGAATTGTGTGAGTTGGAATCTCAGGGTTGTTTTGATTTGCATTTCCTTGATGTCTAAGGATATTGAACATTTCTTTAGGTGATTCTCAGCCATTTGAGTTTCCTCAGTTGAGAATTCTTTGATTACTTCTGTACCCAATTTTTTAATAGGGTTATTTATTTGTATGGAGTCTAATTGCTTGAGTTCTTTCTATATATTGGATATTAGCCCTCTATCAGATGTAGGATTGGTAAAGATCTTTTCCCAATCTGTTGGTTGCTGTTTTGTCCTATTGACAGTGTCCTTTGCCTTATAGAAGCTTTGCAATTATATGAGATCCCATTCATCAATTTTTGATCTTAGAGCATAAGCCATTGGTATTCTGTTCAGGAACTTTTCCCCTGTGCCTAGGTATTCAAGGGTCTTCTCTACTTCTCTTCTATCAGTTTCTCTGTATTTGGTTTTATGTGGAGGTCCTTTATCCACTTGGACTTGAGCTTTGTACAAGGAGATAAGAATGGATTGATTTGCATTCTTCCACATGTTGTCCTCCAGTTGAACCAGCACCGTTTGTTGAAATTGCTGTCCCTTTTCCACTGGACAGTTTTAGCTCCTTTGTCAAAGATCAAGTGACCATAGGTGTATGGGTTCACTTCTGGGTCTTCAATTCTATTCCATTGATCTTCCTGCCTGTCTCTGTACCAATACCATGCAGTTTTTATCACTATTGCTCTGTAGTACAGTTTGAGGTCAGGGGTGGTGATTCTCCCAGAAGCTCTTTTATTGTTGAGAATAGTTCTTGCTATCCTGGGTTTTTGTTATTCCAAATGAATTTGGAAATTTCTCTTTTTATCTCTATGATGAAATGATTTTGAATTTTGATAGGTATTGCATTGAATCTGTAGATTGCTTTTGTCAAGATGGCCATTTTTACTATATTAATCCAGCCAATCCATGTCCATGGCAGATCTTTCCACCTTCTGAGATCTTCGATTTTGTTCTTCAGAGGCTTGAATGTCTTGTCATACAGATATTTCACTTGCTTGGTCAGAATCACACCAAGGTATTTTATATTATTTGTGATTATTGTGAAGGGTATCATTTCCCTAATTTCTTTCTCAGCCTGTTTATCCTTCCAGTAGAGGAAGGGTATTGATTTGTTTGATTTTATATCAAGCCAATTTGCTGAAGTTGTTTATCAAGTTTAGGAGTTCTCTTGTGGAAGTTTTGGGATCAGTTAATTATACTATCATATCATCTGCAAATAGTGAAATTTTGATTTCTTCCTTTCCAATTTGTATCCCTTTGACGTCCTTTTGTTGTCTAATTGCTCTGGATAGGATTTCCAGTATTATATTGAATAGGTAGGGAAATAGTAGGAAGCCTTGTCTAGTCCCTGATGTTAGTGGGATTGCTTCCAGTTTCTTTCCATTTAGTTTGATGTTGGCTACTTGCTTGCTGTATAATGTTTTTACTATGTTTAGGTATGGTCCTTTAATTCCTGATTTTTCCAAGACTTTTACCATGAAAGGATGTTGAATTTTGTCTAATACTTTCTCAGCATCCAGTGAGATGATCACGTGTTTTTTTTCTTTGAGTTTGTTTATATAGTGGATTACATTGATGGAACTCTGAATATTGAACAATCCCTGCATTCCTGGGATAACGCCTACTTGATCATGATGGATGATTGTTTTGATGTGTTCTTGGATTTGGTTTGTCAGAATTTATTGAGTATTTTTGCATCGATATTCATAATGGAGACTGGTCTGAAGTTCTTTATCTTTGTTGGATCTTTGTGAGGTTTAGGTATCAGCGTGATTGTGGATTCATAGAACGAATTGGGTACTGTTCCTTCTGTTTATATTTTGTGGAATTATTTGAAGAGAATTGGTATTAGGTCTTCCTTGAAGGTCTGATAGAATTCTGCACTAAAACAATCTGGTCCTAGGCTTTTTTTGATGAGGAGACTTTTAATGACTGCTGCTATTTCTTTAGGTGCTATGGGACTGTTTAGATGGTTTATCTGCTCCTGATTTAACTTTGGAACCTGGTATCTGTCTAGAAAGTTGTCCATTTCATCCAGATTTTCCAATTTTGTTGAGTATAGGCCTTTGTAGTATAATCAGATGTTTTTTTGAATTTTTTCAGTTTCTGTTGTTATGTCTCCTTTTTCATTTCTAATTTTATTAATTTAAATACTGTCTCTGTGACCTCTGGTTAGTCTGGCTAAGGGTTTTTCTATCTTGTTGATTTTCTCAAAAAAACGGCTCCTGGTTTTGTTGATTCTTTGTATAATACTTTTTGTTTCTACTTGGTTGATTTCAACCCTGAGTTTGATTTTCTTTCCTGCCATCTACTCCTCTTGGATATATTTGCCTCTTTTTGTTCTAGAGCTTTCAAGTGTGCTGTCATGTTGTTAGTCATCCTTTAAAGTGCTGGATTTATGAGAAGATATTGTATAAATTTGGTTTTGTCATCTTGGTTTCTCCATCTATGGTAATTGAGAGTTTTGCTATGTATAGTAGCCTGGGCTGGCATTTGTGTTCTCTTGGGGTCTGGATGATATCAGTCCAGGATCTTCTGGCTTTTATAGTCTCTGGTGAGAAGTCTTCTATAATTCTTATAGGTCTGCTTTTATATGTTACTTTTCCTTTTTCCCTTACTGCTTTTAGTATTTTTCTTTGTTTTGTGCATTTGATGTTTTGATTATTATGTGACAGGAGGAATTTCTTTTTTTGGTCTAGTCTATTTGTGGTTCTGAAGGCTTCTTGTGTGTTCATGGACATCTCTTCCTTTGGGTTTGGAAAGTTTCTTTCTATAATTTTGCTGAAGATGTTTACTGGCCCTTTAAGTTGGGAATCTTTACTTTCATCTATACCTATTATCCTTAGGTTTGGCCTTCTCATTGTGTCCTAGATTTCCTGGATATTTTGGGTTAGTAGCTTTTTGCATTTTGCATTTTCTTTGACAGTTTTGTCAGTGTTTTCTATGTTATCTTCTGCACATGAGATTCTCTCTTCTATCTCTTGTATTCTGTTGGTGATGCTTGCATCAATGACTCCTGATTTCTTTCCTAGGTTTTCTATCTTCAGGGTAGTCTCCCTTTGCGATTTCTTTAATGTTTCTACTTCCATTTTTAGATCCTGGATGCTTTTGTTTAATTCCTTCAGCTGTTTGGTTGTGTTTTCTTGAAGTTCTTTAAGGGAATTTTGTGTTTCCTTTTTAAGGGCTTCTATCTGTTTATCTGTGTTCTCCTGTACTTCTTTAAGGGAGTTATATACGTCCCTCTTAAAGTCCTCTATCATCATCATGAGAAATGATTTTAATACTGAGTCCTGCTTTTCTGATGTGATGGGATGTCCAGGGCTTGCTATGGTGGAAGAATTGTGTTCTGATGATGCCAAGTAAGTTTCGTTTCTGTTGCTTATTTTCTTGCACTTGCCTTTTGCCATCTGGTTAACTCTAGTGCTACCTTCACTCACTGTCTCTGACTGGAGCCTGTCTTTCCAGTTATCTTGCTTGTGTCAGAACTCCTCAGGGTCCAGATATCTCTATGATCCTGAGCTCCTGTTTGGAAGAACTGCTGAGACTCAGGCTGCCTCTGAGATCCTGAAATCCTGGTGTTCTGAGTTCAGTAGTTCCTTCTCTGCTCTGAGTGCACTGCTTCCTCTAGGATGGCTCAGGATATGGTGTTTGCTGCTCTGGGTGTGGTGGTTCCTCTAAGATTGCTCAGGATATGGTGTCTTCACAGGAGCAGACCAGCTAGGTGTCTGCCCCAGCCAAAAGGACCAAGCAGCTCCATACATGTATTTCTTAAGGCTTAATCCAAACACAAAAGAGGTGTATCTATAGATGATCCCAAACTTTAATTATAATATCTTAAAACAGATTCTGAATCATTAAAGAAAAATAAGGTGAAGTGGCCTGAAAGAGAATATATATATATATATATATATATATATATATATATATATATATATAAATTCTTGATCTGCTTTCCATGACTTTAGTTATGCCTATTTTTTTGTAAATGGATTTTAGCACTATTTTATATGACATATATGCAGAATATTTAGTTTACAAAAACTGTAATCCATTCTGGTGCTGCTTGAAAGTACAAGGATGGCCAGAATTAGCTAGGTCTACTGTAACAAGCTGTTCATAAACAACATTTGGCTAGATAACAATTTGCTGTTACAGTATATAATAAACAGAATAATGTGTTTCTTGTAATTAGTTGTGGACCAGTTTTATATGTAGTATTAAAGAATATATTCACTCAATAGCTTTTAATATTCATGTCAGAAAAATCTAAGTTTTTAACTAGCAATCTAACTACATTACACTTGGAAAATCAGAATACGGTGTATACTGGATCATGTCTTTTGTATTGAATCACAGCTACAAGCTTTGCCATCTACACAGTTGGCATGTACTATGCTAGTTCTTCATCTTAATTCTTCATAGCAGCAAAGCAGTTTTAATGTCCTTCAGATTTACAGTTACCAACACTTTGTTTCCAGCTCCATGTGTACCTACATGGATGATTTGTGTCTATAATACCCTTGTTTCTCCTTCCTTCTCCTCAACTAATACTTATTTTTTGTAGTCCATGTTGATATACCTCCTCCAGGAGCTGTTCTATAACTTCTATACCCTCTATGTATACTAGTTCCATTGTATGAAACTTTATCACTGCCCTTATTCTCTGACATATTTCTATGTCTCATGATACATTTTCTACCTCAAGAAAAATAGAAAATTATTTCTCTAAGAAGAAGAACATTCATTATTTTGGAGCATAACAAAACATTTGTGGATTTCTCTATAATTTTCTTACTAAATGCTAATTGAATTTCACTATGATCAGTGAACATATTCTTTATCAGTTTTGTTATTTAAAATTTATTGGGGATTGGTTTATTGCCTAGCATATGGTCTGCTTTGGTAAATGTTTTTTGTACACTTGGAAATAATGTACGTGCTAAGAATTCAGTTCAACATTCTATAAACATCAATTAGTATATTTTTCATAACTGTTACAACAGATGCCATCAAGGTTTCACCTATATTCAGAGGATACTATCATGTTTTTTGCTTTACTGGCAATTTGAAGTAATCTTTTAGTTGATGGCATTTGCAGAATGACTGAAGGTCATGCTGCTCATATACGCATGGCAGACTAGGATGGTTGGGAAATGAATACCCTTAAGAAACAGTCCTTAATTAATGCCCTTTCGAAGGACATATATAACTGCTCTATGCATATTCTTCTTCATTCTTTGGATTAACATAGTACTGATGAGAATTTTATTACTTTTATTTCATGTTCATGTGAGAACTAGTACACATCATGGCACACATGTAGAGATCAGATCAACTTGATTGTATCTTTAAACCATGTGGGTTCTGCAGATCTGACTCACACCATCAGGATTGATGGAAAGTGTCTTTATTCAATGAAACATTTTGCTAGTCCAAAATTTTAAATCTTTCTGTTGTTGTTTTGGAAGCAATGTATCCATATGTAGCCCTAGCTGTCCCAGAAATTTTTCTGTAGACCATACTGACCATATACTTACAGAAATCCACCTTTCTCTCCTCTTCAGTACTGTGGGCAAACCCACGCATTACCATGCCTGAAGATGTGTGTAATATTTTAAAGTTCCTCACAGATGGATCTCAAGAAATAACTTCCATTCTTACAGCAGTATATCATAGTAGTTAACAATGTCTTTCGTTGTAGGTCCAGCAGTCTCAATTAACCTGAACCCTCAAGATCTCTCAGACACTGGATCACCAACCAGGCAGCAAATACCAGCTGATATGAGGACCTCAACAAATGTATAGCAGAAGATTTCCAGGTTTGGTTGCAGTCAGAGAAGATGTACCTAACCCTCAAGAGACTGGAGGCCCCAGGGAGTATGGAGGTCTGGTGGGGTGGGAGGGTAGGGGCATCCTCCTCATGGAGACAAGAGGCAGAGAATAGGTATGGAATGTGGAACAGTCAGAGGGTGTACCGGGACAGGAATAAAATTTGGAGTGTAAAAAAAAAGGAAAATAATAATAATAATAAATAATAATAAAGAAATCTCTAATTCTTTATCTCCTTTAAATGAATTGAAATGATTGTGTGTTTCTCAGCATGATTGTATGTTTCTTTTCTGAAAATAAACAACTTATATTAAAAAAAACTATATAATAGAGGCATGTATACTTCGATCTATTAGTTCATACTGACATGTAATTATGTTATTAGGAAGTTTATCAAATTATCATTTTACTTTTTTAATATTTCTGATAATAATTTAGTGAACTTGCTCTAGATTAGGTATAGAGATGATATGTTTTCACCATCTTTTAAGTTTTATATATCTTTATAGTTATTCTATTTCTAGTAAGCAGCATGTATTTGGATTTTACTTTTACTTTTATCTTGACAACATTAATAATATATATAGTACATATCAGTAAGTAACATATTGAGTCATTATCAATTAATATGCCTATCTTGTACATATTCTCCTCATTCTCCTTCCTTAAGTTATTTTACATTAAGTGATTTTATTCTATTTTATAACCTTAGTAGTAAATATTTTTGGTGTTATTTAATGGTTGCCCTAAACATTATAACATGAATTCTTTGCTAGTTAATGTGAAATATGTTAATGAGTACATTTACTACTACTTAAATAATGCAAGGGCTATTTAATACTTCCATTCACCCTCTTCAAGTATTTTCATGTTGCTGCAAAGGACTTTGATTCCACTCATATATTAAACCATGCATTTCACCATCATCATCATTTTAATTACCAAACGTGTATTTTTTCTTTCAGAAATTCCTCATTTATCTAGACTATGGTATTACTACTTTGCATAATTTATCATACACATTTTCTTTTCAAATTGGTTTTTAATGTGAGGTTTATGATACTTATATTTTTCCAGTTTAGTTTATCATAGCACACTTTCATTTGCTTGCTAGAATGCTAGGTATTTTCATTCATTACTCACTGGTGGTTTTATAATTATTTGCTTTTCAGACACTGACCTCAACTCTCCTTCAAAATACAACGTAGCTGAGTTAATTAATAAACATAATCATCCTACCTATTGTTTACTGTTTACAAGAAACTCACCTTAACATTATTTATTTATTTATTTATTTATTTATTTATTTTTTGGTTTTTCGAGACAGGGTTTCTCTGTGTAGCCCTGGTTGTCTTGGAACTCACTCTGTAGACCAGGCTAGCCTCGAACTTAGAAATCTGCCTGCCTCTGCCTCCCAAGTGCTGGGATTAAAGGCATGTGCCACTACCACCCGGCACACCTTAACTTTAAAGATAGGTACCACCCTAAAGTAAAAAGATGGAAAAAAGTATCACTGGTAAATAGTACACTTCATGATACATGTGTGGGAAAGGAATTTCTGAACACGATTCCATTTGCCCAAGAATTAAGGCCAGTTATTGAACAGTTAGTTATAATGACTAAAAAACTTATGACAACAAAAGAAAAAAATCAACACTGTAAAGAGGAAGTCACATAATGAGAGAGATTCATTGCTCACTGTACATCTGTCACAGGATTACCATCAAGAAGATGCAATGAACTCAAAAGTCAGAGCCCAAAATGCCCCATTCAAAAATTGGGACTGGATACTCAAAAAGTAGTTCTCAAAATGGTTAAGTAATATCTCAAAATATATTTAACATTCATAGGAATTAGAGAAATGTAAATTAAATCATCTTTGAAATTTCATCATATCTCAATCAGAATGGTAAAGACCAATGGAATGGTTGAACCAACAGCAATGGTTGAAACATAGAGAAAGTGAATCTTTATTCTGTGTCGCTAGAATTCTGAACTGATGAAGCCACTATGTAAGTCAGTATGCATATTTCCCAAAGAAACTAAAAATAAATTTATCAAATGACCCAGCTGTATCACTCTTTGGCATATGCACAAAGGGTTCAATATCCTACTCCACTAATACTTGCTCAGCCATGTTCATTGCTGCTCAATTCACAATAGCTAGGAAATTAAAAGAATCTAAGTATTCTACAACTGAAAATGGATGATGAGAATACTGGAAATATATACCAGTGTACAGTATTCAGTGGTGAGAAAAACAAAATAATGACATTTTAAAGCAAATGGATGGAACTATAAAAAATCATATTGAGTGGAGTAACCCAAACCCATAAAGACAAATATGTTCTCTCTTATTGGAGGTTATTAGCTCCAAATCTTTAGATGTGAGTACATAGTAACTACAAAAATCAGCAAAGGAAATGGACCACTGCCAGTATACAGTGGCTGGGGAGCAATAGAGAGGGGTACCAGGGTTCAAATAATATGATCATGGAAACAGGAACATTTGGGACTCCATAGGGAGAGGAAGGGAGGTTAATACAGAAGAAAGCAGTGGAGAGTAAAGAAGAAAGTACAGAGGAATGGTAAGATACAAGTGATTTAATGGGGAAATGGGAAATTGGGGGTTCTTTAAGGTAGGAGAGAAAGACAAATACAGAAGAAGGAGGGGTGAGTAAATAATAATAAGGATGTCTCAAAAATCTACAGGGAGCTAAAATTCATGGTTTTATTTTTGAGCATTATGTAATTAAACAAACAATAAGCAAAACTCTAATAAGTGTATAAACTATGGAAGATTAACCAACTTATTACTGAATGAAAAATGAGTCAAAGAGGAAATCAAAAATGTAATAAAAATTATTCCTGGCACTAAACACATACATACCATATGTAACAATAATAAATGTAAATGGGTTATTAACTTGAGAGTGGGGAGCATGGGAGCAGTTCAAGAAAGCGTATATTAAAAGGGACAGAGGGAAGAAAGAGTAGGAAAAATTAATATAAGTATACTTCAAATTTTCAAATGTAAAAATATGATATATGAAATGGACAAAAATATAGAAATGAAGCTTCACTCTAAAAGTCACTGTAGGGAGATAGTCTTGTATAAAATATTTAAACCAGGTAAAGACAGAAGAAAACTCTACAACTACTGAACAGTAACACTGGTGATTGTAGATGCAAAAGTCAATAAAACAAAACAATTTTCTTCTCTATACTTAGTTTTGGTCCTTTTAAATTAATCTGTACTCCAGAAAAGTACTTATCTATTTCATTCTGTCTAATACATTAATAAAAATATAGTGGTTAATTGCAGTTATTTTGTTATTTGTTCTTAGGATGTTAATTTGATTATGGAATAATGTATTTCTCTGTGAAATTCTATAATTTTCTCTATATGCTTAGGAAAGACATTATAGTTGTCTATAAATTTATATTTGATAACTTCAGTGAGTTGATTATTACTGTCTATTTCAATTGTTGAACTTTTTCATGAGTTTAGTAATATTTTTGTTTATTTTTTTATTGAATCATTACTAGACAATCACAGTAACTTAGAGGCTCTGTTTTTTGTAAGATTGTGTTTCTTATTTCAGGAAGGGTAAATAGAGTCTGATCACCTTGGTCTTATTGACACTGTTGTTATGTACATGTTCTCCCTTTTTCTGAGTTGTGTCCATTTCAGTGTCATATCAAATAACTTTGTTTATTATCAAAATTCCCTCTAACTTTAGCTTTACCTATTTTTTGATGTCTGCTATTCCACTGTAGTCAGTAGAGTTATAACTCTCCATTCGTTATATAAAATTAGTTTTGCTCATGTAGATTTATAAGATAACAATTTTTATTTTATCTTTTTGAACTGTGACAATATCATTACATTCTTTCTCTAAATAAGGATTGTGGTTTATGCAATGTGCAGGAGTCAAAAATAGATCATTTTTGCAGAAAAATATTATTTAGAACCTGAGTTACTTTATAAATTTATATGTAATTACTTGGTGGACCATAAGCCATAAACTGTAACTAATTATACACAGTGAAATAATGTTATCAACTAAGATTTTACTCTCATTGGTTTATTGGATATAAAGATACTAACCTGTCAAACACTAACTATAGAAGAATGATTATTAAAGAATCCAAAACATTGTGAAAACTAGGGGCTTAAATTGATTGTACATAAATATTTTATTTAAAAATAAAGTAATTGAAAAAAAAGACTCAAATATGAGCTTTAAAACTAAAATAAAGTACTTGCAAATGAAGTGCTGTAGTATACTGGAGTTACTCTATAAAATTATGTATTTGGAAAAAGCCATGAAAAGTATTTACTTAAAATGTGCCTGAGTCGGGCGGTGGTGGTGCACGCACACCTTTAATCCCAGCACTTGGGAGGCAGGCAGATTTCTGAGTTAGATGCCAGCCTGGTCTACAGAGTGAGTTCCAGGACAGCCAGGGCTACACAGAGAAACCCTGTCTCAAAAAAACAAAACAAAACAAAACAAAATAATAATAAAATAAAATGTGCCTGAATTGCTATGTTTGTTACATGTTACTCTAAGGCAACACTGTGATTAAACACAGGATTTGATCCTATAAGAATAGTAAAAAAGTTATTGATGTAAATTTAAATGTAATAATTTTATTTCAAAGAAATCCCACGTATCTGGTCTTTTACCTCAAGCAGTTTTATTTGCCCTCATGTGAATGTCAGACAAATAGAACCTCTATTACTTTGATGTCCTGTCTCCAAACAATGTCCTATCTGGTGAATTACCTGTCTTTGAACCTGTATCAATAATTCTGGTGCAATAACAAAATAAAATGTAATTAAAACAAAAGTTTAGAAATGATGGATATACAATAAGAGAGGAGTTGATTATTACCAAGTCTATTTATATTGTTCAAATTTTCTCTTGGGTTTAGTCCCATTTTTGTTAAGTTTTATTGAATCATTATTAGACATACATAGAAACTTAGAGGCTCTGTTTTTTTGTGGAGTTGTGTGTTCTTAGTACAGTAAATAATGCTATAAAACCTTATCTACTCAATTGCATTCTTATTCTGGCATTTAGCTGCTTTCAAATTTTTTCTGAATAGCTGAGATTTGTAACAGAAATTCTTCTCTTTTATAACTGTAAAATCTTATTTATAGTCCTTATAATACAAAGATATATATAATTTACAATATAAAATTATTACTATAAATATAATGTGTTATATCTTGTTTTGTTCAAGTTTTATGTATGTTCTACAAAAAGAAAGCATTCTGAAAGTAATGATTCTGACATTGCCAGAAGCTCTTCTTTTTTTGCCCTTTTGCTTATTTAATTTTTTATTGGATATTATATTTACATTTCAGGTTTTATCCCCTTACCCCATTCCCCCCACAGGAACTCCCATCTCATCTCCCCTCTTCCTGCTTCTATAAGGATGTGCCCCCACCTCCTAACCCACGAATTCCCCCCCACACTTGGTATCCTGCCTTCATGGGACCAAGGATCTCCTCTCCCAGCTATGCCTGACAAGGCAATCCTCCCCTACATATACAACTGGAGCCATGGGTCCCTCCCTATGTGCTCCCAGGCTGGTGGTTTAGATCCTGGGGACCTCTGGTTGGTTGGTATTGTTGCTCTCTTCATGGGGCCAGAAGCTCTTCTAACCAAAGAGTAATGAAGTGAACTGGTAAGAGGTTGTCAAGTCACAAATGACCTGGCTTGGAAAAGCAATTTTATGGTAAATGAAAATGATGTCATTCACAAAGGCCTACTTATATTGTAGAATAATTAAAATGTGTGAATGTTTAAATATAAGTAATTTCATTCCATGAACAAGTTCATATTTTGAAAAAGACTGGTTGATGAATAAGACATTCTCCCTTAAGCACTACTTTTAATATTTCTATACAAGAATTTGATATAATCCCATTGCTTTTTTCAAGAAGAAAACTTGCCCATCCATCTATAAATTATAGTGCCTCATATGCAACATACACAAGGAGTACAACTGTTTGGAGGCTAAAAAATACTGTATGCTTTTGGCTAAGAATTAAAATAAGCTGCTGAGTATTGAGGGGAGAGGAAACACTAAATGCCTATAGAAGTGTGAACCTTACAAATCAAGACATGAAATTAATAGTAAATAACAAAGCTGTGCCAAGATTAAGATTATTTTCTGTATTCTTTGAAAGCATGTTGGTTCACCTGAGGAGCTGAGTCATTCAAAGAGTGCTATACTAGGGAGTATTTTAGATGTGCTATTTGTAACTCTGAGAATTGAAAGGAGAAAATTTGTTAAAGAGCCAGAAATACCCCCTGTGATAATTACTTTATGTTTTGAACAATACATCTATTAAGTAACTGTTATGATTCAGGTTTTTGGAAAACCATATGGTACAAATGTATTACCTTGTTTCTATGTTGTCAAAATATATATAAAACAATAACAATAATAGAAAAAAGATATTTTCTCTTCTACTCCAGGTAAAAAAGAAAGCAAGGCCAGGTGTAGGTTGTTTATTTGGCAGAAAACATTGGAGTCAATAAATATAACATATCCAGAAGCTAAAAGGAAGTTAGTTAGGCAGGAATTATAGCATGATTTCACTTCAGCAATGAAAGGATATTTTGGTGTGTGAGCATGCTAGAGGTTTTGTTTTTTAGAAGTGAAAAATACCCTTATAATCGGTTTATACTCATTTAATAAATAGCCATGAGATTTAGGGAACCAAATGGCTCAATTGTTAGTTCAGAGTCAAGGGAAGTTTGAAAACAGGCTGATGGTTGAATCAACAATGCAAATATTGAATTTCTAATGTCCACAGTTGAAATTTTCGGTAGTGACTGAGATAACGGTGAGAGAGAACAGATAAGGATGACAGAGCAGATAGCATGGTGCTCAGAGAGATAAGAGTGTTTGCATAAAGATGAATGAAGTTCTGGAAACAACAATATTAACATAGGACTTTCAGAAGACAGCAGTCTATTTCTTTCAGATTCTTATTATATAATGCCCAGTTTAAATTCATTGTCAAAAGAACAGACAAAATAGGGAATCTGACACCTACTGCATCAATAATTGGGATGAACCCATAATTTATAATCAAAATAGGGGATCTTTGGAAAGCAAAATAATATGTTATTTAAAATAAGCAAAGAAGATTCAGAGCACAAAGATAAACATTACCATGTAGGCACTGTTCATTTCTTCATCTGTGTACTGTGATGTATATACACTCTAAGGTGAGACTATTAAGATCTTTAAGTCCTTCTTATCTGTTGCATTAGTGTTTATCAAATTGGGATGTTTTTGTCTTATCTTTCTGCAAAAAGTGTAAGCTCAGGAAATTCATGATCTGCAGCTATTCTTTCTTTGTAGCCTCATGAGAGTTATGTACAGAACTGTAAATTTACTTATAATGCTGTAAGTATAACTTCTCTTTGCTCTTGCAACATTATTTGCAATTTACTTTCATCCAATTAGTAATCTTAAGACTAAATGGATCCTTACATCAAGTAGAAAAATAAGGAATGGGGAGTGTTGTAAACTAGCAAACTCATGTAGACTATAGTATATTTGCAAGGATTTTGAAAATAAAATCCAGGTTTGCATTAGTGCCTGGGGATGTGGTGTGTAGCCAATTCTTTTTCATTCAATCTCATGAAGGGCTGGCTGTTTTGTCCTGTGGGTAATAAAACTGGTGGTTTCTAGCAGATGGAAGTATTTTGAAATGTGTCTAAGGTTTCCATCTTGTCAGTTTCTGGTGTGATTTGACCCAAATGCAAGAGGTCAAGGATAAAGCTTAAGGATTTTTTCTTCTGAATGATATAGAAATTGGTCCAGGCAAAATTCAGGTTTAAATGGGGCATTGATGCTATCTGGATAGTTGACATTTCAATCAGTATAGTGGCTTAAACATGTCTTCAGACGTATAAGAGGAGGCATTTTTTCATCATCCCTTTGGTAAACATGTAAGAATTAATTTAATGCTTGAATTATTTCACTATCCTCTGTGACTGTTTCTCATTCTCTTCTAAAATGGTCTTTTCTTCATCCATGGCTGGTCTCTTATCCAATGCTGCTTCAAACGTGGCTTGACAGCTTACATCAGTTGTTATGCTAACCCTAGATTAATATTAGATTCACTATTGCCCTGTGAAAAATTTTTCTATTCCTTTCTGATAGTAAATATAAGATATTTGAATACAAATTTGTTGTCTTAGCAAAATAAAATTATCCTCCTCTCTTAATTAAATCATACATAAACCAATTTGAAAATAAAGACCCCAAAATACTTTTCTACACAAAAATGAGTCTTTTGACATGAATAATATTTATTAATATTTACCGAAGCAGTATTTGTGATATGGATGGGGTTCAGAAGTAGTCTCAGAAACCACATGAACACAATATCAGTCAGACAGGGACAGATTTTTTTGGATATGCCCCAGGATTCATCGATCAAGGCCACTGTTCAGGTTCAGGTGCTGAATGTATGACATTGAGTTAAAATGCTAAAGACCTTTTAAGCATAAAATCCACAAATATCTGTATCAAGTTATTCTACCACTCAGGATTTAGGCATAGGGGATTTGCTTAGGAATATGTCTTTGTTGTATATTTATCCTGTTTCCATTGGTTGAGGTACTCAACTGTGGCAGGGGACTTGCCTTATCTAACATTCATGTCTTAACTTGCCAATCATGATGTAGGTTACCCAAGTAGATGTCTTTTTCTGCCAAGTAGAATATCAGTTTCCAGGGAGGTCTTGGGAACTTAAAGTTTACTCAATCCCTACTCAAAATGGAAGTCTTATTACAAATAGTTTCTTATATTGATGCAGATTTCTCTTTTATTGTGGTCCATCCCAGGTGCAGCTTATTTTTTTTTAATTTTTTATTGGATATTTTATTTATTTACAATACAGATGTCATCCCCTTTCCCCATTCTCCCTTCCTAGAACCCACTATCCCATCCTGTCTCCTGCTTTATGACTTTATACCATTTTAATTACATGCAAGTATTAAGATCAGTTCTAGGTTGAGGAACTAGCAATACAATAGATAAAAATAGTCAAGGAACAAGCAAGGCAATAAGCACAAATGGTCAAAGAAAATCAAGGCATTAAACCCAATTACATGAACACTCTTGTGGTCACTGTTCCTAAGGGTTTATCAGGGTCACCAAAGTATCTGAGCCTACTTCCCTGTCCTAACGCAAGGTTATTTTCATGTGTGAATCCTACCTACTTGTTCTAGCCTAAAAATTAGAATCCTGTCTGAAATTACTTCTTTTTCTAGCCTAAGATTTAGATTCCTGCCTGAAATTACTTCTTTGTTCTAGCCTAATTCTTGTCAGAATGACCTAAGACAGGCTCAGTTTTGTTAATGAAATAAAAAAGGGGGAGAGGTGGAGAGCCTTTGGGGCTGCTTGGCAAGAATCTGACATGGGCCAAGGACAAGGGAATGGGCTGTTTGACAGGAATATGACATTGGCCAATGACAAGAAAGTAGGCTTCAGGCAGCAATCTGACATTAGCCCAGGGGCAGCTTATAAAAGCAAATACCATAAAAGCTTATACACAGGTGCAGGAAGTACTGTTGGGTGGTTAGTTTGGGTCCAAGCTTATTGTGTATAACTATACAAAGCTGGTCTACTGACTACTATTGTGATTGTTTTCAAAGAACACAGAACATAACAGAATATGTAATCAACCTGGGTATGAGGAAGTCTCCTAGTAACAGCAGAAACAACAAGTGAAAATGTTTTCTTATAGTATTAGTAACAGCACAAAATGGCAGGCTCGTCAAGTAAAAGTTACCTAGGCCATAACATTCTACTTAGGCCTTAACAGTTACAAAATAATCATCAGGAAGTTGTTCCATTACATTCTCATTCTCTTTTTTGATCTATTCAATTCAGTGCTCAATAAAAATGATTTTTTTTTCATTTTTTAGATTAACACAAACTACACGTTTACCAAATGGTCCTTATAAACCCATACTCATATAAATAATGCAACATATTTTAAACACACACACACACAAATGCCTTCTCTAAACTCTTCTTTGGGATATGTGTATTGGCATCCTTTTCTAGTTCTTCCTTTGATGTAGATTTAAACTCTTTCTAGAATTACCAACTTGTTTAAGTTTTTGTATTTATTTTGACACTGAAAATCCCACTTCTAGGGAACCACTTCGGCTCCCAGAAACCTGGGACAGTAAGTCAATGTACATTACTGTCTTATTTTCTCTTTCCTAAATGTATTCTACTATGGAACTTTCCTTTTCAAATGCAATGCTTAGAAGGAGATACATCATAACTCACCATGAGACAAAATTTATATTATTTGTATCATTTGTGTAACGAATTACTGAAATACCTTGCTATGTTTTAGTCCAAGAGGAACAATACGGAAAGATTTGTTCTTATTTAATATATGGCAACATGGAATGGTTTCTAAAATCTAAATAGTGAAGATTACATATGTTTAATCTTGTTTTACTATTCTGTACTCTTTTCAAATGCCTTATTTCCCTACATTACAAAGAACAAGGAACACCCAATCAGGGGTTATTTGCCACTGCATATTTGGTGCCAGATAGATTTATGAGCTTTTCATTAATCCTAAAACAATTTGAAATAGACTTTTGACCAGATTTTCAATTTATACTAGTTATTTGGATAGTCACCCTAAAACTTAAAATATCTAAATATCTATATAATATTACTGAAAAGTTTAAAATAAATTGATTATATGCTATTTCCTAGGAGTTTATTGTCCAGTTGGAACAATTTGTGACATATTGAATTTCAAATTAGTAACCATTTATTTGCCTATAAATGCAGTTGAACAGTGAAACATTTACCAAGTAAGTATAAGATCCTGGCTTTGATTCTCATAACCACACAAAAATCTTTCCAAATCATTTGTGTACCAATGTTTAAAGCAAACATTAATCTGACAAGCCACAGGACTAATTCAGACTTAAGTTGTAGAAATTTATTTTGTGATTTTATACATTAAGAGTCTTTTTAATAGTAGATTTATTTTTAATTGATTTTTGTCATGTTTTTAAAAGCAATTTGCATCAAAACCTATATTTCATGTCTCGTTTGACAAAAAATACTAAATGACAAATTTGGTATTGCAGTATATTTGATCACACTCTGAACCCAAGATTGTGTTATTTATTGAAAAAAACCTGTTTGTAGTTGTGTGGCTCAGCTATTATAAACTTAATCCCTCTGGATAGAATACAAACACTGCCTTAGTAGATATCATTAATGTTAATGCCAAACAATGAAGGTAAAGTTAGTTTGTAGAAGGAAGCACCCATGTATGAAAGTGATGTCTAATTGAGTTGCAGACAAAGTGACATATTAGAGACATATTTGACAGAATAGGATCTGCCCAACTGTCATGAGTAGAGAGAGGAAGGGAAAGCATCTTTTTTTTATTGGATATTTTATTTATTTGCATTTCACATATTATCCCCTTTCCCCATCCCCCCAGAAACCCCAACCCATCACCCCTCCTCTTGCTTTTATGAGGGTGTGCCCCCACCTATACAACTTAAGAGAGAAGAGAGAGAAGAAAAGAGAGGAGGTAGTTTTACCAGGAGAGTTTTACAGAGACAGATTGAAAAGAGAATAAAGTAGACACAGGTAAAGACAGAATAAACCAGGGAATTAAAAGGAGCCAAAAGATTAGAACATATTGCCATAGTTAGTATGAGGCCACACATAGCAATTCAGGAGAGGCTTTCTGAGATAAGTCAGAATGAATCAATCAGCATGGAGAAGAGTTTTGATTTTTGAACAGCTGAGTTGACCAGACAGAGTTAAGAACAAAAAAAGGTGAGAATATTCAGCAAGTCTCAGAGACTGAAAGCATTCTAGGCAGAGATAAAATTGTTTGAAGGCTAGAAGCTTCCAAGACTAGGCCTAAGTTAGGAGACCGAGGCAGTTATCCTCAGAGACAACAATTTTTCCTGAAAATTAAAAAGTTACTATTATAATTTGCTTGTGTGATGTGCTGGAATGGAAAAGTACCTTGACTTTTAACTGGACCATGCGCTTTACAGGTATGGCAATTTCACGGCCAATCTATTGTTGTCTGGGGTCACTCATTCCACTGATTATTATACTATCATTCTGCTGGATGCTAAAAACCTTTGTATAAGTCCTCATCCTGAACTGTTTTTCTCTATTGCTTATTTTCTGTTTTAGATGATAAATATTAAGTCATTGCTAACAAAACTAAAACTGACATAACAATTCATTTTTTCATAATGTTGATAATCTACTTGGGATCTTTTCATCTTCTGATATCTTCTGGTATAGGAACAGACAAGTTGATCAGTGGAATCAAATATAAGACCCTGAAATAAACACACACACACACACACACACACACACACACACACACACACACACAGAGAGAGAGAGAGAGAGAGAGAGAGAAAAGAGAGAGAGAGAGAGAGAGAGAGAGACAGACAGACAGACAGACAGACAGACAGACGATGTTGGCAAAGAAGCCAAAACCATACAATGGAATAAAAGAAAGCATATTCAACAAATGGTCACGGTCTAACTGGATGTCAGCATGTATCAGAATGCAAATAGATCCATATCTATCACCTTGCACAAAACTCAAGTTCAGGTTGGTCAAAGACCTCAATGTAAAACAAGATAGACTAAATCTAATAGAAGAAAAAGTGGGAAATAATTTTGAACCCATTGGTAAAGTAGACTTTAGTACCAAGAAATTATTCATGGCTCCCAAAAGACCAGTCAAGAGCTGAGCTGATGCAATCACACCTGGATCTTATTAGAGCTAGCTTAGAATCAGCCCACCACCAACCCACAGGATGTTTTGGTGGAGAAGAAACCGGAACAGTCACAGAAAGCAGCGAGTTCATAACGTGTGTTCTTTTGTTACTGAGTTACCTCACTCAGGATGATATTTTCTAGATCCATCCATTTGCCTTTGAATTTCATGAAGTCATTGTTTTTAATAGTTGAGTAGTATTCCATTGTGTAAATGTATCACATTTTCTGTATCCATTCCTCTGTTGAGGAACATCTAGGTTGTTTCCAGCTTCTGGCTATTGTAAATGAGTGAGATAACTTAGCCACAAAAGAACACACATGGTATGTACTCAACTGATAAGTGGATATTAGGCAAAGAGCTTGGAATACCCATGATACAAGTCACAGATCACATGAAGTTCAAGAGAAAGGAAGACCAAAGAGTGGATGCTTCAGTCCTACTTAGAAGGGGGAACAAAATAATCAAGGGAAGCAGAGGGTGGGAGGGACTTGGAAAGAAGAGAGAGGGGAAGGGAAAAAGAGAAGAATCAGGTATGGGTGGGGAGATGGAAGAGATGTACAGAGAGTCAGGAAATTGAACAGAGATGTGTCGCAATGGGAGATGGGGAATTGGGGGTAAGAACCAGAACGTCCCAAATGCCAAAAATGTAAGAAGCTCCCAAGGACACCATGGAGATGACATTAGCTGAATTACCCCACAAAGGGGAGGGAAAACTTGTCAAGACCATATCCACAGTTTAGGCATGGCCCCCGGTTGAGGGATGGGGCCACCCATCCATCTCAAAAATTTTAAACCAGAATTGTTCCTGTCTAAAGGAAATACAAGGGGAAAGAGTGGAGCAGATACTGAAGGAAAGGCCATCCAGAGATTGCCCCACCTGGGGATCCATTCCATCTGCAGACACCAAAACTAGACAATATTGCAGATGTCAAGTGGTGGCTGCTGACAGGAGCCTGATACAGCCTGAGAGGCTGTGCCAGATCCTGACCAATAGAGATGAGGATGCTCGCAGTCAACTATTGAACTGAAAACAAGGACTCCAATGGATGAGTTAGAAGTTAGACTGAAGGAACTGAGGAGGCCTTATCTGGTATCAATGAGAGGAGTGGCCCTTGGTCCTGTGAAGACTTGATGCCCCAGTGTAGAGGAATGCAAGGGAAGGAAGGCAGGAATGGATTGGTGGGTGAGAGAACACCTTCATAGAAGCAGGATAAGATGGGATGGGATAGGGGCTTTGCAGAGGGGAAACTAGGAATGGGGATAACATTTGAAATGTAAATAAATAAAATATCCAATAAAAAAAAGAAACAGCAGCAAAGAAGGGGTGAATGTTTTAGCCTGGCAAGCATCTAATTGGTGTCCTACTGTGGTCTTTAGAATAATTGGCTGGTTCTAGGAGCCAAATTGTAAGCTTAACTTCTGATTTATTTTTAATTGGCAGCTGGTAGGTAAAGTGTAGGCTTGTTGGGGATTAACCTGGAAACTCTGGATTTGTTGGGGGAGATTAACCTGGAGATGCAGGTCTTGTTGAGTGTTAGCCTAGAAACAGGAGCTAAGCTTTATTTTGAAGGGGGGTGACTTGAAAATTAATGCTAGCTACTGGTCTTGACTTCAAACTTAGGTAAGGTGGCTTCTGAACCCAAAACTTTGGTCTCTCAAGATAACTTCCTGAACCAATGACTCAGACTCTAAGTTTAACAACTGATAAATGTGAACTCATGAGACTGAAAAGCTTTTGTAAGGCAAAATACACCATCAATAGAATAAAATGACAGCCTACAGACTGGAAAAGGATCTTTGTCAACCCTACATCTGACAGAAGGCTAATATACAAAATTTATAAAGAAGCCAAGAAGATTGACACCAACAACCCAAATAACCCAATTAAAAATGGGGTACAGCGTTGGAGAATTATCAACAGAGGGATCACTAATTGTCAAGAAATACTTTTAAAATGTTCAAAGTTCTTAGCTGTAAGGGAAATGCAAATCAAAACAATTCTGATATTCCATCTTCATCCATCAGAATGGCTAAGATAAAAAATTCAAGTGACAGCACATGCTGAATGTGGAGCAAGGAGAACACTCCTCCATTGCTGGTGGAAGTGAAAACTTGTACAAGGACTTTAGAAATCAATCTGATGGTTTCTCAGAAATGTGGGAATATTTCTACCTCAAGACCCAATTATACCATTTCTGGGCATATACCTAAAAGATGCCCCATGATACTACAGCGACAATTTCTTAACTATCTTCATAACAGCTTCATTAATAATAGCCAGAAACTGGAAACAATCTAGATGTCCCTCAACTGAAGAACAGATAATGAAAATACCATACATCTACACAATGGAATACTATTCAGCTATTAAAAACCATGACAATGATTTTGAAGGAAAATGGGTGATCTTCAGACTATCATTCTGAGTGAGGTAACCCAGTCCCTAAAGGGCCTGCATGGCACGTACTCATTTATAAGTGAATATTAGCCATAAAATAAAGGGTACCCATCCTACATTCCACAAATCCAAAGACACTAAAGAAGAAGGAAGGCCCAAGTGAGGATGCTTGAATCTCACTTAGAAGGGAAAACAAAATAATCATAGGAGGCAGACGGTGGTAGGGAACTAGGTAGGAAAAGGGATGAAGAGGAGAATGGTGGGTTCAGGATCAAGTGTCGAGAAAGGCAGGAGAGATGGCAGGATGGCCATGAGAATGAATGGAAATCTGCAGTTGATAGGGTTGGGAAAGTGGTGAGGTATCTTGAGGACACAACATAGACCTGGGATAGGGGAGGCTCACAAGAATCTGTGTGGATGACCACAACTGTGACTCACATTACTGGGGATATGGAACTTGAGGAAGCCACCTTCTTTAGCCAGTCAGCAACCCCATTGGAGCCATAGGAACACCAAGCTACCCACAAAACTTTGCATGCAAAATTTATCCTCTTTACAAGAAGTGCAGGGATGGGAGAGGGAGCAGATACTGAAGGAATGGCCAACCAATAACTGGCCCAACTTGAGACCTACCCCATGGTCTAGCACCAACCTCTGACACTATTAATGATATTCTGTTATGCTTGCAGACAGTAGTCTAATTTGGCTGTCCTCTGAGAGCCTCCAGCTAGAATCAGACTCAGACAGATACAAACACCCATAGGCAGACAGTGAATGGAGCTTGGGAAATGTAATGGAAAAGTTGAGGGAAGGATTTTGCCACCTCCCAAATAGATAGGAAGTCCACAGGAAGACCAACAGAGTCAACTAACCTGGACCCTTAGGGCTCTCAGAGACTGAACCACCAACCAAACAGTATCCATGATCTGGAACCAGCTCCCTGCTCCCTGCACATATGTAGCAGGTGTGCAGCTTGATCTTCACGTGGATCTCTAACAACTGGAGTATGGCTATTCCAAATGATGTTGCCTGTTTGTGGAATATGTTCTTCTAGCTGGACTGCCTTGTCTGGCTTCAGTGGAAGAAAATATTGCTATCCCCACAGAGACTTGATGTGTCAGCAATACCCAGGTGCAGTTCTAACCTCTGAATAAAGAAGAGTGGGGAAGGTGGATCTATGGTAGGAAGGATGACTGGGAGGAGGGGCAGTGAGTAGGATGTAAAGTGAATAAATAAAAAATTAAATATAAAATCTGAAAAACATCTAGACCTTAAAAATTTTGAAATTTTCTTAAGAATTGTTATGGAGTAGTGCTTCTAAATGCTTTCTTCAGAACTGATCAAGAATAAAGGAAAAACAATACTGTTTCAGAGATTGAGGGTAAAAGTCAGAGAGAACAGTGAACTAGTGACCCATTGCTATGAAGCTTAGTTTGCATACTTAGTTCAGCAACATCTGCCACTCATTTGTATGGTATAGGATATGTCTACTCAGCCAGAATTGTTAACTGTTTTCAATATTGTTTATTTCTGAAAGAGAACATGAGGTCTGAAGTATAAACAGAATTACATAAAACTTTGGAGACACATTAGAGAAAAGGATATTTTGTATATAGAATTATATGAAAATTCATGATGAGACTGTGTATGGATTGGTAGGTAGGTAGAAATGTAGATAGATAGATAGATAGATAGATAGATAGATAGATAGATAGATA